>CM027121.1:44559551-45210349 GCA_015476505.1 Urochloa ruziziensis | reverse complement strand
TGTCGCGCTCCGTGGAGCCGCACACCAGGCTACGCGGATCGGCCGCACCAGATCTAGCCCGTGGCCGCATGGGATCCAGTGGACGCGGCTCACGTGGACCACCCTCTCGGTCCACGGTAGACCGCGACCACCAGAGCCGGCCTGCCCCTTTTCAATCAAGCCGCTGAAATCTTACACTTTAGCCCCTGGAGTTTCGAAATCCTTCCAACTAAGTCCCTGGCCTGTTGCTTTTTCTCTAAACGTCCTGGACTTTTTAGATTTTACTTCTAGGCCCTTCTGCTGACGTCATCAGGGTCCACTGATGACGTCATCATCCGGACCCACCTGCCAGCTTGACCGTTGACCGGTCAACGCTTACGTCAGCATTTCGGCCGACCCTGGACATTTTATGGAAAACCCCATGAACTTTTCCAAAATTACAAATAGGTCCCTGGCCCTTTTTCTTTTCTTTTTCGGAATTATTGAAAAATTCAGAAAAGGATTTAAACTTAGAAAATCCATTACTAATTCATTTTAACTCCAAAAAATATGAAACCAGTTTCTATATTTTTCTAAACTCATGACCAAGCCCTTGGTGTGAAGTATGAGTCTATTTGGATCTTTCTTGAATTGGTTTTATTGGAGTTAATTGCTATTAGGTCCCCGATATTTACTTTAATTACGTATTTAGGACCTACCGGCGGCCAGGAGCTGACCGAGGAGGAGCACTACCCGAAAGACTTCGTGGAGGAAGAGAACTTGCCCTCAGGTTCATGCCTAGCCCATCTCTTGAATGCCTATTAGACATTGCAACTAGATGAGCTAGCGCTTTACTTATTGCAATTGGATGATGCTTGAGCCTTGCATAGCCATGATTTATTCCATGATTGCCTTGTTACCTACCACTCTATATATGATATTGCTATGCTGCTGCTTGCATGTGTATGGATCATGTGGATTAGGATTCTTGGCGTGTGTGGGGATAAAACCGGCAGGAGAAGGTGTTTTTGGGAAACTTAGCGGGGGTGAGCATTTTATAACAACTCGGTCCTTGACCGAGGTGCCGGGAGACCCCTGCTCTCAAGGGGGTCCCACACCGTACTTGTGGCGGGTACATGGATGGATAGGAGCATAGAAGTTGGCGGCGGTACCTATAGTGGGTACTGCGACTTGCATTCTTCTTCGGAGGATACGCTTTTGGGACGATGATGCTCACCCCGGTCTGAAACCGAGTGAGGTAACCACTCTTTGGGCCCCACGTACTTACCGCTTACCCATATGAACGGGTTCCAGCCAGCCTAACTAGCGCGATGCTCGGATTGCGAGAAGATCAGGTGGATGGTGTACGGGAACGGGAGAGACCGTCTCCCCGAAGGACTATGGCCCCGTCTGGCCCTACGAGGGAGAGTTCGACATAGCTTCCGAAGCATTGGATTGCGAGCCGATGAACCGAGACCGGAAGAGCAAGCGGGCATCGTCGCGGTTGGGGTCTGAGCTGTGGGTTGCGTCTCGAGATGGCGGCCACCATCTCGCAACCCTAGTGGGTCCAGTTGTACAAGCTCTCGAGAGTCTATAATCTATACGTATAGTCGCGTCCTCGGTATGGACATTGCCCACTACACTGTTACCTCTCATATTTGGGATATTCTACCTTCCGCCCTTCTAGCCAGATTTGAGAGTGACTAAGGTTCGCAGCTACGGACGGGGAGAAGGGAAGTTTACCCCCTTTCAGGATCCAGTCGTAGTTGGTGAGGTGCGAGGGGAGGGAGCTCTCGTATCGACTTAGATGAGTGTGGAGATGGAGATGGGAGTCCGGCGTGCCGGAATAGCCTGATGTGGTGAGATATGGGATGGATAGATAAGGAGGTACATATTTTATATTTTGCTACTGTATAGGAAACCTTTAGCCTATCCTTGATATACTTTTATCCCTTTAGATGATAGTCCACTTAAAGCTTACATATACGGTTGGTGATGTGAACCTATCCCATTTCTTGGGGATAGCCTTTGAGTACGCAGGGTCTGATGAAGAGCACGAGTTCAACCATGATGGATGGTACGACTGAGGCATCGTCTTGACGCGCAAGTTGCCTGTGGAGGAGATCGAGAAGATGGAGGCTTCTACGCCTAGTTCCGCTGCGTTGGATGTTCTTTTGTTTGTCGTTCAGCCCTGAGGGCTTGAATCAGACGTATTATCATGAGAATGATGTAATAAATGAGATATTTGTACTTTATTCATGGTATGGATGTGATATTCGTTGTGATGAGTTCTGTACGTGATATCTACTTGATCCAGGGAGTATCACAATGGTACAGGGAGTCGGGTTATCGGAAATCGGAAACCCGGGTCGTTACATCTACTCTCACCTCTTCCCGGCCGGTGTTGACGGCCCTGCCAATGAATCTTACTAGCAACTCCTTTCTGCTTCTTGACTTTGTTCTAAAAGGTGTGGTTTAATCCATATACCCACATCTCAGAAAGTTCTAAAAGAAAAAAGTTCTTCGTTGCCGATCAAACAATGATTAAACCTGCAGTATTAGGCCAGCAGTATTAGGACACTGCCGTTGTCACTGCTATTGCCACGCATTTGTATTAAGCCTGCAGTATTAAGCCAGCAGTATATCTATCGTGGTCGTACCCGAGTTCTTTTTTGAGTGATGGTGGTTGGAAACTTGCTGATACTTCACATTCCTATATTTTAGTTACTTATTATTCTCTGTTCGGAAGCTATAACAAATCTAATTTATAAACGAACTAGGTCGACTATGCGTCGTCTGAGCGTGAACTAGCAGGTGGTAGTGAGGTACAAGGAGAAACTTTTATATAACGGCCAACAAACATCGACAAAATGGGGTAGGTGAGGAAAGAACTAATTAATGTCCTCGCACCTGCATTGTAGCTTTTCTGTATATTAATTGTACTTAGTGCGATATATGGATTACAAGCAGTAATCAAAACTCGTGCGTTCACGGTTTTAGTTGAAATATTTTTCTTATGAGAAATTTTAGAGTACTTGGGAATAATGAGAGCCATCCATTCCAAAAAATCTGACGGTGTAAACAAACCAAGCACCTAGAGTTCCAAAAAATCTGTAGTGGTGAAGTACCAAATTGGTGAGAGCAAGTAGAAAAAATAGTGGGACCAAGTACTTACTTAATGTAATCTTTAATCAAAACAACATGTACTTTTAGGTACCGTGGGTACCTCTATAAGCATTGTTAAATAGCTATTTTCTTATAATACATAATGATGCAATATAGTACTATAATTTTGTCTGTATTGTCTAGAATCTAAAGTGATGTTTGTTCGATTCTTAACCTTAAGTATATGTACAGATTGGGGGAAAATGAAAAAAAAAATTCGTGCTTATATATATAAAAGCTTACATGATAGTGCATATCGAGCTTATATATATATATTGAACACTAGTTTGCCTCCGGTGTACTATGCAATAAACGTATTAAAGTAGCGTACATTACACGTAAATAACAAAACAATCATGTAAACTTATTCATACTATCCCGCTAGTTTTCCTAACTGACGAAGGAAATACTTAACGCTCCAACTCCATCACCGTAACCTCGCACCGGAAGCGGCCGGACCGCCGGAGAAGTGGCGCGGCCCCACGGCGTCACGTGATGGGCCGTCCACGAGCTGCAGGTCTCGGAGTAGTGGAGTTGCCACTTGTAGCCACCGGCACGGAACGGCGCTCACTTGACACTCTGGCCTTGCCGGCGGCGACCTCGTGTCACGGCTACAGCATGACAACGTTGGCGCCTTTCCTTAGTTTACGTGTTCAGAGTCTGTAAGCGTTAAATGTTATTACCATTTTGTGTCTGTTGGCCAGAGGCCCAGCCGGACGCGCATATAGGCTGTCCATGTATCGAGTTAAGACTTGTCGAAGAATTAATTCAGAAAGAACACGGCAGCGAGGAAGCTTTCCTCTGCCCGTCTCTCCTCTCGATCTCCCCTGGTACTCCGCTCACGTCGACGGCGATTGCCGACGGCCAAGGGCCATAACAGGTGGTATCAGAGACATCGAATCCTAGGGTACGTTTCCTGCGTTCCCGATTTTATTCCGGCTCGATTTCGCGAGATCGCCTTGTTCTTGCGAATCGTAGTTTCCACAGCCAGTTCTCCAGATTCAGTCCGATCGGCGAGTTGTTCAGAGGTTGTGGCTCACCCACATAAAATTCCCCTTTGCTCAACCGGATTTGGAGAAACAACCCAGTTATTCCCCAAATTTTCCAACCAATTTGACACAGCTACGGTTGCAGAGCAAGTCTCTGTGTAAAATTCCTTGTGCTAGTGTTCAGATTCGGATCGGTGGAGGCGATTGGCGGGTGATGCTCGTTGGTGAGGGTTGTAGAGCTCGTCTCTGCGTAAAATTCTGTAGCCACGCCGCATCACAGGTGTTGAGTTGCTGATTCGGGACGCCTACACTGGGCGACTGGATCTGTGTTCTGGAGGCGTAATTGGTGGCTATTAGTTGCGATCCACTTGGTCATCACGGCTCCTCCAAAACCATCACCTCAGACACGTTTCGTGTTGGATGCTATGGAGGAGATGTTTGGGAAGCAAAAGGAGCAGTGGGAGCAGACGCAAGAGAACTTCGATACACTCTTCGACAAGGTGCGTGAGATGGATGCACACCAGAGCAAGCTAGAAGATATCATGTTTCGGAAGTTGGGGGAAAGTGATACTAGGCAGCAGAAGTTTGAAGCTCAATTGGATAGTACAACGAGAATCATAGCCCAGGTTTTGAAGGACCAACAGATTCTAGCCAAGCAAATGGAGTCAACTGGTGAGGCAGTGGCCAAGCTTACTATCAATCAGTTCAGGGAAGAACCAGCAAGCCCAACTTCCTCTGAGGATTCCTTTGTCAACATGTTTCAAGCTGAAAGGCCTAATGCAAGGGATGGAGGTCAACAGCATAGGCAAGGCCAGGGTCAGAAAGAATTCTCCAAATCCCACTTGCCTAAGATGAGTTTTCCAAAGTTTGATGGCAAAGATCCTTGTATTTGGAAAGATAAGTGCCTGGATTATTTCAAGCTAAACAACATCCCAGAAACCATGTGGACAACTTTTGCATCACTGTATATTGAAGACAATGCAGCAAGATGGCTGAAGATATACAAGCAGAAGAATGCAGGATTGGGAACTTGGGCTAAATTTATCAAAGCTATAGAAGATAAGTTTGGAAGTAATGATCAAAGGGAGGCCATGGAAAAACTGCTGGAGTTACAACAGACAGCAACTGTGGATGAGTATGTGGCCGAATTTGAATCTTTGCAGTACCAAATAGCCATGCATAATGCAGGCTATGATGATAACTTCTTTATTCCCCAATTTATCAAGGGTCTTAAGTCAGAGATCAAGGCCAATGTTCAGTCACAGTTTCCACAGACCATGGACAGAGCTATTCTTTTAGCAAGGATACAGCAACAAGTTCAAGATTCTTCAAAGCCCAAAGTTCAGAAATCTGCATATTCATCCAAGCTGCAAGCTGGTGCCAGCAAATTTGAGCAGAAATCTTCTTCTATCCCTAGTGCTCTGTGGAAAGAGAGACATCAAAGGGATTACAGAAAAGCTAACAATCTGTGCTACTATTGTGCTGCACCATTTGATCCCTCACATTTGGATAAATGTCCCAAACGAATCAGAGGTCAGGTGAATGCTTTACTGCTCAATGACTTGGATAGAGCTCCAGACCTTACTGAAGAGGCGATCAATCAGTTGGCAGTAGAAGATGCTCTAACTGAAGAATTGTATCATTTGTCACTCAATGCTCTATCTACCAAAGAGAATGCTGATTGTATCAAAATCAGAGCATTAGTCAACAATAAAGTTATGCTTATATTGATGGACAGTGGGAGTTCTCATAGCTTTGTAAGCTCTTCTTTTCTGAAAAAGGTGGGATTGAAAACAACTTCAACACCTAGTCAGGTTGTCAAAGTGGCAAATGGAGAAAGTATGGTTACTGATAAGATAGTTCATCAGATGGCTTGGTGGTGTCAAGGGTATACTCTGGAAACTGATATGAGAGTTCTTGATCTTGATGTCTATGATGCAATTCTGGGTTTTGATTGGTTAAAATCACACAGTCCTATGACTTGTCACTGGGAAAAACGAATTATTGAATTTGAAGACAAGGGAAAACTAATCAAGTTACAGGGTGTATTACCACCAGACAGAATATATCAGCTATATCTGCTGATTCATTTGTGAAGTGGTGCAAGGGTAATGAGGTATGGTCTATAGCCATTGTACATACTTTATCATCAGAATCAGAAACTGATCCTCCAACACCAGTAGATGATGTAGTTAGGGATTATGATGATATTTTCCAAAAACCTGCTACTTTGCCCCCTGCTAGAACCTATGATCATACTATACCATTGCTACCTGGTGCTGTTCCAGTTAATTGTAGGCCATACAGATACTCACCATTTCAAAAGGATGAAATTGAGAAACAGGTGAAAGAACTGTTAGCTGCAGGGTTGATTGTGCATAGTACTAGTCCTTTTGCCTCACCTGTCTTGTTGGTCCAGAAGAAAGATGGTAGTTGGCGGTTTTGTGTTGATTACAGGAAGTTAAACTCTTTAACTGTCAAGAATAGGTTCCCTTGCCTATAATTGAGGAGATTTTAGATGAACTAGCTGGTAGTCAGTATTTCACAAAGTTAGATATGATATCAGGCTATCATCAAATAAGGATGTATCCCAAGGATGAGTACAAGACAGCCTTCAAAACACACCATGGACATTATCATTTCAGGGTCATGCCTTTTGGCTTGACAAATGCCCCAGCTACTTTTCAATGTGTGATGAATGAGATTTTAGAACCTTTTCTGAGGAAGTTTGTCTTAGTCTTTCTGGATGATATCCTCATATATAGTCCTACCCTGGAGCAACATGTTCAACACCTCAAGCTAGTGTTCCAGAAATTGAGAGATCACCATTTCTTCCTTAAAAAATCTAAATGTTCTTTTGCTAAATCTAGTATTGATTACTTGGGACATATCATTTCTATTGATGGGGTGTCAACTGATCCTACCAAAACTGAAGCCATGGCTAAATGGCCCACACCTTCATCTGTGACTGAACTGAGGGGTTTTCTGGGATTAACCGGCTACTACAGAAGATTTGTTAAGAACTATGGCATCATTGCTAAGCCATTGACACATCTATTGAAGAAAAAGCAGTTCCTCTGGTCCTCTGAAGCTGAAACAGCTTTTACTGCTCTAAAAGTAGCAATGGTTCATGCTCCAGTCCTAGCTCTTCCAAATTTTCAAGAGATCTTTGCAGTGGAAACTGATGCTTGTGCAACTGGGGTAGGAGCAGTATTAATGCAAAAAGACCAACCTATAGCATTTCTTAGCAAAGCTTTGATTGAGAAACAGCAGCAACTATCTATATATGAAAAAGAGTTCATAGCTCTGATTATGGCTGTAGAGAAATGGCGCTCATATCTCCAAAGGCAGGAGTTTATCATTAGAACCGACCACAAAAGTCTTGCTTACCTGTCAGAACAAAATTTGCAATCTGATATGCAGAGAAAGGCCATGACAAGGTTGATGGGACTCCATTTCAGAATTGTGTCTAGGAAAGGCAAAGAAAATCTTGCTGCAGATGCTTTATCAAGAGTAGCTCACATGATGGCTATTCAAGCAGTCTTTGAAGTGCAACCACTTTGGATGCAGGAAGTTTTAAACTCTTATGTCACTGACTCTCAAGCACAGACATTGCTGCAAAATCTTGCTGTTGCTAGTCCTGATACACTGGGATACTCTCTGTCAAAAGGCATAATTTATCACAAAGATCAGGTCTGGATTGGGAACAACACTGCCTTGAGAACAAAGCTGATTGCAACAATGCACTCCACTCCAATTGGAGGTCACTCAGGGATTCAGGCAACTTATTTCAGATTGAAGAAGTTATTCAAGTGGAAAGGCATGAAAGCCGAGGTGCAGAGTTTTGTGAATCAATGTGGGATCTGTCAACAGGCAAAACATGATCACCATCATCCTGCAGGTCTTCTCCAGCCACTTCCAATTCCACCAGGAGCTTGGCAATCTATCTCATTAGATTTCGTTGAAGGATTACCTGTTTCTGATGGTTATTCAGTGATTCTTGTAGTGGTTGACCGTTTTACAAAATTTGCACACTTCTTACCATTGAAGCATCCTTTCTCTGCACTACAATTGGCTCAGTTGCTGTTGGACAACATTGTGAAACTACATGGTGTGCCATTGTCTATGGTATCTGATAGGGATAAAGTCTTCATGAGCAATGTGTGGCAAGATCTATTTGCTAGGCTCAACACAAAGTTGATGGTTAGTTCAGCTTATCATCCTCAAACGGACGGTCAGACCGAGAGGGTGAATCAGTGCCTTGAAATGTACCTGAGATGTTCAGTTCAGCAATCACCTAAACAATGGAAATCTTGGCTTCCATTAGCAGAACTATGGTACAATTCCTCTTTTCACTCGGCAATTGGTTGTTCTCCATTCAAGGCTCTCTATGGATATGAGCCTAACATTGGCGTGGGAATTCAAGTACCTGGTACAACACATGCTTCAGTGGTGGAATTAATTGAAGACAGAGAACTTCACACGGCCATGTTGAAAGAGCAATTGGCCAATGCTCAGAATCGAATGAAGCTTTACACTGACAAGAAGCGTGTCGATCAGGAGTTTCAGGTAGGAGATCAGGTTCTCCTCAAGTTACAACCATATGCTCAGTCATCACTAGTGAACCGACCATTTCCAAAACTTGCTTTCAAATTCTTTGGCCCATTCAAGGTGATTGAAAGAATGGGAAGTACAGCTTACAAGCTAGATTTACCACCAACAAGTCACATTCATCCAGTCTTCCATATCTCCCAACTAAAACAGTATACTCCAGATTGCTCACCAGTCTATTCGGAGTTACCAGCAGTAGTCGATCTTTCTGCTATGGACATAGCACCAGAAATGATACTCGATCGTCGTCTGGTGAAGAAAGGCAACGCAGCCGTTCCACAAGTGCTCGTCAAATGGAGTTCTCTGCCAACCGCATCAGCAACATGGGAGGATTTCAATGTACTCAAGCACCGTTTTCCTAATGCACTTGCTTGGGGACAAGCAAGGTCTCAAGGGGGGGAAGGTGTCACGGGTACAGCATGACAACGTTGGCGCCTTTCTTAGTTTACGTGTTCAGAGTCTGTAAACGTTTAAATGTTATTACCGCTTTGTGTCTGTTGGCCAGAGGCCCAGGCCAGACGCGCATATAGGCCGTCCATGTATCGAGTTAAGACTGGTCGAAGAATTAATTCAGAAAGAACACGGCAGCGAGGAAGCTTTCCTCTGCCCGTCTCTCCTCTCGATCTCCCCTGGTACTCCGCTCACGTCGACGGCGATTGCCGACGGCCAAGGGCCATAACACCTCGATCCGGTGGTGGTGCATGCCTGTGCTCCGCCGCACAAGGGTGGAGGAGAAGGAGAGCGCCTCCCGTGCAGCGCGCCACACGCTACCAAGTGTCCGCCGCGACGCCATAGGATCGCCACATTCAGATTTGGATGATGGGAGGATCCGTGACTTGGTGAACACGATTTAAGGCTGGGAGCCCTGTTCTCATTGTTTCTAAATTGTTAAAGCTCTCGTTAGCAAAACTATGGAAGCTTAATAACACTGAGCGATCTGGTCGTCAATTACGATCGATCTAGCAAGTTGATTCAGTGGCTCCATGCTTAACTTAATTCTGATGGCTGCAAGACAAAGCTTGTTTTCGCTTAATTCAGTGGCTCGATAACCATAGCCGCCACTAAGCTATGGTCCAGTGACTTAACTGTATTGCCCCTGTGGCAGAGGAATACAACTGGACTGTGCCACTGTGGCCGCAATTGAATGATGAGAGCAACTACATGGCATGTTGCTGCAGAGTAGTGACCGTTTCTCAGTTGACACAATCCATGATGCTAGACTAGATCTTTGTCAAACAGTGCAATACGGTGGTCCAAGACTTGCTGATACTTCACATTCCTAGCTAGTAATAGTTACTTGTGCAATCAGACGTGTGTGCAGTACGTGTCTGCTAGAGGGAGAAGCTATATATAGAAATGAAATCGATTGAATTGTTTCGCTATGCAATGCCTTAGAAATTTCTAGCTAGGCACCCAGGAGGAGAAAGTTTTCCCATATAAGGAACAGAGATGGTGTTGGTGAGGGAGTGGAACGATAGATGTCCTTCCAGAAGTTAGTAGAGCCGGAGCACAAACTGTTGTATAGAACAAACTGGCAATAAGGAAAGTACGGTATGGCCGTATGGGGAGAATAAATACTGACCTTGCAGTTACAGAGCGTGATGGTTTTCTGTGAATTGTGTGAACTTTTAGTTAATTGTCTGGCTTGGAGACTTTTTTTTCTTTTTCTTGTTTAACATTATGCTCCTATTTTACAAATAAAAATCTGAAGGTTATTTGTACAAAACTTTAAACTCTGAAAAGTCTATCTAACATGTACTGATGTGTTCAAGAAGTTTGATGTGAACTACTGATTGTTGGAAGAGACAAAGTTTGTTTTCTCTGTTGTAGTCACATGTTCCAATGTTTCTTAGATTTTGTGTTTGGTTTTTGCCCACGCTCGCCCTGCCAATCTTTGCCAGATCAGGGCTTGCCCATTTTTTGGCGATGGATTCTTCTGCCTGTGATTTGGCCAACCCTGGGCTTGGAATATAACTTCATGCATGCTCGGGCGTCAGGGCGTGTCAATCTCCAGCTACCATATCCAAATGCAGGCGCGTAGACAGTCAATGACCAAATAATTGGTAGGGCAGTCCATTGGAAGCTATCCAAACGTGACTCGGATGTCTCTACCAATTCTTTTTGGCTGATAACTGGTCACACACAACTGGCTAGTTTGCCTCTATGGCAGTAGAGTGTACAAGTGATCTTTGGACTTTGCCACTTTGGTGGCATCGGAATGATTGTAGTGATTCAACTAGCTAGTGTCACCTTTCAGCAAGCAAACAACACTAGTGGAGAAGAGGGATCTAACCATCAGACAATTACGATCGATCTTACTGCTACTTGAATCCAGAGCTAATAACCTTAATAGGTGGATGTGCTACCGCTGCAAAATTTCCTAATGGTGGCTAAAGTCTAGCAGAAAACGCTGAGCAAACTACTCAAATGCACACCATGCCTGACGTTTCGCTGCACGAGTCCAAAATCATAATACACTTGCCATTTTGAGCGTTCGAGGTAGTTAGGAATTTGAATCTCAGTTGTTTGATGCAGAAAATATGTTTCACAGAGAAATTATCGCATGGTTATCTCTTCAAAATTTCGTATTTATTAGACAAGTCAGTCGAACACTGTGGTCCAAAGTACTAAATAGCGTTCATAGCGGCCGCTATAGCGCCCGCAATTGCGGTAGCGGTCCCTCAGCGCTACCGCTAACAGGTAGCGGCCTCGATGTAGCAGTCTCGGACTTAGCGGCCGCAATTTGACTTAGCAGGCCGCAATAGCGGGCCGAAATAGCGCATAGCAGGCCGCAATAGCGTGCTAAACGGTCATGTATGTGAGAAACCCTAGCCTATTTATACTCCCGCCAGTCCAGCCGTCAGCCCATTTGCATCTGGGTGGCTGGCTGCCGCCGTCACGTCCACAACTGCCGTGCTCGATGGATTCGACGGCCGCCGTCTGCCGTGAGCACGCTCCGCCCGTTCGACTTCTACGGCGGCGGGTCGTCGTCTTGCTACAGCATCGTTGCTGAACTCCATCGATTCGACGGCCACGGTCCTACACTTCTAGATCGACGACGCACGCAGCACGCTGCACGGCGACTTGCAGCCAAATGTACAAGCACGAGTTTTCCACTACGTCTCCGTCTTCTCTGTTAGCTTGTAACCCTGCCTCCGCTCTAGACTTCCAGCACTTGCACATTTACAAGATTTGCACGTATGAATCATGAATCTTAGGACTTTCAATTTTTCTTTTGTAGTAGTTGGTATTTGCACAATGTCTTCGGCTGCACCATCTGCACGTACAAGCCAATCAACATCAAGGAAAGATCCTGCTTGGGAGCATGCTTTACCCTTAACAGGAAATGAAGCTAAAAATGAAGTTGGATGCAAGTATTGCAAAAGTTACTTCAAGAGTGAAATAACTAGATTTAAGAAGCACTTGGCTGGAGTTAAAGGACAGAGTGTATCCTACACACAAGTTTCTGATTTTGTTAAGTCGAAGTGGAAAACTATTTTTATCCATTTCTTAATTTATGTTATATAACTTATTTTGGAGTTGGATCAAGACATAACATAATTTGTTGGAGTCGCTATTTTGATTTGAGTCTGTCAGCTATATGCCTATATGTTTGTCTATCTCCAGTTTGATCTTCAGTTGCTCTTTTAATGGGATAGAAATGTATTGTTCATGATATACTAGTCAAAATTATGTGTGATTATTAAATGCCGCTATTTGGACTTAGCACCCGCGATAGCACTCGCTATCCGCAATCCGCTACCAAAACACTAATCCGCTACCAACCCGCTAAACGCTATTTAGTACCTTGTTGTGGTCTTATGATTCAATGGCTCGGTGCTGAACTTTTGATGGTTGCACGAGAAAAAGTTTTTTTCACTGATGTAGCGAGCCCTGCAGCTTCCACTTCGTTCATTTTATAATAGGCCCCCTGTGTCTCACCAACGACAACAAACAACATTAATCTTACTATTACTAATTGGAAGGCTCCTTTTAAAGCCTCCACATGAAGCAACGTAGAACTCTAGATGGACACTCTAAGAAAAGAGATAAATCAAAGGAGACTTCACGTGAAGCCACCTAGGATCCTAGGTGAACGTTCTAAAAAGATAGTAAATTACCCACCTATGCCATTATGAAGAATTAATCTAAAATAACCCTTTATATTTGTGTTTAAATTACCCACAACTGACACTAAAGGAAAATTAAGTTTAAATCATCCTTGTCTACATCTCACGTAATATATCTGCCGGTCACCACAGCCTCCTCCAGTGATGGCATCCAATTAATTTTCCTATGCACCAAGCCACCAACAAAAGCTGTCGCAATATCCTAGCCTTCTTGACACAAGTTTGGCACATCCGTCTATAATTCTAGATAGACGCTCTAATAAATCAAAGGAGACTTCACGTGAAGCCACCTAGGATCATAGGTGGATATTTTAAAAAATATAGTAAATGTCTGATTGATTCTTATATTAGGAAAGACAATATTGGATTGTTATGTAGCAATAGTAACTGTTTGTTGCATAGGTAAAAAAGAATATCAAGCAACTGTAAATAAATAAGCGCTAAAAATCAAAGAGGTCTTAAGACGCTCCGGTACGCCTTCATCTTCGAGGCCTGTATGGGTAATCGTGCGGAGCTCTGGTGAGTTTTGATGATGTAATTAAATTACTCTCCTCAAGTATAATCAAAGTTTCCTCGGAAAGAAAACGTATAACCAAAGTTTGGATAGCCCTTAAACTATTGTTTGGTTCACTTTACTCAACAAACTATGTCATTTGTTTCCGTTTAGCCCCTAACACAATTTGTCTTTTCTGTTTGTCCATTGTGTCAAGATAGGTGGAATTTTATTAGGAGGTAAATGGAACCAAATGATATAGTTTAGGGGGGGTAAATTGAATCAAGTTATAGTTTAGTGTGTTATTCATACTTTGGCTATATTTTAGGGGAGGAATTCTGACTTTTACCTTAAAACTATTGAGATACATAGATAAAGCTTAATACTACCATCACATAATTATGCCATGTCTAAACCGTCATACCATTTGTTTACTATTAATATACAAAAGTTACGCTTCTATATTAAGACTATTTTTCTTTCTACAAGCGTTGATTATGTTAAATCAAGTGGTGCAAACTAAATTTTTGTAATGGAATTGTACTTATGGATATAGGAAGGATGTTTCTTTCAATACTTGATCTTGAATGTTTTGTACATTAATTCATAGAATTATGCTATTCATCTATATTTCAAATGTACTAGCCAGTGTGTGTGCACGGGTTGATAGACTAGTACTATGTCTAGTCGAAAACCACAGTCTCCACCAAGCTAAGGTCCACGGTCTTCTCCATTATAGCTGGGTTGTGGCGGCCGCAGTTGAATGATGGTAGCCATTCCGAAGTTACGGAGCAGGAGTGAGTGGGATGCCCAAACAAATCTTTCCAATGCCACAACCTCATCTAAGAATATGGAGCGTCTTTTGTGGCAGTGTTGCACAAAGCCCGGAGCGTAGTGACCATTTCTCAATTAACACAACTGATGATGCTAGACTTCACATTCCTAGCTACTTACTCCTTTCCAAATTATAGGTCGTTTTGACTTTTCTAGGTTCATAAATTTTACTACGAATCTAGACAGCGTTTATCGAGGTGCATAACAAATATTATGAATCTAATAAAGTCAAAACAACCTTTGAAACGGAGGTAGTATTAGTTACTTGTATGTGTGTATATATGCCGACGTGTGCAGTGGTATGCTGGAGGAGGAGCTATAGCAAATGACCGATTCAGGTGGTTAGCTATGCAATCGCTAGCCACCCAGCAGAGGGGAGACTTTAATTTTATATAGAAGAAACTGGGAATAAGAAAAGTAATGAGTGAGGAATATGTTGTCCTTGCAGTGACTAGAGCACGTGTCTACCATTTCTATTTATTGTGTGTAACTTTTACGACTTGGAGACTTTTTTGTTTTGTCCATAGAGGCCGAGCCCTTCCTATTTGTTTCAAAATTTCAAATGAAAAAATGATGTTTTTCCTACAAAATTTATACTTCAAGAGGTATATCCAAACGTGGAGCAAATTGAACTCCCAGAACATACGTTTCATCATATAATAAAAGTCAATATATAGTTTGCCTTCAGTGTAGTATGCAATAAACGTACAATAAAATACTCTAGATTACACATAAATAACAAAATAATCGTGTGAGTTTAAATCTATTCCACTAGTTTTTCCTACGCGGAATTCCTTCTCCAACTCGTAACCTCGTGCTTGAAGATGACCTCGTCATCCTCCCGAGGCGCAGCGCCGCCTTGAGCTCCTCCCCCGAGCCCACTTCATCGGCGCCGACGCACGACCAACGCTCGAGGAAACGGCGCGGTCCCCGAACACCGGAAGCCATTGCTATGCTGATTGCAAATTCACTGATACCTCCTATTCCTAGCAATCTATTACTTCAGAATGTTACGGGCGTGCACAGGAACTGTGTGTCTTATCATCTTATGACATCACCTATGTTGTGGATGCAAAAGCTTAAAAAAGGATCCACATGACCAGAAATATGGAATTCAAGCACCTTATGGAGTTATAAAGTTGTAGGAAGTGCCACAAGCTCATTGTCTAATTAGCAAGCTATGAGATAGTTATATATGGAAGAAGCATCTGAGAAAGGGGGAGATGCGGTTGGTGAGGGCTACTCGGGAATTGATTGTGCGAACGTTAGCATTGAACACCATAACACACCTAATTTTATAATGATAGCTCCAAAAATAAATTTCCAGTGTCACTTATGCAAATTTCTTTGTGAGACCCGCAATGCAAAAATAGATCCTTTTTGGGATTAATATATATTGTGACTATGTTAGTGAGGGATATAAATGATTGCAGAAAATTGTAGCAGCGCTGCAGCAACGCTGTCTAGATCAAGCTCGGATAAACATTTTGATTATAATAGGGCCACTACAAGAAAAATGACCTTTGGTCCCTTGTCATTTAGTACCGGTTGTTTAAAACCCGGTACTAAAATGGTCACCGACCCATTTAGTACAGGTTTGTAACATTGGAAGCCTCGGAGACCCATTTAGTCCCGGTTTGTAACACAAACCGGTACTAAACGGCGCACGTTAGTACCGGCTAGTGTTACAATCCGGTACTAAAATGGCGTGCACGTTAGTCCCGGTTTGTAACACAACCCGGTACTAACGTGCACCGTTTAGTACCGGTTTCTGTTACAAACCGGGACTAAATGGGCCTCCACGGGTTACTTTAAAAGGAATGCATCTCCCACTCAATTACAAGTGATGCATAGGTGGGATGGTAAGGAAGCTACGCGCGAGGCCGGAGGTCGTGGGTTCGAATCCTCGCGGCCGCGTTCGCGTATTTACGCGTGAAAAATTTGCGCATGTGCGGGCCTCCCAGCTCTTTCAAATATTTTTTCCTTTTTTTGGCGTAAAGTCGGTTAGTACCGGCTGGCACCGTTTAGTACCGGTTGTGGAACCGGTACTAAATGACGAGACACTTTAGTCCCGAAACTTTAGTACCGATTCCACAACCGGTACTAAACCTGCCTTACCGACCCGTACTAAAACCCCAGGAAAGCACTTAGGGAAGGAGGCTAGTGTGTATATATATAGCGAGCATACTCCGTGACCGGTCACAGAATAGTTATTCTGTAGACTGTAGCCAGGACACATGGTGCTCTAGGATTGACCACCACACTCACCAGGGTCCACACGCATGTAAGCTGATCAGTAGCGCCGAAGCCGACGGTCTCCACTCTCCAGTAACTGCGCTAGGTTGCATGAGCCGACGGCCAGGTTGGGATGGGTGAAGGTCATTATTACGTAATCAACACAAGGAGAGAATCATCCTATCGACATTTCAGCCAGATTGTTTAAACAAAACGTGTCTGCATCCATTTAGATTACGCTGACCGAGATTCCAGACAGATTCTCGTAAACAAAATACTCCCTCCGGTTTACTAAAGGAAGTCGTTTTGGACAAGATTTAAGTCAAACATTGGGAATATAAATCGTGAATAGCTTTTAAGTCGTTGAGTTTGGAAATATAAAAACTACATGAATAGATTTGTCTTGCAAAATACTTTCATAAAAGTATATATGTTAGTTTTTAATAAATATCTTAAAATAAGAAGTCAAAGTTATACTTTGAAGACCGTGTCGCTGTCCTAAATGACTTCTTTTACTAAACCGGAGGGAGTAGGGGTCCATCCATTTTTTTTTAGTTTACACGCAAACATGCAGGGGTTTTTGTTACACGTGCAAGTGCACTCTACCTGCAAGTTACGAGAATATGTGGCTCATGTTGTATCACCTTTACCACAATAACGCCATATTTTACCATACTGTTGCCGTGGATTTACCACAAAGACATTTATCAATATGTCGTAATTACTAAGGATGCCTAGTTTGCCATAACAATTTACTCAATTACAACCACTACGAGAAAACTCTACATTGATGCATTCACGTTAGTGCCGGTCCAGCTGGAGCCGTCACTAATGTTGCACATTAGTGCCGGCTACAGGGAACAGTGTCCCTGGAGCCATGTTAGTGCCGGCTAGTGTCACTAGCCGGCACTAACGTGCTACCCGGGCCCACCATTCGCAGAGAATATGCGAATCCCGCAACGGGCGGGTTACACGTTAGTGCCGGCTGGTGGCTTCAGCTGGCACTAACGTGACGCGGGAATATTAGTGCCGGCTGGGGGCTTCAGCCGGCACTAAATGTCAACAAATAGTGCCGGCTGAAGCCCCTAGCCTGACACTAACGTGCCCAACATATACCAGCCTTCTTCCTCCCGAGCCCGAGCCCAATCATTTGAGCTCGAGCTTCTCCTCTCTCCAATGGCTTGTTAGAGGGGAGGTGCTGCCAATTTTTTTCAAATTTGTGGTGATTTCACTCATTCAAGTGGAGCAAAGGTTAGCAACTTCATCCTCTTTGGTTTCACGGTTTTAATTTTTCATTTCATGCTTTGTAGATAGAGAAATTGTTGATTTAAATCATGAAGGGAAATGAGAATGATTTTTTGATTTGTACATTCATTCATTTGAGATATATGTAAATCTTATTAGAGAAGTATGACACATATAGATAGTTTGTGTATGACACATTTAGAATTATTTTTTAATTATTTTATAGTGTGTATATTTTTGAACCGTGATATTAGTATGTACATTATTTTTAAAAGAAAAAATCTTAGGGATAACAACTTTTATTGTTGATTTAAAGCATGGATAACAAGCATTATAGTTTTTTATTAGATAGTTGTGTATGATATATTTATAATTTTTGCACATTAATTTGATAAGGTTATTAGATAATTTGTGCATGACATATTTAGATTTTTTATTATTACATAGTGACATATTAGAGAGAATTTAAAAAAGTCACGTTGTTATGTTCTAATATTTTTGTAATATGGTTCTCGACTATTTACAAAAAAGTCACGTTGATCAATATGGCTTCTGCTGCTGGAGGGAGTGGTGCTGGTGGCGGTGACCGTCGTACGCCTGAAGACAAGAAGAAGAAAATCGGATCGTGAGAGAAAGCAATAGTTCGTCTTTTGAAAAAAAAACAAACGAAAAATATGTTGAAAGGGGCGAGGACCCAGGTTTTGATCTTGAGAGTGTATTGTGGCGCTCGGCACCATGTCCTACAGAACCGACACCTCCAGCTCCGCCATCTTCTTCAGCGCCAGGAAAAAAACTCTCACAACATCCTGATCCTGCTTTCCCATCCAAAGATGGTTGAAGATCGTGCTCGTGTTGCTTGTTAGCTATTGAGAAATTTATGTTCATTTGAATAAATAATTGTGGTATAACACTTATTAAGGTTTTTTTACTTGGTGTAAGTCATTTATATGGATAATTTGTGTTGGAAGTTGAGACGTTATAATTTATATGTTATTGTAATAACATTTAAGTTGATTTGAGTTATGTAGGATTAGTTTGTTATTTTAATACGTCAATTAACTTGCAGATGGATCGGCAATGGATGTACGGCGGACGAGCAACATCAGCGTGGGTTAATGGCCTAAAATCTTTTCTCGATGCAGCAGAAGCCAACAGATCACCAAAGGGTTTAATGTTCTGTCCATGCAATGTTTGACAAAATACGATACAATACAAGAAAAGAAATACTCTATGGTCTCATATTTATGAGAACGGTTTCATGAAAAGCTATAACGTTTGGACTAAACACGGTGAGATTGGAGTTATGATGGACGATGAAGAAGATGACGCCGGAGCTGATGACGGTCATGATAACACCATTCCAGACTGGGTGTGGGTTCAACAAGCTGGTGGCTTTCATGACGAACCAATGGGAGAGGGTGAAGCAATGGGAGAGGGTGAAGCTAATGTTGCACAAGAGGAGACACCTGACGAGCTAGGTCAGGCACTGCTTGATGCACAGAAAGACAGTGAAACTGTGAAAGAGTCATTAAAGTTTGAGAAGATGCTGGAGGATCACAAAATGACGTTGTACCCTGGTTGCAAACCAGAGCAGAAAAAGTTGGGTACCGCGTTGGAGATGTTGAAATGGAAGGCAACTAATGGTGTCACCGATAAGGGATTCAGTGAGCTATTAAACATTATAAAGAACATGCTTCCTGAGGGTAACGAGCTGCCGTCAAGTTGTGGTTTTATTTTTCTGTAGGCAAAAAATTAAAATTGCCTGTCAAAAGAGGTCCATAACATCGGCTTCCTGGACCCCGATGTTATACACGAGGAAACCGTCAAGAGAAAATCTTGTGACGTGGTCGAGAATATATACAGAGGCATGCGTAAGCAAAGCATGTGTCCATTCATTCTCTTGCCATACAATCATCAGTGAGTCCTTTGCCACTTTTTCAATACCTTCAAAATAATAATAATAAATAACTATTATAATCAACATTAATTGGTTGTTTTTGCGTATGTATATGAGCAGTTTCCATTGGATACTGTTTGCTATTCAGATTGACGCCCAAACGGTCTGGATCTACGATTCATTGAGGCAAGATAGATCTATGTACCAAGACCTCATCAACCTGATCAACAAGGCATGGATTCGCTTCCTCAGCAAATACTTAAAAATAAAAGACAAACTCGATCCTTTAGAATTTAGGACTGACAAAACGGTATGACCAAACTCTCTTATCTTGTGTCATTCGTAATAAAAATTTTATTATTCTATGCCATAACCCAGTTTCCTACAGTGCATGAGACAGGAGCAAGGGAACAACTTGTGTGGATACTACGTATGCGAATGGATCGACAACTTTGTGAGTGAAAGGGGGCAAATGACGCCGGCCACATTCGCGGTACGTGAGCAAAATCAATTCTGGTAATTAATTTAAATTCATGATTTTTCGTTCTCATGATTTCATCCGGAAATGTTATAGCGTTGGTCCATGAAAGAAGATCTGATCGAAGAAGCTCGGGTCAGGGCAATTCAAGAATCTATCTGCGGATTCGTGCTCGATGAAATCATAAATAAGGACGGAGAATTCTATGCCGATGCCTACTCAAGCGTCGTGGCAATTGAGAAGGGTATTCACGACTATTGATATGCCTCGTGCATGAAGTACTTGTAATTTCTTATTTGTAATATTTAAAGTACAAGTACTTTGTTGGATCTTTCAAATGTTCTGTAGTATGAATTCTATCTATTTATGTATATAGATATATATATAATATTAATAGTGTGATATATATATCGTTGTAATGTAGTACGAATGCAAATAGTACAAAATACTATGTAGACGCAAATAGTACAAATACGAGTACGTATAAAAAAAGAAAAAATGAAAAAAGGAGAGTTAGTGCCGGCTGGTAATACCAGCCGGCACTAAACTGTCTTCCCGCACCAGCAGCGGGGTCGTGCAGTTTAGTGCCGGCTGGGGTTACCAGCCGGCACTAATTGACCGGCACTAACGTGTTGCACGTTAGTGCCGCCAAATCAGTGCCGGTCACAGCGCCCGGCACTAAGTGCCTGTGTGACCGGCACTGATAGCGAGTTTTCTTGTAGTGAACCGATTCCGTCAGTAGTGTACCAGAACTAATATGATGTTTTACCACATTGGCATCATCAATTTACCACAAATGCTTTTACAATTTGGCGTAATCAAGCTACTACCAGAATTGCCTACGTTACCAGAATCCAATATACTCATAATTACAAAACGATGCCTTCAATAGTGTACCAGAACTAATGTGATGGTCTACCACATTGGCATCATCAATTTACCACAAAGGCTTTTACCAAATTGGTGTGATCAAGTAACTACAATATGATGCCCAATTTACTAGAATCCAATATAAGAATTTATTATAAAGACATTTACAATGATGCCTTTAGTAATGGCATTACAAATCACAGGCAAGTGTATTATCATGTACTTGTTCACTTTGCTTCTCTCTGCCTGATGTTCTTGGGAGCAAATTTCATTTTTCCTGCCTCATTGAAGGGTTGGTATAACAGGTAAACAATGTTTTTCATGCAGCGTCATGTTCTAGTGCGTGCTACTTGACCAAATGCCGTGTGCGGAACACCAATGGCATCTATAACCTGATGAAATCGAACTATTAAAAAAGAGAGTACGAAACTATATGGTTAACTTACCAAAAAAAAATTACATAAGTTAAAATTACAGTAACAGAACAGATTGCCGTAAACTCTTTACTATAATTTACGAGAAAAAAAATTCTTGGTAAGTGATTAACTAGAATCCATGATTTTAATTACTATAATATTCAGGAACCAACATGATTGAGAATGTTAGCTCCGTGCTACTTATAACCCAAATCCAGATAAACTAACTACAACTATAGAACCCGGTGAAATCAACATGATTGAACAAAAGCAGTAAATTATATGGTTAATTTACCATTGTTCAAGGTCAATGAAGATCTAGTAAATTGTGATAATTCTGTACTATGTAGACTGGTAATTTACTATAAAATGATGATAAAATATAAAGACCATCCAAGACTAATTGATATTGTTTCTGCATACTGAAGACAATGATCTCAGTGAAGTAGCAGACTAGTAGTATAGTAAAAGGGAACATGTTAGCTCGTAGGTTCGATAACAATAGGGCAGTGTGATCCTCTATCAGATAGTTCAAGAAAGACTCGTGCAAGGATCCAGAGAAAGGCCTGACTAAAAGGAAATCTTTGTGCCACTGAAAAAACTTCCTTGATGATTAAGATTCGACACTAACCTCTGAAACAATTTTAAAATTGGTGCGTAATAAAGCAATAGGAAATCATTTCGTTGAAATGACCATAAAATCTGAATAATGCTATCTTAATTTGTAAAACATTTGGCAACTGGCAAATAACTCTGATGCTGCTGACCTGCAGAGAAACGAACGAGGGATGCTCTGCCTCTGTTGGTCACGCAAACACAGAGCGTGCATCCCATTGTTAATCTGCAAAAAGGTTCATACACAGCATGCGAGAATCGTGAGAACACAAGCTAGCAATGGACGAGCAAACACAGCAGGCCTGCAGCCACGGTGAGGGTACATGCGAACACAGCTACTGGAGGCAAATCGCGGAGGTCCATCAGCTACGGCAGGCAAAATGAAGAGCTGAAAGGGGTGCACGGAGGATGCTGATCCGGTGCCGGATCGAGGTGCACGGAGATCCATGAACTTTTCAATCTGCATTCAGCAATAAAAATTGAGGACCCGACACAATTTTTGGAGCACAATCTGACGAATCAATGAAAGTGATATTTTTGGAGCACAATCTGACGAATCAATTCGTGACCCTTATATGTGATCTCTAATAATTCTGTAATATTTACTACAGCAATTTGAGATAATTACCACAATGGTGTCATCAAGGTTACTACAATCTGTTTACGAGAATTTTTCTAATGTTTTACTAGAACCTATGCCCCTGGTATGTGATTGTGATAACTTTTGTAAATGGTGCTAGAATCAGTGCCCCTTATGTGTAATTTTGGTAATTTTGTACTTAACACAGCCGAGTCGTGCCACGAAGCAAACTCCGTTCTTTCTGGTTTACGGCTCGGAAGCTATCCTACCAACGGACCTCACATACGGCTCCCCCCGAGTGGAGTTCTATGATGAATACGACGCGCAAGTGGCGCGCATTGAAGACCTCGATAGCATCGAGGAGAAGAGATTGGCTGCCCAGATCCAAGCCGCGCGTTACGCTCAGGTCTTGCGACGCTATCACGATCGATCAGTTAAGCAAAGGTCCTTTGAAGCAGGCGACTTGGTTCTGAGAAGGAAGCAAGACACCAAGGGCGCGCATAAGCTTGCGTCCCCCTGGGAAGGTCCATATATTATCAAGTCAGTCAGTCGCCCAGGCTCATATCGACTCATGACCGAAGATGGCGTAGACATCCCAAATCCATGGAACATCGAGCACTTGCAACGCTTCTACGCCTGAATCAGTTATGTATTTGTCTTTTTTATTTCTTAGATTTATTTGCTCCGAGTGATTTTGGAGGGTAGTCACCCCCAGTTACGACTCGGCTTGTTTACAATGAGTTATCAATAAAGTTGATTTCATCTTTCATCCATTTCTACTACTCGCATTTCCTCTTTCGCGTCACGCACATAAAGTATGAGGGGAACAAACCTTAAATCGAGAGGGAAAGTACTCGCCAAGTCAAAGCTCTAAACGTACGACAAAGACTCTGCGGCATGAGACTGAGACCAACGAGACTAATCTACTCCGTAACAGGTCAACCACTCAGAAATTAAGGCTAGCGCAGAAAGAAAGGGAGTTGTAGACCAACAAAAACTTATATACAAGAGTGATAATTCATACATTGTTCAAAAACAGTACTGGTTCGACCACATACTACAAATATTTTGTTTACTCTGCAGGGTCGCCAGCACCAGACGGGGCCGCTTCATCCGAGTCGTCAACAACGTCCTTGGACAGGGCGTTGGCGATGGGCTCGACTTCATGGAGCAGTCTGCCCACGTCGTCTTCAGAGGTACCGGCAGCATACCCGTGGCCGAGTGGCTCCAGGTCTGACGCCGGGAACAGCGACTTGAGCACTGCCAGGACATGGCCACAGCTAGCTTGGCTGATGGAGCAGAGCTGTCGCCGGAAGTAGCGTGGGAGCGCCCGAACGCGGTCGAGGATGGAAGCTGAAGACGATGACGCCTCCGGCTCGATCTCCTCCGCCACCACTCGGATCGCATCCTCCAGCGCTGTCTTCTCAGCGCGCAGCGCCTCAGCCTCGCCTTGCAGCCGGGCCACCTTGGCAGTGAGCTCTGCGAATTGGGACATAGTCCGATATCGGTAATCTAAAAAAGGTTAGATCTGAATAAATTTTCATGTCTGACAGAAAAACAAATAAGGAAGAACATACCTCTGAGCTCGTGCACGGCCTGGGCTTCGTTGAGCTTAGCCTGCTCTACCTCCCCGCATAAATCGCGGGTGGTACGCTGGGCTTCCTCCAACTCAGCCTGTCGCTCGACTGCATCAGCTTCGAGCTCAGCCACTCGGGCCACCAAGGAGTCGGCCTTAGCGACTGCAGAAGTTAATTCTTGGATAACCAAGGCTTTAGCCTCGGCATCAGCAGCTAAGTCCTGCAAAAACAAGTCAGAAGACAATATGAATCAATATGCCAATGGTATTTGATATCAACAAGATAAGAAGTTCGGGAAGTACCTTGGCTATATGGCCCATGCGACGATGAAGGGATAGGAACTCCTCCAGAGGAGTCAGGGGAGCACCACCACCTTGGACGCCGACCGCCGCAGAAGCTATTTCGACCGTCGCAGTCCGGGGCTCCTCCACTACTGCAGTCGGTTCAACTGCAGCAGCATGCTGGGGGCTGCCTTGTGGGACTGGCGGAGGAGTCGGCGACGCTGGTACAGGACTCGGCGGTGGCGGGGTTGGCTCCCGCTGCGACTCGGGTAGCGGACCCACAGGTTGATCGCTGAGAAGATCAGCCGAGTGGATCGGCACCTCTGGAATTTGGATTGTTGGGGCTGCGGTCTCAATCGCCGACTGAGGTGGAGGACCCGAGAAGGGGACCTCAGACGGCGTGCTACAACATAAAGAATTTATGGATCACTAACAAAAAGCATAAAGGAGATCAAGACAAGTCAAGAATACTTACAGAGTAGAAACGCGCATTCTCAGGCGCTTTCCTCTCCGAGTTGGGGAAGGGAGGTCCCTCGGACTTGCAGCGCTCAGAGGCATCACTGCAAGGGGAGACTGCTCCGAGCTCGTGATTGACGGCTGGAGAGAGGGCTCGGCGATGCCAGCTTCATCCTTCTCCGAGTCAGACGACTCAGATATAAGGAGCTGCCGGCGGCTGGGCGTATCCCTGAACACGATCCCTGTGGAGATCTTCCGCTTCTTCAGAGCAGGAGCAGCCTTCCCACCACTCGGAGATTGCACATCGGGGGAAGGAGAGGATGATAGAGTGATATCCGAGTCATGCAGATCACTCTCACTTTCCCCGACTGCTTCTTCAGATCCAACGGCCCTGTGCCGACGAGGCTGATCCACTCCCTTTGGCATCTCAGGCAAAGGAGGGATGGATACAAAGGCAACTCGATCCTGCAAATATTGGATTCAGTTTTGAGATTACACCCAATGGGTGGAATTGAAATAAAAACAAGAACAAACTGGCTAAATACCTCAGGGCGTGGATTTCCCAAGTTGAACGCCGGAGGACAGTCAGTAGTCCTCAGCGACGTTCCAGGTGCGAAGAATTTGCCAAGCCGAGCGGCGGCTTGGACTTTGTCGACGCGCTCGGGGGCTTCATGCGTGTTGTCCCCCTCGGCGTAATATTCATACGCCGGGTGAGCCCGCTGCTTGAGGGGCTGGACTCGGCGTAGAACGAAGTTGGCTGCCACTCCGACGGCAGACAACCCTCTGTCCTTCAACTGGGTAATAAGACCCAGGAGCTCCCGAACCTGGTCCATTTCACTCTCCTTGGGAAGAGCGGTCCAGGATTGGGAGGGGACAGGACGAGAATCGATTTCTGGAGAGATGGCAGGCGAGTGGTTTCCCACGTAAAACCACTCGGACTGCCACCCCTTATTGGAGGTAAGGAAAGGGATGTCAAAATACTCCCGAGTTCGACCCTCGCGGAGTTGGAGTCCGGCGCCCCCGACTACTAGTGGGCAGTCGGTGCGGGGATAAGGTTTAAGAAGAAAAAGATGAATGAAGAGATTGAAGTGAGGCTCTATCCCAAGATAGGCCTCACAGAGGTTGATGAAGATGGCGATGTGAAGGATGACGCCTCCGGCTCGATCTCCTCCGCCACCACTCGGATCGCATCCTCCAGCGCTGTCTTCTCAGCGCGCAGCGCCTCAGCCTCGCCTTGCAGCCGGGCCACCTTGGCAGTGAGCTCTGCGAATTGGGACATAGTCCGATATCGGTAATCTAAAAAAGGTTAGATCTGAATAAATTTTCATGTCTGACAGAAAAACAAATAAGGAAGAACATACCTCTGAGCTCGTGCACGGCCTGGGCTTCGTTGAGCTTAGCCTGCTCTACCTCCCCGCATAAATCGCGGGTGGTACGCTGGGCTTCCTCCAACTCAGCCTGTCGCTCGACTGCATCAGCTTCGAGCTCAGCCACTCGGGCCACCAAGGAGTCGGCCTTAGCGACTGCAGAAGTTAATTCTTGGATAACCAAGGCTTTAGCCTCGGCATCAGCAGCTAAGTCCTGCAAAAACAAGTCAGAAGACAATATGAATCAATATGCCAATGGTATTTGATATCAACAAGATAAGAAGTTCGGGAAGTACCTTGGCTATATGGCCCATGCGACGATGAAGGGATAGGAACTCCTCCAGAGGAGTCAGGGGAGCACCACCACCTTGGACGCCGACCGCCGCAGAAGCTATTTCGACCGTCGCAGTCCGGGGCTCCTCCACTACTGCAGTCGGTTCAACTGCAGCAGCATGCTGGGGGCTGCCTTGTGGGACTGGCGGAGGAGTCGGCGACGCTGGTACAGGACTCGGCGGTGGCGGGGTTGGCTCCCGCTGCGACTCGGGTAGCGGACCCACAGGTTGATCGCTGAGAAGATCAGCCGAGTGGATCGGCACCTCTGGAGTTTGGATTGTTGGGGCTGCGGTCTCAATCGCCGACTGAGGTGGAGGACCCGAGAAGGGGACCTCAGACGGCGTGCTACAACATAAAGAATTTATGGATCACTAACAAAAAGCATAAAGGAGATCAAGACAAGTCAAGAATACTTACAGAGTAGAAACGCGCATTCTCAGGCGCTTTCCTCTCCGAGTTGGGGAAGGGAGGTCCCTCGGACTTGCAGCGCTCAGAGGCATCACTGCAAGGGGAGACTGCTCCGAGCTCGTGATTGACGGCTGGAGAGAGGGCTCGGCGATGCCAGCTTCATCCTTCTCCGAGTCAGACGACTCAGATATAAGGAGCTGCCGGCGGCTGGGCGTATCCCTGAACACGATCCCTGTGGAGATCTTCCGCTTCTTCAGAGCAGGAGCAGCCTTCCCACCACTCGGAGATTGCACATCGGGGGAAGGAGAGGATGATAGAGTGATATCCGAGTCATGCAGATCACTCTCACTTTCCCCGACTGCTTCTTCAGATCCAACGGCCCTGTGCCGACGAGGCTGATCCACTCCCTTTGGCATCTCAGGCAAAGGAGGGATGGATACAAAGGCAACTCGATCCTGCAAATATTGGATTCAGTTTTGAGATTACACCCAATGGGTGGAATTGAAATAAAAACAAGAACAAACTGGCTAAATACCTCAGGGCGTGGATTTCCCAAGTTGAACGCCGGAGGACAGTCAGTAGTCCTCAGCGACGTTCCAGGTGCGAAGAATTTGCCAAGCCGAGCGGCGGCTTGGACTTTGTCGACGCGCTCGGGGGCTTCACGCGTGTTGTCCCCCTCGGCGTAATATTCATACGCCGGGTGAGCCCGCTGCTTGAGGGGCTGGACTCGGCGTAGAACGAAGTTGGCTGCCACTCCGACGGCAGACAACCCTCTGTCCTTCAACTGGGTAATAAGACCCAGGAGCTCCCGAACCTGGTCCATTTCACTCTCCTTGGGAAGAGCGGTCCAGGATTGGGAGGGGACAGGACGAGAATCGATTTCTGGAGAGATGGCAGGCGAGTGGTTTCCCACGTAAAACCACTCGGACTGCCACCCCTTATTGGAGGTAAGGAAAGGGATGTCAAAATACTCCCGAGTTCGACCCTCGCGGAGTTGGAGTCCGGCGCCCCCGACTACTAGTGGGCAGTCGGTGCGGGGATAAGGTTTAAGAAGAAAAAGATGAATGAAGAGATTGAAGTGAGGCTCTATCCCAAGATAGGCCTCACAGAGGTTGATGAAGATGGCGATGTGAAGGATGACGCCTCCGGCTCGATCTCCTCCGCCACCACTCGGATCGCATCCTCCATCAATTGAAGAATTGTTTTCAGGAACATCTGAGAAATCACTCGGATCTTCCTTGAAACCACTCGGATCTTCTTCGAAACCACTCGAATGAGATCTTAGATGACTTGGAGCACTCGAATCATGCAAGAAAAGATGGAACAATTACAGCCAACGATCGGCCAAGAAGTGCTCGGGGGCTACTGTGGGGGATATAGTACCGGGGTACCTCACGAGCAAGCCTGGCAGCCCACCAAAAGGGGGCGGCCCATCTCACCGTTCCGGACCTGAAGACGTGCGGGACAAGTCGGCGCACGGAGGAAGGATCTGGAAGGAGAAGTCCTAGTTGGAATAGGAGTTATTGTAAAGAAGGAAAGGATTCTTAGAGATAGAATCGGATACAAACCGACTTGTAACCCTGCCCCCCGATATATAAGGCGAGCAGGGACCCCCTCAAAAAACAATCTGAACCACGACTCGAGCCAACTCGAATCACAATCTAAGCAATACAACACCCCAAAACAGGACGTAGGGTATTACGTCGAGTCGACGGCCCGAACCTGTATAAACCCTTGTGTCTGTCCATCCTAACCATCTTGCTTCCGATCTTTGCGATCTTCCCTACATTACAAATCACTTCCGTGGGCTACCCCGTGGAAGACTGACGGAGATAATATCACCGACAGTGGCGCGCCAGGTAGGGGTCGAACCGGCGACCTTGTCAATTGGAAGCCTGTGCCTTACCACTGAACTACAAGGTATAGTAAAATTACTAGAATTAATGATTTACTAGCGTGACGCCAAATATTTGAGACAAAAAATTCTGAAAATGGTTTACTACAGTATATATACCTTGTGTATGAATTACTTGAGCCCATGCATACGACCTTGTAAAACTGACAACTGTGATATACACGAACTTTGTAAATGATTTACTAAATCTATGTCCCTTATATGTGATCTACAATAATTCTATATTAAATTGAAAAGGTGTGCGGCAGTTCAAAGAATGGTAAAGCCAAGAGCAGCTCTGACACAGTAAGGCAGATTTTCCTTCATTTGTAGTTCAAGAAAACAAGGACTGAACTATGATTTAAGAGTGAACCACATCTATAGTAATTCAACAAAATTTAACGTACTTCAATAAGTAATTAGCATAAACCTTTGAATTTACTATAACATTGACCAAGTTCCGACATAATTCAAAAATTTAGTAGTAAATCAACCACAACAGGAAAATCTGGCTATATCGCAGTGCTTCGTGAGTAGTAATTATATGGTGTATTTACCAATGTGAAGGGTCAATGAATGTCAAGTAAAATTACTAGAATCGTGTACAAATTAAATTACGAGAATGTATGAAAATAAACTAGTAAACGATCTGACGTAGTTACAATAGTGAAGAGCACATGCCGACCATGGAATCTCAAGATTATGTTGCTAATCTAGATGAAATCAGACGCTAATTCAAAGGGAAAGAGCTGAGGGAGAAATATTTGGCTCTGCTTGCTTCACGTCACCGTCCGATTTTTCTCCAGCCGTCGGACGTTCGGGCACTAGCAAGCCCCGTAAGCGAAAGGTCTCAAGGAAAAATGGATCTAGATTTCAAATTCAGATTCAATCTAGAGTCAATTCCTTGGGTGCCATTATAAAAGTTTCTAATCCCTTGTGTGCCACTAAAAAAGTTGCTGCTCCTTACATACCATTGGTTCAACTTTTGCTGGACCTCTGTGCCATTCCCGTTCACAAACCGTGAGATGGCTGTTAATTGTGACGCAAAAAGACAATTTTGCCCTTCCTTTCTCTGTTCGTTTTCCCTCTCTCCCGCCGTTGACATGTGGGACCCACATGTCAGGGGTCATCTTCAACCTCTCGCTCCTCACTGCACCTCCCGCTCGTTTCCATGGAATCGAAGACGTACCTCCCGCCTTCCGCCCGACGGCCGCTGCTCTTCAATTCGTCGTTGCACATACTCGATTCGTCTCTTGTAGAATCGATTCTGGACAGGACCCGCCGTTCCTACTTCCTACCACCCGTCATCTCTCGCGCACGCAGGACTCCTTTGGTTGGAACGGATATTGGCTGGTCGTGCAGCGCCGTCCATCTCCCTAGCTTTCTTCACTCGGCGACGTGTAGCCATTATACAATCTGACGAGATGGAATCCAACCGATCGTTGACAACGAGGATTTCATCCTTGGATTTTGTTCCACATGGAGCTGTCCTCTTCCTTGACAGCAACAAGAACAAGAATAGAAGGATGCGACAGATTCCTCCAATCTTTTCCCAACAAAAAATTCGTCTCTCGCCGCCGTCGAGTAGCTGCTTGCCTGCGCCTCTTCCCCGCGCAAGCCCACATATTCTGAAGTGCAAGGGCCAAGGTCGTCGTGGGACGGGAAGAGCGCCCGAGGTCACTGAGCTGGTGTAGGCCGAGCACACACCGCTTCTTGTCGTTGCCGCTCGTAGGCCTCCTTCCAGATTTGCAGCAGCTGGGTGCCTGCTTGGGGAAGCCGTCGGCGAGCTCCTGCCGGCGGTCATCGAGGCCCTGCACGATGCCGCACTCCAAGGCTCATCTCCATGCACCGCTGCGCCACCACCACTCCCACCAGGAGGTCCTCCAGCGCCAGGCGCTGGTCTTCCGGCAGCTTGTAGCGCTGCTGACGTCTCGGCGTCCTGGCCTCCCAGGCGGCGGAGACGAGCGGTGGGGAGAGCTGCGCAGAGAAGGCGACTTGATTGAAAAGGGCAAAAAGGACATTTTGTATCTCCATCAGCTGATGTAACCTGTAAAATAGACGGTAGTGGCATCCATCAAGATGGGAATGGGCCGGGGCGACCCATCGGGTACTTGACCTGGCCCAGAAAATCAAGGCCAATGGGCCATTCGGGTTGGCCTCAAATCAAAAACAGGCCACGAGTGCCAAGACCTGTTGACCCAATGGGGTGACAAGGCCGACCCGACGCCTCCTCTCTCCTCCAGACGAAACACGATGGACCCGACCCGACGCCCCCGACTCGGCATGGAGGCGAGCGAGCAGACGACGGCGGGCGTGGAGGCGGCGGCGGGCGTGCCGCACTCCGCTCCTTCGCCGGTCATCTCCACCCTACGGATCTCCCCTCGAGGGGCTGTATCCTCCATCCAATCTCTCCTCCGGTAAGCTGTTGCTCTCAGATCTCGTGTCTTAGGGTTAGTGAATTTTTTGGATCCGTGCTCGTTCTTGTTTGCGTTCTTGTGGACGTTCTTGTTTGCGTTTGTCGCGCGGCTCTAATCGAATCTCAGTCACGGGCCGGTGGTGTAGTATGTGGCGGTGCGTACGTGCGGAGGACTGTGTGTATGTAGGCTTGAACTTTCGTAGTTTCGTTTCCAAATCCGGGCTTGAACTTTAGTGTTGACCAAAAATTCAGACTACAATTATCTGATCAACTCCAAAATCTTGTTCTCATTTTTTTTTTGTGTCTCGTGAACAAAAACATCTTACACTATGCTGTGATCTGTGCACAATAAGCCGATGCTCTGGATGATAATAACAGGAATGAAGCATAGTAGTGTATACAGAGATGAAAAAAAAAGGTCTGCATGTCTGCTTGCTGTGATGCCTTCGGGCTTTGATCTGACAGGCCTGGATTTGACCTACAATCTCAAGCAGATGGAATGTGGTTTCAGTCTCTTAGGGGAATTTTTCGATTCATTCCATGATAATGAACCGTCAGATACGTAATAATCATTTTTAAGTCAACTAAATATAATAGTGCAAACTCATGCTATCTAAGCAAAGATCAAGAAGTTCAGCGCGTAAATATAATTGCAACAGCCTCTGGTAACATAACCTGCAGGAACCCAGCATTTTGCATCAGCCGAAGTTCTCATCAATCTAAGTTAAAAATGCTAACTGTTCAAATAATGTTTTTGCTGACTGTTGGAGCATGGTTCACATTTGCAAAGCGTATAACAAAGGTGAATACTTTTTTTCATATTTCATTTTTTATCAGTATTGTCAAGTTAAAATTTTATCAAGCTGAAATTTTAACTTCCCGTTTTTGTTTATCTCATCAGGACTTTCCCATGACATTGAAATGGAAGAAGATGATGATGAAGAAGAAGACGCTGACTACGAAATGGAAGACGATGAAGAAAGTGATCAAGAAAGCTATGACGACGAAGAAGAAGATGATGAGGACGAAACAACAGTAGAAGAAGCAATACATGGGCTTGAGATGGTTGATACTGACATGGGATCATTTTCAGAACCAGGGAGAAAGTTTGTGTCAAAGGTGTGGAAGGAATACGAGCCCGTCCGTGTTGATGGAGTAGTAATTGCAGCTGAGTGTAAGCACTGTGGAAGGAATATCTGTGCTGAGCGTAAGCATGGGACAAGTTCCTTGCGCAAGCACCTGAAGAGATGCAGCGAAAGGAAAAAGGCTCTTAGAGTTGCTGGTCACTTAAATGCTTCCATCATGACTCCAGATGGAGTTGCTTTAGGGCCTTGGACCTTTGATCAAGCACTGTCACGTAAAGAGCTCATGAGGATGATTGTCCTCCATGAATTGCCATTCTCATTGGTGGAGTTTGATGGATTTAGAAGATTTGTTTCCAGTCTGAACCCAAGTTTCAAGATGGTCTGTAGAAAAACAATACGAAGTGATTGTTTGAAAGCATATGTCGAAGAGAAGAAAGTACTGCAAGGTTATTTCAGCAAGTCGAAGTCCAAGATCTCTTTGACTATGGACATGTGGACGTCCAACCGAATGGTGGGGTACATCTGCATCACTGCTCACTTTGTTGACGATGGGTGGCAGCCACAGAAGAGAATAGTGAAATTCACAGCTATGGAGACGCCCCACACTGGAGTTGCCATGTTCAACACTTTGGAGAAGTTTGTAAGAGATTGGAAGATTGAAGACAAGTTGTTTGCAGTGACGTTGGATAACGCATCCAACAATGGTGCTATGATGAAGTTGCTGAAGAAACATCTAGTCAACAAGAAGCTGCTGGTTTATGGTGGCCGGATGTTCCACCAACGGTGTGCTGCTCATGTAATCAACTTGATATGTCAAGCAGGACTAGATCATCTAGACCCAATGATAAACAAGATTCGTGAATCTGTCAAGTACATTCGAGGTTCAGCAGCTAGAAAGGAAAAGTTCGATGAACTTGTTGCTCAGTTGGGAATATCATGTGACAAGACTCCTTGTCTTGATGTGAGCACACGTTGGAACTCCACATACCTGATGCTTGCCACAACAAAGGAGTTCCGCGAAGTGTTTGACTCAATGGCAGCTCAAGATGCAAATTATACCTTCAGGCCTTCATTTGAGGAGTGGGAAGATGCTGAAGTTGTTTGTGAGCTGTTGAAGGTCTTCTATGAAGCTACCAATGTTATCTCAGGAACAAAGTATCCTACTGCAAATCTCTATCTTCATGAGATGCTGAAAGTGAAGACAACTTTAGACAAATGGGAGGTAGAACCTTTTGAAGAAGGCTCCGAGATGCAAACCATAGTGAAGTACATGAAAAAGAAGTTTGATAAGTACTGGAAGATCTCATGGTTGGACCTTTGTATCCCTGTCATATTAGACCCTCAGTTCAAGCTGAAGTATATTGAGTTTCGTTTCAAGGATATTTTTGGGTCTCAAGATGCTATGGGAATGGTCAGCAAGGCACAGAATATGATGAATGGGATATTCAAAGAATACCTTACATTGAATGACAACAGTCCAGACCCCATGTCAATGTCAGAGGGAGGTGATGTTGAAAGGGGTGTAAGTGATCAGGATCCTTTCGCAAGTTGGGACAGGCAAGTTATTCTTAGTGCTCGATCGGCGAATGAAGCAGCTTTAGAGCTTGATTCTTATCTAAAAAAGACACCAATCTGCCGGAGTGATCAGTTCAATATCCTATCCTGGTGGGAGACGAGCTCTGCTGAATACCCAACACTCAGTCGTATGGCAAGAGATATATTGGCAGTTCCAGCCTCAACGGTAGCGTCGGAGTCAGCATTCAGTACTGGGTCAAGAGTTCTATCAGATTTTCGAAGTCGGATGACCCCGGAGATTGTTGAAGCCCTGGTTTGCCTACAAGATTGGATAAGGGCCTCAGGTAAAGTCACAAGCCACCATGGATTTTTTCCTTTTGCCTACAACATCTGGTTCTATCAGATTTTTTTCCTTTTCACACTAATGCTTCAACTCACAAAGTCATGGAATATGCTCACTTCCTTTGTGCAGTTATTCATCGCAACATGGAGTCAATTCATGACATCATCATGGACTTAGAAGGTATTAGTTTTATCCTACTAGTTTGACATCATCCCGATGTAGTGTTGGTGTGCAACATACGAACTAGTCTGTCTCACCATGGCATTGCTCTGGTTTGTCACTAAAGACTACTCATGCTGAACTTTGGCCTTTTATGTGCAGATTTGACTGACAGAACTTTGGTCTTTTATGGGTAGATGGATCTGACCGATAAATGTGTCATTCAGTAATGCAATACTAATTCTAGTAGTAGGTAACAGAGGACATGCTGTCTTGTGCATATTCAGATTTGACTGGCAGAACTTTGGTCTTTAAGTTTCACATATCTGCTTTTAAATGACTTGTGCATATTCATCTGTACACGCTAGACCTGTGAACTCTAGTGTTTCTGTCAGGGCTGTTTCTCTACTCCTTTGTTTGTACTAGCAGTAAAGTTTTCTTGCTTAAATAAAAATTGTGACTTACGTAGCAGGAAAGAAACTTACTAAGAAAAGAAGCTTTTTTTTGCATTAGATGAGGCAAAGAACTGATGATGATTGCATTAGCTGTTTTTTATCTCTTTCCTTTGATACATGCAGGTGAGGGGGGTGATGAGGAACCGTAGGAGCTGTTGATCGAGCTGCTTCAAGTCCAGTAAGTTTGGCTGGATAAAATGATGGATGCAGAACATGCCATAGTTTGGCTGGGTAAAATGGTGGATGCAGAACAGGCATCAATAACATCAGTAAAATGTTGATCCAGTAGATTGTTGCTGTAACGACCTTTAACTGTAGAGTTACTCATTATTGTTGCAGTGACATGTGACATTAGCTGATGATTTGCTGTAATGACCTTTAATTGTGGAGCTACTCATTATTGCTGCAATGACATGTTCTGATGATCTGTGGTACGTTTGCTAAAATGTGTAAAAGTGTTGCTGGATGGGTCGACCCGAGGTACCCAATGGGCCATCAAGGCCATAGCTGAATTCAGTATTGGGCCGGCCCTGGCCTCGGGTAATTGGCCTTGAGGCCATGAGGGCCAGGTCCAGGGCCAGGGCCGGGCTGGCCCATTCCCATCTTGAGGCATCCAGGTCCAGTAAAAGTTGAGACAATGGTACAGAGGGAGTCAACTTTTTTAGTGGCACACAAGGGATTAGGAACTTTTATAATGGTACGGAAGGAATTGACTCTTCAATCTAAGGTTCATTTACCAAATATCCATTCGATCGGTTTCGGGGTCTCCCATTTCTCTCATCGAGAATCCCAGACCGGCCGATTATTTTCCAGAAACTTCTCACCGACAGGTGGGTCCAGAGAGTCTCGCCGCCACACCGAGGCATCGCTTCGCGGCGGCCGCCGCCGCCGCCGGCGTCATGGCCCGCGCTCTCCAGGCCCTCCGCCACCGCCGCCACCTCCTCCGCAGCCTCCCGTGCCCCGCCCCGCTCTCCACCTCCGCCTCCCCTCCCGACCGCCGCGAGCTCATCCGCATCGACCGCATCCTAAACACCCCCGGCGCCGCCGCCGCCGTCGCCGGCCAACCCTCGCAACCCCAACACCCCCCACGCGCCGCCACCAGCCTACGCCAGCTCCTCCACCGCTCCGCCGGCCTCACCGAGGCGGAGTCCGCCTCCCTCCTCCGCCGCCTCCCGGGCACCCATGCCCACACCCGCCTAGGCCGCCTCCTCCAGGAACTCGCCGGCCTCCGCCTCCCGGGGGCAGAAATCAAGGCCGCCCTGGCGTCCGACCCGGAGGGGCTCCTCTCCATGGACCCCGGCGAGCCGTCCCGCCTCCTCGAGTTCCTGCGCGACCTCCGGTGCCGGAAGGCGGTCAAGGACCAGGTCCTCGCCCACGGCGCGCTCCGCGCTGCCGTCGCCGCCCGGCAGCGGGTGGAGCTACTACACGCGCGCGGGCTCACCCGTCACGACGCCCTGCGGGCACTTGCTGCCGAGCCGCGGGTGATGCTGTATTCAGTTGAGGATGTGGAGAGGAAGGTGGAGTTCTTGGTCAGCACAATGGGATTTGAGGTTCGGTGGCTCGTGCAGTACCCGGAGTTCCTGGGGGTGAACCTGGACAGGTGGATCATCCCGCGGCACAATGTGGTGGAGCACTTGAAATCCGTCGGCGGGCTTGGGGATCCTATTGAGATGAAGCACTATGTCAGGCTCAGTCGCCGGAGGTTCTATAACATGTTTGTCAAACCATACCCGGAATGTGAGAGGATATTTGGGGAATGGTCAGGGATAGGGAGGAGATGGTGAGGCGGCGGCACCCGACGGGGCTCTGGAAGCTGTTTACACCAGCGAAGTATGAGCATACCGAGGAGGAAGTGGCGAACATAAAACTTCTTGTGGGATCACTTCGTTAGGTATGTTATGATCATGGGAACATTAATTCGCTCAAATGTGGAACACGACATGCCTCAAGCCAATTGTGATTGAACCAAGAAGAGCTTGTTGAGAATTTCATGGTCAAGGGAACTTGTCAAGGAGACAAGAGTGTATAGGGTATTGTGAAAGTGTACCTGTTTAATTGAGATGGCTGTTTGCCAACAAAAGATGACACTTGTTGTGGATGGACATGACCACAAATGTGTCTTGGGTGTTCCACCACAGATTGCAAGATTAAAATCCTTTCTTAAAGATTTAGTTTTTGTTCTAGTGGCTCATGGCTCACTGTAGTATGCTGATAAGAGAAAAGCAGATAACAAATTCAGGACAGCTGGCAGCTCATGCAAGGATCATCTCAAAGGTATCAACAAATGGATAGAGCAGCAGCAGAAGCTTGTTTTTTTTCTGTTTTTGAATTTATGATCCTCATAACGTTATGCTGAGAATATTTGTATGCTAGCTTAGTACATCAAAGTTTCTTGTGTTGTCCTGTTATTATTTATTTGCCTTTCATATGTGTTCTTGTTCAACATTAGTACGAACTATGAGTTATTCATCGATACATGTTTGAAAACAATTTCTTCCATCCATTTACAGATTTGTTATTTTAGATTATGGGGATTGTTGTTTCATTCAACTTCTTCCAATACACTACTGGTGTGTTGAAGGTTTATTTTATCGTGTGTTGAAGTGTGTTTTGAAGATATATATATTAAGTAATTTGTATGGAACTGGGAGTAACTAACATAGGGTACTGACATTATTAATACATCTTATACCGTTAAATTATACTAGGAATTTTGAAAAGGCCAGCAATTGGTATTTTGATGGGTATCCATCATGCAACTATGGGAGCTCTTTATGTATTATTGAGGATGACATATTTAGAAAACGTTTTGTTATTTCCTCTTCTTGCTTTATTGGTGCATTTTGTCCTTCTGTTCTTAACCTAACAGAGTTTAAGAATTACTTGTTTAGTCCAAAGTTTTCACACATCCTTATTCTTTCTGTATTAGGTTATTCTGTTCGTTGGAAATGTTTGTTTTGTATAGCCATTCCAATGGGTGGTGTACAGTTTTCAGTGCTTTTGAGTTTTAGCAAATTGGGTTGCACTTGCACATGCCTCATTAATCGTGTGAACTTGAAGTGCTGACTCATATCAGTGACAAAGTACTATGTTTTTTACCTACAGTAATAAGCAATAATTATTTGGTACTTTCGTTTACCTTGACATAGTTTCAGTTTGCAGGTGGAAATTAATCTTTTTTTGAGTTAAGACGTGATAAGATACATACTTATTTAAGATGTTGGCAGGTCTTTTCCATTTTTAATGTGACATTATCATGGAGATTTTGGTGCGAGTACAATGTACTGTTTCTGATAAAACATTAGCCTGTTTCAAACGAGTTGAGGAAAATTAGTTGGTGCAAGTACTAACTTTACCTTGGCTTTAGACCACATTGCTGGCTTCAGGATAAGGAAAACTGGTGGTTGTTTAACCAACTGAAATATGAGTCAAAGAACAACATATATTCCAGCATTTACCATGCCATAAACCAACAAACTATGGTATAATAGTGCCCCTCTTTTCTTCTACTTACGTCTGAATGCCTATGAGTGAACATTCAAACATCCTAATTTTATTTGCTATTCGTGTGAAAAATGTTCCAGTCTTCAGTCTTATCACTCCTCTCTTTTGATAGGTGCACATTCTTGGATCTCCCTTTCTCCTTGAGGTTTTGCCATGTTACATGATTTCTCCATTTATATTTCCTTGTTAGAGAAAAAATGTATGAACTTCCAGCTAACAAGTAGAAATATAGTCACTGCCCACATAAAATAGATACCTTTAAATGTTGTTTGTCTTTTTCCTGTTTATTCTTCCCTGTAACTTCTCTAGAAAGGCAAGAGCTCCATTCCAACATTCATAAACATGTTTGGTGTGCCACTTTATTGCCCAAGTTGAAAATTGCCTACTTACTTCATTTGCAAGAAAAATGCACTTGCACTTCAAAAGTAAACAGAAGGTTGGACTTTTTGATCGATGGCATACTCATCATTGGTGGACAATGATTCACTATCTTTTTTTCAATGATGAGCTTCTATAAAAGAGCAGACTTGCTGTCCTTTAGAATCATCAGACGAGTTAGAGAAGTAGTTGTATCTGTAAAAGAAAGGTGTTCTGGGATGAAGATAATACCTCTGTGCATAGTCATGGTACTTTTGGCATTAAGCTCTCTGTTTCATGTATCAAGCGCTGGACCAGTGCGTGGTAATCCTCTTCAGCTGCATTCTGTTCATAACAATTTTTCTTATTGTTGATTGTTGATTTGTGGATGTGTTTTTTTTTTTTTTTTTTTTTTTTTTTTGTGCAGTTGGCCTAAGAATGCTGCGTGGAATAAAAGCAACTTCAACCTCAGGTGCAACAGCTCAGGTGATTATCTTACTTTTCTGTTTGAACTTGGTTCACATTCTGTGCAGCTTCTCTCAATGTAGTAAAAATGCTAGTTGCTAACTAGTTATGTACTTCTTTCCACTGGGAGATAGTAGGCACAAGATTGGAACAGACCACAAAGACATAGAAAAACCGCATCCATTTCATTTTATTATCTGAAGAACACCACTGACTTGAAAATCCTTGAAACATTCAGACTATAAATATTGACAAGATAGAATTTGCCGATGCTGAAAGTATGGGATTCGTGCTCAAAGACTACCCCTCTTCCAGTGCAAACAACCGCCATTCTTCACACCCCGGGGGCTCCAGGTGAAAGGAAGAGCAGATAACCCAGAGCCACTCGCCGATGTGAACTGTAGCTTTCTCTGAACTTCCTGGCAATTACAAGCGTTTGAGAGCCTGAATGATGATCGCACAAGATCATGACAAAAGATCGTCCGGTGTTTCATAAGCTGGAGCAAAAGTAGCAGACTGATGAATAAATAATGTAAGGAAATGCAAGTTCTTCTTTATCCATGATGTCACGGTTACGTTTTTATTGTAAGGTTGGTGTAACATCTTAAACCCCGTTTGAAATTTTGGAAATTGAAATTATAAACATAAAGGTATTGTAATTTTTCAGCTGTTTTTTTCATTCCAAATGGACTGTACTTTTGGCCAGTGTATTTGAAGGACCGAAACGGCGACCAGAGAGGGGGAGTGAATGGGAGCCGATAAAAATTCTTTCCAACCAATCCGGCTATTTTTCCAAATTAACTCCGACGCCTCCGAAAGCGATCTTGCCAAGATCACGTAGCCACTGTCAAGCTACTGACCCTAGGAACAAGAAAGACGCAGCGGAACTCGAATCGATCGAAACGAACAGAAACCGAACCAAAACAACTCAACCCTTGTGCCTGCCAGGGGGGCGGTTAAACCGCCTAGGGGGTGTGGCAGAACCGCTCAAATTAATCCGGCTTAAGTGCGCTAACCTTCCATTGGTCGTCACGCAATTAAATCGGAGTAATCTGACAGTCTGTCGGGTCGAGCCCGATGCAACCACGAACAGTTACCTCGATCGTAACAAGTCATACAAATACCCACTCGAAGGTGGATCCCAGAGATTACAACAATCCACAAGTATTAAATAGGTCCCACTTGAGGTAATTTATTACAAACCAAGTTCAATACATAAAGTAACAGTTATTCAGAGTTTTGAAAGCAGCGGAAAACAACTAATTTTATTCGAATGGGGTGACGTCACGTGAAGCCGTCGTGACATCACTCAGAAGCATCCTCGTCCCACATGACAGTCCAACCAGGAGGAAGGGTGGTTGGCCAGGTGAGACCTGCAACCATCTCCTCAAGAGCACTACCTGAAAACATTTCAACAAGCAAGACTGAGTATACTAATACTCAGCAAGACTTAACCGTCGGGTGACAGCTACATCACCAAATTCTAGACATGCAAGGCTTTTGGCTGGTGGGTTTGTTTTGCCAAATAGCGACTAATAGTGGATCCTTACTTTCAATATTTTAGCATCAAGTTCTAGTTAGGTTAACCATTCTAGGTAAGCAACCTGTACTAACCAAGCAAGTGGAGCAAGCAATTAAGCAAGAGTCAAGTTTCTTTCCATCATATTCCACTTTCATTACTCGGTGCGGCAAGAGGTCAAGTAGTCTCATTAGCTGCGAGAAACAGACAGTTCGAACCGATTTTAACCTTGCAAGGGGGGACCCAAGCACTCGGATCATCGCACTCAGCCAAAGGCTAGCGCTACCAGGTAGTTCCCATCAATCCTCCAGTCGCGTCCAGGACCAAACTCCCCCTGGCATACGAGGTCTAAGGCTGGCCGAACCAACACTTACGCCCCTCGTACTCACATGTTCGAGGCATGGGGAAAACATTCCTGGAAGGAGCAGGAAAAAGTCCGCACCCTGAAGTCATGTAGGTACTAAACTTACCGACCCCATAGAATCAACAAGTGCTTAGTACGTTCAAAAACTTAACCAACATCGCCGTCACTCTTCGACCTTAGCAACTTTTCATAAACAGACGGGGCATCAACATGACCAAAATCCCCGTCCGTCATCCTTATGATTCCAACATAATAAAGCAGATGAACCCTATATCTCGCGAGTGACAGGAAATCACTCGACTTTTACCGGGTCCTTATAGCAGGGCAGCTATCGACCTATCATACTAGTATTGCATAGCATAGGTACCTAGGATCATGCAACTAGGGTTTCAATTCAACTCCTGAACGTAAATGCACAAACATAAACTTAGCAAAACATAGTTGCATGTATTTGAAACATAGGACATGCTCCGAGGCTTGCCTTCGGGCACAGTGTTAGCCTGGGAGTCCTCGGCAGCAACGTTCGGGTCTTGCTCGACCTGGACGGCGTTCACCTCGCCTTCAGCTTGGCCTTCTCCTTCAGCGGGGACCAGCTCGTAGTCTCCGTCAGCGAGGGCAGGTTCTACACGAATGCATATGCAATAAGAATATGATCTTATGTCGAGTCATCACAGTTGCACAGTGATGAACCCGGGTGGATTTAGTGACACATTCACCTGGACAAAAAATTGTCTGATCTTCTCTTTTAACAAAGGTTGTAATTACTCATTAAAGTATTTCGGTTAGTCGATGGTGATTGTGTACACATATATTATTTATCTTTGATTTCACCACAAAACAGCAAGAGTGTGTGTGATGTTTTTAGTTTATTTAACTATTTTTAGAAAATAACTTATTCTTATTTAACCCCTTTTTTCAGCCATGAAACTTTCATAAATTATTCTGACGGTTTGGTTCACTATTAAAATGTGAGAAAATTACTGTATGCTCTTTGTGGTCTACTTGAATAGCAGACCAAAATTTAAGCCAAGATAATGCATACATTTACCACAACAAAATAAACAAGAACAGCACACTATCATCAAGAATAAATCCTAAGAAATCACACTATCATCCAAAGGTCCTTAAAATTTTACCAGAGCCTAATATAACCTAAATAAGCTCACATGCCAAAGGATAGCTCCAAAAGATCTAAATATCCTATTGTTTGAATTTATCAAGTTTAAACTGGTATGAATTAAAAGTGCAAGCTAGCCTGCTCAAACTAAGCTCTAGCTATTACCAGACATGCTTCAAGTTACCACAAGACTTTTGCAAAAGGATTGAACTAAGAAGCTTCATAGATTAATTATTAAAAATGTTGAACCAATCGTGCACTGCCAGCCTAAACAATTAATAACTCAAATTCTAGTGCGTAACTTTGTGCCAACTTTCTACAGCGGCCTAGATACTTCACCAGCTACAACATACTCAAAAACTAGCTCAAACAAGTCAATGTATTTCAAACTGTGCACAAATTAGTGTTTGAACAGATTTGAATCTATTTCAAAAGCGAAGCAGAAAACACCTATACATGCTTTCTAGGAAAGGTAGAACACAGCACCAGTAGCACAACAAAATTGGGTTTGCATTTTTCTGATTTTTCTACGATTTTTAATCGATTTTCAAAGTTTCAGGATTTGAATCCTAGATCTGAACAATCTATTTACAGATTAGCCCCTGGAAACTTGCGCTAAGGCCCCTGGAAAGATTTGTGGCTTTGCAATGTGGTCCCTGGGCCATGGCCGGCGGCGAGTTGGCCGGATTCCGGCGAAGTGGGGCCACGGGGCTCAACAATAACCAGTCGAGGGTGCTCAGGGGTGCTGACCGCCTCACCTCGAGTGGATTCCGTGTAGTTTGGGCGGCCGGAGGTGGCGCGACGGCGGCGGGCGGCGGAGCGGCGCGGCGGCGGCTCTGTCTGGCCCAAAGCCGGCGACGGCGGTGGCGGAGAGTGGCAGCTGGGGCTCTGGGAAGCTGGAGCAAGGGCGTGGCGAGTGCTGGTGGTGAAGAACGGCGGCGGAGCAGCGCGCACGGCGGAGAGCGGCGGAGGGGCAGCCTGGCGGCGGCAATGGCGAGCGGCGGAGGGGGCTCGCGTGCAGGGGGGTGCGGGGCCTTTTATAGGCAGTCGAGGCGAGGCTCGGACTGCGGCTCGGAGCGGCGAAGCTGCCACGCGGAGGTCTGGGCGGCGCGTTGCTGGCTGCCGCGGCGGACATGGCTCACCGGTCGGCGGCCTGTCGCGGCGGGGCGGCGCTGGGCGTGGCGGTCGGTGGCCGGTCGGGGCGAGCTCGTGCGCGGGTTGGCGAGGTGCTGGGGTCCACGGCGACTGGTTGCCGGCCTTGGTCGGGGCAGCGGCGCTGCAGCCCGCCGGCGGGTCGACGGCGGCCACGTGGCGCGCGCCGGATGCCCGTCGCGTCCGGTCGGAACGGCGCGGGGGACAGAACGGCTCTGTCGGGCGGACCGCGGGGACAGCGCGCGGTGCATTTATGGCGCGGGCGCAGCCTCGGCGTCCGTGTCAGAGGCCGGCTGCCGCGTGGCGGCGCTGTCGGGCGCGTGAACGCGCGGCGCCGGAGAGCGCCGGCAATTCGTCGAACGCATGCCGGGCGTCCATTCAAACCAAATTTTCTCCGAAATTTTGAACTGAAGTTCAAAATCTCCAAAAAGCAAAGTTGTGTTCCAGGTTACCAGCTACAACTTTTGTAAAGGTGGACCTATGAAAATGTGTACGGATTCGAGAGAAAACTGAGGAGAAAACCGTTGAACTTCTGTGTCAGCCGGCCGTGAACTTTTGGGGTTTGGCTGGCTTTGACCGGGTTTTTGGGGCTGAAGCACTCAAAAGCTCTCCAGGGCCATATTGACAAAGTTGTGTCCCATGAAAAGATGAACAACTTTCACATTGGCACATTTTTGAGTTCTTAAAGGAAATTTTGAAAACAAGTCATGCCAATCAGCAAAGGTCAAAAGTTCACCGAGTTTAAAAGGGCTTTGGGGGAACTTTTCTTAAGTGAACATCTAGGTGGGGCCAAGGTACTCTTAATTAACTTAGGTCAAGTGGTTAAGCAAGTGATTTAAGTTAACTAAACACCTAGATTGTCACAGCCTACCCCCCTTAAACAGAATCTCGACCCGAGATTCGAGTGTAGAAAGAACTAGTGTGTGCAAGAATGCTTACGATCATGTAGAAGAAGGAAACCCGGAAATTGGTGTTCAAATAACTCTCCGTCTCCCATGTGGCTTCTTCCTCCGTGTGATGATTCCACTGTATCTTGTACATTTTAACGATCTTTCTTCTCGTTTCTCTTTCTTTGCGGTCGAGGATTCGGAGAGGGTGTTCCACGAGAGCCAGGTCGGGTTCCAACCATGCCAAGTCTTGATCGACAATCTCAACCTCGGGAACTCGAACGCATTTCTTAAGTTGAGATACGTGGAAAACATTGTGGACAGCTGACAGCCTCTCGGGGAGTTGTACTCGGTATGCTACCGGTCCACAGACTTCTATGATCTTATATGGTCCAATGTAACGAGGTGCCAACTTTCCTTTTACTCCGAACCTTAGTACTCCCTTAGTGGGTGAGACTCGATAGGTAAACGTGTTCTCCCACAAAGAACTATAGGGGCTTCTTTCTTTTATCAAAATAACTCTTCTGTCGGGATTGGGCAGCCTTCAGGTTTGCCTGAATCACTTTCACTTTCTCCTCTGCCTCGGCCACTAGGTCCGTGCCGAACATCGGTCTCTCGCCGGTTTGGGACCAACTCAACGGAGTTCGACATCTTCGGCCATACAGTGCTTCAAAAGGTGCCATCTTCAAACTCGCCTGGTAGCTATTGTTATATGAAAACTCAGCGAGGGGCAAACATTTATCCCAATTCTTGTCAAAGTGTATCACACAAGCTCTCAACATATCCTCAACTATCTGATTAACCCTTTCGGTTTGGCCATCTGTTTGGGGGTGGTATGCGGAACTGTGGATTAACTTGGTTCCTAGTGATTTATGCAGGTGCGCCCAGAAGCGGGATACGAACTGAGGACCTCTGTCGGATATGATTGTTTTGGGCGTGCCATGAAGACGATAGATTTGGCTGAAATAAATGTCAGCATACTCCTTGACAGTGTAGGTGGTGTGGACTGGAATAAAATGTGCGGTCTTGGTAAGTCGATCGACAATAACCCATATAGAATCATGCTTCTGGGAAGTGAGGGGCAATCCAACTATGAAATCCATGCTTATATCCTCCCACTTCCAAGAGGGTATCGGAAGGGGTTGTAACATTCCAGCTACCTTAAGGTGACTGGCCTTAATTCTTTGGCAAGTATCGCACTCCGAGACGTACGTGGCAATGTCCCTCTTCATTCTTGTCCACCAAAAATTGTGTTTCAAATCTTGGTACATTTTGCTGCTCCCGGGTGAATGGAAAATTTAGAGAGGTGAGCCTCATCCAAAATTTCCTTTCGGAGCTCCGGATTTTTAGGTACTACTAGACGTTCCCCAAAATGTATGACCTCTTTTTGATCTAATCTGAAACAACGATACTTCTCATCTCCGGCAGAGAGCCTTTCTTTAATGATCTTGATGCATTTATCTTGAGATTGAGCGGCAGCGATCTTGTCGTAGAGAGTCGGTTCTAAGGAAATGTTATTGAGTGAGCCGTGAGGAACAATCTCCAGGCTAAGCTTCCTCATCTCAGCACATAGGGTCTGGCTATAGGTGTCTGCGGTGAGACAGTTGCAATGTGCCTTCCGACTCAACGCATCGGCTACAACGTTGGCTTTTCCTGGATGATAAAGTATTTCCAAGTCATAATCTTTGACCAACTCCAACCATCTACGTTGCCTCATATTCAGATCTGCCTGCGTAAGGATGTACTTGAGACTTTTGTGATCGGTGTACACTTTACACTGTGCTCCCATGAGGTGGTGTCTCCAAAGTTTTAGAGCATGGATCACGGCTGCTAATTCAAGATCGTGAGTAGGGTAATTCACCTCATGTGGGCGAAGGGCTCGAGAAGCATAAGCAATGACTCTGTTATCTTGCATGAGAACACATCCCAGCCCGGTGCCTGAAGCATCGCAGTAGATGTCATAAGGCCTCGTGTTGTCAGGCTGTGCTAGAACGGGGGCCGAAGTAAGTAGTCGTCTCAAGGTGTGAAAAGCCTCTTCACATTTCTCCGTCCACTTGAACTTAGCTCCTTTCTTGAGTAGTTCAGTCATAGGCTTAGCTATCTTGGAGAAGTCAGGAATAAAGCGACGGTAGTACCCTGCTAGTCCAAGGAAACTACGGATCTGGTGAACAGACGCGGGGGTTTCCCAATCCATGACCTCTTGTACTTTCCCGGGATCCACTGAAATACCTTCATCAGAAATTGTGTGCCCGAGAAACTTGACACTATTCAGCCAGAATTCGCATTTCGAGAACTTGGCGTAGAGTTGATGGTCTCTAAGTGTTTGTAGAACAATGCGAAGGTGCTCGGCATGTTCTTCCTCATTCTTGGAGTAGATCAGAATATCGTCGATGAAGACCACGACGAATTTGTCAAGATAGGGCATGAAGACCGAATTCATGAGATACATAAAGTAAGCCGGCGCGTTGGTGAGTCCAAAAGACATGACCAGATACTCATATAAACCGTATCTAGTAGAGAAGGCGGTTTTAGGAATGTCGCAAGGGCGGATCTTGATTTGATGGTACCCCGAACGGAGATCAATTTTAGAGAAGACTTTCGCACCAGCCAATTGATCGAAAAGAATGTCAATGCGGGGTAAGGGGCATTTGTTCTTGACAATCACTGCATTGAGAGGGCGATAGTCTACGCATAACCTCAAGCTTTTGTCCTTCTTTTTAGCAAAGAGGGCTGAACATCCCCAAGGTGAGGTGCTAGGTCGGATAAAGCCTTTTTCAAGCAACTCTTGCAATTGCGTTTTCAACTCTGCCAACTCTATGGGTGACATCCTATACGGTCGCTTGGATACAGGAGCAGTACCCGGTTGCAGCTCGATAACGAACTCAATGTCCCGGTCAGGGGGCATGCCTGGCAAGTCCTCTGGGAAGACATCAGGGAACTCGCAAACCACTGGAATGTCCTCTATTCGAAGTTCGGCCATGGAAAGGATATGGGAGCTCGTGTAGACCTTGTGCGGCAGATAGAGATCCGTGCGACCTAAGAGTGGTGAGTGAATCTCAACTACCCTCTCGGGAATATCAAGTATGACCCGGTGTTTAGTCATCCAATCCATTCCCAAAATGATATCCATTCCATCCAATCCCACGCTAATAAGATCGGTTTTAAACAATTTGCTGCCCATAACTAGTGGTACTCGATTTGACCTTTGATTTGTTGAGACCTTTCCACCAGGTGTAGTGATTAAGTAGGGAGTGGCGGTTTGGGTGAGATTTAGTCCACTCTTGGTGCAAAACCTTGTGCTGATAAAGCTATGAGTTGCACCGGAGTCAAACAGTATAACAACGGGGTAATTGTGGACATAGAAAGTACCCGTCAGGACTGGCGCTCCCTCGGGTAGTTCTGCAAGGGTGGTGAAGTTGATCTTCCCCTGACGGACTTGCACCGTCTGCTTCCTTCCCTTGCCTTGGTTCTGTTGCCGGTTCTGGGGGCAGTCTCGGATGAAGTGCCCGGCCTTTCCGCACTTGTAACAGGCATTCCCATTGGTGGGGCGAACGGGAACTTGGTAGCTGGGGCGCGGGGCGGTGGGCTGCTGAGGAGCAGGGAAACGATTCTGATTCTGTTGGGGTGGCCTGATAGTCCAATGTCCTTGCTGTCCTAGCCTCTAGGGGTTGGAGGTAGGAGTGTTCTGAACAATCCGGAACCTCTGATTTGATGGAGCAGCCTGCGTCATAGGAGCCTTCCTCTTTTTCTCGGCCTTGAGGGCAGCAATGGCATCTTCTTGAGTAATGGCCAGGTTGACTAGCTCGTTGTAGGTAGCAGTCCGGATAGGGTTCAGGCGTTCCTTGAGCTTGGCACTGAGGCCTCTACGAAAACGCTCCATCTTCTTCTGATCCGTGTCAGCATGAGAGCCCGCATACTGGCAGAGATTGTTGAAGGTCTGGGCATACTGGGACACAGACCTGTTGCCTTGGGTGAGAGCCAGGAACTCATTAAGCATTCTCTCAATTAAACCCTCGGAATATGGTGAGCTCTGAAGGCGGTCTTGAAATCAGCCCAAGTTATCACAGTGTTTTCTGGAAGGGTGGCCAGGTGATTCTCCCACCAGATGAGGGTGGGTCCTCTGAGTAATTGGGCAGCAAACCTAGCCTTGCTCTCCTCGGAGCATGGTAGGGCAAGTACCGAGAACTTTGATTCTACAGCACGAATCCAAGCATCAGCATTCAGTGGTTCGGTTGCTTCATGGAAGGTCGGTGGCTTAGTACTCAGGAAGTGTTCATAGCGAGCAACATGGGGCTGAGCATCATGGTGTCCCTCTGGGCGCTGCTGCATCAACTGTCGCTGCACATCAAGCATCTCCCGCATCATTTCAGTTTGGGTGACGAAAAACGCCTCCATCGGGTTTTGCGGGGGCTGCGGCAGCGGTGGCTGGTTTGCTTGGGCGCCACTGTTTTGCCCTGCGGTGAAGTTGGTGCGGCGGGTTGAGTCAACCATCTGCAAAATCATTTACCATCAGCCACATGATCTCGAAACTCGTATACCAGGTAAACAAGGCAATCATGTGCGAAATTAGTAAACATTCACTGCAGAGTTTTTCTGATCAGCAAGGCTGTCAGAGGAGAAAATTCATATCTCCCAGGTTACACGCCCAAAATTATGAATTTTTGCCAGCAGCTAGAGAATTTAGAGAGCTACAACTTTCGTGTTACGCTCCAGGTCTGATTCGCACTCTAGCTAGGGCGAAAAATTCGAAGTTCACGTTTCTGTTTTTGCAGGTTTTCAGAACGGCCGAGGCTCACCAAATCGTACATAACTTCCCCAACTCTTAACCAAAAGAAGGGCTGAAATTTTGTGGGCATCATCCTTATGAAATTACTCACAACTTTGGTATTCATCACTTAGCCCAGAAATGAGAAATGCATGCATTAAAAATTCAAATCACAATCAGCTGCAGAGTTTAGCTGTTACATCCACATCGAAGCAACAAACTCTAGGGTCACTCCTACCCTAAGTTACATCATGGTCAAGCTGCACAAAAGACATACTCAACTCGAAGCTAGCCTATTACATCACTATCCAAAAGTAGGCTATGCTGAGGAGTAACACTGCCAAACATCTAGAAATCGTCGAGGTTGTTGACCGAAGCCTCACTCTCGACGGGTGAACCGTGTGTCGTGGGTAGAGGTGGCAAGTCACTAAGGGTATCCGTGCCGGACATGCCCTGAACCTACTTGGGGTCTATCTCTATCTCCATGGGCTCCTCCTCCTCCTCATCGACCATCTCTACGTCCTGCTAAAGAGGAACCTGCTGCTGGAGTATCCCGATGTGCTGGTGAGCGTCCTCAACGTCAAGGTGGAGGTCGTGGACCTCGTCCTCTAGCTCTCCAACACGGTCAACGAGCCCAACCCGCTCATTATGCAGCGAGTCTATCTCCTCCTGCATCGCCTCGATCTGGCCTAGGTGGGTAGCACGCTCCTCCTGCATCTCGGCCATCTGTGCCAAGTGAGTCTCTCGCTCCTGCTGAAGGGCGGTGACCTGTCCAAGTAAGTCGCCAATCTGAGCCTGGAAGTTGGCCATAGCCATGTCTGTGTCGGCTGCCTCCAGGGTCAGAGTGGTGTAGTCGTACTGAAGCTGTCGGAAGGACCGGTAGGAAGCCATGCCGTACTCAACCGAGTCAGCCAGTCCTCCCTGAAGCAGTGTAAGAAGCCTGGAAAACGTGTTCACATACCGCGCTAGTCCCTCAGCGGTAGGAACAGCACCAGTCCACTCTACAACTGCCCTCACGTGAGCTCGACGCTCCAACCAAGCCGGGTCGTCGGGCTGCGCGGTAGGAAGCAACCGAAGTGGGGAAGTCATCACCTCTACGGGGCGGAAGTCACAAAAGACGTTCAGCACTCGTAGGGCAGCGAACTCCACGGTGTCAGTCAACCTGTGGCCTATCACCTCAGCGTCGAACAAGGGCCACTCGGGGTGGTGAGGGTGGGGTGGCACGTAGACCCTGGTGATGCAACGAAGCACGCCATCCTCAAGGTACTCGCGGCACGAGTAAAGGGGTGGTGAGGCGAAGCCGGCGGTGCTCAGAGCGTCCCACAAGATAGAGGGAAAACCCTCCCAAGCGAGGCACTCGGAGTGGAGAAAACCGTCCGTGCCAAACACAAAGTAAGCCGCGTCTGCCATCTGTAGAAAAGGAACCAAAGGAACCGAGTAAGAACCGTACGGAAGTAGAAAGGAGGTCGGAACAGCGATGGGAAAACGGGTGTAACTCTGAAACTACCCAACCAAAAGCTCTCAAATTTTACCAGGTTGTTCTTAAGGTTGTTAACCACAAGTTTGGTATTCTGAGGTTGCTTTGATTTTGAGTTTAAGATGGGAGAAACACTTAGTTCTTAACTGGCTGTCTGCCAGATTTTTCCAGCAAACAGACAGCTCTTGTTTTGGTCATAACTCCAGTTTTACTTATCCAAAAATTTTGAAATTTTTACAGAAACTTACTTATGCAATTATGAACAACTTTTATTTAAGGTGCCTAGCCATCAGAGATGTTTTAATGACCCGAAAAATTTGGACCAGCAAGAAACACAGTTTTGCCAGACTTCTGGAAGTTTGTGGGATTTACGATTTTTACTTCCTTTTGCTTCTAGTTAACTTCACAATTTCTAGGGTGATTAGCATGATGCAAAAGAACAGAATCGTCCTCACAAATACCAAGAAGCCTTGGCGTACGTAGTTAGTTGCCGGTGGCGAGGCACAATATACGTCTCTCCCTATAATAGCTAGTCGTTACTCAGACCATCGCAACCCTATCGAACGGAGTCAGTGTACCTGCAAGAAAACCATGAACCTCCCGTGCCAGCACGCCACGGAAGCGTCCTCATTCATTATCGTTCATTTATAAAAATGGTATCCATGCGTTCAACACTGCATGTACAGTGCATCTAGTCTAGGTCGTACGCTCCTTTTGAATAGAGCACACAACCCTTCGCATAACTCGTGATGCGGCATCGTGCACATGTCTCGAACATGGCGAACAACCAGGATGATAGGCTCATTTGAATTAGAACCATACCATCAATACCTTGCTCACATATAAAACATGTGGCGACTCATACACAACCGTAGTGATAGGTTCCTTGAAATGGAGATCCTATCACCCTTCGTGCACGTGGGGCACGGAAACCAGCGCACGTATATAACACGTGGGCAAGGTGTGCTGGACAGGTTAGTCAAATACACCATAATTAGCAAGCCATCTGAAACAACCCGAAATTCCCTCTAGGGCTTCACGGTCTAGTTAATCCTTAGCGATCCAACGAGTTTTCACAAGTACTAGTTGGTCAAGTTTTATTCCGAAACAAGTGTGTTGGGACCGTGCGAACCTCTGGTGTACGACTTTTCGCTCTGATACAACACACTATCATCAAGAATAAATCCTAAGAAATCACACTATCATCCAAAGGTCCTTAGAATTTTATCAGAGCCTAATCTAACCTAAACAAGCTCACATGCCAAATGATAGCTCCAAAAGATCTAAAGATCCTGCTGTTTGAATTTATCAAGTTTAAACTGGTATGAATTAAAAGTACAAGCTAGCCAGCTCAAACTAAGCTCTAGCTTTTACCAGACATGCTTCAAGTTACCACAAGACTTCTGCAAAAGGATTGAACTCAGAAGCTTCATAGATTAATTATTAAAAATGTTGAACCAATCGTGCACTGCCAGCCTAAACAATTAATAACTCAAATTCTAGTATGTAACTTTACGCCAACTTTCTACAGCAGCCTAGATACTTCACCAGCTACAACATACTCAAAAACTAGCGCAAACAAGTCAATGGATTTCAAACTGTGCACAAATTAGAGTTTGAACAGATTTGAATCTATTTCAAAACCGAAGCAGAAAACACCTATACATGCTTTCTAGGAAAGGTAGAACACAGCACCAGTAGCACAATAAAATTAAGTTTGCATTTTTCTGATTTTTCTACGATTTTTAATAGATTTTCAAAGTTTCAGGATTTGAATCCTAGATCTGAACAATCTATTTACAGATTAGCCCTGGAAACTTGCGCTAAGGACCCTGGAAAGATTTGTGGCTTTGCAATGTGGTCCTTGGGCCATGGCCGGCGGCAAGTTGGCTGGATTCCGGCGAAGTGGGGCCACGGGGCTCAACAATAACCAGTCGAGGGTGCTCAGGGGTGCTCACCGCCTCACCTCGAGTGGATTCCGTGTAGTTTGGGCGGCCGGAGGTGGCGCGACGGCGGTGGGCGGGGGAGCGACGCGGCGGCGGCTCTGTCTAGCCCAAAGCTGGCGACGGCGGTGGCGGAGAGTGGCAGCTGGGGCTCTGGGAAGCTGGAGCAAGGGCGTGGCGAGTGTTGGTGGTGAAGAACGGCGGCGGAGCAGCGCGCACGGCGGAGAGCGGCGGAGGGGCAGCCTGGCGGCGGCAATGGCGAGCGGCGGAGGGGGCTCGCGTGCAGGGGGGTGCGGGGCCTTTTATAGGCAGTCGAGGCGAGGCTCGGACTGCGGCTCGGAGCAGCGAAGCTGCCACGCGGAGGTCTGGGCGGCGCGTTGCTGGCTGCCGCGGCGGACATGGCTTGCCGGTCGGCGGCCTGTCGCGGCCGGGCGGCACTGGGCGTGGCGGTCGGTGGCCGGTCGGGGCGAGCTCGTGCGCGGGTTGGTGAGGTGCTGGGGTCCACGGCGACTGGTTGCCGGCCTTGGTCGGGGCAGCGGCGTTGCAGCCCGCCGGCGGGTCGACGGCGGCCACGTGGCGCGCGCCGGACGCCCGTCGCGTCCGGTCGGAACGGCGCGGGGGACAGAACGGCTCTGTCGGGCGGACCGCGGGGGACAGCGCGCGGCGCATTTATGGCGTGGGCGTAGCCTCGGCGTCCGTGTTAGAGGCCGGCCGCCGCATGGCGGCGCTGTCGGGCGCGTGAACGCGCGGCGCCGGCAATTCGTCGAACACATGCCGGGCGTCCATTCAAACCAAATTTTCTCCGAAATTTTGAACTGAAGTTCAAAATCTCCAAAAAGCAAAGTTGTGTTCCAGGTTACCAGCTACAACTTTTGTAAAGGTGGACCTATGAAAATGTATATGGATTCGAGAGAAAACTGAGGAGAAAACTGGTGAACTTCTGTGTCAGCCGGCCGTGAACTTTTGGGGTTTGGCTGGCTTTGACCGGGTTTTTGGGGCTGAATCACTCAAAAGCTCTCCAGGGCCATATTGACAAAGTTGTGTCCCATGAAAAGATGAACAACTTTCACATTGGCACATTTTGAGTTCTTAAAGGAAATTTTGAAACAGCGAGTCCTCCTCCGCCAATCCCCCGCCGCCGCAGCCATCGCCGGCCACCGCCGCTCCAACGCCCATCATCATCTCCGATTCAACTCCGGCACCATCTCCCCTTCCCCAGCCACCACCCTCTGCCTCTTCCTCCTCCGACCCCTCCCCACCACCAGCCAGCGTCATCCCAACAGCCAGCCACCCAACAACAACCCCGGCAGCAGCAATCCCGGAAAACAAAATCCGCCCACATCAAGCGCATCTCCAGCGCCGGATTACAGGTGGAATCCGTGCTCCGGCGCAAGACCGAGAACCTCAAGGACAAGTACAGCCTCGGCCGGAAACTTGGGCAGGGCCAGTTCGGCACGACGTACCTGTGCGTGGACAAGGCCACGGGCCACGAGTACGCGTGCAAGTCCATCGCCAAGAGGAAGCTGGTGACGGACGAGGACGTGGAGGACGTGCGCCGGGAGATCCAGATCATGCACCACCTGGCCGGCCACGCCAACATCATCGCTATACGGGGAGCCTACGAGGACGCCGTCGCCGTGCACGTCGTCATGGAGCTCTGCGCCGGCGGCGAGCTCTTCGACCGCATAGTGCGGCGCGGGCATTACACGGAGCGGCAGGCCGGGGAGCTTGCAAGGGTCATTGTATCAGTCGTCGAGTCGTGTCATTCGCTTGGGGTCATGCATAGGGATCTCAAGCCGGAGAACTTTTTGTTTGTGGGGAATGATGAGGAGTCGCCGCTCAAGACCATTGATTTCGGACTATCCATGTTCTTCCGGCCAGGTAACATAATCCTAATTACTGGTTGTAAAGACCATTGAAATCATTCTAAAAAAAAGACCATTGAAATCATGGATAGATAAAATTTGATTATTGCAGGGGAGGAGTTCACGGACGTGGTGGGTAGCCCGTACTACGTGGCGCCGGAGGTGCTGAGGAAGCACTACGGGCAGGAGGCAGACGTGTGGAGCGCCGGGGTGATCATATACATCCTGCTCTGTGGGGTGCCGCCGTTCTGGGCGGAGACGGAGCAAGGGATCTTCGAGCAGGTGCTGCACGGCTCGCTGGACTTCGACTCCGACCCGTGGCCGAGCGTGTCGGAGCACGCCAAGGACCTGCTCAGGAAGGTGCTCATCAGGGACCCCAAGAAACGGCTCACAGCGCACCAAGTCCTCTGTCAGTAGAAGCGTTTGTTTATTTATCTGCCGCATTGCTCCGGCAATTGATGTGCCATGGCTGATCTGAGCTCCTGGATTTTTTGCATGCGTGCAGGCCACCCGTGGCTGCAGACGATCGGCTCCGCGCCAGACAAGCCGCTGGACTCGGCAGTGCTGTCACGGCTGAAGCAGTTTTCGGCGATGAACAAGCTCAAGAAGATGGCTCTGAGGGTGAGAGCACCATGCCTCTCGGATGATTATGTTGTTGTTCTTTCTCGTTGTGATTGTGAGGAGGCTGTTTGTTTGAGGGACAGTGAATTATGTGATATTGGTTGCTGCAGGTGATCGCGGAGAACCTGTCGGAGGAGGAGATTGCTGGGTTGAAGGAGATGTTTAAGATGATGGACACTGACAACAGTGGGCAGATCAACTTTGAGGAGCTCAAGGCTGGACTGCAGAGGGTGGGTGCCAACATGAAGGAGCCGGAGATATACCAGCTCATGCAAGCTGTAAGTGTCTTCTGCTTTCTTCTTTTAGGCATGTATGGACTAAGTTGCCAGGAATAAAAACGGAAAATTTAATAAAAAATACACTCTATTACTGTGGAAAATAAAATCCTTTCCTATGCAATGCTTGTATTCTCGCAGGCTGACATCGACAACAGCGGCACCATAGATTACGGAGAGTTCATAGCCGCAACACTGCACCTTAACAAAGTTGAAAGGGAAGACCATCTTTTTGCCGCCTTCCAGTACTTTGACAAAGATGGCAGTGGGTACATCACATCTGATGAGCTGCAGCAAGCGTGTGATGAGTTCGGCATAGAAGATGTCCGACTGGAAGACATGATTGGCGAAGTGGATCAAGACAATGTATGATTATTTGATCCTGAAATCTGCAATAAGCATGCAGAGCATTATTCATCATGTGAAATCTGACAAAATGACTTTGATCTTTTTTGCAGGACGGGCGTATTGATTACAATGAGTTTGTGGCAATGATGCAGAAATCGACAGCCGGGTTTGGCAAGAAAGGCCACCAGTACAACCTTAGCATTGGTTTTAGGGATGCCTTGAATAAGGCACATAGCTGACATTGTTGTAGTTTCGCATTTAAATACACATGTACTATATATCGAAATGGTGGTGTGCATACGTGTTGTAAATGTGAAGAGAGCTTGGGCTCTGATTAATTCATAGGAAATTTGTTAACTGCTGATGTCATGCTTTTGCGTTCGTTGGTAGTTTTTTTTTCAAAGAACCAATGAATTACTTAGGAATTTTCGCCTGCTTGTAACAGCTAACATCAGTATTCTAATGGCCAGGAAGGTAAAATATAATTATGTAACAATTGTTCCAGTGCCACGAGACAAACCGTGGTGCTCGTAAGCTCATAGCTGTGAGTTTGAACTATCGGTTTTCAACACCGACCAATTGGTAACACCATTCTGGAGTAAATTATTTTTAATCTCATGAACCAGTTAGGTCAGTTTTATACTTTCGAATAAGGATAGCTTTTCTTTTCTTCTTTTGAGGCATAAAAAAATTTTGTTTCCAATTTTACTCTTAGCTCTGGTTTTGTCGACATTATAAAACATTGCATTTCTTTATATTTTGAGTGAAGGTAATAAAAATGCGAACAGATACAGTTTATGCTGGTTTTTATTACTCTTCAAAACAGCACAGTGCTCTTTAACCGCTGGACCACAACGGAATAGTAAATTGGATAGTACAAAAAATGTTTTATGCCATAAAATTTCATTTGCAATCATAGTTTAAAATATTGATTGTCCAATGTAGTAGCAAAGCAAACTAATACTTGATTGTGTGGGACTGCAAAGACTTGGACCATTTCTCTACAAATCTCAGGCTGTGAGTACTAGGGGCTTGCGGGTTTGGAAGAAACAGTTGCAACCTGAACAATTCAGATGCAGTTCAAAATTTTGCATGATCGTGGATGATCATACGCTCTGTCCATACATATTTTAATTGCAATTATTCGTTTACATGAATTGATGTTATTTTAGCGAGGCAGCGGAGCCTAGGAAGGGTTGGCAGTACACGAGCTGCTCTGTGGTATGGACGTGCCACAGTATACCTTCCTGATACCTCTCAAGCTTATACTACTTTCACATCATGCAACCCTAAGGAGAAATCTGGCACACATGTCTTACGTACGGGCTTAAGGAACTTTGCACGTCTCTCATGTACGCAAAGTTAAATAGCTATATTGTTTTTGGCAGATGGGAAAATGCGATGCAAGGCAACAACAAACTATTTTATCATGGTTCAGAAGCCAGATGACATGGAGGCCTTATGTAGCTAGGCTGCAGTAGAGGGACCACCAAGCAAGCTTAATGTAGCCATGGACGCCCGATGGTGTAGTAATTAGTTTTGTTCTTACTTCTTCAGCCCTCATGTGGTTGTATGTAAAGCTCGAATAAGAAAATTCCATTACAGACGGGTTTGGTCATGATTTTGCCTCACTACTAGAAAAAGAGCTATCCGCCCTCCTCAAATGCATCGGACGTTTTTAGACACGGTGCTAATAGGGCTTTAGCACCGGGTGGTGACAAAATCCGGTGCTAATGTGCCAATGTGGCCAGAAAGGGGAGGTGAGAAGGCTTTAGCACCAGGCGATGACAAAATCCGGTGCTAAAGGCTACCCATTAACACCGGGTGTAGCCACCAACTGGTGTTGATATGCCCAAACACATTTAGCACCAGTTGGAGGCTACAACTGGTGCAAATGTGTCGAGCCCATCAGACGAGCAGCCACCAGGCAGGTAGGCAGAGCCTTTTTTTTCTCTTCCTTCTCTCTTCTCTCTAGAGCCTTATCTCTTCCCATTTTCTCTCTTCCTTCTCCCTCACCTCTCCAGTTTCTCGATCTCCAGCAGGAGAAGGAAGGCAGGCCGCAGTAGGTACGGCGACGCGAGGGCCAGGGCGGCGCGTGCCAGGCCGCGGCGGTGCAGGGCCAGCGGCGGCGCGTGCCAGGCCACAGGTGCGGGAGCCGGAGCGCGAGCGTGGGAGGCGGAGCAACGGCGCACGCGGCCGCCAGAGCTGAAGTGCGGGCGCGGGAGGCGGAGCAAGGGCGCGCGGGCCGCCGAAGCCGGAGTGCGAGCGCGGGAGGCGGAGCAAGGGCGCGCGCGGCTGCCGGAGCCGGAGTGCGAGCGCTGGAGGTGGAGGACGGGCGCGGACGCGGCCGCCGGAGCCGGAGCACAGGTTCTTGGTGATTGTAATTTTTTTGGTGTTTTTTGATTTTGGTGATTGTAATTTTTTCTCCTCTATGGAAGAACAAGTTCGTGGTGATTGTAGATCTTGGTGATTGTATGTTTTTGGTGATTGTAATTTTGGTGATTGCATTTTTTTCTCCTCTATCGAAGAACAAGTTCTTAGTTCTAACAAGAACAGGGGAAAATGTGGTGGGGAAGGGAAGAGAGGAGAGAGAAACTAGTGACCTATAGAAGGAACAATTTAATTTTATTTTTGGCGCGTAGAAACTTTTAGCACTGGGTTATATTGTCACCCGGTGCTAAAAGAAGCCTTTAGCACCGGGTATAAAGAACTCCCCTTTAGCACTGTAACATTAGGCTCTTCCCAACCGGTGCTAATAGCTCTTCCCAACCGGTGCCAATGGTGTGTTGTGTAGTTGTGCCTGTGTTATGAATTATCCCACTTTGTAAGCTCAATTTATGTATCTGTGATACAGGAAGTGCACAAATATGGTGATTATTTATATGAACAAAACTATGTGATACACGGAATGAACAAAAGGAACTGCTCCAAAGGTCTTCGTCATGTGCCCAAGTCCTCTGTTAGTAGCATTTTCAGGTTTTCATATTGTGGCAGTGCGCCAAGATTAGTAGCATGCCATTGTTATTAACTGAATTCCACATTGATAGGTTCCGAGTTGCCTTTTCAACATTCAAGGGGACATTTAGAGCAATACTTTTTGAATAAGCATGAAGAGCATTATTCATCATGTGAAATCTGACAAAATGACTTTGATGTTTTTTTGCAGGACGGGCGTATTGATTACAATGAGTTTGTTGCAATGATGCAGAAATCGACTGCCGGGTTTGGAAAGAAAGGCCACCAGTACAACCTTAGCATTGGTTTTAGGGATGCCTTGAATAAGGCACATAGCTGACATTGGTGTAGTTTCGCATTTAAATACACATGTACAATATATCGAAATGGTGGTGTGCATACGTGTTGTAAATGTGAAGGAAGCTTGGGCCCTGATTAATTCATAGGAAATTTGCTAACTGCTGAGGTCATGCTTTTGTGTTCGTTGGTAGTTTTTTTTAAAGAAGTAATGAATTCCAATGGCCAACAAGGTAAAATATAACTATGTAAAAATTATTCCAGTGCCACGATAGCTGTGAGTTTCACTATCGGTTTTCAACTCCGACCAATTGGTAACACCATTCTGGAGTAAATTATTTTTAATCCGATCAACCAGTTAGGTCAGTTTATATCCTTTCGAATAAGGATAGCTTTTCTTTTCTTCTTTTGAGGCACAACAATTTTTACTCTTAGCTCTGGTTTTGCCGACATTACAAAATTGCATTTCTTTTCATTTGGGGTGAGGGTAATAAAAATGTGAACAGATATAGTTATGGTGGTTTTTATTACTCCTTGAAACACACAGTGCGCTTTAATAGCTGTACCACAACGGAATAGTAAATTGGATAGTACAAAAATGCTTTATGCCTTAAAATTTGATTTGCAGGCATAATTTAAAATATTGGTTGCCCAATGTAGTAGCAAAGTAAATTAATACGTGGTTGTATCGGACTGCAAAGACTTGGACCATTTCTCAACAAATCTCAGGCTGTGAGTAGTAGGGGTCTTGCGGGTTTGGAAGAAACAGTTGAAACCTGCACAATTCAAGGTTTAAAATTTTGTTTTCAGAATTTTTTTGTCACCAATGAAATTACACCGAAATTCGTGAAATTCAGTAATTTCGGTAAAAATTTCGGTCAAACAACCTATTGAAAAAATGTTGATTTGAATTGTTAAAAAATGATATTATTTTTTCTATGAAGTTTGTGTTAACAAAGAGCAACTTAGTGTAGTGATTTGCTTTGATTTTTTAGAACTAAAAATGTGTGAGAAATGCACAAAATTAGAGTAAATAGCAAGAATCGAACCCAAAACCATGTGTAGAACAAGATGGAGCCTTCACCATGCAATGTTGCTTAGCTAGTGTTGTTATTCTAGCTTAAGAATGGCATTTTATATTTTAATGTTCTGAAATTTTTGTACCAAAATTGTATTTTTCAGTCACGAGTGAAAAAATCCAAAATTCATGAAATTTCGGTGAAATTTTGCCGAAATTTTTAATCCTGGCACAATTCACATGCTGATTTTTCTTTTTAGTTTCTCCACGCTTAAGTTTCAGATGCAGTTCAAAATTTTGGATGATGTGATGTTTTTTGAGCAGGGCTGCTGATTACATGAAAGGTTGGGAGTACACGAGCTGCTCTGTGGTATCAACGTGCCACACTATACCTTCCTGATACCTTTCAAGCTTGTACTACTTTCACATCATGTAACCCTAAGGAGAAATCTGGCAGACATGTCCTACGTACGGGCTCAAGGAACTTTGCATGTCTCTCATGTACGCAAAGTTAATAGCTACTGTTTGTCGCAAGGGGTAGTCAGGATGGGAAAATGCCGATGCAAAGCTACAACAAACTATTTCGTCATGGTTCAGAAGCCAGCTAACAAGGAGGCCTTATGTAGCTAGGCTGCAGTAGAGGTACCGCCAAGTATAAGCCTAATATAACCATGGACGCCCGACACCGTGCAATAATTAATTTTCCTCTCACTGCTTCAGCCCTGATGTGTGGTTGTATGTAGCATATGCCAGTGTTATTGCTTCAGCCTCATGTAGCACATTAAACCTTAGAAGCCATGTTCCCAGAACATTGGGAACGTGGAACGGGTACGTGGGACGTGGAACATCATTTTGTAAAACTATGGTATGAAAGGGGTATACCTATTCCGTATGTTCCTAATAGAGATGGAACGCATTCTAAGTGCGACCGGAACGATTTTTCCGGAACGTTGTTTCGGAACGAGGAACGTGTCATGCATGTAGTGAGCTTTTCCTTGAGCCGTAAGCTTCTAGGTTTAGTGTTGATGTGAATGTGACTCTTCGATGATCAAAGTGCTTATTAATAGCAAGTGCTCAGCCTAAGATGACGCTTGTAATTTCCACGAACCTGGTTTGGACCTTTACCTTCTTTGAACCGTCTCGATCCATGTCCCTAGCAGCGTCGGAACACATTCTATAGGGTTTGGGGACGACGTTCCTGGCCGTCCCCGTTCCTCGTTCCGGAACGATGTTTCCGGAACGTGGACACGCCCACGTTCCACGTTCCAGGCTTCTAAGCATTAAACGCGACATATTTAGAGCAATTCTTTTTTGAATAAAGCAATTCCGGACTTGCTTTTGTTTATTGAATGACACGGGAGAGGCTGGGGTGGTAAGACCGGAAGCTCACAAAGGAGGGGAAGGTCAGAGTACATCAGGACGCTTGGCGGAAAACCGGGATGACATCTTTCTGCACCTCGGACGACCTTCCTCTGAGACGATTGCTGCCAGCCGGCCTCGCTGAATCCAGGTATAAATCCCAGGTGCCAAAATGCCGAGGTCAGTATAAGGCTGGGTGGCCGTCCGAGAGGGGGAGGAGGAGTCGGGAGGAAGACCAAAGGGACGACAGAGAATTCAAGTGGGTCTCGAGTGTCTGAGTTCATGTCAGCATGTCAATGTGGCAAAATCACTATACAAACCACCCTAAGGGTGGCAATTGAATGGTATTGTAAAGATGAGGGAATTAAATTAGTTTTATATATTGGTGGGTGAAGTGTTCTCCTTAGGATTGGTAATGGTTGCTCTAACGTGTCTCTAGATTGTGTTTGATGGGTGTGTGGCATGATATATGGAACAAACACTGAATCAGGATACAGTGTGGACAGTTACTTTGATCAATTATTGGTACAAACAGCTTATTAGATGTAGCTTTCTCAGTTTTAAGGTAGGCTGAGCTTTTGCTGGTCATTCTATAATATGATATTACTTACTGCACTGAAAATGACAGTACGATTTATGTTATTTTGTTATTGGGTTTAAATATCTAAGTATAATGTAATTATTTGTTTACCCAAATGCAAAATATATGTTACGCAGGCTAATTAACTATTGGATTCATATTTCAACTGTTTATAGTTATGTTATTAGAATACAAATACACAAGCATCTATCTATACCTATACTAATCACACTCTCTAGAAATTCTCATGTTAATCGGAGAAAAAGAAAATATTTAACCGTAAGATCAGGTTTCAATGGTTAGATCAACAGTTACGTGTGGTTAAGACTCCTAAGGCTAAATAATATACGGAAATATTCTTCCCCTGCCGTGGATCTCTCCTTCACCTTCTATTGTCTTTCAGGGGTCCAACTCGAAGTTGCCTCGATGACGTGCTCCGCCTCCCAGGACTCTCAGAACCATCAGCATGTCTTCTCCCCCCGCATGCCCTAAGATTAGTCTCAATTTTAACATCCAATTACGATTCATAGGTTTTAATTTTCTTTGATCAGATTCCTGGATTATGCAACTTACTTGAAGACTGCAGTCTAGGATGAACCTACGCTAGGTGATGTGTTTCCTGCATTGCACAAAACATGAGTCGCATGGACGTTAGTTTCGGTTAATTATCTTCACACCGTATTCCATGGTAAAAAGCCAGATATTGGATTATTTCTACATAGTTTTAGATCACAGATATTGAAGAGTAAGGTTTTTCCATGTGTTTCTTACATACTGCTATTGATTATCAGACTACACAAATGAATTGTACAGACTATTCGTTTGTACCAAAAATCCTTGACATCCCATCAATATAGTTTTCTAAACCCTAAATCCTTTCCACATCTATAACATGCGTCCACTGGATATATGAAATCTTAATAGCTTCGACTTTGACTACGGCATTCATATTATAGCTTCTTGCATTCTACAGGAACTCAAATATAAATAAAAACATGGAATAAACCTTGCCACACTGTCTGTCGGTGAGTGAAAGTAATCAAGAAACCATCACAATGATTAGTTGGTAGAGATGGTGCCCGTGCCATGCCTGATCCTTGGCTTCTTTTCCCAATCTTACCTGTTGCTTTTTATTTGATCTAACATGAAAATCTTTACCGTGGATGATAACATGCAGAGGAAATAATTGAAGTTATGAATAATGCCTGATTTCAGTAAAATGCAGGTTCCCCAAATAATCAGTCTGATATGGTGCAATGTATCTGCTGGCCCCGATTTATCTATGCATTTAATTGTGAAATGGTCACCGACCCATTTAGTACCGGCTTGAAACATTAGAAGCCTCGGAGACCCATTTAGTCCCGGTTTGTAACACAAACCGGTACTAAATGACGCTGTTTTAGTACCGCTAGTGTTACAATCCGATACTAAAATGGCATGCCACTTTACAAACCGGTACTAAATGACGCGTTTTAGTACCGGTTTATAACACCAACCGGGACTAAATGGGCCTCCATGGGTTACTTTAAAAGGAATGCATTTCCCACTCAATCACAAATGATGCATAGGTGGGATGGTAAGGAAGCTACGCGCGAGTCCGGAGGTCGTGGGTTCGAATCCTCGCGGCCGCGTTCGTGTATCTACGCGTGAAAAATTCGTGTGACTTGTGGCTTGCGACTTGCGGCGTGTGCGGGCCTCCCAAGCACTTTCAACATATATCCCTGCTTTGTCTCAGCCATATAAGAATTCCCCGAGCATACCTTTGCAACCTTGTATGGACCTTCTCAACTTGGAGACCATTTGCCAAACTTGTTGATCTACGTTCATATAGGTAGAATTGTCTTCCAAACCATGTCACCAACCCAAAAAGATTTTACCCTTCACTTTTTTGTTATAAGCTCCAGCAACCCGAATCTTGTCCTTCTCCATTTCCCTTAAAGCTTCCAATCTCCTGTCGGTCACCTCATCAATGTTGTCCATCATTAAAGTATGATAATCAACAACATTAAGATCATTTTGCTTCACCAATCGGCAAAACAACTTCTTGACCATAGACAAGCTCAAAAAGAGTAACTTTAGTAGCACCATGTCTAGAGATACGGTGAGCCCATAAAGCTTCAGATAACACCTCATGCCACCTTCTAGGATTATCTTCTATCTTCTTCTTGATGAGCTTAATTAATATTTTGTTGCTAGATTCGGCTTGACCATTGGCTTAAGCATAATATGGAGATTAATTGAGCAATTTAATACCATAAGATTCAACAAACTCACGCACCCCTTTAGATATAAACGAAGTTCCTTGATCCATGGTCAAAGTTAGAGGAATCCCAAATCTATTTATAATATACTCCATAATAAACTCAATCACCTCCCGATGTGTCATATTCTTGAGGGGAATAGCTTCAGACCATTTAGTAAAATAATCAGTGGCCACCAACACAAAGGAATGTCCCTTTGATGATGAAGGATTAATTGTTCCAACAAAGTCCAATGCCCATCCTTGTAATGGCCATGGCTTAATAATAGGACGCATCAACGCAGTTGGAACCATCTGGACATCACCAAACTTTTGACATTCTTCGCATCCCTTGTAGTATCTATAATAATTAGCTATCATGCTAGGCCAATAAAAACAAGCCCGCCTAAGAAGCCACTTCATCTTAGGAGCCGACTGATGAGTAAAACAAATACCTTCATGCACCTCTGCCATAGCCAACCTAGTTTGATTAGAATCTATGCATTTTAACAATAAATCTTCAGCCGTCCGACGATATAGCTCACCATCAAGCAAAATAAATTTAAGTGCCCAACATGGGACATTCCTGTCAACAATGCGCTCAGGATTCTGCAAATAATCAATAAGAGGATCTCTCCAATCATCCACCTCTTTGCCCGCTGCATTAGAATTTATTTCAACCGAAACAAAATTATCAGCAGGTATAGCAGTTAAACCGTCCTATAATAACGGTTTAACCGACTCGGCTGCAGTGTAACAGTCGTCTCTAGAATACGCCGACTTTCGTTCATGAAAATTTATTTTCTGAACACTATAACCAGACACTTGCAGAGCCAGAGCATTAGCACTAGGATTCTCTTCACGTGGTACATGATATATAGTAAATTCATCAAAAGAATATATGATATCTAAGCATTTATCAAGATACATATTCAAATGACCACTTAAGCATTGACATACCTTAGATACCTGATGTACCACCAGCAGAGAATCACCATAAGCTTCAACATGTTTTACTCCCATCTCATACAAAATTTCCAACCGGAACAACATAGCTTCATATTCGGTTTGGTTATTTGTACAATTATATTCTAGCCGACTAAGAGCTTCAAAAATGGCACCGCTTGGTGATATAAAAACAACACCAATACCACATCACTTTTGCAAACCGACCCATCAAAATGCAACTTCCAAGGAGTAAAAGTAAGATAACCGATGTCTAGATCAATATCATTATCAATGTTGTGCTCAACAATAAAGTCGGCTACAATTTGACATTTCATAGATTTTAAAGGCTCACAAGTTAAATTATATTCAATATGAGCATAAGCCCATTTACCGACTCTACCACTTAGAATTGGTCTATGCAACTTATATTTACCTACGTCAGTTTGACAAGCAACTATGCAAGTACTCGGCAATAAATAATGCCTCAACTTGGTACAAGCATAATATAATAGTAAGCCTAATTTCTCAATAAAAGTATACCTCGTTTCGGCATCAATAATGTTCTACTCACATAAGAAATAATATGTTCCATGCCTTCGGTTTCTTGGGTCAATACATCACCAATAACATGATTTTCAGCAGCCGCATATAGTTAAATGGAATTCCCCTCTCGGGCGCTCGAGCATCGATGGTTGTGGGTTATGGGTACCCAGGGGCCCCTCACCGACCAGGATGTCAGTCGGCCAGGGCCCACATCTGACAGTAATGTGGCCCAACCCATGGCCTGACCCACAGGAAGCCCCTGACTTGTTGAACAAGACTACGAAGACTTAGCCCGCAAGGCAAACCGACTTGTAACCCTAGGTTGTCCCTCTATATTAGGCGGCCTAGGTCAACCCCTGAGGGCATCTCTCATAGGCACTTAAATTCATTCTACCACTTTGTAACCATGCACCAACTTGCCATTGCTCAATGAGCTTTGCCGAGCATAGCAATACAAGACATCATTGAACACGGGACATAGGGTTTGTGCGTCCCGGCCGCCTGAACCTGTATAACCCTTGCGTCTCTTACCTCGAGCTCCCTAGCTTCACGATCCCACACTCCTACAAATCTACCACTTTTTTTTTATTGGAACAGGAGGGGTTCCCCATACTAGTTATATATTAAAGAAGAGTAGCAAAACAAGTAACAGGTTACAAGGTCCAGCAGACCAATCAAGGAACAAAGAAAAAAAGAAAGAAGATCAAGAAAATCAAAGAAAGAGATCCATCCATTGGATTAAATCCTGCTTCCAAATTTCTTTGGCTCTGTGCATAAGCAAAGCCAGCAAGCTTCTGAACCGAGCTAGGCATGTGGCCACCTATGGTTGTTCTCCTTCAAAGATCAAGCTATTGCGGGTTGTCCAGATGCTCCAACACATGAGGATTATAATTTCCATGAAAAAAGGGGACATGTAGTTGTGCTCTGAAACTTTCTAAGATTTCATACGGCTCATCTGTGGGATTGATGTAGAGGCCGAGTCTGATCCAACACTCTGTAGCAATGGGGGAGCCTAGTAACACATGGTAGAGAGTTTCCTCTATGGCATGTGTACACATCACACAATCATATGAAGGCAGTTCCATATTCTTCCTCTTGAGCAGTTTTCTTGTGCTTAAACGATCCCGGAGTACTAACCAGAAGAACACTTTGTCCTTCTGTTGGCAACATGATTTCCATATCCAATCGAAGGCATGGTGGGTATCTTTTTTCCCTGTTAGGTGAATATAAGCATTGTGTGTTGAGTAGCAGACATTTCCCCAAATGTATGCCCAAATATCTTTGGAATCACTCATATTCAAGTTCTCAAGGCTTGTTGCCAGGTCTATGAGTTCAGCCTGAGCTTTAGAAGAAAGAGGCAGGTGAAAGATTTGCCTAAGTCTTCAATTTGTTGTGACTTCTGTATTGTGATGTCCTGCTTCTTGGCAAATGTGAATATATGAGGGTATGACACTCTTGGGATAAGATTGCCCCATAGATCATTCCATAAGCAACAAGTCTGATCATCATGTATTATGACTTGTGACATGGCTTTGATTTTATCTAGCAATTTCAGTGTGTGTCGCCACCAAAAGGAGCCTTTTCCCTATGTGGTTGGGGATTCTGCCATTGCTGTAGTATTTTTCCCAGATCAAATGTACCTAGGGGATGTCCAGCCTATCAAAGAACTTATGCAAATTTTTCAGAATCAAAGCTTCATTCTGGGTCAACAAGTTTAGAACTCCAAGTCCCCCCTCTTCTTTCGGTAACCATACTAGGTCCCAGGCTCTTTGGGTGGCGTTTTATTGTTAATATCTGCACCTCTCCATAAGCATTGCTTTCTATATTTGTCAATTTGTTTATGCACTGTTCTATGCAGTTGGAAGCAGCACATGAAGGGCATGGGAAGAGAAGTGAAGATAGAGTTTGTAATATGAAGCCTGCCTGCCTGAGAGAGAAATTCTTCAATGGTTGGCTTGGTAATACCCAAAGGCAGGCCTAGGTAGGTAAAGGGCAAGGAGCCAATCAAGCAACCAAAATCTTGGGCCAAAAGAGCCATTCTATCCTCTGGAAATTTGATAGGTAACATCTATGATTTGGAGTAATTAACTCTCAGACTAGTGGAGGTGGCAAAGGACACAAGAATAGATTTCAGAGCTTGCAGCTGCACTAGGTCAACCTCTGGAATGATCAAGGTATCATCTGCATATTGTAAGATAGGGAAGTCTTGACTGTAGTTCAGAGGAATTGGGAGAAGAAGAATTCCTTCCTACCTGGCATTGTTGAGCATAGTTTGAAGAAGATCAGCTGCTAGAACAAACAGAAGAGGGGACAGAGGATCTCCTTGTCTAACTCCTCTTTTGCAGTGGAAAGTTTTCCCTGGCACTCCATTAAGGAGGATGGCTGAGGTGCCTGAGCTAAAGATGTTTTTAATCCAGTTTATCCATGTTGGGCTGAATCCCTTAGGCTACATGATTGTTATCATTGCCTCATGTTCAATCTTGTCAAAGGCTTTTTCAAAGTCCAGCTTGAGCAGCACGATCTTCTTTCTGGATTGGTGACAAATATGAAGGTATTCAAAGACCCATGGTAGGCAATCCTGAATTGTTCTTGACTTAATGAAGCCATATTGATTCTGATGAATTAGTTGAGTTATCACTCTTTGTAGTCTGTTTGCCAGCAGTTTGGTAAGTACAAATCTACGTCCCTTGGGTACCCCCTAGTGGATTGCTGGACCCAAAGTCCGACAGTTGGCGCGCCTAGTAGAGAAGATCGTGGAGCATCCATAGCTAGCTCGATGGCAGTCTTCATCAACCTAATTTTCATGTCGTCCGCGGTGTCCAGCGGCTGCGTCACAGCACACGCCGGCGACTACGCACCCGGCCCACCCGATACAGTTCGACCCGGCGGCAAGAGAAGCAGGTGGGCTCCGGCCAGACCGCGCCATGGTGCAGTAGTCGACGGCGGCGAGGGAGATGCCGTTGAAGTTGCAGTTCACATTCTTCTTCTCCTTGCGGTGGCCACGATCTTCATCTTCGCTGCTCGAGCTTGACGACGTGCTGGTGAAGCTTGTGTCGATGTCGCTCGCATCTGCCACCATCGCTCGAGATCGGTTCTTCTTGTGCCCACCGTGCTTGTTCTTCGACCTTCTCTCTTCCTTGTTCTTGTGCTTGGAGCGGTACTCGTCCTTGGAGCGGTGCTTGTGGTCATCTCGCGGGCGGTGCTTGCGGTTGTAGTCGTTCTTGATCTCCTCGGGACACTCGGCGATGAAGTGGCCCATCTTCCCGCATCTGTAGCACGTACTCCCGGCACGCCTCGAACCCTTCCGGTTCTGGTACATGCGCTCGAACCTCCTCGTGAGCAATGCAGGATCCTCCTCGCTCAGCACCTCATACTCCTCATCTGGAAGAGACACAAGAGAAGACAAAGTAAAGTGTCTGGAAGTATTAGCATGTCCATAACCAGAGCCACCGACTAGAGCCAGACTATGGGGATCAGTCGAACTCTTAGCCTTGGCAAGAAACCGTCTATCAACCTCAGAAGATTTCAACTTGGAGAAAAGCTCATCAACCATCAAAGTCTCATAGTTAGCTGACTCCATGATCGCTTCAACCATGACACCCCACACGGATCTATCAAGTGATTGCAAGAGCTTGATAGCTCTGTCATGATCCGAGTATGGGAGCTGGGTGATGTTGGCTTTCATGTTGTTGACTATGGCGGTAAAGCGCTGAAACATAGCATCAACTGACTCACCCTGCAACTGCTCAAAGTTCTCATACTCTCTACGATACATCGAGAAAAGCCTAGCCTTCACATGGCTATGACCACTGTGGGCTACCTTGAGCTTCTGCCAGATCTGGCTAGCTAGGTCCTCGCCCAAAACTCGCTCAAACTCCTCAGCCGACAAAGCACGGAACAAGTAATCGACAACTCTAGTGTTTGCCTCGAACTTATCTTTTGCATCCTAGGCATCTAAGTTGGTGGGATTGACATAGTGTTCATCTTTGGTCACATCCCACAACAACTTTCCTTTGCCTCGCAAGAAAGCGCCCATACGCGCGACCCAATTCGGATAGTTCTTCCAATCGAAGTGCGGAGGCCCGAAACCCCGATCTTGGTACGCCATCTCTGGATCTTAGACTGGTTAGAGTCGCAAAGACCCATAACCGGCTCTGATACCAACTGAAGGACCGAAACGGCGACCAGAGAGGGGGGGAGTGAATGGGAGCCGATAAAAATTATTCTCAAACAATCCGACTATTTTCCCAAATCAACTCCAACGCCTCCGAAAGCGATCTTGCCAAGATCACGTAGCCACTGTCAAGCTACTGACCCTAGGAACAAGATAGTGAAGGACCGAAACGGCGACCAGAGAGGGGGGGAGTGAATGGGAGCCGATAAAAATTCTTTTCAAACAATCTGGCTATTCTCCCAAACCAACTCCGAAACCTCCGAGAGCAATCTTGCCAAGATCACGTAGCCACTGTCAAGCTACTGACCCTAGGAACAAGAAACGAGCAGCGGAACTCGAACCAATCGAAACGAACACCAAAACGACCCGAAACTCGGCTCGATCTAACACACCCAGGGGGGGGCGGTTAAACCGGCCAGGGGGGGCGGTTAAACCGGCCAGGGGGGGCGGTTAAACCGCCCGGGCCTGGGAGCCTCGGGAGAAAGTCAAAACAAAAGTGGATCTTCCAAACCGCTTGAGCTCTTGAGGCGAGATTTTGGTCAGATGATCTAGACCTTCAGTGGAGTGTTTTCCCAAAAGATCTCGGCCTCTAACTCAGTACAACTCCCGGAATCGCAGATCTCGCGAAGAACACCATGACCTCGAGTTCATCCCGAAAATCTCAAAACCAGAGCGATTCTCGGCGTTTGGGGGCAAGGGATCACCAGCAAAAGAGGCACAAGGCACTCATACGTGAATCCCCCAAAGAAATCCGAGAGAAAACGCTCTAGAACAAGAAGAACGAAAATCCCCCAAAAATAGCTCCAAAAATACCCACGAAAATAGAAAAAGGAAAGGGAGCTCGGGAAATCAAATCATGGCACAAAGATGAGCAGCACAAACTCAATCACATAACCATGAATTCACCTATACAAACTAGGAATGATTCGAAGTAGTTCTAGGTGGAGGGGATGAAGGGGAAAACAAGTTCAAAGTAAAACCTAAAGAGATAACTAGAGAGATGACAGCCACCAGCCCTGAAGGGGCCTATTAGTAGTCCAAGTGGTGGTGTCCTAAAGACTAAACTACCCCTAAGTGATACATACCCCTCAGGGGCAAATTTGAACTTTTGATCTCAGATATTTTCCGGCTCGGGCACCTTCCACTGCAAGCTAGCTTCCCTCCGACGCAAGCCTTGCAGTCACGCCGCGTGTCCTCCGGATCGAAGCTCCTCGACGCCGTTTTTGGGCCAGCCTAGGGGGGGCGGTTAAACCGGCCCTGGGGGGCGGTTAAACCGCCCCTGTCAGCCCACACAGGCCCAGCTGCCCAAGTCCGCCTCGTCGAGTCCTCGGTCCTTGGTTTTGAGGCCCAAACCAAGGGAAACCGTCCACCGATGATTTTGTGGCCAAATCACCAAACCCCGCGCGCAAACTTCGGTTGTTAGCCGCCACCTTGCACCGGCTTCTCGTCCGCGTACGAGCTTCGGTTGTGAGCCGCTACCTCGCACCGGAACCACGTCCCCTTGCTCGTTCTTGCCAGCATGTGAACCGCACTTGATCCACCGGCCATCGGGTCCCTCGAACCAAGCCTACTTGTCTCTCCGCTCCTCGGAGGCCGCCATGGCTAAGACCTTTCGCGCCTGTTCTTCACCTGCACCAATGCAACCAAGCCGCATTCTACACCTGCAATACTTGAGCCAAGGGAAACGTCAATCCACACCACGTTGTCAATCACTCATCACACCAGGAAGCGACCATCCACCGGTCCTCGGACACACTGGGTCCTCAGATAGACGCAGCGGAACTCGAATCAATCAAAACGAACACAAAACGGACCAAAACCAACTCGACCCTGTGCTGCCAGGGGGGCGGTTAGACCGCCTAGGGGGGCGGTTAAACCGGCCTGCCCTGGGAGCCTCGAGAAAAAGTCAACTCGAAAGTGGATCTCCCAAACCGCTTGAGCTCTTGAGACGAGATTTTGGTCAGATGATATGCACCTCCAGTGGAGTGTTTTCCCAAAAGATCTCGGCCTCTAACTCACTAGAACTCCCGGAATCTCAAATCTAAGGAAGAACACCATGACCTCAAGTTCATCCCGAAAACTTCAAATCCAAAGCAATTCCCGGCGTTTGGGGGCAAGAGATCACCAGCAAAAGAGGCACAAGGCATTCATACGTGAATCCTCCAAAGAAATCCGAGAGAAATCGCCCAAGGAAGTGAAGAACGAAACTCCCCCAAAAATACCTCCGAAAATAGGAAAAGGAAAAGGAGTTCGTGGATTCAAATCATGGCACAAAGATGAACTAAACAAACTCAATCAACAAACCATGAATTCACCTATACAAACTACGAATGATTCGAAATAGTTCTAGGTGGAGGGGATGAAGGGGAAAACTAGTTCAAAGAGAAAACCAAAGAGATAACTAAAGAGATCACAGCCACCAAGCCCTAGGGGGCCTATTAGTAGTCCAAGTGGCGGTGCTCTAAACACTAAACTACCCCTAAGTGATACATACCCCTCAGGGGCAAATTTGACATTTGGTTTCAGATATTTTCCGGCTGGGACACCTTCCACCGCAAGCTAGCTTCCCTCCGACGCAAGCCTTGCAGTCACGCCGCGTGTCCTCCGGATCGAAGCTCCTCGACGCCAATTTTGGGCCGGCCCAGGGGGAGGCGGTTAAACCGCCCCTGGCTGATGCCACAGCCCAGTTGCCCATCTTCGCCACGTCGAGTCCTCGGCCTTGGTTTTGAGGCCCAAACCAAGGGCAACCGTCCACCGATGATTTTGTGGCCAAATCACCAAACCCCGCGTACAAGCTTCGGTCGTTAGCCGCCACCTTGCACCGGCTTCACGCCCGCGTACGAGCTTCGGTTGTGAGCCGCTACCTCGCACCGGAACCACGTCCCCTCGCTCGTTCTTGCCACCATGCGAATCACACTTGATCCATCTGGCCACTGGGTCCCTCGAACCAAGCCTACTTGTCTCTCCGCTCCTCGGAGGCCGCCATGGCTAAGACCTTTCACACCTGTCCTTCACCTGCACCAATGCAATCAAGCCGCTTTCTACACCTGCAGTACTTGAGCCAAGGGAAACGTCAATCCACACCACGTTGTCAATCACTCATCACACCAGGAAGCGACCATACACCGGTCCTCGGACACACCGGGTCCTCAACATTTCCGTCCATATCTCTCTTTTCTTAAAGATCCATTTGCACTCGATGGGTCTAACACCCTCAGGCGGATTAACCAAGTTCCAAACTTGATTGTATCCCATGGAATCTATCTCGGATCTCATGGCACTTTGCCATTTCTCGGAATCTGGGTGGATTCTGCATATGTCCTAGGCTCATTGTTTTCCAACAACAATATGTCACGCTCTCTCGTAATAAGGATATTCATTCTATGAGTTGCACGATGTGGCCTTTCGGACCATTGTGGTTCTGGTGGTTCTTCTCTTACCACCGGTGCCTCCACTGGTTCTGCTACATTAGCATCACTAGTAGACTCTTGCCTCACAGGCTCATCTCGAATTTCTTCAAGAAACACCTTTTGTCTGCTTTTCCTCTTTCTCCAAGAAAACACCGTTTCGAGCGACAAACACTTTGCCCTCTGATCGGTTGTAGAAATAATACCCAATAGTTTGCTTTGGATATCCCACGAATATGCACTTGTCCGAGTTGGGTGTAAGCTTGTCAGACTGAAGTCTCTTGGCATACACTTCACAACCCCAAATTTTCAGAAAAGACAAACTGGGAGTCTTGCCGGTCCATATCTCATATGGTGTCTTATCCACGGATTTACACGGTACCCTATTGAGTGTGAAAGCTGCTGTTTCTAGAGCGTATCCCCAAAACGATAATGGTAGGTCTGACTGGCTCATCATTGATCATACCATGTCCAACAAGGTTTGATTACGTCGCTCGGACACGCCGTTTCTCTGAGGCGTTCTAGGCGGCGTAAGTTGTGGAACAATTCCGCAACTCTTTAGATGACTGCTAAACTCGTGGCTCAAATACTCGCCTCCACGATCAGATCGTAAGGCCTTAATTTTCTTGCCACGTTGATTCCACTTCATTTTGAAACTTCTTGAACTTTTCAAATGTTTTTGACTTGTGTTTCATTAAGTAGACATAGCCATATCTACTAAAATCATCAGTGAAGGTAATGAAGTACTGGAATCCACCTCTAGCTGTCGGGCTCATCAGTCCACATACATCCGTATGTATGAGTTCCAATAAGTCTTGTGCCCTCTCAGGAAAACCTGTGAACGGCGTCTTGGTCATCTTTCCTAGCAAACAAGCTTCGCATGTCTCGTATGATTCAAAATCAAACGAAGTTAAAAGCCCATCTGAATGGAGCCTTTTCATGCGCTTCTCGCTTATATGACCCAAACGACAATGCCACATGTAGGTCGGATTTAAATCATTAGGCCGAGGCCTTTTAGCACTTACATTACAGATAGGCGCATCATCAAGATTTAAAATAAACAGACCATTCACAATGGATGGAAAAGCCACAAACATGCCATTCTTAGAGATCACACAACCATTGTTTTCACTCGCAAATGAATAACCATCCTTCATCAAACATGAAGGAGACACATTGTTTTGACTTAGACTAGGAACATAATAACAATTATTTAATTCCAAAACAAATCCTGATGGGAGGTGAAGTTTCATTGTCCCGACAGTCAGCGCAGTAACTCTTGCATTGTTGCCCACGCGAAAATCAACTTCTCCTCTTTTCATGCTTCTACTTCTTGTTATTCCCTACATCGAGTTGCAAATATGAGCAACCGATCCGGTATCAAATACCCAGGAATTAACATAAGAATCAGCGAGGAAGATATCTGTAACATAAACATGAAGCGTACCTGAACCGGAAGTCCTACTTCCCTTGTTCTTCTGCGCTAGGTACTGCTTGCAGTTTCTCTTCCAGTGACCCAGTTGATGACAGTGAAAGCATGGCTCATCCGGCGCTGGACCAGGTTTGGAATCCGAGTTTGGCTTCTTGATCGCATCTTTAGCCTTAGCCTTCTTCTTCCAATTGTCCTTCTTTTTAAAGTTGGGCTTGTTCTGGATTGCCATCACATGGCCGCCACCATTGCTCTTCTTAATGTCAGCCTCTGCTGTCTTAAGCATACCACACAGCTCATTCAGGCCCTTCTCTGCCCCATGCATATGGTAGTTCGAGATGAAACTCCCATAGTGTCAGTGATATTATCTCCGGCAGTCTTCCACGGGGTAGCCCACGGAAGTGATTTGTATGTAGGGAAGATCGCAAAGATCGGAAGCAAGATGGTTAGGATGGACAGACACAGGGGTTTATACAGGTTCGGGCCGTCGACTCGACGTAATACCCTACGTCCTGTTTTGGGGTGTTGTATTGCGTGGATTGTGTGTTGAGAGATTTCGTCGTGAGATGAGATGTTTTGGAGGGGGTCCCTGCCCGCCTTATATATCGGGGGGCAGGGTTACAAGTCGGTTTGTAGCCGATTCTATCTCTAAGAATTGTTTCCTTCTTTACAAAAACTCCTATTCAAACTAGAACTCAACCTTCCAGATCCTTCCTTCGTGCGCCGACTTGTCCCGCACGTCATCAGGTCCAGAACGGTGGGCTGGGCCGCCCCCTTTTGGTGGGCTGCCAGGCTTGCTCGTGAGGTACCCGGGTACTATATCCCCACAGTAGCCCCCGAGCACTTCTTGGCCGATCGTTGGCTGTAATTGATCTGTCTTTTCTTGCATGATCCGAGTTCTCTCAAGTTGTTTAAGATCTCATCCGAGTGGTTTCGAGGAAGATCCGAGTGCTTGCTCAAACGTTCCTGAAAACGATTCTTCAATTGTAGCCATAGTGAGGGGAAGAAGTGCTCTTTTTCATAACGCGACAGCGAAGTGAATACACTTAGCCCCCGAGCTTTGGGCAATTTTAGTATGAAATTGGCCAAGGGTCTTCAACTTTTCTCCGTCGATATCTTGATCTTCAATGGTGTGCACCTCCAGGTGCACCCATTGGGTGTAGCCCCCGAGCCTTGAGTAGAATAGAATATTCTGGTCGAGGGTCAAAAATAAAATATTATGAATTTCTTTTTGAACTTAGTCCATCAATGGTGTGCACCTCCAGGTGCACCCATTGGGTGTAGCCCCCGAGTCTTGATTCGACTCGGCACGATCGTGTCAAGACTCTGAAAGCCGTGGATCCTGACTGAACTTTTCAGCCCCCATGCCTCTGAGCATGGGCCTGGCCGTCGACTAATTTTAGCCTCACGTCCGAGTGGTTTCCGCCCCTGAACACTAGCTCAGGAACCCACATATTTGTTAATTTAACAGAACTGAAAGGTCGTGCCATAATTTAGCCCATTTAGGCCCATTAATCCTGTAAAGTTCGTTGTTTCCTAGGGAAACTAACGGTTGCCTTATTGAAGCCAGAATATCGCGAGATATCGCGACTCCATACCGCATCTTTGAATTCAAAGCGACGGGACGTGCCTGCGTCGGTTGAGTTCCCGAGACACGCATCGCGCCGCGCGTGGGAGGAACGGTTCATTCCATTATAAGCCATCCCCGCCGCAATCTTCTTCCTTTCCTCGCCATTTGCCTTCTCAGCGCCCAAGTTCTCCTCCATGCTCGAGCACAAACCCTAGATCTATTTTCGCAACCTCCATCCTTTAATCCTCAGCCCCCGCTTGCAGCCATGGCGCCGAAGAGGAAGGAAGCCCCGAAGCGGAAGGAGAGGTCGCCAGGAAGGGCTCGGTCGGTCAGAGCCAAGGCCGCCGTCGATGTCGCTGTGGATCGCACCGCCGAGTGGAGGAGTTCCACTACCACCACCAGGCGCCTCGAGCAGCACGTCATCGACGGCATCCTCCCAGACCAGCAAACCGCCGAGTGGCGCGTAGCCTCCGGTGAGTCTTTCCCCACCCCAAATTCCTCTGATTTGGTGGTGTTCGAATCTTTTCTTCTTCGCGGCTTTGGCGTGCCCGCGCACCCTTTTCTCCGTGGCCTGCTGCATTTCTGTGGGATCAGTCTCTGTGCACTGAATCCCAATTCCATTCTTCACATTGCCATCTTAATCAACCTCTGTGAGGCCTAACTTGGGATGGAGCCTCACTTCAATCTTTTTCTCCATCTTTTCCTGTTGAAACCTTATCCTGGAACCGAGTGCCCGCGAGTAGTCGGAGGCGCCGGGCTCCAGCTCCGTGAGGGTCGAACCCAGGAATATTTCGATATTCCTTTTCCTACTTCCAACAAAGGGTGGCAGTCTGAGTGGTTTTATGTAGGAAACCACTCGCCTGCCATCTCTCCTGAAATCGACTCGCGTCCTGTTCCCTCCAAGTCCTGGACTTCTCTCCCCAAAGAGAGCGAGATGGACGAGGTTCGGGAATTGCTGGGTTTCATAGCCCAGCTAAAGGATAGAGGGTTGACTGCCGTAGGAGTGGCAGCCAACTTCGTGTTGCGCCAGATCCAGCCCCTCAAGCAGCGGGCTCATCCGGCGTATGAGTACTACGCCGAGGGGGACAACACGCGTGAAGCCCCCGAGCGTGTTGACAAGGGCCAAGCCGCAGCTCGGCTTGGCAAATTCTTTGCGACAGGGACTTCCCTGCGGACTTCCAATTGTCCTCCGGCGTACAACATATCGAATCCACGCCCTGAGGTATTGAACCAATCTGTTGCTGTTTTATGTTTTCAATTCCACCCATTGGGTGTAATCTCAGTAAAGAACTGAACCCAACTTTTGCAGGGTCGAGCTGCTTTTGTGTCTATCCCTCCTTTGCCTGAGATGCCGAAGGGAGTGGATCAGCCGGCTCCGCGTAGAGCCGGTGCTGTTGAAGAAGCACTCGAAGGAAGCGAGAGTGACCTGCATGACTCAGATATCAGTCTGTCGTCCTCACCTTCTCCAGACGTGCTGTCTCCGAGTGGTGGCAAGGCTGGCCCTGTCCCAAAGAAGCGGAAGATTTCTGTTTCAACGGGGATCGTGATTGGGGATGCGCCGAGCCGTCGCCAACTCATCCTCACCGAGTCGTCTGACTCGGATGATGACGAAGCTGGTGGTGCCGGGTCTTCAATCCCGCCCCCAATTATCAGCTCAGAGCAGTCGCCCCTTGCCATAGTACCTTTGAGTACTGCAAGTCCGAGGGACCTTCCTTCCCCCACTCGGAGAGGAAAGCGCCCGAGAATGTGCGTATCTACTCTGTAAGTAACATTGTCAACCTTTGATTGACCTTTATGTTTTTCTGTGATTAATCCTTATTTGCTTTATCCTGCAGCACGCCGTCTGAGATCCCCTTTGCGGGTTCTGCGCCGCAATCAGTCGGCGAGACAGAGATCCCAACAATCCAAGTGCCAGAGGTATCGTCCCACTCGGCTGATCCTCTCAGCGATCAGCCTGTGGGGCCACCACCAGAGTCGCTGCGAGCACCAACCCCACCTCCGCCGAGTCCTACACCAGCGTCGCCGACCACACTGCCAGTTCCGCAGGGCAGCCCCCAGCCTGCTCCTGTGGTTGAACAGACTGCTGCGATGGAGGAGCCCCAGGCTGCAGAGGTCGAAGTCGCTCCTGCGGCGGTCGTCGCTCCAGGTGGTGGTGCTCCTATGACTCCTCTGGCGGAGTTCATGTCGCTCCATCGTCGTATGGGCCAAATAGCCGAGGTATTTCTTGAGCCACTTTTCTTGTTTGGGTTGAGTACCGAGTGGTACACTTATTTGTTGTGTCATCTGACTATCTTTTGCAGGACTTAGCTGCTGATGCCGAGGAAAAATCCTCGGCGATTCAAGAGCTTTCTTCTGCAGCCGCTAAGGCCGACTCCTTGGTGGCCTGAGTGGCTGAACTTGAAGCCGCTGCGACCCAACACCAGGCTGAGTTGGAGGAAGCCCGGCGCACCAATCGCGATCTTCGCGGAGAGGTGGAGCAGGCTAAACTCAACGAAGCCCAGGCCGCACATGAGCTTAGAGGTATGTTATTCTCTTTTTTTTGTATGTCAGATGTGAATATATTATCCAGATCTAACTTTCTGTAGATTACCGGTACCGGATTATGGCCCAATTTGTAGAGCTCACTGCCAAGGTGGCTCGGCTGCAGGGCGAGGCGGAGGCACTGCGCGCCGAGAAGATCGCGCTGGAAGATGCTGTCCGAGTGGTAGCAGAGGAGATCGAGCCGGAGGCAGCATCATCTTCGGCTTCTATCCTCGACCGCGTTCGGGCGCTTCCACGCTTCTTCCGGCGACAGCTTTGCTCCATCAGCCAAGCCAGCTGCGGGCATGTCCTGGCGGTCCTCAAGTCTCTGTTCCTAGCATCGGATCTGGAGCCACTCGGCAGCGGATACGCTGCCGGCACCTCCGAAGATGATGTGAGCAGACTGCTCCTTGAAGTCGAGCCGATCGCCAATGTCCTGTCCAAGGACGTTGTCGATGACTCTGATGATGTGGCCCCCTCTGGTGTTGGTGGCCCTGCAGTGTAATTTTCATAGAGTATTTGTAGTATCTGGTAGAAGTAATACTTTTGAACAATGTTTGAGCTTTTGTTATTGTATATAAGTTTTTATGGGACTACTACTCCCTTTCTTTCTGCGCTGGCCTTAATTTCTGAGTGGTTGACCTGTTACGGAGTGGATTAGCCTCGTTGGTCTCAGTCTCATGCCGCAGAGTCTTTGTCGTGCGTTTAGAGCTTTGACTTGGCGAGTACTTTCCCCCTCGATTTAAAGTTTGTGCCACTCGTACTTTATGTGCGTGACGCGAAAGAGGAAATTCGAGTAGTAGATATAGATGGGAGATGAAATCAACTTTATTGATAACTCATATTATAAAACTGCCGAGTCGTGACTGGGGATGATTGTCCTCAAAAATCACTTGGGAAAGCATATCTTAATAAGAGAAAGATGGATACATAACTGAATCAGGCGTAGAAACGCTGTAGGTGCTTGATATTCCACGAAGTCATCGATGTAGGCGTTCGAAGACCTTTGTCAGGTTCTCCATCACCTCCTCAGGGTTCACGATCTTGATCACGATGTCATCGATGTAGGCTTCTACTATGTCCAGAATCAATTGATCCAGACACGCTTGGATGGCCCTCTGGTAGGTTACGCCTGCGTTCTTCAGACCGAAGGCCATTGTATTGTTACAACAAGCACCGAACGGCGTGATGAACGCGGTCTTTGTCTGGTCTTTCGGTTTTAGGCCTATCTAGCGATAGCCTGAGTAGCAATTGAGAAAACAGAGCAGGGTAAGCGCGCGGAAGCCGGGGGTCTGGATGGTGATGACCTCAGGGCTCGCGACGAGCGTTGGTTGAGCGTTTACGCTCTGAGAGGACTCGGCGACGCGACTATCAAGAGCCGGATCGGATCCGAGTGGTTGTTGATCTACCCCCGACTGGTTGGGCCTCGCGTTTTGCGATGGACTTGATAGGGCAGAGATGGCGCGATCTGTTGCGATCGGACCGGATTGGGCCGTAATGGCCGAAGTCGGAGCCAGAGAGGAAACCTCCGTGGCAGTTGCAGTTTCTGCCGCTTGGTTATCCAAGACGGCAGCGGTGATGTTCCTGAACTGGATCTCGAATCCGTCGACGTTCGGGAGGTTGCAGCTGTCCAAGATCTTGACGCGATCCATCAGACTTATCAGATTGATCTCGGCGATATCCCCTACCTGGCGCGCCACTGTCGGTGATATTATCTCCGGCAGTCTTCCACGGGGTAGCCCACGAAAGTGATTTGTATGCAGGGAAGATCGCAAAGATCGGAAGCAAGATGGTTAGGATGGACAGACACAGGGGTTTATACAGGTTCGGGCCGTCGACTCGACGTAATACCCTACGTCCTGTTTTGGGGTGTTGTATTGCGTGGATTGTGTGTTGAGAGATTTCGTCGTGAGATGAGATGTTTTGGAGGGGGTCCCTGCCCGCCTTATATATCGGGGGGCAGGGTTACAAGTCGGTTTGTAGCTGATTCTATCTCTAAGAATTCTTTCCTTCTTTACAAAAACTCCTATTAAACTAGAACTCAACCTTCCAGATCCTTCCTTCGTGCGCCGACTTGTCCCGCACGTCATCAGGTCCAGAACGGTGGGCTGGGCCGCCCCCTTTTGGTGGGCTGCCAGGCTTGCTCGTGAGGTACCCGGGTACTATATCCCCCACACATAGCTTGGCAGAAGTGACGCTAGAATAAAATCAGTGGCCAACACTGGGCCTATTGGGAAGCCTAGCTTCTCCAATCTCTGAGTGTGACCAACCATCTTGATCACGTGTGGTCCAACTGCTGCACCCTCTGCCAACTTAGTCTCCATAAAAGCTTTGGACACATTGAACCTTTCAGTCCTAGCTTGAGTCTGGACCATTTCCTGGAGAGCCACAATCATATTGTGGGTAGTATAACCCTCAAATTGCATCTGCAACTCGGATTCCATACTAGCAAGTAGAAGGCAGCTTATCTGATTGTCAACATCCAACACTCTCTGGTGGACGTTTCTCACAGCAGCAGTTGCATTTTCAGCAGGTTCGTCTGGTAAAGGGGTTTTAGAACATCCTCCTTTTTCTCTGCCCTGAGAACAATTCTCACGTTGCGGATCCAATCCGCATAATTTGTTCCATTCAACTTTTCTTTCTCAAGGATCGAACGTAAAGTAAATGGTGCGTTGACAGCCATTGATTCTACAACAAATAATAATGCAAAATACTAAGACAACGTATCCATGATGGAGTAAATCAAATTAAACATTTTCACTGAATCTACTCCCACTAAAATCAATATCCCTCGATTGATTACTAGTGATTCAAGATCCACAACTAACAAGTCGACTAGTGAGCTTTAGCATCACCGCTAGAAGACATGGTAGATCGGTAAGCAAGTCTTTGCTAATCATATCTCATATGACTCTTGTTGTTGGGTGACATCTCTATGTCTCGGCGACCAACTCTTGTGCCCCAAAGCCCTTAACCGTTAAGATGACTTTGTTCAAGGTAACCAAACCCCGTGCGAGTAAGTATCCGATACGAACCTATCTAGTCGAGGAAAATCAGTAGCACCCTAATTTTATAGACCCACCACTGATCGTACAAGACATGATGGTGCAAGGTTGGGAGGGCACACAAGCTTAAATATTCCGAGGGATCGTTCTACTTTTATCGTCGCATGCTAAAATAACGCCATTCATCGCAGGTAAACAAAAGCAGAACGTTTAAGGACGGCATTCACACAATAATGATACGGTATGGCCCATTATCATAGGTAGATCTCCATCTCCATTGTGTTATCCATCATGTTGATCTCCATCTTCATGATCCATCATGTTGATCTCCATCTCCATGATCCATTCATGCCATCCTCCAGTGATGAGTCCTCCAAGAACTAACATCTAACGCATGCAAGTAAATAAATTACATAATCGCGCTTAGATCATCACAGGTTGTCACACAGGCCATTACATTAGCTTGACAATACATATGGCTCCAGCCGTATTGCCGCACTCACGACACGCAGGTCATGATTCAATTACATGCATGCATCACATACACATAAGGGCCATACCGATCACATGAATTTTCGCAAAAACAAGTTAGGCGATTCCGACGTCCAAACTTAAAACGCAGAAAACTCCATTTTCCCGGCCAATTTTTGCAAATCTAATTTCAGCGAAACTGTCAACAGCAGTCTAAATCAGACATAACTTTTCCTGTAGATGAATTTTCATATAAAAATCGTCTCCATCCGAGATCGTATACGAAAGTTATGGTTGTTTTACCGAACACTTTGTTTCCGCATCTTTCTCCGGCCCGGTTTCAGATCCAATCTTCACCGTCACGCATCCCATGCGCCTGGGCATTGACCTAAGTTCGATTCGACCAATCCAATTGATCTACATCTCACCATGCATGGGTTACGAGTATCACTTAGTTACGATGGCGGAAAAACCCGACCGGTAGGAGCAATTCGTTACACGACCATCACGGCAAAGATCACGAACCGATCAGAGACTCATCTACAACCACGCATATCTCCATATGCCCACGATCGAACCAATAACGAAGTAGCTACGGCTCTAATACCACTGAAGGGATTCGGGGAGGCTACGCTAGCACAAAACAAAAATGTCTACCCCGAAAAACCCAGGAATTGGTGCAGTCATAGATCTCAGATCGTTACCACTAGACGCGCAGATGCAACGGAACCGTCTCGGTGTAGAGAAGCGCGTCGAGGTAGCAGTGCCATGAAGTTACGACCGTCCGTCTGGTCCTGCAGCACGTGCGGTTCGTCCTAGTGCTCCAAGCGCAGCACCTCCAAGGTATCCACACGTACGAGGATGGAACGCCGAGCACCGGTGTGCTAGCACCCGGGCGCGCGCGACGAGAGAGGAGAGAGCGGCGGCCAGGGAGGGGCGGCTAGGGCTTGGGGCGGCACAACTGGCTTCCAGCGTCCCCTTTGCCCCTCCTACGTATATATGAGGAGGAAAACCTCTCATCCCTTCGTCCATTATCAATACGGGACTAATAGATATTGTAGTCCCTCTAGTGCTGATGGGCTTCCACTTTGTAGGCCCATTAGTGGATCCAATCCAATTGGCTCTAGGGCATATATCCAACAGAAGTATAGCTTGGTTGCGCGCGCAGGATGACGGCTGCGCTGAAGATTGATGTTTAAGCTTCTCAAAGCACTTTGTTGCGGCCCTTGTATAAATTACACCCTTCTAGGAGTGCTCATCAGTGATACCTTCTGTAGTGCACTTCATCACGCGGCAAACAGTATACAAAGTCTCGGCTGCCTTGGCCATCTCGTTAATTTCAAGATCCGAAAGTATGGGGCATGGCTAACTTGCGGTCGCCCGCACGGACAGGACCGTGCGCTCGCACGTCCGTCCAAGCCCGGCGACCATTTCCTTTTTCATCGTTTACATCTTGCATGCGCCTCACCCCTGTCCACTCAAAAAAAGCAACACTCAGTAAGCCTCGCCATCACGTACGCTGACAAACACACAGTGGATCCCGACCGGCACACGTGGGACCCGCACCGAAAAACATTTGCAGAAAAAAAGTTGCGCAAAAAAGATTTTCAGAAAAACATTTGCAAAAAAATCAGGGAAAAAGTTTTAGGAAAAAGTTTTTCAGAAAGTTTTGCAAAAAGATTTTCAAGGTACACGTGGACCCGCACCCAAAAACATTTGCAGAAAAAGTTACGCAGTAAAAGATTTTCAAAAAAAAAATGCAAAAAACATTCAGGGTAAAAGTTTTTTGGAAAAAACTTTTGCAAAAAGATTTTGAAAACTTTTGCAAAAAAATGAGAAAAAGATTTTCATCAAAGTTTTACCAAAAAGTTTTCTAAAAAAGTTTTGCAAAAAAAACGAAAAAAACACCTCAGCTCTTCATGGCGGGCCAGCAAGGCGCCTACTCGGTCGTCGCCGCCGAGCTCGGTTCACCGGGGAGGTCCGGCGAGCGCCGCCGCTCCCACGCTCGACGAGCGCGCCACCGCCCCCGCACCCGGCCAGCGCAGCCACCGCTCGGCTCGCCGTGGCCCAGGGAGGCGAACTCGCGCACATCCAGCGCCGCCGCCCCCGCACCCCAGCCGGCCAACATCGTTGCTCCTCCGGCCGGCGCCAGCAGGCCGCCGCTCGCGCGTTCCTCCCGTCGCCGCTCTCCGATGGGATCTGGGTGGAAAAGATTAGGAAGAAAAGAAAAAAGGAATGAGGAACGGTACAGAGAGAAGCGCGGGGGGAGGGATTTGGACGGAACGGGGTATGCGGCAGGCGGGCCCCACGCACGTGGAGAGAGCCGCAGATGCCGCTCAAGCGCCGAGTGCAAGTTGCCTTCGGTGAGGCCAGGTGTAGATTTGGGATCGGGGAAAGTATGTCGTGAGAACTCGCAAAAAGAGAATGGAAGGTGGAAGGGGGGCTAGCAATAGGGAGTTTTTTTTTTTTGGGAAAAGCAATAGGGAGTTCAGTTTCATCAATGCAAAGCCCAAATACGAATAGGAGGTAACAGGAAACAAGCATATATGCTAGAAAATTATTTGAGTTCCTTCTGTATGAATTGTAGATTCAGCCTGACCGTCACTTAATTCAGACACTCGATGCATAAATTAGTATTTATACAGACTGGAAAGCTGCATATATAACAATGTACTCACATCGGCCCCGTAAAGACTATCCATTTAGCATTTAAAATTTGTCCTATAAAGATTGTTCGTTTAGTTTTTACCGATGACCACCTATCTAGAGCAACACCAAACACCGAGAAAAGTTTGTATAGAGAAGCAAATGAAATGGTTAATTGTTGCTACTTTTCTATTTCCAATGAATGAGTAATTAGAGGTAACATAGTCATTTTTCACCACTCCTAAGTATGTCTGAAATTTTCTAAACTAAGTCTTTGTGAGACGGATGGAGTAAGCCGGAACTGTGTTCCCCTTTCAATTGCAAGAGAGAGGCCCAATTGGGAGCCCAGGGCTTCCTATGCTTATTGGAAGCCCCAACCAACCAACCCACTACTAGTCCAACCCAACCAGCTAGCCCCCACCCACATGCTCCCACCTCCCACCTCTCTGCGCGTGTCACCTGGTCCCCACGCCACTGGTCCGTACATCATACAAACCTAATGTTATGGGCATATAAAGTTTATGTCATATAAGCTGTATTGTAAGGTCATACAAAAACATTGTCGGGGTCATATGATCCTAGTGAACAGAGCCGACACAAGCAACCTGACATACCTGCCACCTGACGCATGCGTGCATGCATGCAAGCCCATCATCTTTTCTTCCTTTTTTTCGCGATAATTCTTCACTCGAAAATTCAACCGAGAAATGGTTTTCACCACTAGATTCGTGATATTTTTACGGACAATTTGAGATCCATTATGAATATATTTTTTTATTTTTTTATTTAATTTTTTTTTAAATTTCAGCACCGACCACGATCATACATATCAATCAAGTGTAGCATACAAACTGCCATGCCATATCATCCTCGACAAAAAGTCATACAAACATGTTCAACGTACCCCTGCGCACTCTGCTAGGCCCCGCTGTCCCCACTGGCCGGCGTACTCTCCTGGAATAAATCGCAGATAAATCCATACAGCATACCAAACCTGTAAAACGAGACATACCACCCTACAAAACAAGACCCACGCAACACGGTGCATACCAACATACAAAACGAGGCGTACCAACCAGTCAAGCGAGTGGTCGCGCACGTGTCCGCTAGACTCAATCTGTACAACATACTAACCTATCAAATGGAGCATATAAACTTGATGAACGTAACATCAACCAAATTTTTTTAACCTTTCTTTAAAATTAATATGCTTTTCTTCGAATCTATATATATGACAATCTCACGAGTTTGCTCATAACTTTCCTAAAAAGGGGACTGTATGGTTTTTAATAAGGTTTATATGCATCTAAACTAATGTTTAGACTGGGGTCAACTGGGTTGATGAACAGTCTGTACCAAAATAGAGAGGGGCATATCATGGGTGCACTGCGCGCTCGCGGGCCGCGCGTAATACGGTGCATACCAACCTACAAAATGAGGCATACCACCCTACAAAACAGTACATACCAACCTACAAAACGAGGCATACCACCCAACAAAACAGTGCATACCAACCTATAAAACGAGGCATACCACCCTACAAAACGAGTCACACGGCACACGGTTCATACCAACCTACAAAACAAGGCATAGCAACTAGTCAAAAACAGCTTTCCCAGCTTGCTTTCTATCACGAGCATGCGGAATTCAGTTAGCATAATGGATGTCACAAGGAAAAGAATAATGGAACTCTTTTCTTTTCTTTCTAACCACTTGTTCTCTGAATATGGCTAATTCAAAGTTCAGAATACTGGAGATGGAACGGTAAGCTCACAGTTTCGTGATATAATAATATGTAGATAAACAAATACTAGCCATACATTCCTTACACTAAACTAAGTAAGAAAAGAAGTAGCACAATACATGATTTCCATCAAAAATCAGATCTGTACAGTCATGCTCCTTGCACATAACTCATTAAACAGGTGCCAGATAGATACAACAATTCATCAGTTGGCAGCTTGAACGATGATGTCACTTAGGAATGGCATGAACGCGAGAGGAAGATGAAAGTAGATGCATCGGCTTCAGCATGCAGCGGCTCCTCAATCCTTTAGATCTGCATATGCAAGGGAGAAGCAGATGTTGTCAGACATGCTCATGGCCTCACGCCAACTAAAACTATGCCAAGAAATAAAGGCAACTCAACAATTCTATAGATCTAAGCATACAAACCTAGTGTAGAAAGCTTTTTATGATGGCAGGATCTATGAACAAACACGCATGACTTGAACTAGCCTCTATTGCTCCCAGCGTCCTGCAATAGATCGAAGCATACAAACCAGTGTAAAAAGCATACACATCCACCAGAATTACCAAGCAAATTTCCAGAATTACCAGAACTTGAAGTTCATCCCAGCGAGAGCTCATCCACAGGCCTCTACATCTGCAAAAAAGAACTCATTTTTATGAGAAAAATGGAGGGGAGATGCAAGCCGTGATTTGGTGAGAACATGCTAGGTTGTCATTTATGCAAAAAAAAAAGAACAGTTTCACTTGCGTCCCTTCACCCGGGCATACAAACCTCACGCCAAGTAGCGTACAAACCTAGTGTAGGAAAGTTTTTCAAATGGGCATAGAAACCTGTAAGGCCAAGAATATAAACATGCAACTAATAGAAACATGGCCAACATGAGATCCAAAGGCATACAAACATCGACTTTTCACTTCTCATGGCATATCCAACTCCATATGCAACAAGGACAAGAGAAATCCAATCACCCGTGCATTCTCAGACGGACTGGAAGGGGAAGTAAGAGTTGCCTCAGGGCCCATGGAAGCCGCGCAGCCTAGCCGCCGTCGCAGTCCGGGAAGCCAGGTCGGGCGCGGGTCCAGGCATCGCCGCCACGCCGATGTGCCGCCGTCGCCGCCGGAACAGCCTCCCCGTGGGACCGTTGACGCCATAGAGAGGAGGGAGCTTGGGCTCGCGCTCACCGTTGCCGAGCGCCAGCCAGGGGACTGCCGCCGCCGCCTGGCATCCTTCGTCGGTCAGGAGAGAGAGACGGGATGTGATTTCAAAATAGTGGTCATCAGCTTTTTCGTCACAGTCAGGGTGGGGCCGTGGGGCGGGGTGTGCACGGGAGGCAGGGACAGGCGCGCGCCGGCCGGCTCGGTTGGACCACGTGGCTAGTTGGGTTGGCCGGAGCTTCCATTTCTTATATATATATATATATATATATAGGGAACTATTCTGTGTCCACTTCATGGGTCCGTCCATTCCGATCGAGCCCGAGCCCGGATCCCGCCCCATCCCCGCACGGCTCGGCTCGAATTGATCGCTCCTAGCGACTCAGCCACAGCGGCCAACGCACGTTCATTAATTACGCTCAAAACATTTTCAATCTCCCGTTCCCCATCAGCCCATCACGCACACGCACAAACATCGCCACACCATGATTCTCTCGCCGAGCAGGAAGCAGGCGGCGTTCCCCGCGGTGGCGGCACGGCGTGCTCACTACTACACAAACCACTTTCACAAACGGGCTATCACAACCGGTTTTTAGAAAACCGGTTGTGATGCTCCCTATCACAGCCGGTTTTTCTCAAAAACCGGTTGTGATAGTCGGCCGGCATATCACAACCGGTTTTTCTTACAAACCGGTTGTGATGCTCACTATCACAACCGGTTTTTGAAAACCGGTTGTGATGGTGAGTATCACAACCGGTTCTTTACTAACACATTTTTGGAGGGCTAAACGAAATCAAATTTTGTGAACGATCTCGGATGGACTTTTGACCAAAACGAAAGTTGTAGATCTTGAAAAGTTATGAAACATTGTAGTTCACCACTTTTTGTTTGAAGTCATCTTGTCAACCGAATCTAAGTTTGAATTTTTCAAATTTGAAAATTCAAATTTTGTAAACGACCTCGGATGAACTTTTGACCAGAACGAAAGTTGTAGATCTTGAAAAGTTATGAAACATTGTAGTTCATCACTTTTTTATTTGAAGTCATTTAGAGCCTCAAATAAGCAATTTACACTCGGAAAACATTAATACGAGGGGAATCAAAATGGTATATAGACACAAACACTCTAGTGGTGCAGTGGTAGAGGAGGCTATGTACAGCGCTGATAGGGGGGACTATCACAGCCGCTTTATCTCATCCGCCCCCCAAAACCGGCTGTGATAGCCCTCCCCAACCGGCTGTGATGACCTTTTGTGTAGTAGTGGCTGGTCCGACGGCAACCTCCGTTGCTCCTTCCGCACCCTCCGGCTTGGTTTCCACGGCGACCCAATCTGCCACGACGCGGAACAGCTGGTCCCCTCCACTCGTGTCGGCAGCCATCGATCTCTGCGCGCGGCGGCGGCTCCCGTCGGTGGCAGTTGCTGTGGCCTATCAGCATAGGCATTCAGGAAGCACATATCGGGAAGGCAACAAGTTGTTAATCACTCTGCTTAGTATCCTCTAGATTTGTTAATAATTCTTGTATTCTCGTAAATTATAGTCAGAATTTACGTCAATCGTTGTTGTGTTATAGTAATTTTGACTTATAAAGTATGCGGTAAATTAAACATATAGTTTACTATTTTCTGGAATTATGTCTATTTCAACAGGTTATAAGGGGCACATATTCTAGTAAAACATTTAGAAAAACTCTCGTAAACAGATTATGGAAAATCACAATTGTTAGATCTATTATGGTAAATGTAGACTCTTGCATTCTTGTGGCACGCAATTGTTTCCTGGATATGGTAATATGCTCTCGGTGTCCTAATTTCAGCCTTTTTTCTTTTGAAAGAGACAGCACACTATTACTGTAATGCTACTGTAGTAACTTGATGACACCATTGCGGTAATTATCTCAAATAACTGTAGTAACTTCCTAATTTTATTATACATAATTTTCATAATTTTACTAGACCTTCACTATACATAATTCTAGTAATTTTACTACTTCTGTACGGCGATTTCAACAGGTTTTAGAGTTGGGTTGATTTATCTGGATCTAGCTCTTGTGTGAATGGAACTGAAATTTTGAATTGTACTGAAACTTGATGAATGAATAGCAAGTTCATGGATTCATCATTCATGCTAATGTGTTATTGTAATTCCGACTGAAAGTATGTGTGGTGCATATCTACCAGTCATTTTGTAACTTCTAAACATTTATAGATAGACATCTGAAATGTGATTCCTATAAATATTGGAGATTTGAAATGAGTATATTATTAATTCTCCTAGTGATTATGAATTTTTTCAGGTGGCATTTCTATCAAGTTCTACTCAAAGATGTGCTCAACCAACAGGCAGTGTCTTTTACAAAATTTTCCTCGTCATCTATTTCCAAAGGCAAAAGGACCAGTTTATTGTTGTCAATAGGGAGTTAGGGACACCAATACAATTTTTCGGCATTATGTTGTGATGAAATTATGATAAATGGTCATTTTCGTTTATACATCATACATGCCAATAAGAAGCACACGGCACACCATTATGTTTCCTGGTTGTACAAAATCTGTACCATTTTGTATGAAATGAAGCCTGCCATTATCCTGAATTGTGCCTCTGCCCTTGTGGTAAATCACCTGACAGTATCATCTCTTGATTATCGTAAATCAGATTCTTAACATATTTCCATAAATCACGGTGTAGCTGATATAGATTCTAGTAAATTACTAAGAAATTGTGGTAACCTGAATTAGTAAATTACTAAAACATTGTGGTAACCTGCATAAGTAAATTACAAAAACATTATGGTAACATGAATAAGTAAATTACTAAAAAATATTGTCGTTTTTGGAATGAGTAAATAAATTACTAAAAAAATATAGTAATCTGGATGTACGTGTACGTAACATGAATGTGCGTGTAGACAAAAAATATCGTAACATACAAGTTACTGAGTGGAGACCTGTTTTAAATTGGAAGGCTGAAATCTCGATTGGATCAGAAATTCCATTACTGTCCATGACGATTACGTAAATGGACTAATGACCGGGCTCTCCTAATCTGCCGCCGATTACTTAGCTCATGGCTCCTTCATGCTCGGCTCACCTGCAGGCTGACCGACCAACCGTAGGGGGACAGGTGGCCTGGATACAGAATAGCTATTCTGTGGCTGGCCACGGAGTATACTCGCCCTATAGTTATAACTATTCTGTGTCCAACTCAACGGTCCGTCCATTCCGATCGAGCCCAAGCCCGGATTGAATTGATTGGTCCATCTCCCCGCACGGCTCGGCTCGAATTGATCGCTCCTAGCGACTCAGCCACAGCGGCCAACACACGTTCATTAATTACGCTGAAAACATTCTCCATCTCTCGTTCCCCATCAGCCCATCACGCACACGCACAAACATCGCCACACCATGATTCTCTCGCCGAGCAGGAAGCAGGCGGCGTTCCCCGCGATGGCGGCACGGCGTGCTGGTCCGACGGCAACCTCCGCTGCTCCTTCCGCACCCTCCGGCATGGTTTCCACGGCGACCCGATCTGCCACGACGCGGAACAGCTGGTCCCCTCCACTCGTGTCGTCACCCATGGATCTCTGCGCGCGTTGGTGGCTCCCGTCGGTGGCAACTGCTGTGGCCTAGGGACGGCCCGGCAATGATCCTTTGCTCAGCGACGGTAGCATCCTCTCGATGTGGCGACCTCTCCTTCCGTCGGAGCTCCTCTACCTCCCATAATGGATCACACCTTTTTTCGCTCAGATAACATATACAGGTATATATATTACTTTTTCTACTGTTATGGCTTATTCTTCTGTGCATTCTGGCTGTAGCTGTACACCTCGTTCAGCAGTTTATTATTCCGAGCTAACATGGAATTAGTTGCGTAATAATGACACGTATGGTTTTGTGTCTTGAGGAATTATACATCCTCTTTTCTGTCAGTTACATTATCTCGTAGTAGTAATCTCTCTCAATAATTTGTAGACAGCGTTTAGAAGAAACATTTGTTCTAGACGCACTGAATAGCCAACTGCTCAGTTTTTCTTCATGCGTGATGCTACGTAAGAAACCAGAGTCATCTATTGATTGGTATCTTAAGCGTTTTAAATTTGGTTATGATATTAGAATGTAAGAAAGTTCAAAAAGATCTCTTAGTATGAAGACCATTTCAGATTGTCTCTTATTGAATATGATTCTACGTGCACATCTGAACCTGAGTCGGCACTTGTGACTTGTCTCTGGTATGGTCTCTCCACGAGAAAAAAGTTGTAATTAAGAAATCCAATTCTCTTGCTGCTTGAAAAATTATTCTTTATTGCCATCACGGTTGCTCTTTGCAAGCAAGCCAGGTCATAAGTGTGACTCTTTTTCAGGCCATTGAACTTCCCGCTCATTGTTTCAAACCCGCAGTTCCGCACACCCCAGAGGTCTTGGGAAGCCATAACATGCAGTCACAGGACATCACGTCTTGTTTTCGCTACGATCTAAAATCTTGACATCTCCGACATGCATGTAACTCCTCACCAATCTCATTCGAGGGGCATACACACTTGCATATAGGCATATAGCACCCTGCTTACACTTTTGATCTCGCTTTGCATAAAAGGGTAAGGCATATAGCACCCTGCTATGCTCAGATGCCATTGTTGGATAAACCAAATTGGGACGGGTGTCATAGCCCCTAGCACAATCATTATGCTTGTCGAAGAAGAATGGATCGATATACTAACATACAAGCTACATTTGTATGTAAGAAGTAACCCCCCCTCCCCCCCCCCCCCCCCCCGAACACACACACCCCGCCTCACAACCATCCACAGAGTAATTTTTTCAACCCTACCTCAAATTGGTGAGCCACGGTTTTATTCCCCATTGTGTCTGAGCATTCATGAACCAAGAGAAAATAGAACGAAAAATACACACAAAAAAGAAAAAAAAATAGGAGACGAGGAACCAGCATTGTGTCTGGGTCTAGAGGGGGGTGGTGTCGGCCGGGGCTCGAAGTTAGGGGTGACGCCAGCTAGGACTAAAACATGGGGGTGTCGCCTACGTGAGAGAGCAAGAGAGAGGAGAAGGTGGCGTAGGAACTTGGAGTGGGGAGGAGGACTCAGGGATAGGGTTGGGACTTGGGAGGCAGCTGTGGCTGCTAGCTAACGGGGTAAAAAAAACTTAGGGTTTGGGTTGAGCCGGTGTGGAATTATATGTATGGGATTGCTAGTTTTGGGCCTGGGCTATTATTGAATGATGGGCTTCTTTCATGTATCTAGGTTACTTCCCTAAAGACTGAATTAACCAGAGTTATTTTGGCTAGTACGACCCTAGAACCGAACTGGAAATCGATTTTCTTCGGTTTCGGATAACTCGATTTGGTTCTTGAGTAATTCGGTTCGGTTTTTGGTTACCGGGTAATTATGCCCTGGACCATCCCACATGTTGTTGGCTAGTACGGTTTTGCAATAAAATACGTCAGGCTTATAAAAGTATAAAACCTTACCACTGAGCATAATAAGAACACAAAGTAGAGCCCAAAATAATATAAAAACTTACTGAGTGATTCTTGGACAGAAGATAAGGTATTGAGTAGGCTATACATTTAGGGGGGCTCTAGTTCTCTGCTCATCTCATCTCTGCAGATCTGGTTCTCAAATGTGTCCCTAGTAACAAAAAATGTGGTATGAGGTCTGACAAACACATATTTTAAATATTGATGGGTAGACGCGTTTGGTCGTCACCCCTCGTTCTTTTGCGCCTCGGCACCATCCCACCCCCCTATTCTTTCTCACCTTGGCATTTTTGTATACCCGCTGCCTTCCTTTCCTTTTGATCGCGTTCTTTGTATGGTAATGCAATCAAGGCACCGCTTTCCTTTCCTTTCTATTTGTTGTATTCGTATGCAAAAAGATACGCTGGTTTCCTTCCCAAAAATACGCCCCTTTCCTTTCCTCCACCTTCCTTTGGAAATTCGTCGGCGTGCAAGGCATGCACGCGTGGAGGACTCCATTTCCTCTTTTCTTTCATGCACATTCCTTGTATGCGTATGCAATCAACGTGCCTTTCCTATGCAATCAGGGTGCCTACACCTTCCTTTTGAAATTCGCCCGCTTTCCTTTCTTTATATGGCCGTGTGCATCAAGGAATTTGAATTTCCTTCTTTCCTTTTGTAGATGGCTAGCGTCCATATATGTGTTGTGTACCAGTCAAGGTTTCCTTTCAAAAAGAATGACATCTACGCAATCGGGTGTCTCCTTCCTTTTAAAACTTGATTACTTACCATAGTTGTGGGAGTCAATCAGGGAATCGATTACTTACCATAGTCGTGGGCGTCCAGGTTCATCTCCTTAGCCCTCCTGCCCCCTGTATAAGGCGCCCCTCCTTATTCTCAAAGCACACAATCTCTCCCTTCATTCTCATCGTCTATTCAGAGTTCATATTTCTTTGCAAGGGCGTCCTCGTCGAGCGCGGCGCAAGGGGTGGCCATGACGCTCGTCGTGTCCAAGCTCGCCAGGTAGAAGCGGAACGTGCTCCGCGTTGTGACGGTGTCTGGTGCCGTCGAGTGCGTGGCGTCGTTGCTCCAAGACACCGGCGACGAGGAGAGCAACCTTCTCGGCCTCCCATCATCAAGAAGCTGGCTGCGGTGCCGAGTTGCTCATGGATACATGTATCGTGAATATTTTCTTTTATATATGTTGCTGATTGTTTAAGATTTAATTATACAAAAATTTCCTTCTGTTTCCGTCGGAGGCCCAAGCTTTCGATGTATGAATATATAATTTTTAATATGAGATGCTATTGAATAATTTTAATATGCGATCTAACAAAAATATGCATTATTTTACATGCTTATTTTTTAAAAAATTAAGATTCTTTTTAAATTTATGTTATTTTTATAACACGTGCCTGTGGCACGTGCCAACCTACTAGTTTATTAAATCTAAATGATAATTCTATACTGTCATCAACATAATAATGGAATATGGATGATCAGGCTACCTATTTTTTTCTAATAAGCTGCTTGTATTGTATTGTCGTAAACAGTAATATGTAATATGGACGATCAGGTTGCATTATGATTTTGATGTCTACATGAGGAAAACAGAAACAATTTTACACGAAACAGTCCACACAGAGGCATATTGTTAAATTTTGGGGTGTCAATTGCTCAATATTGCAGGAGGTAATTGGTGTAAAAAAATAAAGACACAATTCCATCCAGTAATAAAAAGTGAAATGATGCATAATTGAGTAAAACTGTGCCATGCTCCGCAAATTATTAGCTCCACGTGTTCACATTTAAGCCACGAAATTTTGATAGCTCAGTTTTGCCGGTGAACAATAATGAGCAACGTAACACCTGCTTTAAGTGCAGGCCACATGCTCAGCTGTGTGCTGATTGCTTCAGCTGACAAGAATGTGACATTATGCCCTTTAAATGGTAGCTCTTGAGCTCAATATTCCCAAACTGTTTCCCTATAAAATTCCATCTGCATTTGCATTTCTAATTGCTGCTGGAGAATAAAAACTCTATTTGTTTTTTTGAACAGAATAAAAACTCTATTTGTTGCATGTAATACACTTGATTTAATTGTATCCACACTCCAAACAAGGCTTGCTGCCTCTCTGCTTTTGAAATTCGCGATAAGTAGAAACCATCCCGTGGTTGAAGCAAGAAATTAAACTGTTTGTTTGCTACCTAGGAATGAGAACCATCAGGAAGGCCACTGAACCTACCAGCTCACCTCTGTTAGTATGCAGAACCATTGCTGCCACGGCATCACGTGCTCCCATGTTTCTGCAAGAGAAGGTGCGGGACGAATATGTTCGAAACCCACCCGTCTTTGTCAAATCCACAGTGGCAACCATCTCCACACTGGAGTGCGCTTCAGGAATCTCCCCCAGTAGGCGGCCAATTTCTTCAAATCATCCGTGATGATGGCCAGCTTCTCCAATTCTTGGTTCAAGGGAGATGATAATGTTTTCCGTTGCTGGATCCTTGATCTTGGCCTTGCACGATCAACGGTGGTAAACTCCCCACCTGGTTCCATGGGGTGGCTTAAGCTTGTTTTGATGTCCTTAAACTTCATAATTGTACCATTCGGGGTTCGAATATCATTAATTAACATAGTATTGCCCATTTACGAATCAAACATCCGTGTAACTCTGGAATTGTTATTCTTCTCCTTAGCTATCATGCATGACCCAATGGTGGTGGTAGAAAACATGAATAGTAAGGATCAATTAAATGGTGCTACATAGATTTAAGCTACTAATTCCTTAGTAAAGTTATGATATACCTCCACCTATAAACATAGATCATCTTTCCAATCAAAGGAGGATGGAAGAATACCTCCACGTATAGAACAAATGCTAACATCTAGTCATAACTCATAACATGTGTTCCATTAATAGTAGTTGAATGGGATTAATATGACCACCACATTAGAAAGTATGATACGCATCTTCGCTACAGATCTGTACCAGGAAGGATTCATGCGGGATTGAAGCCTAACCACAAAAGACAGTTTGTAGTGTATTGCGATACGCAATCTTCGCTACATATGTGTACCTTGTGAGAATTTGTTGGCCACACTTTTATGGCAAGCATCACCTTGCCTAACCTTAGTTGTGGAAATTGTAATATCCAAGCAAACATGCCCTATCTTCGGATGCATCGTCTGGAATCAAATAGGTTTGTGCCACTCCACTGGTACAACCCACAAATATTTCTGCATCTTTCCTGAATACACAAGGATAGACTTCCTCTTAGAGTAGACGCTCAAGGTATGGACATGCCACAATATGCCTTCCTGATACATCTCAGGCTTAACTGTCAGCTGATTGCTTCATCTTATACTATCAAAGATGACAAGGATGCGACCCTGGTAGTTTCTGCCCTTTCACTGTCAGCTAGGAGCCTAGGATTTGACTAGAGGATATACGAGGCAATATTTCATTTGTTGCGTGCAGCTAGTTCGACATGTCAGGCTGGAGTAAAAATAGTGGTCTGACTTGCTTGGGGAAGGACCTTTTCATGACGACTTGTGCTGGAGATCGATAGATGCAGCTGCACGGGCGCGGGGTACACCAGCACTCGGACTCGATGGTCAGCCTATGTTGGCAGTATCCAGCCAGAGAGAACTCAGATTGTGAGAGCGTAGGGGTTTCAGGAGGAACCAGCTCCTCTACATTACTGCAATGGGACACGTGCCTTTGCCACGTGGGTCCCAGCATGACCAGGCCCAGACAGCAGTGAGCGTGAGTGCTTCAGTAGCACTACAGTGGTGGCTAATCTTCTCAAGCCGTAATCTAGACTACGGAGCGTCTTGGCTCTCTCTTTGTGATGAACAAACATGCCTGAACCCGCTCAATCCCAGTTGAGGTTGGGAATAGAATAGTTGGAATTTCTCTCATCATGAACTGCTTTCCAGTTTCGATGTGCAAACTGGTGTCTTGGGAAACTATATATCTAGGGTAGCGATGATATAGAAAGCTGGTTTCAGGATAAAGGTCTTTCGAAAAAAGAGTTTAGCTAGAATAAAGGTCTTAGTGACAACATATAACTTTTCATTAGCGAGACAATACTGGGAAGGCCGGGATAACTATTATATATCACTATCAGAATGGGTTTGCAACCACTTATTATCAAAATGGACGAAAATTTGACATCCTATTATTCGTCTGAGACCATAATGATTACCGTACAGTTTCCAATATAAATGTTCCCAAGACCAAGAAAAAGATGATCAATTTGTGTGCGGACTGTGTTGGGAGCTTGCCTAGGGCCGCTGTTATAACTACACGATAGAACCCCGCTGAAGTGATCCTCTACCTCTTCCTAAGGGTCGGTAATGCTCTGTAGATGCTGATCCATACGAGTGGAGAGTATTTTTGCATCCGCTCATGCGAGCAACCAAACACTCTTCTCTCCCAGTTTATACAGATTCACAGGTGCGAGCCGAGCTGCTGTGTAGTTTTAATATTGTTGGTACAAACCTTTCGTCCGAATGTGATATATGAGCAAGGACTTGAATATTAAGACCACATATAATTTCCTAGGACCACACTGGCGTGCACATGATGTAAGACATTCAATATGTCGTGAAATTTGAATGTTTGTGTAACAGAGTAGCTGATCTGTTTTTTGTTCATCGATACATCGAGGGTCCACAACAATCAACACTGGAACAACAGATACATCGATGGTCCAGAACGATCAGCACTGGAACAACAGACCGTGTTATAGGGCTACACTTAAACCTCTAAGCCCGATGCATAGCATAGGTAAGGATATGTTCTGTTGGTAAATGACAATTGTATTGTTGTAACTAACAATTTGTTTTGAAGGATACATTGTGAAGGTTAAATTATGACAATTGATATGAAATGAGATCCCTCAATTTGAATGTGATATATGAGCAAGGACTTGAATATTAAGATTAAGGGCCTTTCTAGAACCAAGTGCCATAAGGAGATGGAGGGAACTTAGTCTAGTATAAGGTTTATAGTTTTGTAGTCTTTGACAGTACAATTAAGGGGGTACTTGAGATAATAGCTTGACTTTACAGAGATGCACAAGACAGCTCAACACAGATCTGCGCGGGCCTGATCCGCGCCGGGAGGCACCGATTCGGCGACCTGGCGCCTGGATCCGCCACAACCCCCTGGGCGGCGGACCACTGCGCCGAGGACGGCGCCGGGGACACGCCGAGCCGAGGTTGGTCGCCGGCGGCCGCTTCTCGTGTGCTGGGTCCTGCTGTGGAAGGCGGCAGCGAAAAGCAGGTAGAGACCTACGTGGCGAGGGCTCTCGCCGGCATGGTGCCGGCCGGTCTCTGCGGGGCCCGGTGCGTGAGATGCCAGTGCCAGACAACACCGGTGGGGGAGTTGCCGGCGAAAGCCATTTGGTTCCTAACCAGTGACGACATCGACTCCTGCGGGGTGCCGATCTCCTCCATAGAGGTGTTGTCATTGCAACTCCCGCACCATCTTGGAAGCAACTGTGCAGCGAAAGCGTCGCGTCCGGTGCGCGGGGAGGTATTAAACTCCGCACAGCATGCTATTGAGTTCTTCTCAAACCAAGGTGATGGCACCTAGAGGCAAGAAAATCGACTAAGGACTCAAAGAGGCTTGAATCGAGTTGCATTATGCACATTGTCAAAATCAGCCAATGCTTGTTTTGAACTGACCTGGTATATTGCGGATTGTGTACAAAAAATAAAAGTGTGCTGGGATGACCTTCAGCTCTTGACACTATGATATAATGAAATTAATGTGAAGATTTTGTCATGAAGTAACCGCGAAAATATGACAAGAATTATTGCCTAGAAATGCATTTCGGCACTAGGCATATGGATACGTAGATAGCACCGCACCGACAGTTTGTCATTGTGCACAACATACATACGAAGCATTGCACACAACACACAATATGGATAGGAGGCATCTAAGAACAGGCAGCTATGGTACCCTCGAACGATTGCTGTCTGAAGGAATGATAAAGGAGAGGGAGCGAGGGACAAGAGTTGGGGCAGCCAGCAGAGCAGTTTACACGCGCCCGCGCCAAGTAATAAACACCACCTGACAAATTTACAGTTCTGGAAAATACAATGTCACTTGAATCATGACAGATGGTCCATGCTGTTATTATCAATGCTCATTTGAGCATTTCATTACTTCCAAAAAAAATTGAGCATTTCAAGTCTTCACTAGTGTGGACCTTATTCATGTTTGCTTGCATCCACTTTAATTCCAACTATTACTGCTCACCAAATTTATTTTTGAATTACCGTCAAAACGCAAAAATGATCCAAATCAGCGTATCACACCTACATATAATTTGAAATTATATTAGATGACAAATTCAATGATGTTTGATACCTGACTCTTCCGACATTATAACAAGGTCTCCATCAGTTCTAAATTCATTTGACATCAGCATAATAGCTAGGGACTCGTACTTGATTCACTACTAAATAATGTTTTGTAAGGGCACTCCCGTTTTTTTTCATGGGCCGGTCAAAACGCATGCCACCTCTATCAATCCAGGTGCTACTGTAGGAAGCAGTACCGGCCCTGAAGATGGATGGTCACGGGTAGACCGAGGGATGACCTGTCCCTGAAAATGGCCTTCATTTCCAGGACGGGTGGGCTTATGACCCGTTCCTTAAGATAGCCATTTCTAGAGGCGGGTCGCCGCTGGAAATGGTTTACTTTCTAGGGTTGGGTTATAATATGGCCCGCCCTGGAAATTAGCCCATAGAAAATCTTCGGACACAAATAAATCTGTAATGAAATTATAATTTTTTCATATGATCTTTGATGAAAAAAAACTATATCAAAATTATAGAGCTAGACCAAATCTAAAACATTGTAGTTGAATTTTTTTTCATTTGAAATCCTTTAGCTATCCAAAAATGCATTATAAGAATGTCGAACATTTAGGCCTAGGGCCCAAACGGATGCAGAAATACTCCAAGGGAGGATAAGGCAACGAGTAAAGACCGTAGTGTAGGATGACACCGGACTCTACGATACAAGGAACTATTCGCTATATAAGGAAAGTACTTGCGCAACGAGAGTTGTACGAGTTACTGCTAGAAATAGACTAGGATTCCACTCTTTCCATCCTATAACCCTGCTCACTAGTATATAATGTTGGACAGGGACCCCCTCAACTCAGTGGCTGTTGTTGGCCAGGATCTTGCCCGTGCACTAAGGCAAACCACTCGTCTCAACGGAAACATACCACCAGTAATCTTCTCAGACGGCATTGTTGTCTTTCTGATGGTAGTTGAAATACTTAATCTTGGCGCCTTGTCGCAGCTGAAACCCAGGTCCACCAACTCGCTAGGTAGATTCTTTGGTAGGATAAGGCTTGCAGCGGAAGATATCCCTAAAAAGCTTGAAGTGGGGTCTAATCCCCAAAAATGCCTCACAGAAGTGAACAAAATTGGCTATGTGGAAAATCCCGCTAGGATCTAGATTTTGCAGCTCCAAGCCAAAGTAATCCAAAATCTTGAGGAAGAAATCGCTAACACGAAAACCAACTCCCCTTTCGACAAAGAGGGAGAAAGCGATAACCTTATTTTCCACATCTGCCGGGAATACATCGTCTAGCCGCGGCGCCTCCCAACCAACACACGACTTCACTCTGAGAAGACCTCTCTGCACAAGGCCCTCCAGATGGGCATCAGTGACCGCAGATACTCCAACAGATCTGTCGTCATTCTTCTTCGCCTTCTGACGGCTGGACTCAAGGTCATCTCCCTTGTGCTTGGAAGAGGCAGATTTCTCGATCGACTTCTTCGGGGGCGTCATCATCAAAGACGGTACAACTGGGTCTACCCTCAGCAACAAGAAAGCACGAGCTACAAGACAAGCTCAAGAACAGACGGCGGCGGCAATAATTGAGCGACTTCTAGGTTTTCATCAAAAAGAAAGCACAAGGGTAAACCAAAAGTCCAAAGGGTTACTTTTAACCCTAAGGGAACGCCACCCAACATTTTCTCCTTTTTAAATAAACAAGAGGTTCCACCCTGTTTTTTGGAAAAAGAATCTTTACTCGAATCTTTTTTTTTGGGAGACATCTTGAAAATAAAAATTCCTGTAAATCTTATTTTCACAAAATTTGAGGCTTACCATTGTTTATTCCTAAAAAGAACCCATTCACGAGTACTTTAACCCTTTGCACCACACCAAGGCATCGTTCAAGGCTCAGGGGCTATGGGGCACAAGGATCGCTAACACAAAGTTTTTTCAAATTTCTACACAATATTCAAGATTTTTTAGGACCTTTAACTTGAGTCATCAACTCGAGCTAAAATTCGGGGGCTACTTCATATAAAGTACGATTTTAAATCGCACTCCAAAAATTTCAAACACAACTTGGGTCTTGAGCACTTCTGTAACGACCCGGGTTTCCGATTTCCGAAAACCCGACTCCCTGTACCATTGTGATACTCTCTGGATCAAGTAGATATCACATACAGAACTCATCACAGTGAATATCACATCCATACCGCGAATAAAGTACAAATATCTCATTTATTACATCATTCTCATGATAATACGTCTGATACAAGCCCTCAGGGCTAAACGACAAACAAAATAACATCCAACGTAGCGGAACTAGGTGTAAAAGCCTCCATCTTCTTGATCTCCTCCACAGGCAACTTGCGCGTCAAGGCGATGCCTCAGTCGTACCATCCATCGTGGTTGAACTCGTGCTCATCATCAAACCCTGCGTACTCAAAGGCTATCCCCAAGGAATGGATAGGTTCACATCACCAACCGTATATGCAAGCTTTAAGTGGACTATCATCTAAAGGGATAAAAAGTATAACAAGGGTAGGCTAAAGGTTCCCTATGCAGCAGCAATTATAAAATAAGTATCTCCATATCCATCCATCCCATATCTCACCACATCGGGCTATTCTGGCACGCCGGACTCCCATCTCCATCTCCACACTCATCTAAGTCGATGCGAGAGCTCCCTCCCCTCGCACCTCACCAGCTACGACCAGATCCTGAAAGGAAAGGGAGCAACTTCCCTTCTCCCCGTCCGTAGCTGCGAACCTTAGTCACTCTCAAATCAGGCTAGAAAGGGGGGAGGTAGAATATCTCAAATATGAGAGGTAACAGTGCAGTGGGCAATGTCCATACTGAGGACGCGGCTATACGTATAGATTATAGACTCTTGAGAGCTTGTACAACTGGACCCACTCGGGCTGCGAGATGGTGGCCGCCATCTCGAGACGCAACCCACAGCTCAGACGCCAACCGCAACGACGCCCGCTTGCTCTTCCGGTCTCGATCCATCGGCTCGCAATCCAATGCTTCGGAAGCTGTGTCGAACTCTCCCTCATAGGGCCACACGGGGCCATAGTCCTTCAGGGAGACGGTCTCTCCTGTTCCCGTACACCATCCACCTGATCTTCACGCAATCCGGGCATCGCGCTAGTTAGGCTGGCTGGAACCCATTCATATGGGTAAGCGGTAAGTACGTGGGGCCCAAAGAGTGGTTACCCCACTCGGTTTTAGAAAAGGGTGAGCGTCATCGTCCCAAAGGCGTATCCTCCGAAGAAGAACGCAAGTCACGGTATCCACTATAGGTACCGCCGCCAACTCCTATGCTCCCATCCATCCATGTACCCGCCACAAGTACGGTGTGGGACCCCCTCGAGAGCAGGGGTCTCCCGGCACCTCGGTCAAAGACCGAATTGTTATAAAATGCTCACCCCCGCCAAGTTTCCCAAAAACACTTTCTCCTGCCGGTTTTATCCCCACACACGCCAAGAATCCTAATCCACATGATCCCATACACATGCAAGCAGCAGCATAGCAATATCATATACATAGAGTGGTAGGTAACAAGGCAATCACGGATTAAATCATGGCTATGCAAGGCTCAAGCATCATCCAATTGCAATAACTAAAGCGCTAGCTCATCTAGTTGCAATGTCTAGTAGGCATTCAAGAGATGGGCTGGGCGTGAACCTGAGGGCAAGTTCTCTTCTTCCACGAAGTCTTCTGGGTGGTGCTCCTCCTCGGTCAGCTCCTGGCCGTCGGTAGGTCCTAAGTACGTAGTTAAAGTAAATACCGGGGACCTAATAGCAATAAACTCCAATAAAACTATTTCAAGAAAGATCCAAATGGACTCATACTTCACATCGAAGGCTTGGTCATGATTTTAGAAAATATAGAAACTGGTTTCAAATTTTTCGGAGTTAAAATGAATTAGTTATGGATTTTCTAAGCTTAAATCCTTTTCTGAATTTCTAAATAATTCCAAAAAAGAAAAGGAAAAAGGGGCCAGGGACCTATCTGTAAATAACCAGGGACCTATTTGTAATTTTGGAAAGCTTAGGGGGTTTTTCATAAAAAGTACAGGGTCGGCCGAAGCACTGCTGACGTCAGCGTTGACTGTCAACGGTCAAAGCTGACAGGTGGGTCCGGAGGATGACGTCATCAGTGGGCCCTGATGACGTCAGCAGAAGGGCGTAGGTGTAAAATCTAAAAAGTCTAGGGAGCTTAGAGTAAAAGTAACAGGCCAGGGACTCAGTTGAAAGGATTTCGAAACTCCAGGGGTTAAACTGTAAGATTCCAGGGGTCTGTTTGAAATAGGGCTGGCGTTTGATCTGGTAGGCGCGGTCCACGGTGCACCATGCCTGCGGTCCATGTGAGCCGCGTCCACCGTGATCCCATGCGGCCACTGCCGGATCGGGTGCGGCTAGCCCCGCGTGGCTTGGTGTGCGGCTCCACGGGGAGCGCGACACGGAGCGGCAGAAGGAGGCAGCACGCGCGGCGCGCGGTCGGCGTCCGAGTTCGCGCGCGCGGCGGCATAGGCACGCCGGCGGCGACTCGACCATGGCCAGATCCGGCGACAAGGGCACGGATCGGCGCCAAATGACGCGGCACACTGCGTTCACGGGGGAAAAAGCTCGGGCAAGGTTCCTAGGGTGAGCTACAGGAGATCAAGGCGGCGGGGTTCACGCGCGGGGAGTGCTCGACAAAATGCCCCAAACGGGGTGTTCGTAGAGCAGGGCGAGTTCAAGGCTCGGGCTTGGCTTGGCTACGACGGGAACCTGCACAAGATCACCCCTGGTACGAAGGCCAGGGCACAGACAGAGATAAAGGGGCCGGCTTGGGTGGCTTTGGTTATCTACATAGGTTCATCGGCGCCCATGGCGCCGGACAACAGGGGAGAGAGGAGAGCAGCGGCAACGAGCTCACCTAAGCCTTGGCGGGGCTTGGCTTGGAGTGGTTGAGGGCACCTGTGTGAAGTAGTAGAAGAAGAGCAGCGACAGGGATCAAGTCTTGGGGCGCTCCTCTTCTTGATCCGGGTGGTCGACGCGGCGGCGGCGTTCCAGCGCTCGGCTCAGCTCCGGCTCCTTCTCTTCGTGCTCGCCTTCTCCTTCTCCTCCTTCTCTTCCTCTCCTCCTTCTCCTCATGCGGCGGTGGCTGGGTGAGGGGCAAGTGCTCCTCTGTTTTGTAGTGGCGGCGTGGCTGGGTGGATGAGGATGGGGGCGTGAGGAGAGGGTTCGAGAGAGGGGACACGCGGCGCGGTGCGAGAGGCGGGAGGCAAGGGTCGTGCGCGGCGGTGGCCTTGTCTTGGCGTGCGGGCCAGGGCGCGGCGAGAGGAGAAAGGGGGAGAATCGCGCGAGAGGGCGCGACTGCTCCCCGATCTAGGGTTAGGGGTGAAGGGTGAGAGTGCGGATCGGGGTTTAGGGTTCTGGGGCACGCGATCTCTGTTCGCCTAAACGGTCGTTTAGTCCGTTTAAACACCGTTTAAACGGTAAACAGAGGTCGACTGTGTCGTTTAGCCCTAAACGGTGGATTAAATGGTTGGACCGTTTAAACCCGTTTAAAATCATCTAAACCGTCTAAACACACTCGAGTTAATCATGATTACATAAGTTTAAATAACCATTAAATTCATAATTTAGTCAATAGGATGATTACAACTACCATAATGAACTTCGAAGTAATTAAAATCGTAAGTATACGAAGTGTTGTAGGATATAGATTTCTCCCAAAAATATTATTGGTAGAATACTTACTTTTTAGATGTGCAAATATATAGAACTTCTAGCAAGTTTGACTTTTATGTACACAAATATGTATGTTTTAGTGTTACTATGCAAAACCGTTTAGGCCGTTTGACTCCGTTTAAACACCGTTTAAACGGACTAAACGCTAAACAAAGGGTGACCGACTGTTTACCGTTTAGCGTTTAGGATAACATTGCACGCGATATCATCTCGTGGCGCGAGAGCGGCGATGGCGAGCCGTCGGGTAGGAGCTGAGAGTGGCTGGGGCGGTGTGAGAGCTAGGAGAGAGCTGACAGGTGGGGCCCACTATCGGCGAGATAGAGGAGAGGGATGGCCCGCGGCGGGTGAAGCTGGGCCGCGAGGGAGTTGGACTGCGCTGGGCCGCGGGAAAGGGGAAAGGAAATGGGCCGGGGTTTCCGGAGAGGGGCCAAAACCGGACTTGGGTCAGTGGGCTGGTTAGTGGGTTAGGGCCCATGTTAGGTTTAGGTTTAAACTTTTATTTGATTTGGATTTGAATCAATTCAAATCCAAATCACACTCAAATAAATCCAAATAAATTCCAAATAAAATCCATATGTTCACACTAAGACATAGACACCTTAACCAAATATTTAATTTGTTATTTAATTCTAAGAATTTTGGGAGAGGACCAATGATGACAACCTTATATTTTTCCTATCTAGAAATAACTCCACGAAAAATTTTTAAATTCACATTTTTAATATTATAAACATTCCAGAAAAATCTGGGATGTTACAACTTCAAAGCCTCATCTTCAAAAGCCAAGACCTGCGGACCGAGAATGCACTCGAAGTTCTTCAAGAAAGCTTAGGAAGTACTCGAAGATCCTCAAAAAGGCTCAGGAAGTACTTGAACCGAAAAGGCCAAGCAATTCTAAAGACCGAGAAGAACTCGACTGTGAAGCGCTCGGGGGCTTGTCGGACATGAAAGGCCTAGGGCCCACACGGACGCAGGAATACTCCAAGGGAGGATATGGCAACGAGTAGAGACTATAGCGCAGGATGGCACCGGACTCTACGATACAAGGAAATAGGTCGCTATATAAGGAAAGTACTCGCGCAGCGAGAGTTGTACGAGCTACTACTCGAAATAGACTAGGATTCCACTCTTTCCATCCTGTAACCCTTCTCGCCAGTATATAATGCCGGGCAAGGACCCCCTTCAACTCAGATCATGAGAGATCAACTCAGATCATCTTAGACCCAAAGAGACATCGTCAAATGGCAAACTTGTACTCTTATTTGACTCTACGCAATACAAGATCAGCAAAAGAACGTAGGGTGTTACGGTAGCGGTGCTGGCGGCCTTTGTGCCGTCACGATAGCGAGCACAACATCCTCGGTGCCGAGCGCTTGAGAGGCCAGGCACCGGCAGCAGTCAGAGCGCTGGTGGCAGAGAGCACCGGGCCACGGTGGCCGCAAGAGCGCAGGGGCGTTGGTTTGTGTTTTGTTTTTGCTTTGCCTTTTCTTCTTTTTTTAACACTGCAAAACATTTTCTAGGGGCGGGTGGGCTCATAATTCGTCCATCCAAACGCCATTTGCAGAAGCGGGCCGGCCTGGAAATGCCATTGCAGGTGTGGTTTCTGCTTCTGCAAACAGCTATTTTCAGCTGCAAACAGCAGGAGCGGAGGGGGCCGCTAGTTTGTGGTTGCCCGCACGCACGCTTCCATGCGCTCGCGCGTAGAGACAAAAAAAAAAGTGGCAGGCCCCACTTAACCTGTAGCAGCGTCCATCCCGCACTTACAGCGCCCTCATGTCGTGCATGGTGATGAACTGATAACAAAAAGAAAAAAAATTGTTAGGAAAATTTTTGAATTAAATTTGTAGGAAAAATTGTTCGAGCAAAACTTTTCTGCGACAAAATTCTTCAGCACCAAAATTTTTGCAACAAAATTGTCAACAAATTTTTGCTTGCGACAAAATTCTCCAGCGACAAATTTTTGCAACAAACTTTTACTTGCGACAAAATTCTCCAGAGTCAAAATTTTTGTAACAAAAATTGTCAACAAACTTTTGCTTGCGACAAAATTCTCCAACGTGAAATTTTTACAACAAACTTTTGCTTGCGACAAAAATTCTCCAGAGTTAAATTTTTTGCAACAAAAATTGTCAACACGCGGTGGCCCGTCCGTCCCTGCACGTGGGGTCCCCGGTCGGCGCGTGCAGGGGGCGCCCGCCGCAGAGCGCACAATCGAGCGCCCCGAGCGCTCCGTGCGCTCGGGTGCAGATCTGGCGATCGCTGGAGCGGACGTACATTATGCTAAAAAAATAAGACCCTAGTTTAGATGGGTTGTCGGCTTCTCATTTGGCCAATTTGTATATATATATTCACTCTCACATGTGTAAAAGTATCCTGTCCATATATTCTCACCCCTTATTATTTCAGATACATACATATAATAGCTCTTATTACGAGCTGCTATACAATCGCGAAACATAACATAGACGCGAATGTTTGCAAACTCCGATGCACCACGTAAAACACACACACCACCATCATCTTAAGAATGAGATGCATCAGGACACACCAGTTTACTTCTTATGACTTGGGTCTCACTTGCGAAGAATGAAAGGAAGCGTGAATGCCACGCTGATCAGTTGTTGCCACTGCTGTTGGCCTTGGCGCGAAAAGGAACCCTTTTCCTCCACGCGCTCTCCTCCTCCTTCTCGAATCCTCCCTGCTCCGTCCATGTGTCCTCCACGCACAGCAGCCCAGCTGGCCTTGGCAATTGGCATGGAGGTCGAGGGCGGCTCCCGCAAATCCTTGTTCGAGGTTCTTTGGGTTCACCAGTGATATCCTCTTTCTTGACAGCATCAAATACATGTTCTTGAATTGACAATGTTTGGTAATTTCAATTCACAATAATACTAAAGTAATCGTCGTTTACATCACTTCAGTGATTCGATCACATCCAAATCAAATTTTAAGTAACAATCTCAATTCATATCAAATCGAGGTGACGGCGTGGCACATGCATCCAGCAGCGAGTGGTGTGCGCGGATGACGATGGTATCTGGCGCCCATGAGCAAGTGCAAGCACACCGTGCCGACTGGGTGGCACGGCACGGCTCGTGCCTGGGGGGGCTCATCTGACACGCACTGCCGGCACGGCATGGCATGAAGCCGCGCGCTGTCATGACATGCCAACTCGTGCCCGTGCCATGTCATGCTGGATAGCCTACATCACTGCAACTCTAGTCATCGAAGGGAGCATATCGAAAGAGACTTGTAGTGGACACAGTGAGCAGCAGCAAAATTCGCAAAACGAAAGGGCTTTAGTATTCTGCAAAACCGAAGATCTGACAGTTGACGATGTGTTTCACAACAAAACCAACATTGACAGCACTGATGCTGACAGCTGTCCGCTTGTCCGCATGACCATCATCAGTTCGTCACATGTTTCTGTGTTGTCACCCAAGTTGCCAAGACACTAATGGCACCATCATGCCCATATGTTCCATGCACATGGTCTCCAGCTACCGTTACTGGCTAATTAAGACTGCCAGAGTAGTCTTAATTTGCAGGTGACATACTGAGACTAGTGGTTGCCAACCCTTTCCATGAGTGCTATATAAATTTCTCTTCCAGGTTTTGCCTTGCTTCATTGATCTTTTGATCAAACTCGGAACACGATAATTTCCCAGGACGGAATTTTATTTGCAGTTCTTGACTGGAGGGCACCACTTGTGAGCCAGATGTTCTATGTCCAATCATGACTTGGGAAGTTAGGATTGGGAGGATTTGGGAAAATGTGCTTGTGGGTTTCCATCGGCTCCAAGGAATGTTGCCGTGTCCAGGAAGCTCTGTCCTTGGGAAAATGTGCTAGTGGGTCTCCATCGGCTGCAAGGATCCTGACCGTGTCTAGGAAGCAGTACTGTCTTGAATGGCTTCCCTCGTATCTGGCGAATATGTTCATTGGTGGTGTCTCAAATCAGCCATATAATACTCGTCCTTGACTGTGGCCTATGTCGAGAATATGTTGTTTGGGTTGTAGTGTATTGGTGTGGAATTGAAGTGGAATGAGGGGATTCTATTAGCTTGGCCGGTTTTGTCAACCAATCTGTTGGGACTGGCCATCCAGAACGTCAAACAAACCGGGAGATCTGGTCCAACTCTTGCCCCCCTCGTCGTCTCTCCTGGGGCGACACGGGCGGAACCCACCTCCGCCGCCACTAGCCCCCGTTCACCCTCTCTCCGATCGCGCGGCCGCCAGAGCCGGCCGCCCGAAGACCATGCGGCGGTGAGGACGGCGGCGGCGCGGCAAACTTGAAGCTTCCCTTTCCTCTCCCGTCCTACCCTTCACCCTAACCCTAGCTTTTTTTTGAAGCCGACCCTAACCCTAGCTTTTGGTCGCCGTTTGTAGTCTTGGTCGCCGGCGGTCGCCGGAACGGCCGGATTCCCGCCGGTTCCGTCGAGCTTTGCCTGGATCTGCTCCCTCCCGTGCTGGCGCCGTCCGTCGAGGACCCCCTCCCGTGGGCCGAGCTGCGGCATGGGGTGTCGCCCCCTCCCAACGGCGCGGCATGGGGGTGCTGTCCATCCTGGTGCGCGGCCCCTCGGCGCCGCCCCACGCGCCTCCTCTCCGGTGGCCGGTTCCGTGCCGGCCCTTCCGGATCCCCGTCGCCGTCGTCCTCCCCGTCGGATCCGCCGCCACCGCCGTCCTCCCCACTGGATCCGTCCCCGCCGCCGTCGGGGGGCCTATCTTGGGGTGCTCCCCACCCCCCTCCCACCCTCTCCCTCTCGGCGCTGGCCGCCGCCCCGCCTCCTGGGTGTCGGCCCGCTCCGGGCCCAGATCCGCCCAACCCCGGCTCAGGGGTCGCACGCTTCCGCGCTGTGGCGGCTCCTCTTCCGCGCTGGCCGCTGCGCCGCCTCCTTGCCGGAGTCCAACTCTGTGCCTGTGGCTGTTCCTCATTTTTGTCATCATCATGGATTGCTCGCTGCCATTCCATCGCTTGGCTCTCATCCTAGTCTCAGCGTAGCTTGGATTGTTAGTCTTTCGGTGATGTGCGTGCGTTTGTGGTGTTTATCCCTCCCGCATGTTTTTGCTGGCTTAGGTTCTTTTCCTGCTAAGTGGTCGTCGGCTATTCTTCTGTGCCTATCTTCTCCATGTCTCATCAACATCACCACGGTTGCCTAGGTCGTCGTCCGTTGGCGGATGCGTTGCCGCCTCTCGCTATGCTCACGGTTGCTTTGTCGTCATTTGGTGGATGCTTTGCTACCTTTGTCGCTTCGGGCGGATGCTTGGCCGCCATGCCCTAGTTGTCCGGTGGATGTGTTTTGCCACTACTGTTGCTATGTTTGGTGGATGCTTTGCCACCTTTGGTCGTCGTCTGTTGGCAGGGTTGTTGCCTATCTCTTTGCTGGCGGTTTCTTTGCCGCTGTTGATGGATGCTTGGCCACCTATGCTGCTCCTGGGCGGATGCTTGGCCGCCATGTATTTCTGATTAGTGGATGCTTTGCCACTAATGTTGTTGCTTGAGGACCTTTGGCGATCTTGGCGGTGTTGTATCTCTTCGGCAGGCTTTGATGTTTAGTCTTGTTTAGGTTGGCAGGTTTGTGGGTTGGGGTGGCCGCTCCTCTTTCTTCTTTCTAGTTGTGGGTTTCTCAGGTCGTTTGGGTCTTTTATTTAGCTTGAGTTCTTGTTTTGTTGTTGTGTTCTTGCGCTTTGAGGGTATCTCAAAGTGGCTTCGTTGTAAAACTCTCTTCCGCTTAATGAAAAAACGTGCTATGCACATTCTAAAAAGAGTATAACATGAACTAAATTCCCTCCAATCCCTCCCATTCCACCTCAATCCACTAATACCCGAACAAGGCCTGTATCTATTGCATTTTACTCTCCTGCTGTGTGATTAGTGGTTTGGGTAAGATGAGGTTGGCAATACGCTTGCGGTAGTTGTTCTAAAATATTATGTTCAAGAGAGACTCACGATGAAGTGGCCGTGATGGAAAAAAGAAATGTGCTTGCTTGATGCACGGTCTCAGCACCTGCAGATCGGAGGTTAAGCTTGGAAACTTGCACACCGCGAGAGCGCTACTCGGGCGCCAATCACGCAGAGCTCACGACGGAGGCCGGTGATGGCTGCTAGCCTGTTGTGTGGTGGGCTGTCTCGCCCGCGGAGGTTGAAACAGTGTCGATTGAGCTTCGTGACCTGCTAGCTTCAGTCGTGAAAAGAAGTTTACTAGTTTGGGTATTCGTGACTGGTGCTGCTTAATTCGTTTAGAGATTCTCGTGCTGCTCACAGCTGCTGCTACATGGCCTTGCTATAACTATAAGATGGATATCTCATTGATGATTAGCCTCAAGTTTGGATGCAGAGAAAACTCCTTTCATCAGCTTCGCTGTTTGATTTGTGCATGCACGCGTTGCCTGTAAACTAATTATATATGCTGGGACTTGGAGAGTTGGCGTTGCTCATGGAACTGACCCTCGCTGCTGTCCTGAGACGAAAACAATTAGAGGCAACTAGTCGTCAACCTGTGCATTCGCACGAGCTAGCTCTTATATTGGAGCAGAAAGGAAATAGATAACAATACATGATCTATTAGTTTCATAACTAAATTATAGTGCTTCGAAGTTTTGGGAATATTATTCCGACATATCTATGATTCTTTATTGCACGTTATTCTAATGCCCCATATCACAGAAGATCCCATTATAAGATGAAATATTCAGTGAAAAACAGATAAAAACCATATTTTAAAACTGTTAACCTCACAACATGAATTCAATGCACGAAAAGACCTCATACTTATGTCAAAGGACCTGTAGCCTAGAGATTAGAACACCTGAGTAGCATCTAGCGGGCTTTGACTCTGTGTGGAATCGAACTAAATGGGTTTAGAATAAAAAAATGAAAAACGTGCAAGTTAGGTTTTGTATTACTTACTTCAGTTAAGAAAAAAAGCCTCGTAACATGGACTAGTCATGATGGTAACAAAAAGTAATGCTCAGAGGACGAAAGTTTCCCGTTTGTACTTATCCCACACACTTGCACCATCTTCCTTCCATAACAGTAAAAGTTCATCGACCAAAGGTCTTAGCAACACGTTGATGTCGTTTCTAGACTGTTTTGGACCTGCGATGAGAGTTGGCATCATGGTGAACTTTCGCTTCATGCATAACCAAGGAGCAAGATTGAATATACATAGAGTAACTGGCCATGTACTATGACTGCTACTCATATCGCTGAATGGATTCATTCCTTCTGTACTTAAGCCAAACCTTATGTTCCTTACATCTGGATAAAATTGTGAAAATTCTCTGTCAATGTTTCTCCACTGGGACCCATATGCAGGATGTCTCATCGTCTCATATCGCTTTACGATCTTCTTTGTGCCGCCGCATCAACTTTTGTAGGAATTTTCTTCTTAGCTGGCTGCCCCTCAAATTCTCTAGGATCGTCTCGCCTGATCTTGTACCGTAATGCATCACAAATAGGACAAGCTTGTAGTTTCGCATATTCAACGCAGTAATACAGGATACAGTCATTAGGACATGTGTGTATCTTCTCTACCTCCAATCCAAGAGGGCACACAATCTTTTTGGCTCCGTATATAGTCGACGGCAGCACATTACCATCAGGAAGCATGTTCTTTACGATTTGTAGTAGCTCACCAAATCCTTTGTCGCTGACACCATTAGTTGTCTTCATTTTATCATCTCCAGCATGGTACCCAACTTCTTCTAGTCCAGCTTGCAGCCTGAGTATAATTTCATTTGTGATCCTCCAGCATCTTCTCGAACTTTTTTGACTCCCTCGCAGTTTCACTGTCTTTCTGTGCATTAAGCAAAACCAAACCTAGCTCATCGGGTGGCTCCTCCTCCTCTACGACATTTTCATCAACCCCGTCCATTGGATCATCATCATTGTCAAATGCACCGGCTGCATGTAAGTAGGCAAAGTCTGGGATATTGTTATCGTCGTCTTCTTCATCGTCTCCGATCAAAACACCCGGTTCACCGTGCATCGTCTAGACATTATAGTTATCCATGAAACCGTTTTCAGTTAGGTGGACGTGTAGAGTACCCCTTTTCTTGAACTGTATGACATTCTGGCAAATACAGCATGGACAACACATGAGACCATTCCTGGACCTGAGGGCTTCAGCCGCATTGAGATAAACGTCTAGGCCAATAATCCAGGCCATGTTGTTCCTACCGTCGTACATCCATTGACCGGTCCATCTTCAATCCTGCCACACAAAATAATTAACAAATAAATATAAATACCTCACAACATTACTGATATTGCAACATTTCATTCAATATTACTAATAATGGAAAGGTCTGAAAATATCCAAAATATCTATTACACAACATTACATATAATTAAAAGGTCTAAAATTTCCATTACATGACATTACATATCATTAAAAGGTCCAAAATATCCATAGCACAACATTACATATAATTAAAAGGTCCGAAATATCAATTACACCAAATGATGCGTCAATAACACCAGTCGGTTCTAATGTGTGTCATTTAGTACCGGCCAATAATACTAGCCGGCACTAAATGATGCACGTTAGCACCGGCTGGTGTTATTGACCGGTACTAACATGTTCTCTACGGGATACTTCAAAATGACACCATCTCCCACTTAATCACATGTGATGCATATGTAAGATGGTTAGGAAGCAACGCGCGAGGCTAGAGGTCGTGGGTTCGAATCCTTGTGGCCGCGTACGCGCGAAAATTTCGAATGACTAGAGACAGCGCGCGCGTGCGGGCCTCCCAATGGCGTGCAATATTTTTTTTTTACGCAAAAGTCAGCTGGTCTTACCAGCCGGTACTAAACTACGCTTGCTGACACGTTAGTGTCGGAAAATTAATACCGGTCACATTGACCGGCACTGACGTGCCCTCTGACTATTATTGATGTGAGTTTTTTCAGCTGTGAAGAGCAACAGCGAGGTCTTTAACGCCGGGCTTCGAGGTTGGCGCGTGTGCATGGCATCTCAGTCGGCAAGCGGAAGACAGAGGAGCGGAGCGGCGATTCTACGGCAGAGATGTCGGGTACGCTGATGGAAAGTTAAGCTTGGATGTCGCCTAATGATCGTCGGGCTGATATTGGGCTACTTTGAGCCTTGAAAGGGTCCATGTACGCTGCTAATCAGGGTGATTAAAAAAGAATTAGAGCATCTCCAAGGGTCTATCTAAAACTCACTCGCTAAATCATCATTTAGAGAGTCATTTGCATAAAAATCATTTTCTATATCTTTCTGTTTTCCAATAGCTTATCTATATATTGCGTGTACTCTAGAGAGCTATTCTCTTTTCTATATTTTGCTAGCAAGAAATCTGGAATAGAGAGTGACTATGTTTGAATAACAAAATAGAGAGACTATTGGAAGGTACATTTTTAATCAAAATCTCTAAAACTAGCAATTAGAAGGGATTTAGAGAGCTTCTTGGAGTTGCTCTTACGGAGAGTTCCGCTATTTCTCAGTGTTGATTGCTTCTACGACTTGCTATCTTTGAAAGAAAAAAAAATGACTTCTTGTGTTGGAAGAGCGCAATCTCAGGGTTAGGATGCATCATCTTGTCTGGGCAAGCCCTTTATCGCAGTCATCTCCAACCTCTGCGCTCTCATGAGCATCACCAACAGTTGGATGCTGTCACAAACCGGTTGTGATAGCATCACAAACAGTTTGTCACAAAAATTGGATGTGATAGTTATTTTGGACCTGAAATTTTCATCCAACACCGTTTTAGGCCACCCCCTCACGTTAATGGTCATTGCGCCTCCTCCTTCCCCAGCACCCCATCCCAACCCCTAGCTCCTCCTTCCCCACCACCCCGTCCTAGCCCCTAGCTCCTCCATCCCCACCAGCCACCGCGCTTTCCCACTCCCCTCCCCTCTACTCCGGCCGAACCGCGCCGACCCCGCCTCTCCCTCTTCCAGGCGCTTGACCGGCGGGATCTGAGGGGCGCGATGGGGCCGGGAAGCTCGGCCGGTAGGAGCTCGGTGGCGCGGCGATGGAGGCCGGTGGTAGCTTGGAGGCACAGCGACAGAGGCTCTGGTGCTGCTCTCTCCCTCTCATCTATCTCCTCCCCCCATCACATCTCAGGAACTCCTCCCAACATAGATGCCACTCCCCTCCCCTCCCCCCCCCCCCCCCTCCCTCGCTCACCCCTCACTGGCAGAGGTGAGGAGCGGCGGCGGGGCATGGTGCGGTGGCAACACACGCGGGGGATTTGGAGCTGCGTGGCGGGTGTGGACGGTGGATCGTGGCGGGCTGGCGTAGGCATGGTTATGGAATGGCGGCGTGCCGGCGGGCGTGGATGGCGACAGCGAGATGTAGCGGTTGCAGCTTTTCTTTTTCTTTTTATTTTTTTAAGTGGGCTTCACAGCCGGTTCTTAACCCGGTTGTGATAGACTTGAGCAACACAGCCGCTTAAATGCTTAATCACAAGCACTTTAGAAAACCGGTTGTGAAGGGGGATTGCAACGTCCAGCCAAAAACCGGTTGCAATCCCCCTTCACAACCTGTTGTGATGTTGATCTGTGTAGTAGTGATTTTGGGCTGGCGTATATGGGCCAACACCGACTAGTACTTAAATGACACGTCTAGTTCCGGTTGGAGCAGCCGGTACTAAATACAAGCAGTACCAGTTGCAAAACCGGTACTAAATGCGCCATACTATAACCTGTATTGAAGGTCATCTATCTAGTAGTGTAGCTTTCTCTTGTTCACTGCCCTATATATATATATATATATATATAGTTTCCCAGGACAGCATTTCGCATGTCCAAACTAGAAAGCGACTCATGATGTATAAACTTCAACTTTTCTAAGCACAACCATGACTTGGGATTGAGCGGATTCAGGAATGTGTGTTCAAGAGACAGATGAATATAATGAAATGCTCCGTAGTGCAGATGACAGTTTGAGAGGGATTAGCCAGTTCTGCAGAACTTCTGAGGTACATGCACTCACTGCCGTGTAGGCGTGGTCCCGCTCGAGCATCTGGGTCGTTCCGCCTGAGACACATGCAGCATGCATGGAGCATGGTCATGTACGTCATTTGCACGAGCTACTCCCTCCGTGTCAGGATATAAGACACGCACGTAAATCAAAATTCAAACTTTGAAAACTTTGACCTACGATTAAGCTTGTATAATAAAAACTTTGTCTTACAACAATAATATAATTGTATTCATATTTAAAAGTACTTTCATATGACTATAATTTTGTTGCTACAAGTATTATATTATAAAAGATATTAAGAGTCAAATCTTATTATTGAAGACCGTGCCAAGTTTGACGTCGCCTTATATCCTGAGACGGAGGGAGTACTTTATAAATAATTTAAAAATAAATAAAAGCATGCGTCTTTGTAGGCTTGTAGCTATGTGCAGATTAAATGATGTGATAATTACGACACTACTTCTCTTTTGTTAATGTTTTTGTTTATATGCTATTTCGGAGTACAAATGAATGAATTAAAAGCATGGCAATTAGAAAGTTACAAAACACTTGCATAATTATTGATTTGTGCGCATGCATAACTCGGCCATGTGCCGTTTTACAATTTTTTTTCTTCACTTCCCAATTCCGACAACCTATTTATTTTTTTCATATCTCAATTTTCTCATGGTGAACATTTTTGCAAAACTAGATCATTAGTAGGTGCCGTTTCAGCAGGCTAGCTTTATCTCCCGTGTTAAACCACGCACGTACACATCAAGACAATCAGGTATCACTAGTAGAGAAAGAGGTTTTAGTACCGGACCGGAAGGTGTGTCTAGTACCGGTTGTGGAACCGTACTAAACTTTCGAGACTAAAGTGTCTCGTCGTTTAGTACCGGTTCCACAACCGGTACTAAACGGTGCACGTCAGTACCGGCTGGTAACTAAACGACTTTACGCCCAAAAAAAGGAAAAAAATATTTGAAACTGCTGGAAGGCCCGCACAGGCGAATTTTTCACGCGTAAATACGCGAACGTGGCCGCGAGGATTCGAACCCACGACCTCCGGCCTCGCGCGTTACCATCCGACCTATGCATCACTTATGATTGAGTGGGAGATGCATTCCTTTTAAAGTAACCCGTGGAGGCCCATTTAGTCTCGGTTTGTAACACAAACCGGTACTAAAACGCGCCATTTAGTACCGGTTTGTGTTACAACCGGGACTAAAGTGGCACACCATTTTAGTACCGGATTGTAACACTAGCAGGTACTAAAACGCGTCATTTAGTACCGGTTTGTGTTACAAACCGGGACTAAATGGGTCTCCGAGGCTTCCAATATTTCAAACCGGTACTAAATGGGTCGGTGACCATTTTAGTACCGGATTTTAGACAACCGGTACTAAATGACAAGAGGCCAAAGGTCATTTTCTTGTAGCAGTGTATATCTTTATGATTTAGTGACGGGAGCGCTCGTCAACCTGAAGAAGCAGCACACACGTACGAAATGACATAATACCAGGCTCATGCCACGCGCGATTGTTGCTATCAAAGTGAACCTCGTCACCAGTCTTCATGACATATTTTTGTTATTGGATTTTTTGCTGATGGACACCGTTCTTTTGACGAATTAGCAAAAACACACCGCGAAACATGTTATTGAGGAAAAAAGCACCAAGCAGAAGACACGACATGACTGTAACTGTCTGCACCTCTTATGGCTGCAACGTTGCTGACTGTTCAATTCCATTCACTAACTTTCTTCACCAGTCATGTCAAAAAGAATCTTACATGCATAGAGTAGTAAACGTGTGTTAATGACGAAACTCATTCCATAACACCGGGTAAATTTGCGAGACGAATCTACTAAGCCTTTTGAAAAAGAATTAAAACTGGTTTCCCTACGGGCTAAACGAGAGGTTAGTCATAAACTGGATCTTTGGTTGAGTAGTCTTTCATAGTTTTCTCTCTTTTCTTTTTGGGCCTGCGGCCTTGTAACCTGTACATAAACCTTTTTGTTTCTAAATATAAAAAAGGTAGGGGCCTCCCCTGCCGGCTTCGGCTCAAAAAAAATCTACTAAGCCTAATTAGGTCATGATTTGCAACAGTAATCATCCGCTAATCATTCACTAATCATGGATTAATTATCATCATTAGATTCATCTCGCAATTTTCATAAAAAATATGTAATTAGTTTTATTAGTTAGTCTATGTTTAGTACTCTAAATGGTAAGATTTCCTTGGCAAAAATGTTTACCAAATTTTTTCACCGGAATTGAACACCCCCTCAGTTAATTTAAATGCAGAGCACTCTTACAAAATTTATCCTCAGTGCCAAAATCATAGTAGCGTACTATTCATCCGGCACATGTTTGTTGACACGTTGCATGAAATAAATGTGCAGGTTATGTCAGTGACAATATGTCGAGCTATGTTCCGTGAGTGAACCCACAAAACCTTCCACTGTAAAATAACAAGTATACTCCCAGTTACTTTAGAACTCATGTCTATCTCTGATCGTGTACCATTTCATTCATATATAGTAGCAACATGATAGGTAGAACCAGTGCCGGCTCTAGACCCCCTGCAGGAGAGGCGACGGCCGGGGGCCCAAAGAAAAAGGGGGCACATCATCTAGTATGTATGTGTACATGATAGTAGGAAACATGCCCCCACGAAACGTAGCTAGCAGGCTGCAGGGCCCCAACAGGCAACAGTCAACGCACGGAGAGAAGCTAAGAAGGCCGCCTCTACGTTTCACGTTTGTACATGGTATATCGATCTGTACGTGAAGTCGAACCGTCCATCGCTTCTACGCTTCAGGAGGCCGCCGCCCGCCGCCGTCTCGCACTTCTCCCCGCATCGCGGCATCGGCATTAGAGATAGGATCCTCACAACCGCTCATCCAGTCATCCTCGCAGTCTGCGATCGAGGACGACGAGGAGAGAAGGTCAGGTAATGATTCAGTTTTAGTATACGCCAAAACTTGATTTGCATCTTCTGATCTTCAATTCTTCATTCAATTTATTTACGGTATAATTTCACCTGTATAATTTAGGTCTTAGATGTTGCCAAAGAAGCAATTGTCTGGTGCTCAGAAAAGAAAGAAAAGAAAACATGATGATCAATTGGTTGAATCACAAAGGAATGCTTTACATAAATTCTTTGGAACTTCTAGTAATGTTGGTGTCAACGAAGTTCAAGGGCAGGAACCTGAGCACGAGCAGCAGGAACCTAATCATGGGCAGCAGGAACCTGATACAAGGGAAGAGGATTTAATTTCAGAAATTCATGTGACTGAGGATAATACAAGGGAGGAAAATTTGCATCCATCATTTGATCATGAAAATTCAAGTGGTGATGAACGAGATGGTTCTGGTTTATCTATCTATGATCCAAGAACATGGGATAATCTTGGGATAATCTTGACAATAGGACTGAGCATCGTTGTTGATGGAGTCATGTGACTTAATTATTATTTGAGGTGATCATACTAGCTCTATTTTTTTCACTCTTTTAGTTTGTACTATTGGCATTGTTTTTTCATAATTAAATTTATCATTATTACTATTATCTTTTTTTATTATATTATAAAATATATTTAGTTGAAAGGGCACATAACATTGGTTCGCTCAAGGGCCTTTGAAACCATAGAGCCGGCCCTGGGTAGAACGAAAGACGAAGTAAGAGGTTGCAACCGGACAGAGTTCAATTTCAGAGTGTTTTCAACATTTCATACATCAGCACAGTGTGAATAAGAAGCATTGGGAAACAATTGGCCATCCTAGCTTAAGGCGCGATTTGAGCCATGACTCTGCACTACAGCACTACACCAAAAATTGTCCCTGGACCCTTAAGCTCTGGTTGGAGCAAGGACGATATTTCTGATGTGTGGTTGCAAACCAACAATGCCAGCAAGATTCTGGCGTAAGTCCTACCAGTATTATTGGCACCACAAGATTTTCTATAATGCTTGCCATGTGTTCCGACAAATCTGATGGTGAAAACAAAGGAATCACCTAGAGATATCTAAACAGAGGTACCAAAAAGTACTAAATTTTGTTAGACCAAGTACCAAAAATAGTGAGGTCAACCATCTATTTAATTTAAAATTTTATAATCTAAACAACAGGCACTTTCAGGTACCGGTAGGTACTTCTACAAGCATTGGAAAACAGTTCAAATAAAACACGTGCACAGTCAAATGCCCCTTTGCTACAAAAACATTGAAAATATATACAAAATGTTTCCAAAAAGTGGAAGAAAATTTTGGAAATATTTAGCATGTCCAACGTTTACGTTCCTCTCTCTGTTTTGAAATATATAAAAGGTAGTAATTAAAATAAACTAATTAACTTGTTCTAAATATCGTATTTTTTAGAATGAAGAGAATATATAGTACTAGCAAACACGTATTTATATGATCCCATCTTAGGTATTACGGTCGACTAATAGAAAGGAAAATCACCAGTGCCGCTTGGTGTAATAATCTGGAAAGGAAATTATTTCAGCATAATAATCTACTTGTGTCTCGATTGAAGGGACACCCAAGTTTGTGTAGCTCGGCCTATTTCACGGAACCATTTGTCGGGTGTTCCCGTTTTTGTGTTGCACACCACTGCGGAAGTGTTCTGGGTGGAGAAAGCTGAGGTGCCACTTGTAGACGCGTGGAGCTTTGTGGACACCACCACTGCCTTTCGCGATCGAAGGCACCTTCCTCGTCAAAGAACCCATTTGTGATTCTAGGGATCAGGTCTTCATCCATATGTTGCATATCAACCATCTCGTGATGTTCAGAGAGCTTCTTGGGTATGTAGCTTCGTGAGGTATGCCAAACAAGTTCAAGAGGAGCTCGATTTGATTTCACAATAGGCATCATGTAGAAGTGGGCACATACCAGCAGGATTGGATCTAGACCTTGTAGTCTCTCACTGGAACATTTGATGTCTGGCTTCGGCGCAAAGCCATAACGATGGCTGTTTTGGATGCCACGAACAAAGCGCGTGTACAATGTCGATGGACCAGGAGATTGCCTTCCGTGCAAGGCCATTTCAGCAACAATTTCCTTCATCGACGCACGGGCGGTGCAGAATTGGGGTGGCAGCAGATCTATGCAGTTCATAGCAATTCTCATAACATCCAAAGATTCGGATAGATAGAAAGCAGCCATCATCTTTAAACCTTTCTCCCAGGCCACGTCGTGGTCATAAGAAATCCATAGACATGCTATTTTCTCATTACCTTCACCATGCTCACCAAGCCACCATGGTTGGAGCAAGATGACAGCCGTGCCGCCGCTCCTTATTCGTAGGGATATCTCCAATGCTTTTCCAGCCCCCAGCGATCGAGCGAGTGCTGGAAGGAACGCCATGCTCTTCGGGCAGCCGCTACGCTCGATGAATTTGATGAAGTCATCGGCGCAATCCGCGAACCTTTCAAACCTTTTCACAGTGGCCACACTCAGATCTTCATCACCGTAGACAAAAGGCGCAAAGCGCTTAGCTACTCGAGACATGTCTTGCCAGATGGAGCTGCTTCTTTTGTTCTTGAAGTTCTCCTTTTGGGAGCGCAGGACACCCTTGCCTTCCTTGGCCACACGCTTCAGCTTTGCTTTCCAGTGGAGTAACGGGCGGTGCGTGATCTGCAAATCTTCGGATACAGCAACAATGGTTTGGAGCTTGAGCACAGCCACTTCTAATCTGTCAACTCTGTCCTCATGGCTCTCCCAAGCTCCATTTTCACCTGATAGAAGCGAGGACAATTTTCGTGCAGCTTCGCCGGCTATGGTGGAAAAAACAATGTCCGCCATTGTCTATGGAGTAGTAGACAGAACCATCTGAGGATGATGTATGTTAGTGCAATTTTGAGGATATTCTTAAAAGACCAACATATATAGGAGTAGTGTCTGTAAGTGTTTAATTACAGAACATCGCTGTCTAACATAGCCTGCTGTGTTTGACTAACAATAATACCGTGTTTACTGGTTCAACTAGACTCAGGCGCTGCGCATACTACTGCAGTGTTCAAACATGTCCACCTAACATGAGTTTTGCTCGTATTTTCAAATAATTATTCTTGCAGTGGTGGACAGTGCGTCCATCAAATCACCTGTCACAAGAGTGAGTGTGCGTATCTTTATCAGCAGTTATTTCTTTAAACATTTGTTTGACTATCAATACCGTGTTTACTGGTTCAAACATGTACGTCCACCTAACATGAGTTTTGCCCGTATTTTCAAATAATTATTCATGCAGTGGTGGACAGTGCGCCTATCAAAACACCTGTCATAACTCTGTTAATCTCAAGTTTTACAGGCACGTATTTTAGAGGCATTTATAAGCATATAGAACATGTGTTTGTTCGTGGTAAGAGTGAGTGCGCGTGTCTTTATCAGCAGTTATTTTTATAAAAAAACCAAAACACAGCTGTTTTATAATGCTTAATAATACTAGGAGGTACCGGTAGGAACCTTTCCTATTTTTGGTAAAGTTACTAGGCAGTACCGAAAGGTACCTTTTCTATTTTGGTATGGATCTCACTTATTTTGGTACGATCGATATCTTTTTCTATGGACCTCTTGGGACCTTTTATGTCTAAACTGTTGATTTCAGCCTGACGAACGATCCTTATTTGTTTCAAGTATTGTAAAATTCCTACCAAAACAAATAGTAAAGATTTACAAATTGCTCTCACAAGTAACAATCGAGGTGTTAGAACGAATAGCACGGACGCAAGGTAAAATAGTGTCTAAATAAAACAAAAATATGATAAATGCTTCTTGCAAGCACAAGAAACGGCTTTAGCAATTTTATTTTTAGGATTTATTGGAAGGAGGTGCCTCGAATTTCACTGCTTGTTATTATTAAAATCTTCTAAACACCATTAGAGCGTAAAAAAGATGAATAGAAACTAAATTAAATCCAATCTGGGAAAAAAATAAAACTAAGCAGGAGTAGCTGCACTGTGCTATGGTGGTGCTTTGAAATCGAAGGCTACGAATAATAGTCAAAGAAACCATTATTTTGTTCGATCCTACTCCGTTTTAAATTATAGAATTGTTTTGAATTTTCTAGCTGCAAAACAAAATCTATAAACCTAGAAATATCAAAACAGCTTAAGTATATCTGCTACAATCAACGAAAATTCAAAGTATGTGACAAGTACACTCAGACTCTGTACAAGGCTAGAAGTTTGACTCATTATCCTCCCCTTTTTCCAAATTTTTTTTTGAGGGTCAACGGGGGGAGAGTGTGCCCACTTGATTTCATTCATGGGCTTTGAGCAAGCCAAGAGCTATTACATCTGCAGTTTCAGCAGTTTTGGAAAAAAGAGAGGGTAGCTAAAATGCAACCGGTGTATTACATGGGGGAAAAAGCGTACACCAGGACTCGGCAATCTGTCGGTCGGCTACCTGCCACCGGTGGCTCCAAAGTCTTGCATCTTCTTTGCATGATGTCCAGAAGTGGGAGAGGGTCGGTGTTACGCGTTCAAAGACGTGGTTGTTGCGGTGCTTCCAGAGTTGCCAGCAGATCAGTAGTAGAAAGGAGGTGAAGTGCTTCTTCGGTAGAATTGTCGGGTGGGGAACTGTCCACAACGTGCAGACACTACAACCAGCCGTGTTTATCCCCATCGATTCCCATACCTGTGCAGCAAACGGACATCCGAAGATGATGTGGTCCGAGTCTTCTTCTTGGGGACACATTTCACATGTGGCCTCTTCGATCACATTCTTCTTGAAAAGGTTGAGCCGGCACTGTATCCTCTCTTGGACGAGCAGCCATGCGAAGAACTGAATACGCGGCGGCGCCTTATTCTTCCAGACGAAGTCGGAGAAGGCTCGTGATGGTGGTCCGGTAGCCCGCATCAGTAGCTTGTAGACCAGTCCAGCGCGCAGCACATTTTCCTCGTCTGCCAACGATGATCTCCGGCGATCTTCACCGCTCTGGAGTACAACACAGCCCAGGAGGTCTTGGATCTTTGTTAGTTCAGAGCGAGCTGCATGGGAGATGCGTGGCGCGAGGTGCGACCTGATCCCGTCACGGATGATGTCTGCCACAGAGGTTTCCGAGCTGAGCGCATGGGTGTAGAGCAGAGGGAAAACCTCGGACAGGCGGCCCGTGGACAGCCAACGGTCGAGCCAGAAGTTGGTTGAGTCACCTGACCGCACTTCGCTGACAGTTACTGCCCTGTAGAGCGGAAGGAGGGACTCCAGGTCTTGCCAATGTGCCCCGGTGACATCACCATGAAGGTTGATCATGTCGATCTTGCTGCGAACCCACCTTGCCCAAGCCGATTCTCCAGGGCAGTGTAGTCGGTGGAGGAGCTTCAGTAACAGGCACTTGTTTTGCGTTGGGAGGTTCTTGACCCCCAGCCCACCCTGCTCTTGGGTAAGCACACCTTTTCCCATGCGACTAGACATTGAGCACCGCTTACGTTGCTCTCGCCGGACCATAGGAAGGATCGGCGTTTCTTGTCGAGGGCGTCGAGTGTCCCTTGCGGCAGCAACATGGCGGACATGGCATGGATAAGCTGGCTATCCAAAACTGAGTTGACTAGCACAGTTCTCCCTATGGGATTGAGTAGGGAGGCTTGCCATCCACTTAGGTACTTGTCGGATTTGGCAATCAGCGGCGTGAACGCTGAGAGACGCAATTTCTCATTTGACAACGGTAGCCCCAGGTACATCTGCGGGAAGGCACCCAATTGGCATCCAAGAACATCTGTCAGTGTAGCGGTGACCTCCGGTGTGGTGTGCATCGTGACCATTGTGCTCTTATTGTAGTTGATCTTCAAACCAGAGAAGTCAGAGAAAGTGTCAAGTACCTCCTTGAGCCTTTCGATGGCCTGCGGGTCTGCCCGGAGCAAGATGAGTGTGTCATCCGCGTACTGAAGCACCGGGCAGGGTAGTCCGGGTGCTGCCGGATGTCTTATTCTCCCATCTTGCTTGATCAACTGCTGCAACACAAATAGTAAGGATCAATTGCCGGATGTCCTATTTTTGGTAAAGTTACTAGGCGGTACCGAAATTTTGGTATGGATCTCACTTATTTTGGTACGATCGATATCTTTTTCTATAGACCACTTGGGACGTTTTATGTCTCAACTGTTGATTTCAGCCTGACAAACGATCCTTATTTGTTGCATGTATTGTAAAATTCCTACCAAAACAAATAGTAAGGATTTACAAATTGCTCTCACAAGTAACAATCGAGGTGTTAGAACGAATAGCACAGACGCAAGGTAAAATAGTGTCTAAATAAAACAAAAATATGATAAATGCTTCTTGCAATCACAACAAACGGCTTTAGCAATTTTATTTTTAGGATTTATTGGAAGGAGGTGCCTCGAATTTCACTGCTTGTTATTATTAAAATCTTCTAAACGCCATTAGAGCGTAAAAAAGATGAATAGAAACTAAATTAAATCCAATCTGGGAAAAAAATAAAACTAAGCGGAGTAGCTGCACTGTGCTATGGTGGTGCTTTGAAATCGAAGGCTACGAATAATAGTCAAAGAAACCATTATTTTGTTCGATCCTACTCCGTTTTAAATTATAGAATTGTTTTGAATTTTCTAGCTGCAAAACAAAATCTATAAACCTAGAAATATCAAAACAGCCTAAGTATATCTGCTACAGTCAATGAAAATTCAAAGTATGTGACAAGTACACTCGGACTCTGTACAAGGCTAGAAGCACTACGGGAAAACCTGTATTCGTCGAGTGTCAAATCTTTGCCGAGTGTATTTTTTCGGACACTCGGCAAAAAAGCTCTTTGCCGATGTAAAAAAAAAGCACTCGATCAAATAAAAACACTCGGCAAAGATGCGTTTTGCCGAGTGTTAAAAAAATACACTCGGCAAAGATGGGTGTTTGCCGAGTGTCAAAAAATACACTCGGCAAAGATGGGTGTTTGCCTAGTGCAATTTTTGACACTCGGCAAATACCCATCTTTGCCGAGTGTATTTTTTTAACACTCGGCAAAGATGAGAGGTTTTAAAATTTAAAAAATGCAAATGAAGTCTAAAAATCATGATTTGACACGATGTGATGGTATCATATGTAAAGGCCATGATAAAAACTTGAGAAGAGTTTGCACATTTTGTCATAACGATGTTTACAAAATCAAAATATCTAACAAGAAGTATATGTAATTGTATGTGAGAGAGTTAGTAGATGTATTTTTTGAATACAAACTTTTCTATATGTTCTCATATAAAAAAAACTTTATACCAAAGTTGCACATCTCGACAAAATTTAAAACTTTGTAGTTGACAACTTTCATATTTGAGATTGTTTAATACTTCAAATAATTATTATAATGTAACTAATTTGAAAATTTGAATTTTTAAAATTTTAAATGACCTCAGATGTAAATATCTTCTATATAAAAGTTGTAGGTATCAAACAGATGTAAAAGTTTGTAGTTCAAATTTTTTGTATTTGAGATTGTTTACTAATTCAAAAAATCAATATAAGCAATCCGATTTCAAATTTTAAAATTTTAAAACTTCTAAATGACTTCAGATGTAAAAAATGTTCTATATCAAAGTTGTAGATCTCAAAATGATATAAAACTTTTATGTTTACGACTTTTCATTTGAAATCGTTTAGACATCTAAACATTCGTTATAAGCACACAGAGAAAACATATAGAATGGAGGCCTCTCATTGGTCCATACCCCTTCACGTGGATCCCTCCCCCCTCTCCTCTCCTTTTCTGACACAACCTTATCTTCTTCTACCTCTCTCTTTTTCTCTCCCTCTCATCTCCCAGGCCGGCCAGGGTGACGCGGGTGGCCGGCGGCGGGCGGTGGAGGCGGCCGCCCTCGGCGGCGGAGGGGCGCGGCCCCCGGCGACCCAGGAGGCGCGGAGAGGGGCGCGGAACTCGGCGTCCCAAGAGGCGCGCAGAGGGGCGTGTCCCCCGGCGTCCCCGGCGGCGCGGCCTCGTGCCTGCGCGGCGGCGGCGGCCGGCCTGCGCGGCCGAGCTGCCGCCGGCATGGTCCCCGACGGCGCGGCCTTGGGTCTGAGCGGCAGCGGCAGCAGCCGAGCTATGGGCGGCGCGGTGGCCGCCGGCAGCAGTCGGCCGGCCTGCGCGGCAGCACGGTGCACGGCGGTGGCGACACGGACGAGCTGCGGGCGGCGGCGGCGACGCGGTAGCCGGCGGCGACCGGCCGGCCGACTTGTTTTTTTTAAAAATGTTACCGAGTGTCGAGTATAGCACATGGCGAACTATTCGCCGAGTGTCCGAAAGAAGACACTCGGCAATGAATGCCTTTGCCGAGTCTTTATTTGCCGAGTGCTCTTCGAGGCTTTGCCGAGTGTTTTCGGGCCTTCTCCGAGTGTATGGGACACTCGGCAACCTCCTGGCCTCCCGTAGTGAAGTTTGACTCCTTATCCTCCACTTTTTCTAAATATGATTTCCCACGGTCCGGGCGGTCCTTTTTCCTGAAGGATTGGTAGAGCAGGCGGGAAATTTCTGCTGCCCATTGTTGCACATGTAAACGCATGATGCGCAATTTTCCTAATAAAGGCAGTACATGGGCACTTTCACAGACGGTGTTGAATACATCAACATCAAGTTTTCACAGGCAAACCTAGCAACGCACGCGTTTATACAAAGACACCTGCCTAGCCAGAAACTTCTGAGAACACGCGTGTCGATGGATATAACTGACAAGTCGAAGTCGTGGAGTTCGTTCGTGCTTTGCAACGGTAACGCAAACATAAACAAATATCTCTGCTAACGTACGTAACATCGATTGATGACGGAGCTCATCACCTGAGGCGAGAGGCCAGCGTCCAGCGAGGCATGCAAGCTCGTGGGAGAAGACATGGCAGCAACGGAGAAAATCGAGAGGAGGGATGGGGCTTCGATTGGGGGCACATGACTACATGAGGCAAGAGGCCACTGGTGCACGCGCGAGCTCATCTGCGAAGGCGCAACGGCTCCATGGAAGCGACGACGAAGAAATCGCGAGGAGGGGTGGGGAATCGATCAGGAGAGGGACTGAGGGATACCGCAATGGTAACGGGGCAGAGTGTTAACGGTTTTTACTTGCTCGGGATCTGATTTCACGGTATCCTATTACAATTGAACCAAACCAAATGCTGTGATCGGATCACAGCCTAAAATGGAAGAAACAAACGCTACTTCCTCAGATCGTTTTGGCTTTTATAGGTTCATAGATTTTGCTATCAATTTAGACATAGTGTTTATCTAGGTGCGTAACAAAGATAATGAATCTAGAAAAGTCAAAACGACTCATAATTTGAAACAGAGATAGTACCTATTACTAGGGCTGGACGCCATGCCAAGAACTCATGAGCTGGCTCGACTCGTTCACGGCTCGGCTCGGTGGACATTTTAACGAGCCGAGCCGCTAATTTTGCTCGTTTGGATAACGAGCTAGCTCAAGCCAGCTCGCGAGCTCCTCGCAAGACAACCAAACTAGAAGGATAAGGTCTTAACAAAGGGAGTCGAGCTATTGGAGCCAAGCCGAGCTAGATGAGCCAACCCACGCATAGTTGAGCTAAGCCATGCATAGTGAATTTTGAAGTTTATAACTTTATTATTACTATTTTTTATATTTTATATATGTTAAGGTGATAATACTAAATTTACATATGGCTCCTGAGCTCGTTCAAGCCTAGCGAGCTGGCTCGCGAGCCTAACGAGCCGAGCCGAGCTAGCCCAGGCTAGCTCGGCGTCCAGCCCTACCTATTACAATCGAACCGAACCAAATGCTGTGATCGGATCACGTGTTGTTTCTGTAGTGATAGTTGTTGGATATATGCCCTAGAGCCAATTGGATTGGATCCACTAATGGACCTACAAAGTGGAAGCCCATTAGTATGGCCCATTAGCAATAGAGGGACCCGTATTGCTAATGGACGAAGGGATGAGAGGTCTTCCTCCTCTATACGTGGGAGGGGCAAGGGGGACGCCCCAAGCCAGTTGTACCACCCAAGCCCTAGCCGCCCCTCCCTGGCCACCGCTCTCTCCTCTCTCGCCGCGCGCGCCCGGGTGCTGGCACACCGGCGCTCGGCGTTCCATCCTCGTACGTGTGGATACCTCGGAGGTGCTGCGCTTGGAGCACTGGGACGAACCGCACGTGCCGCAGGACCAGACGGACGTTCGCAACTTCATGGCACTGCTACCTCGACGCGTTTCTCTACACCAAGATGGTTCCGCTGCATCTGCGCGTCTAGTTGTAACGATATGAGATCTATAATTGTGGTTGTTTCCTGGTTTCGGGGTACACGATTTTGTTTTGCGCTAGCGTAGCCTCCCCGAATCCCTTCAATAGTAGCAACAAGATAGGTAGAATGAAGGACGAAGTAGAGGTTGCAACCAGACAGAGTTTAATTTCGGAGTGTTTTCAAATTTTTATACATCAGCACAGTGTGAATAAGAGGCGTGAGTTGAGCCGTGACTCTGCATTACAACAAAATCAACAAAAGTTTGAGGACTTGAGATGTTGTCGTAAGGTTTGATTCAAGAGTAGCATGTAACCACTGATCAATAGAACTTGCACTATCTTGTGTGATTCATTTTATTAAAAAATTATGTCATGGCCCATCGCCCCACCCTTTGATAAAATTCTAGATATGCCGTTGGCATATGATGAAACATCGAACAGTTGTCATAATTCATAAGTCATAATAAGTCACAATTGCCAAAGTAGAAAATGAGAAAGTGAATGATAAAATCAGGTATAAATTCCTTATATTCCACTAAAAAATTAACTCCTCCCCTGTGTGCCACTCAATGGCATGTAGGGATGATTTTTATGTCTATGACATGTGGGGCCAGTGACATATAACGGATGAGTTAAATTTTCGATGGCATACAAGGAGTAGGAAAAAAAACAAGTCTGCAGCCGTAGGAGGCTATAGCCAGAAAAAAAGGAAGTAAAACTCAACCGGTTGGATTTGGACATCACATTATTGCATTAGAGAAAATCATCAAACCCACCAACCATCCAATAGTGAGAGAATAAGTATTCACCTAAACTATTTCTTCTCTCCCGGTCCTTTTGTTGACGCAAAAATCAGGCGGAGACAGATGCGCACTAACACACGAGCAAATGTGTAACTTTGAAAACCGAGGCGTGCCAGTCAATCTGACCTGTTGATTGACAAGGAAGAATAAATCGTGAAACGCTGGCCGAATCGGCTGACTGCCGAGACTGCCAAGAAACGGCTAACAGATTAGCCGAGACTTTGTGAATAACGTTTAGAAACAGATCTAGTCGGCTATAACTGCTGATGATATACTGGACAAATCACTTGATAATGAGCCGACAACAATCTAGATCTAAACAGGATAAATTAGTGATAAAAACTAGAACAACAAGAATTGATATAAAACTTGCAGATCTAGCAGATATCGATAACTGTTGAATAAGTCTAGACGAAACTTCAGCGATACGCCCGGAGGTTAAAGCCTAGAAATTACTCGGTAAAAGCGGAACTTACAAGCAAGCCGGAGATCGAGGCGATGCAGCCCGACGAACTCGAAAGAACTCGTGAGGAAAATAAAAAGGTTGGCGAAGCCGCCGGTACGGAAAAGTAGATGTACTAGAATGAAATGGTTTGTTTATTGATGCTGTGATAAGATTTACAATGGTCGGGAGGTACGTATTTATAACCTGAGCTAAAGACTCCAGACTGAGTCGTACCAAAACTCGCCTAATTAAATATCTAACTTAAAAGAAATACTAAGATACATGAGTCTATTCTTCCTTTTGTAGACTCCTTGCTAATTACACCTCCTCCGTCTTGTCCGTGAAGAGATCACCTTGCCTGTGCACAATTAATTTGGACTCCTCCTTTCCGTGCAGCAATACATTTCTTTTATTCTAATCATCCTCACGTACATGCGCTGGGCTGTGTATCCTTTCTTTATTTTAATCTCCTTTCCTACACACGTATCGGCCATTCCTTCCTCCAATTATGCATCAATCATGTATTAGCCAATATTCAGTACCTCTAATAGAATCAAAAACTCCCTGCATGCTGACACCAATTTCCTTGTCCGATCCATGTTGCAATGCCATTGGCTCTATTGACTTAACTGACTTCTTCCCAAATCTCGTACAGAATCCACATGCAGCACGATTTGCACCCGTGCACATGTTTCTTAAGCTTGATCATTAGCGGCACCGATGATCACCATGTTAATAATCCCTTTTTTCATGTACGTGCAACTTCCTTTGTTTTATTTGACTTGCCTCCATTACCGAATAAAATAATCCAGCCACCATGCCACTTATATCCGATCAACAATGTCTGATTCAGATTATCAATATCCGATTTACTAGCACAAGCCGATTCCTCAGGTAATAATACAATACTCCTGGCCATTATATTAATTATTTTGATTAACAAAGATCTGCACGTATAACCTATCAGCTTCCTTACTGGTAAAAATGGCCAGTCGCCCCGTGATTCCAATTACATCAGATGTGCCAACCTGAGGCTTCATTCAGTCATTTGCTGCATTGGATCGCACTCCATCTCATCGTAAGCAGTAACTAGCACCTAGGTAGAATGGAGGATGAAAGTGAGGTTACCAGGCAGAGCGGTTAAATACCAAATTGTTGCATTGCACCCTTTTGTGAATAGGAGATATTAGGAAAAATGATTTCTGGGGTTTCACAGAAATCAGAGCGAGCTAGAAGGAAAGAAAGAGATCAGATTTACCAGGGCCGATGTATTGACCTGGCAGCAAAAGTCGAGGTTCCAACTTGAACGGGATGCCTCGGTGCTTCACGTCTCGAAAGAAGAGTGCTATGTTGCTTCCCTGGATTGGCTCATTGAGATGGCCGTGTTGTTTCACCGTGCAGGGTCGATTTGACAGGCTTAGAGTGCTGGAAATTGGGCCCATGGAGAGGCCTATTTCAGAAATTTCAAAGCAAGAGTGCATGGCATAAAGTTAGTCTCATACTGCTAGTTTGAGATGGTGCAAGCCAACTTAAATAGAAGAGCTCTCTCAGATCATTGATGAGTGACTGAAGGAGAGAATGGGGCTTGGTCTACACAACACACGCACGCACACGCGTGCGTATACGCGTTCCTTTTCGCGTGACAGACCGCGTGACTTGTGACGCAACGAGCAGCCAAGCCAAATCAGCGCAAACCTTTTGTCATTTGCGTATAATTATTGACAACGGTCATTAGAGATAATTAACACGCAGTCAATGCGACAATCCCGATTTATGTGGGCGTACTACTACAATTAGTGGGGTGTTATTGTAGGCGATCAAATCAACAGAGAGCTGTTGGCCGCCTCCTCTATAAGAGGTCCTGGAGACGTCCAGGAACAGCTGATTCCAACGCTGGAATAACCCACGCTCTGATTCCTCTCTCTTTTTCCATCTGGTCTTTGTGCTGTGGTACTGAGCTGCTGGATCTCGTCGGCTCTTTCCTTGGCATGCACCGAGGAGAAGAGTGAGCGGTATCTCCGAGCCTTTGCCGTCGTGAAGCCTGCATGAGGGTGGCAATAACATTTCTGGGCAGCGCAACTGCGCGACCGCTCGAGATCGATCGATTATGTTCTGCGCTGCCAGATCTACGATCTGCACTGCGTCAAGCCTACACGAGGACGGAGCGTTGATCTGTAAGTCTAATGGATTTACGTACCATTTATATGTGCATGTTTCGGTTAATTTCAATCTATATGCGAGTAGATTTCTTTTACATAGAAGTAGCATTGTTTTGTGTGCTTTGCCTCGAGTTAAAATCTGATAGATTTAAACGCATATTTCCAACATAGAGCAAAGCAGGCAAGTGACACTGAAGGCTCTGGAGGAAGCGAAAGAATTAGGAGGCTGGCGGCAGTGGGAGAATGGGGCAAGGAGGGGCTGAACACGAGCGACGACGCCTGTACCGGTGTACTGCTGCCGGCATGGGCAGCCGGACCAAGTGGAGTAGCAGAGCAGGTAAGAGAAGGCAAGTGCAGTTTGACTTGAGGTTAACCAAGGGGGGCCTTTCACATAGCCGCTCGCGTCGCTCTTAACAGGGCGACTCTGGCGGAGCCAACCGCCGCCGGCCCGAGCCCTCCCACTCCCCAACTCCGGCGGCCGCCGTCGCTGCCGGCGAGCGGCGTCGGCGGCCATCGGGGGCACGAGTCGTCCCCCTACATCTCCCCTTCCTCTCCCCTTCCCTTTCCCTCCCAGCCACCCTTCACCAAACTTTAACCCTAGGTCGTACATCGCCACGGTCGTCTCCTCCACGGTCGGTCGCCGGCGTGGTTGTCCTTCGCCGGATCCGGCGCCCCTTGGCCCGGACCCCTCCTCCCGAGCCCGGGGGCCTTCCCCCGATGTTCGCCATCGTCGCACGCTTCGGTAACCATGCAGCAGCAGCGGCTTCTCCTCCCTCGGCCGCCACGCCACCGGGTCTGGGCCCTTCCGTCCCGGCCATTTCGTCGCGCCCGGCGCGGCCGAGCTGGGCTCGGACTGGCCGTCACCATGCCGCCTCCCAACGACCGAGCCCGGGGACTGGGGGCGCCGCCGCCTCCCAGCCGGATCCGAGGCGGGGGCCTTGCGAGTGCCGCCGCCCTTCCCACGCCCGGATCCACGGTGCCGCCGCCGATCTGGGCCCAAGCCGGCCGCCGCTGATCTGGGCCCAGGCCCTGCCGTAGCCACATCTGGGCCCAGGCCCCTTCCGCAGCCTGACCTGGGCCACGGGATCTCCTCCGCTGCCCATCTGCCATGGGCGGCCTGTGCCGGGTTTGGTGGGCCCCGCGCTGCAGTGGTGGTCGTCTTCATCAGTGATGTCTACCTATGCTCCTTTGACCCTTCATCACCACGCTTGTCGGAGTTGTGACTACCTCGACGGATACACACTGGCGGATGCTTTGCCACCTAGTCGTGTTGCTTGCTAGTTGTCTGTGACGGATGCTTTGCCGTCTTTGTGCGTGCTGGTCGCTTTCGACGGATGCTCTGTCGTCGTGATCCTGCTACTGCTTTGTGGATGCTTGCTTTGCTGCCTAGTCGCGCTACTTGTTTGTTGTCTCCGACGGATGCTTTGCCGTCGTGTTGCATGGTCGTCGCCGTCGGCTTTGACGTCGCGGCACTGCTACTTATGGTGGATGGTTGGCCACCCTCCCTTGTCATTTGGTAGTCTCACTCTTCGGCCTGGTGTGCTACTCGTGTAGGCTCAGATGTTGTGAAGGTCGTCGCTTTCTGTGCCTGTGGGTGCCCTTCTTCATTGTCATCATCGTGGTCCACTCGCTGCCATCCCATCGTATAATTCTCTACCTAGCCGGCTAGCCGGGCTGTTTTGTGGTGTAGAGTTGGCTTTGGAGGCCTTTGACGAAAGCCGTGGCCGGTGCCGACAACGGCTGCATCTTTTGACGTAGTTACCTCGCTGGAGGCGTTGTTGTGGCCTCCAAACTCATTCAGTTCGCCAGGTGAAGACTTGGACTGTTCATTCGCTGACGGTCGGACGGTGGCGGCGTCGACGCTGCTCCCTTCGTGAAAGCATCGTCTTGCAAGACCCTCTCGCCCTCAACCTACCCTCTGGCTTCGGGTTGTTAGTCTTTCGGTGATGTGCGTGTGTCCTTGGTGCTTTTTCTCTCCTGCAGGTACCTGTCGTGTTAGATGTTTTCGGTCGTCTTGTTAGGTGTTTGGGTTGGGTGGGTCTCTTTCTTAATTTGTTGTTGTTAGAGTTGTGTTGTTTGGGTCGTCTTGTACTTAAACCTATTCTTTTCCGCTTCATGAAAAACGTGCTATGCACGTCTCGAAAAAACTTGAGGTTAACCAGGATTTGAAGGATTCAAACAAAGTTTTCACTGTTACTCACCATACCCAAATGAAAGTTCATCAGTTGCACTACAATATATATGTTTGTCAAAGGTTCAGTACTTAGTGAATTAATTTTTAATTGTCAGGAAAACATGGCTAATTGGAATTACCTTAACACTTAGTACTTTTAACCCCCAACATGTATTTAAATGTGTAATTTGAATTTTCTTTAACATACAAACATGTTCATGATTAAAAATAGATTCATTTCGTATCTCCAACTATATTTGAGTACAACTTCATATATTTTTTTCTTTTTATTACTATTTAATTATAAAAATAACTCAAAGCCTCCATAAATTGCACTTTGGCTGCGTGATTAATATGACTCAAATATCATCACGCAGCCATAATTAACTCAAATATCAATCACGCAGCAAAATTGTTGAATAAAATTTGGCTGCGTGATTAATATTGACGACTATGTTCAATGGTTAATGACCGTAATTAACACCAGGGGAGTTGCAAGTTTGCACAGCACAAAAGGAGAATAATGTCTTCGTCAGTTTCCAGCGAGTTCGCATGAGTTCGTGTGCTCAAGTTCCTGAGGTCATTGTTGCACCGTCGTTTCTCTAGACATGGGTTCGTGTGCTCAAGTTCCTGAGGTCATTGTTGCACCGTCGTTTCTCTAGACATGGGACACAGGACACTTGTCCTTTCCGCTGAGGCGCCTCCAGGGTGATGGCAAGTAAGGATGGATTCGGATCGAATACGAATGGATTCGAATTCGGATACCACTATTTACCACATTTTAATTCGAATTCGGATACGAATACGAATCTTATCGAATACGAATACAAAACGAATAGTTCGAATTCGGATTCGCATTCGGATGTTTAGTTGATTTTGACAGAAAATGTCTTAATGTGTATTAATTCACTTTATGGATTGTTTTAAGAGTAAATTATGTGTATATATCTCATGTATGTTATATATTTGAATAATTAAATATACAAATATAATATAAATAAATTTCATAATATATAAAATATTTTAGTAAGAAAATAGTACATTAGTAAGTAAAATATAATTTATTAATTAGATAAATAAATTAAAGTAGTTAAAATTGATATGATTGTCCATCTTAAAGTTAATTAAAATTTATTTTATATACCATTAGTAATATTATAACCAATATAGTTAGTAATTATCATGTAGATAGTTTTTAAATTGATTAAACAATTTATATCATTTATAATTAATAGTTAGTTAAAAAGAGAAGTTAATTTATGTCGAATGTTTCGGATTTTTTTCGAATACGAATGTCGAATGCCGAATGTTTCGGATTTTTCTCGAATACGAATGTGGAATCGGATAGAGAAAATTGTTGGAAATCGAATTCGGATACATCCATTTGACAACCATATTAAAATCGAATACGAATACGGATATCCATATTTACGTTTTTATCGAATACGAATACGGATGTTTCGGATGTCCAGACATCCATCTCCATCCTTAATGGCAAGTCCGGCAGCCTTACATTACACGCCTGGCCCTCATCTTCACTGCCGCCACAACTTGTCATCTTTGGAAGCACTCGATCTCAGGGGATGCATCTTCCCTTGGCAAGCCTGTTCACGCACGGTCATCTCCAACCTCTGCGCTCTCATGAGCATCACCAACAGGTTCCACGATGTCACTTCTCAAGGCTAGATGTTGTGAACAATCACGGTCGTCAAGTCTGGGACCCCTACATCTCTATATATGGAGGAGCTGCTGTAGATCAATTATTTGAGGCTTGAGAGCTTGGGACCCCTGCATCACCAACAGGTTCCAATCTTGAGAGCTTCGGCGTCGGCATCCATATGTCCACGCTTCAGAACACAAAAGCTATCGGCTTATTGTCGTGAGCTCACCAACCGTCTGCGCTCTCATGAACCTCTTGGCAACAGGATAGAAGGAAGCTTAGCTAGGCTCAACGTAGGCTTGTGATCATCGATTCCTTTTAGTCTGGTTTCTGGAATTACCATGTGACTCCAACTAACCTTGTCATGATCATCAGAAATGACGACTTACTTCTTGATCACCTCAGTCTACAGCCAATCCCCATATCGAGACAGACTTGAGCCCAACCAAGCTTGAGAAACTAGAATGGTTCATTCACTAATGAGGTTCCTTGATGGCCACTAGCCAGCAAGTTGGAATGAAAATAGTCATTGGCCATGACACTGCATCCCAAACCAGTGAGCTCCCTATGTCGTGTGCTACTAGCTAATACTCATTGCATCACCTCACTTCAGCCATTATATCCACAAATATATATGTTACTTCATCGCAAGTGAAAGCATCAAGGAGAACTAATCCTTAAGTTCTGCATGCTGCTTGCCTTGAAAGTGACCAACCTACGTATACGAGCCTCATACCAATCTTCATGACATATTTTTTTTTACTGAGGAAACAAAGGACCAAGCAGAAGACATGGCATATGACTGTAACTCTCTGCAACTCTGATGGCTGCAGCGTTGCTGAGAAAATCTACTCCACTGTTCAGGGAATTAAATGCAGGGCACTCTTACAGAATTTATCCTCAATGTCGAAATCATAGTAGCGTACTATTTATTCAACATATTTTCTTTAATTTGACACATTGCAATAAATGTGTAGATTATGCCAGTGATAATATGTCGAGCTATGTTCGGTGAGTAAACCCACAAACCTTCCACTGTAAAATAGCAAGTATACTCCCAGTCCCAGTTACCTTAGAACTTATATCTATCTCTGAATTTTTACTACTAGCCACTACATTGTATACCATTTCATTCATATATAGTAGCAACATGATAGGTAGAACGAAAGACGAGGTAAGAGGTTGCAACCGGACCGGGTTCAATTTCAGTGTTTTCAATTTTTCATACATCAGCACAGTGTGAATAAGAGGCATTGGGAAACAAATTGAGCCATGACTCTGCACTACACCCAAAAATTGTACCTGGACCCTTAAGCTCTTGTTGCAGCAAGTACGCTATTTCGGATCTGTGGTTGCAACCAACAATGACAGCAAGTTTCTGGCATAAGTCCTACGAGTTTTCTTAGGATAGGGCAAGGAGGGGCCGAGCGCGAGCGAGGGGCGCATGGAAGCCTGGTGACGCCAGTACCAGCATACTGCTACCAGCATGGGCAGCCGGAGCAATTGGAGCAGGCCAGGTAAGAGAAGACAACTGCAGGGTTGACTCGAGTTTGACCCGAATTTGAAGGATTCAAACAAAGTTCCACTGCTGCTTACCATACCCAAATGAAAGTTCATTTGTTTCACTACAATATATATGTTGCTCAAAAGTTCAGTACATAGTGAAATAAATTTTAATTGGCAGGAAAACATGGCTAGTTGGAATTACCTTAAGACTTGTACTTTAAAACCCAACATGTGTTTAAATGTGAAATTTGGATTTCCTTCAACATGCAAACTTGTTCATGATTCAAGACTGATTCATTTAGTATTTCCAACCATTGGGTACAATTTTCATATTTTTCATATCTATACTTTTATTACTATTTAATTATAAAAATAACTCAAACCCTCCATAAATTGCACTTTAAAAGATAAACTAACGTTGCATGCGTAGTAAAATGTCAGCAAAAAAAATTGAATAAAATTTGGCAGCATGGTTAATGACCGTAATTAACACCAGGGGAGTTTGCAGCCTTACAAGGCTGGCCCTCATCTTTTTACTCATGGCACTCAGCGTTGATTGCCGCCACGACTTGTCATCTTTGGAAGTGCTCAATCTCAATTCTCAAGGGATGCATCTTCTCTAGCCAGGCCTTGTTCGCGGTTATCTCCAACAGATTCCATGATGTCAGTTCTCATGGCTCGATGTTGTGAACAATCACGGTCGGCAAGTCCATGACCCCTACAAGTATGGAGGAGTTGCATCTTCTGATGCTCCTCTAACTGCCCAATCTTGAGAGCCTCGGCGATTTGCCGACCCCCCGCGTCACCTGTCCCCCGCGTCGCCCCCGAGGGGCGACTCGGGCGGAACCGCCGCCGCCGCTGCCTGCTCGCGCAGCCGCCGCCGCTCGCCTCTGGCCCCCGTTCTCCCTCGCCCTCGGCTTCCTAGCCGGTGGTAAGGGAAGCGAGAGTCCATCCTTTAGTAGATCGAGTCCTAATCGAGTCCATCTAAGTCTAGGGTTTGCTCGTCGTCGATGTTCGACGGTGGAGTTAGGTTTTGCCGAAGGAGCGTGGCTCCTTTGCGGCTTGGAATAATTTCTCCCAGTTTCTTTCGTTCTCCGGTGGCGATCTTCTCCGACGCCAATGGAGAGACTGGGGAGACTTGTCCAGGAGCCCGGGGCAGCCACATCGTCGTCTTCTTCAAGTGATGATGTTGTTGACCCTGTTAATCTTGAGGAAGATGATCTTTGGTGAAAATCTGAGCTTTGCTCGGGTTGCTGGCGTTGGAAACGAAGGTTGCGTCATGGGTGCCAGAGTTGGCCGATATGCCTGGGAGGCAGCGTACTTGGCTGTTTCGACTAGCCGTAAGCCCTCCTCTGCGGCCTCCACGTTGTGGAATTTGGCTCTGGCGTCTGGCGACGATTGGGAAGCGGCTTCGGCGGCGGTGACGAACGGATCCCTGAGGGTTTGGAGGAAGATGATCAGGAGTTTTGAACTTCGTTGTAATTTTCCTTTTCTTTGGGGTCCTGTTTATAAACGAAGCAGTGTTACGGGCTAGATCATACATTTTCCTTCTAAAAAAAATCTTGAGAGCCTCGGCGTTGGCGTCCAGATGTCCACGCCTCAGAACTCAGAAGTTATTGGCCTATAGTCACAAGCTCACTAACCATCTGCGCCCTCATGACAATTATTTGAAGCTTGTGAAGTTGTGATTGTCGATTCTTTAGTCTGGTTTCTGGAATTACCATGTGACTCCAACTAAGCTTGTCGTGATCATCAGAAATGGCACCTTACTTCGTGATCATATTAGTCTACAACCAATCCCCGTACCGAGACAGACTTGAGCCCAACCAAACTTGAGAAACTAGAATGGTTTCATTCACTAATGAGGATCCTTGTTGGCCACTGTTCAGCAAGTTGGAATGAAAATAGTCATTGGCCATGACATTCCATCCGAAATCAGTGAGCGGCTATGTCGCGTGCTACTAATACTCGATGCATCACCACTGTTCAAACTCAAGATCTGCTCGAGAAGCCATCATCCACAAATATGTTACATTCATCACAATTCACAAGTGAAGGCATCAAGGAGAACTAATCCTTAAGTTCTGCCTGCTGCTTCCTTGAAAGTGACCAAGCAACCTACGTATACGTGTTAGGTCGATCTCCACCTGCCGTGGTGGGCTCGGTCCATACACCCTGATCGGGGGAGTCCAATCTAGCATTGGTTGGTGGGCCCCCGTTGTACAGTGCTATAAAGATAGGGGTGGGGGCTAGGGCGCCAGTCACGAGGTTCACCGCCGCCAGCAGCCACCCCAAAAATCCCTACCGATCGAGTGGCACTGGAGCAACGGGAAGCCGCACCACCGCCGCCGGCGACTTCCGGGTGGATCCGGAGGACGCGGTACCATCCCCCGACCTCAACCAGAGAGCCACCGCGCCCCCACCTGCGGCCGCCCCTGCGACCACCACCGCCGCCATGGCCGCCGTCGACCACGTCGCCACCACGGACGGTCTGTGACCCTAATCTCTCTTATCTAGGTGTAGTTGTTCTAGATCTAGGAGTGTTCATGCATGTGCAAGTGATTAATTCATTTATTCAAGTTGTACCCATGATGTTCATCTACTGCTAGTGATCCTAGACTTCTATCAATGGTATCAAAGCCTAATCTAGTAGTAGATTAGTGCTCCGGGTAGTTTTACACTCGAAATTATCAAGTTTAACTGGCTGTTAGTCAAGACAGAGGGGTAGGGAGTGTGAAACCGAGAGAAATCGATAAAGTTCGGTTAGATCCAAAGGAAAAGAAGCAAAAAATCGATGAAAATCGAAAAGGAAATATGGATCTCAATCCAAATCATGAAAAACGGAAGAAATCCTAACCCTAACCCTAACCCTAGATCTAAAGCAAAGCAAGGCGCGGTGTTAGGGAGGACCTACCTGGTGGTCTTCTCCACTGCCAGCCATCACCGCCACTGGCGGGAAAGGACGCAGGAGCGGAACCGCTCGACGGCGGCGCGCTTGCCCTTGCAGGGAACGCGCGCGCCGGCGAGAGGCTCCGCCACGGCACCGCACAGCAAGAGGAAGAAGAGCACGACGGCCATGGGCCGGCGGCGCTCATCCTCGCCACGCGCCGGCGAGACGCCGGCCATGGCGACCCTAAGGGCCCCTCGCATTCTCTCTCTGGATCTCGAGTTTTGGCTCGGGTCTGGGGGAGATGGACAGAAAGACAGGGGAAGGGGAACAGAGGGAGAGCGCCGCGGCCATGGCCGGCGGCGCTCGTCCTTGCCAGCGCCGGCAAGCCGCCGGCCATGGCACGCCCGCCGCCGCCGGAGAAGGCGAGAAAGGCGCGGGGGAGGAAAGAATGGCGTTAGGGTTAGGGTTCCCGGGCGCCGGCCACGATTTATACGCGCGAGATGCGCGGCGGACCGTCGATCTCGGATCGGCGGATCCGACGGCCGTGGGCGCTCGGAGCCGGTCGCGGGCCTGATGCGGCCCGTGAGGGAGAAGCGGCTAGGCTAAATTGGCGGCCTAGCCATTGGCTGCTGAGCTGCAGCCCAAGCGAGCGAGCGCGGGCGCGCTGGGCCACGAAAGCGCGCCTGGGCCGGGCCACTGGGGAGCAATTCTGCGCTGCAAACAAACATTCAAGGGAGAAAAATAGACTTCCGCTGCAAAACAGAAAAATGGGCTGAGCAAGCGGCTAGGCCGCTGCTGGGCCAGCCGCGAAATATCGAAATGCGCGCACGCGGGGCTGCTGGGCCGTTTTGGTTCGCGGGCCAAAAGTGGCACCCGTGAACAGTAAACTTTAGCAATTATGTTTATTTAATTTCAGAAGCTATATTTGGATGTTTTTGGTGTTTATTTGCATGTTTTCAAGTATATATCTCTGTTTAACTTTTGATTTTAGTGATAAATTTTTACAGAGAGTAGAATGCTTCTGAAAATTAGTTCTTCTTATGATATTTGATGTTTTTCCGCTGCGTAATTTATTCTCTAGTTAAATTGAACCAAAGGGATATTTAATTAAAGAAGAGAAATATTTTATATTCAGTTTTATGATATTGTTATTTTCTGGCCAAAGCTGATAACTACAATATTATAAATATTCATGTTCAAGCTTTTATGCATTAGTTCTATTTTCTGCCCAAAGGTGATATAGAATTGATGTATAAAGTATGTTGTATGTGTTGATTTTGACCAAAGTTAAATTAATACATGCAATATTTATTTTTTGTTATTGTTCTCACCTCTTTTATGTCTAAATTTCAGGCCCTAATGCTATGAGCTACGTTTCTACGATCCCCATGCTAGTTGGAAGCAACTATGCAGAATGGCGCACGCAGTTCAACTTGGCAGTTGTCATGATAGACATTGACACAGCCATGAACAACCTGTGCCCAGCAGAGCCTGCGGCACTGGTGCGTGGGGAGAATGAGTCAGATGAGGCGTTCGCGGTGCGAGAGCACAACCACGCACCCACTAGAGCTCTCTATGATCTCGAAAAGAGAAAATGGGGTAACTCCAACAAGAAATGTCTGCTGATTATGCGGACAAAGATGGCAGAGGCCATTAGGAGCTCTATTCCTGAGAAGAATGCAGAAGGTGTTGCTCACACCGCCTCTGAGTACATGGCTCTAGTGTAGACTCAGTTCACTAGGTCATCTAAGACTTATGCCAGGACGCTGATTGATCAGTTTATGAACACGAAGTATACAGGTGGAGGTGTGAGAGAGCACATCTTGAAGTTGAGCAACCTACATGGGAAGCTAGCTGCTTTGGACATGAAGCTACCTGGGGATTTTCTTGTCCATACAGTTTTTCGCTCACTTCCACCCGCATTCTCCAACTTAGAGATCAGTTACAATTCCTTAGAGGAAAAATAGGATCTGCAGAAGCTCATAGGACACTATGTGCAAGATGAGGACAGGATGATTGCACAGAATGGTGGACAAATAAACTATGTGCACCATCAGCAGAAGAAAAAGAACTTTCCCAACAAGAACTTTAAAGCCAAGAACCAGTGGGAGAGTGGTCCTTCTAATGCACCAAATCAAAACAAGGGCAAAGCGCCATTGCAGTTTCATCGCTCAAACAAGCCACAAGACAAGAAGGAATTTGCTAAGGATGCTTGCCTGCATTGTGGAAAGAAAGGACACTGGAAGAAAAAGTGTGCTGACTGGCTTGAGATGCTGTGGAAAAAGGGTGAGGATGTTATTACTTTTGTAGATGAATCCTTGTATTTAAGTTATAATAAATCTACTTGGTGGATTGATTCAGGTGCAACTACTCACGTTGCTAATTCTATGCAGGGGCTAAGTATGAGCCGGATGCTTCAAAGAGGAGAAAGAGGGATTAAAGTAGCAAATGGCGTTGAAGCTGAAGTGGAGGCAATAGGAGAACTCCCCATCAAGCTGAAAGACGGCTTCACACTTCAGCTACAAGACGTTCTTTATGTTCCCTCCTTAAGCGGGAATTTAATTTCAGTTTCATGTTTATCAGACTATGGTTTTGAATGTCTATTCGACAATGAATGATGTTTGATTATGCTAAGTAAAGTTTGTGTGGGTCTTGCCTTCCGACAAGACAAACTTTATATGTTATCTACTCATGATGATTTGTATGCATGTGAAGATGTGTATGCGAGTACTAAGATTGTGCATGAAATTGAAAATGTATCCTCGTCTACAAAAGTAAACAAGAAGCGGAAAAGAATTGATGACGTTTCATCGAAATTATGACACTGTCGTTTAGGCCACATTTCGAGGGTTAAAATGGAACGTTTAGTTAAAGGATCAATTCTTCCGCCGCTAGAGTTTTCTGACTTAGAACAATGTATTGATTGCATCAAAGGCAAATACGTTAAGCAAGTAAACAAAGTAGCAAAACGAAGCACGGGAACCTTAGACATAATACACACAGACATCTGTGGTCCGTTTCCCGTTGCATCAGTGGATGGTTTTGATTCGTTCATCACATTCACAGATGATTACTCTCGTTATGGTTACATATATCCAATAAAACATAAGTCAGAAGCGTTGGATAAATTTAAGATATTCAAAGCTGAGGTTGAGAATCAGCTTAATAAGAAAATAAAATTAGTAAGATCAGACCGTGGGGGGGGGGGGAGTACTACGGTCGACACACCCCGTATGGCCAAATTCCAGGACCTTTTGCAAGGTACCTATAGGAAAATGGCATAGTTGCCCAGTACAGTGCACCGGGTGACCTACAGCAAAATGGAGTAGCTGAAAGAAGAAAACGTACCTTGATGGATATGGTTAGAAGCATGATAAGCTATTCCACTTTACCAGTTAATTTGTGGATGTAGGCTCTGAAGACTGCCATTCACATTCTAAACAAAGTGCCTAGCAAAGCAGTTCCTACAACGCCTTATGAACTGTGGACGGGTAGAGAACCCTCTCTCAGATATATGCGTGTGTGGGGCTTCCCCGCTGAGGCTAAGATTTTTAACCCAAATATTGGGAAGCTAGATCCCAAGACAGTCAATTGCTATTTCATTGGCTATACTGAAAAGACAAAAGGTTATCGTTTCTATTGTCCTAACAGACACACAAAGTTTGTGGAAACAAGACATGCAGTTTTTCTGGAGAATGAAATGATCAGGGGGAGCATGGCTACTCGAGAGATCGATCTTGAGGAGAAGTGGGTCTTTGCACCTTGCCCAATGATTCAAGAACCTTTTTTCGAGTTACCTGTGTCAATTCCAACAGTGGAAGCCACTGTGACACCGGTACAAGCTCCTAGTCCTGTAGTGCAAACAATGAATGAGAACATGGAACCTATTCCACAAGTAGAACCAACTGTTGCACAAGAAGTTGAACCGATTATTGCACAAGAAATAGAACCTCGACAGCCCGTGGTTCCAGAGGTACCGGTCGTTGAGCCAGCTGCTGAACCAGCTGGAGGAGGATTGAGAAGGTCTACAAGAGTGAGACGCCCAGCCATTCCTGATTGTTGTGAAATTGGCAACATAGAAGAATTTCAAATGGGGGGTGATACCGTCACATTTGAAGAAGCCATGAGAAGCGCACAGTCTGAAAAATGGCTTGAAGTCATGCAAGAAGAAATGAAATCAATGAGTGCCAACAGAGTTTGGGACTTAGAAGTAATTCCTAAAGGAGCCAAATCAGTAGGCTGTAAACGGGTCTATAAAACAAAATGTGACTGCAAAGGGAATATAGAAAGATATAAAGCGCGACTTGTGTCCAAGGGGTTCACACAAAGAGAAGGAATAGATTACAATGAGACGTTTTCTCCAGTCTCGTGTAAAGATGCCTTTAGAATTATAATGGAATTGGTGGCACACTATGATTTAGAATTATATCGGATGGATGTAAAGACAGCGTTCTCAAACGGGGATCTGATTGAAAATGTTTACATGACTCGACCCAAAGGTTTTGTTGTGGAAGGCAAAAAAAACATGGGATGTCGTCTGAGAAAATCCATTTATGGATTAAAGCAAGATTCTAGACAATGGTACTTGAAGTTTGATGAGACAATTAAGAAATTTGGGTTTAAGGCAAATATAGAGGACAATTGCATATATGCAAAGTTTAAGAATGGGAAATACATTTTCCTAATCCTATATGTGGATGATATCCTGCTTGCTAGCAGTGATATAAGAATGTTGCAAGAAACAAAAATGTTTTTGTCCTCTAATTTTGATATGAAAGATCTGGGTGAAGCCTCATATGTTCTAGGCATTGAAATTCACCGAGATAGAAGAAACGGGAGTTTTAGGACTATCGCAAAAGACATATTTGGAGAAGATCCTAAATAAATATAATATGCATGCGAGTAAAGCCACACCTGCACCGATAGTGAAGGGCGATAAGTTTGGGGATTTCCAATGCCCCAGGAACCAATATGAGATCGATCAAATGAAAACAGTTCCATATGCTTCAGCAGTCGGTAGCTTACAGTATGCACAAGTGTGCACTCGCCCTGATTTAGCATATATCACCTGAGTACTCGGTAGATATCAAGATAATCCAGGCATAGAGCACTGGAAGATGGCAAAGAAAGCTTTGCGGTATGTGCAAGGCACAAAAGACCTCATGCTAATATATAGAAGATCTGATTCCCTAGAGATAAGTGGGTATTCAGATGCAGACTTTGCGGGAGACAAGGATGATAGAAAATCCACGGTCAGGTTATGTATTCACTCTCGCAAGGGGAGCTATTTCGTGGAGAAGCTCTAAACAAACTCTGGTTGCATCATCTACGATGTATGCAGAGTTTATAGCATGTTATGAGGCAACGTTGCAGGCCAAGTGGTTGAAGAAATTTATACCCGACTTGAAACTGGTAGATTGTATTAATAGACCACTTAAGATGTACTGCGATAATGAGCCCGCGGTATTTTACGCTCACAACAACAAGTCGAGTAATGCTACCAAACCAATAGAAATAAAGTTCTATGTTGTGAAAGATAAAATCCAGGATCACACTATAAGTCTGGAGCATATAAGTACGAAAAATATGCTAGCGGATCCGCTCACAAAAGGCTTACCACCCAGTGTGTTTAAAGAACACATTACCGGTATGGGTTTAAAGGAAAGCCTTATGATCACTGGATAAGGGCCCAAGTTATGATCCTTCGTAATGGAGAAGTTTATTATGGCTGATTAATCTAATTGAAATGACAATTTTGATGACTCATGCTCAATGTGCTTTTTTGTTATGAAGTGGATATCAAGCGAAGAGCTTAAGGTAAGAAAAACATAGGGTGAGATCGAGGGGGAGATTGTTAGGTCGATCTCCACCACCACGGCCCAAAGGCCGTGGTGGGCTCGGTCCATACACCCTGATCGGGGGAGCCCAACCTAGCATTGGTTGGTGGGCCCCCGTTGTACAGTGCTATAAAGATAGGGGTGGGGGTTAGGGTGCCAGTCACGAGGTTCACCGCCGCCAGCCGCCACCCCAACAATCCCTACCGATCGAGGGGCACTAGAGCAACGGGAAGCCGCACCACCGCCGCCGGCGACTTCCGGGTGGATCCGGAGGACGCGGTGCCATCGCCCCGACCTCAACCAGAGAGCCACCGCGCCCCCACCTGCGACCACCACCACCGCCATGGCCGCCGTCGACCCCGTCGCCACCACGGACGGTCTGTGACCCTAATCTCTCTTATCTAGGTGTAGTTGTTCTAGATCTAGGCATGTTCATGCATGTGCGAGTGATTAATTCCTTTATTCAAGTTGTACCCGTGATGTTCATCTACTCCTAGTGATCCTAGACTTCTATCAATACGAGCCTCATACCAGTCTTCATAACATATTTTTTACTGAAGAAAGAAAGCACCAAGCAGAAGACATGACATGATTGGAACTCTCTGCACCTCTGATGGCTGCAGAGTTGCTGACAAAATGTACTTGACTGTTTTAATTTAAATAGAGGGCACTTTTTAAAAATAAAATTATCCTCAGTGTCAAAATCATAGCAGCGTACTATTCATCCAACACATGTTCTTTGACACATTGCAATAAATGTGCAGATTATGTCAGTGATAATATGTCGAGTTATGCTCAGTAAGTGAACCCACAAACCATCCAGTGCAAAATAACAAGTATACTCCCAGTCACCTCAGAACATATATTTATGAGTTTTCACTACTAGTGCACTGCACTAAGCCACTACATCGTGTATACCATCATTTCATATATAGTAGCAACAAGATAGGTAGAAGGAAGGACGAAGTAGAGGTTGCAACCGGACAGAGTTCAATTTCAGAGAGTTTTCAATTTTTCATACATCAGCACAGTGTGAATAAGAGGCGTCGGGACCCGGGAAACAGCTGACCATCACAGCTTAAGGCCCGACTTGAGCCATGAATCTGCACTACACGAAAAAATTGTCTCTGGACCCTTGAGATCTGGTTGCAAGCACACAACTTCTGATCTGTGGTTGCAACCAACAATGACAGCAAGATTCTGGCGTAAGTCCTACGAGCATTATTGGCATTATTGGGAAGGGCCGGAAGGTTGGCGAGCAGCTAAAGAAAGGCGGTCAATCTCCCTTGCTCCGCTGCTGACTCCATCCACTCGTCGATCTCGATTACCAGCTAAAGAAAGGGAGCTGGTAGCAACTGATGCACTGGATGGTTCAGGGCAACCATGTAGCAACTGATGATGGCCGACTCAACAGGGGAAGAAACTGTGAGAAGATGAACAAAACAACCCTAGTAAATGTAAGGAACTAAGTAGAACATAATTTGAAGCTACTAAGGACCTTCGTAGAACTGTCATAGACAGAATGGATTTTCCGACTAGTTTAACATAGTTTTGAAAAAAAAATATTTTATATCTGCATCCGTGGTTCACACAAACACATAAACGCTTGAAACACACAAACTAACTAGAAAGTTTTAGATAGTTTTGAAAATCAGGTAAAATATAGAGTTAAATGCATGATTAGTATATGAACGTGGCAAGTGGGTGCACTTAGATGCATCATCTCTCAAATTGCTTATTTGGGTGTAACAACTTGGCTGATGGGTGCGCTTAGATACATAATCTTTCTAATTGTTCATTTAGGCACAACAACTTGGCATGTGGGTGCATTTAGGTACATCTCGTTCTTTCGTAGATTTTAAAAATCCATAGAAATCACAAAAATCCGAAATTATCTCTCTTCGTATAATATGTACTTGTGCTTGCCTTCACACCCCATGTGCAACATCCTTCTTCTACGATGGACTGTAATACTACCACACAACAGCAACCAAGTCATGGCATGTTTACGAAAAGCTACCTAATGTATGCCATCTTTAAGGAGCTTAGCATTTCCATAGACAAGCAAGATGTGTCCATAATTTTCATGCTCCACAAGAAGCTCTACATGCTACTAGTTGCGTGTAGTCGTTTCTTTCACACTCGCACAATAGTTAGTAATTCATTGTTTTACACGAGCTAGTCTTCGTTTACAATTTGTAGCAACATTCGGTTCATCCATGTACCAATATTCATCGAAGAGGAGCATCGTGTGATCCTCTATGGCGGGTACAATGAAAATATATTAGTATGTGGAAGATCACCTACAAGCATGTGGTTCATTGCCGTTACCTCTAGCCTTTCTGCCATTGTTGAAAGCCTCTCTTTAGTGCCAAAGTACACTTGATTGAGGAAATCAACTGTTAAATGGGCCTACTAGCAATATTTTCTCAGTTCCACATAACCTCACACATAGTGCTTGATCAGATGCTAGCATGTCAAAAGTTTGCCCACTTTACACGATCGTGAGCAAGCACGCACTTAGTTGAAAAATTGTTGCACTTAAATAAGCAATTGGAGAAATGATGTACCTATTTACACCAGTTTGTTAGATTATTGTATCTAAATGAGTATTCAGAGAGATGATGTACCTATTTGCACCCACCTGACAAGTTATTGTATTCAAATGAGCAATTAGAGAGATGGCGTACCTAAATGCACCTCTCAGCCAAGTTTATGTATTATTGGTGCATTTAACTCTAAAATATATATGGTTTTATAAGGTAAGATAAAATAGTTTTAGAAGGTATATTTGGAAATACCATCACATTGGTTTCTCCAATTGCCTATTCTTATTTCAATCATTCATTACAATCAAACATAAGTGGGAAAATATACATTTATACAAAAGGTTTAGCAAAAAGAAATAGGTGAAATAGCTACAAGAAGTTCGAAGTCAAGTCTTTCTCAGAGAATTTTATTTCACAAAAGCAATATGGAAAACATTTTAAAAACAATAATTTAATTTCTTTTGTACAATATTGTTCAAAATAAACTGTACCATAATGCGTGGTTCGACAGTTCACAAATTTGGATCCATCAAATTGAGCCGGAACTAAAATCACATTGCATAAGAGAAAACCCACCAACCATCCCATAAAAGACAATAAGTATGCACCAAAACGGTTTCTTCTCTCCTAGCTACTCATTTATATATATGCAACCCGACATACCAGTTTCATAGAGCAACACACCATGCATCTCATAGTCAGCAGTAGCTACCAACTAGGTAGGATAGAGGATCAAAATTAAGGGAGGTTGCCAGACAGATCAGTCAAATGTTTCATATATTGAGGTGTGTCATTGTGTGAATAGGAAGCATTGGGGAAAAAAAAACAATAGACCATTTTCGCTAGGATACTGAGCTGTGTAGTGCTTGCTTGCAGCGCGTCAAACGACGTTGAGGCACAGGCACGGTTGCCGGCCCCAAGCTATCGATCTGATAAGCGATCACAAGCTGGTAATTAAGTCTTGTAAATCACTGTATAAAGTCTAGATGGTGCATAAAAATTAAAGTAAATTAGCAAAATTGATCAACAACTCCAACGTGCATCTAGACTAAAATGTCCTTGTGCTGTAATAAATCCATGGCAAAAAAAACAGATATTGGCCTTTATATTAGCTGTTCTATGATGCGACATTCTTTTCCGTCTTTCTCCAAAAATCAAATACGGCACAAAAGAAACCGGAGGGAATATTGAATCAGTCAAAATTAGGACTTCTGCCGGTAGAATAGAGTGGGTAGTGTATCCGCTATGTTACAGAAGCCAGACAAAATTAGCTGACTTTTTGCCAGTAGCTGACTATGCCTATCTACCTGACAATGTGCGAAAAGTTGCCAACCTGGGTAATCGAAAAACTGGACGCCATATGGTGGAACTTTCCTCTGGACAGGTCACAGCGACAGACAAAGCCCTTAGTTCTCACCCGAAATCTTTTCACCCATCACATCAAAGGAGAATCTTAGATGCATGAAGTATTAAATGTAGACGAAAAGGGTGAAAAGTTATATAGATGGGCTGTAAATCGCGAGACGAATCTAACGGGCCTACTTAATCCATGATTTGCAATAGTAATGCTACAGTAACCATCCGCTAATTATGGATTAATTATTACCCTCTAATTACCATCGTTAGATTCGTCTCGAGATTTCCAACCTATCTATATAACTTTCCACCTTTTTCGTCCACATTTACTACTCCTAAATTGGTAAAATCAATACCCGAAATCTTTTCACCAAAAACTTTTCATCAACTAAACACGGGCAAAGAAGTGCGGGGAAAACGCGGTGGCTTGGCCAACGGCCAACCTGGTGCAAACCAACAGCATGGGGAGGGCTCGGAATCCTCGACCTGAAACTCAGCGGGTCTGCGTTACGCACCCGATGGCTGTGACTGCAGAAGACAGATGGCGACCGAGCTTGGTCGACGTTAGAGATCAAGGTGGAACCGGAGGTCCGGGCTTTCTTCGGTGCATCAGTGACAGTTCAAGTGGGGAACGGGCAACGGACACTCTTCTGGCAAGACAATTGGGTGGACCAACGATCAATTGAGCATATTGCACCGCACCTATTTGCCGCAATCCTTGCAAGGATAGCCCGGTGGACAAACGGGACCCACCATCTAACGAGCGGGACCCACCAACTAACAAAGCGGGACATACCAACTCACAAAGCGGGACCCACCAACTCTCAGTGGGACCCGCCGACTCACAAACGGGACCCACCAACTCTAGCGGGACCCATCAAATCTAGCACCGTTGAAAGAGGACAAGAAGGGCACATGCGTCTTTTCACCTCTGCATTGGTTTGCGTGAGAAGTCATAGAATTGCATGTTTTGTGGGACATAGGGAATAGGTTGCAGCACCAGCAGCATTTCGATTTTCTTCCTCTGGCTCACCTGCCAACAGATTCTCAAAAAAAAGAAAAGGGGGCTCATCTGCCAACATGGCGCGTGGGCCCACCTCTCATGTGGCCCCACTTCCATCGTTCCTCTCAAGCGCATAATGAGACCCGTACCGTCCGATGGTGATCAGACCGGCAGGAAGAGGCTCCAAGCGCGCATCACACTGCCGCCGCCGCGCTTGGTCTCACAGGCCGTGCTCGACCCATTCCGAATCTCCCTCCTCGCCCCGCCGCCGCCGTTACCCCCCGCGCCTCCCATGCGTGCGCTCGTGCGCCGCGCGGCCTCGCTCCTCCGCGCAGGTGCCGCCGCGGGGGTGCCGTCGCCGAGGCCTCCCTGCCCCTCGCAGCGCCGCCTCCCCGACGCCCTCTGCCGCGGCAAGGTCCGGCTCCTAGCCCCCGTCTCACGCCGCCCTCTGTATCTCTCCGAATGCTCTTTTCCTCCTTGGTTTCGATTAGCTCGACGCGCCGTAGCGGCCCGGCGTGGTCTCTGGAGCGCCGTTGGCAAGGGTTTACAGGTGGTTTAAGGCCGTGTTTCCACTTTTTATATATATTTTATTTTGACGAGGCAAGTTTATGGCCGCGAGGAACTTTGATGAGAAGCCATGTGGGGCTTTCCCCGATCCCATTGCGCATGACCTGTTTGAGGATGGCTGGAATTTAGTTGGATGATTGCCTAGTTCAACTGCTCAGTCTGCCTCTGTTTTTCAGCAATGTTGTTTTGTGGATTGATGTTAAGCTGCGTTTTTTTTTTCAGTCAAGTCATGGTCTTGGAAACAGAAATGGTAAAGGGAGAAGAAAACTTTTGTATTCATCATTCGTAGTCATAATATCTTTTTCCCACATTTAAGTAACAAATGTAGAGATGTGTAACTTGATTGTTACCAGCTTGAAGCACATAACTAGGAACAGAACCATGAATCTGGTTTGGTTAGTGTTGAAAGAAGCTTGGCTCGAAGAAATTTTGTTCCGAAGCAATACTACAGTACCAAGTATGGTAGTACTGCATGTTCCAAATTATCTAGTGCTCATGAATGGACAATTATGCATTATTTAATTTACATCTGAACCTAACTGATACCTGTGAAATCCAGCTCTGCTATTTCTTTTTTCTGGTTGTGGATGCTGTGATGCTGATAGTCTGGATCTAATACCATTTAGTTCATACCTGTTGGGTTTGCATCTGTGATGTCAGTCATTTGTCTAACTAGCATCCGTCTGTGCACCATTGTTCTCCTTTTTATAGTGCTAACCTTGTGGATCCTACTATGTTTATTAGGCCAGTCTCAGTGGGAAGTTTCATTGCACATTGAGACTGGCCTTATTGAGGGTGGTTTATTTGGGCTTGACAATTTTCCTTTCAATATGGATGGTCATATTAATGTTGAACCTGTATCTGGTGATATAATGTAATCGTATTACACAATCTTTTGAATCACTTTTCCAATAGCTTATTTATATGTATTTATTTGCAGAACATTCCAACTTTCTGTTCCAGTGGATATTCTACCCTTATAGCTCCATCAAATGAGGTCATAATTCCTCCAGAGTTGCTCTCTAGCCAAACTGTTTGGACACCTGAGAGAAAGATTGGTACCATCTTGTTCCTTCTCTTAATTCTGTTCATTCTTGTGCCAACATTTGCCATGTTGAAATCACAAAAAAATGTCTACTTGGATGGCCATTTTACACTGATATATCAACTACTTTTGTGTGACCTGCTGCTCCTCTATTTATTAATATAAAAATGTCTGCTGGTTAATTTATGTTTTTAACTTTTCACTTGATTTTAATTATTAAACAATGAATGTTGCAAAATTCAGCATTAAGTTAAGAAAAAGGCTTTTAGGCCCTATGTCACTTTTAACTGATATTATACTGTGCAGTTGACCAAAAGAAGTTAGGTATTTGAATTGTGTACTAGAATCTTTTATAGTTCTGCTCTTTGACAGTGATCAGCAGTGCTTCGTAACTTTTGTCCTGTCTTATAAGAACTTGAACATGTATTATCTTTCCTTTGATGTGTTATCTTTGGATTTACCAGAAATTATGAAAACCTCTTTCTCGTACATTCAACCCTGAGAAATAAGAATATCTGACTGGGATGCTTGGATGTGTTTTCCCTTTTGGCTTTGCTTCTCTAGTCATGTGAATTTTGTTTTTATATGTTTTATTTAGGCCAATATGAAGATCTAGTAGCTAGAGTAACAAACTTCCACAACGAGGATAAGGGCTACATGGTTTTGGATGGGGACGTTTTTGATGTTCCAATTAGGAAGGATATTGTTCATAGAGTTGTACGGTGGCAACTTGCTAAACGTCAACAGGTGAGTGCTTACAATCTCTCCAGAAATATTCTATGAAGTTTTCATTTGATATCCTTTTCGCAGTTATATATCTTTTTCAGACTTTGTTATCTATAACAAAATGCTTGGTGTATCATTCAAATTATGCTGAATAAAATGTATGTATCACTTATTTAGACTGATTGATAGTTGTATTTCCACTCTAGTTTTCGTATAATCCATTATAGCTCAGCTGAGCAAGTGGCAACATGATTGAACAAGAAGGCAACAGTGGAAGATTTAAGCACTCCATCCTCTGTTTGAAGTTCATAACAAAAGGCTGTGGCTACTTGTGTCGAGCTACTGTTTCAGCACATGCAAATGTTGTTCACTAGATGTCATGGAAATATATGCAACATAAAAAAAATCTCAAAACATGAATAAATGATAGTACTTCTTGTTGAAGCTGTGGTCACCACTTAGTTATCTGGATTCTATATTCTATATGTGCTATGTTTCTCAAATGTGGTGTTTTGATATGTTGTTATCTGTGTCCTGAATAGGGAACGCATTCAACAAAAACTATCAGCGAAGTAAGTGGCACAGGAAGAAAGCCTTACAATCAAAAAGGAACTGGAAGAGCACGGCATGGAACATTGCGTGGCCCTCAGGTCAATATGCTACATATTATGTCTAAATAGTGCAGCTGGGTATCTGCAGACTCAAGTGTTGCAAGCTTTTTGTTATGATCTTGTTGAGTTTATTAGTTAATCAAAACCATAACAGTTCCGTGGTGGTGCAACCATGCATGGGCCTAAACCACGAAGCCATGCAATCAAGTTGCAAAAGAAGGTTCGTCGTCTGGGGCTGAAGATAGCCTTATCTGCTCGGACTGCTGAAGGGAAGGTATATTCTACTTTACATAGTGCATGTACTCACCTGCATTTCACTTTCCAATAGTTGGTTCTCAACTTCATTTATTATATGATAATAAGGGTTTGGTGATGATAATCAGTTAATCACATTGTATCTCAATATGGGGGGCGTTTTCCATCTATTCATTTCATTTATCTACTGTTAAAACCAAGAAGTATTATGTTACCTCACAGGATGTTAGTGGCATGGGCCTTTGCAGGTTTCTGTTCTTTATCTTCCTCTTTCCAGGTTAATGAGGGCATGCTATTACTTTGAAAGTTATATCTCTTGGTCTTGGGTAGTAGTTATAAATTTTAGAAACACAGCATCATATGCTCAAGTCCTCCAGTGACCTTTTCGTGCTTGTGCACTTGAAGGCTCAACTTGATGGCACTGATACAAAGGTTACATGGTGGGATATTGATATGGTATAGTGCCAGGGGCTTCAGCCCACAGCACAAGAAGAGGACCTAGTTTTCTTCTTTCCTGCCTTCCTTTCCTCTAGGACTCATAGCTCCCTTTATAGCAATAGGCATCAAATGTCTAACCTCTGCAACAAACTAACTAACCGACATGATCTTAACAATAACAACTTAGGACAAGAAACATATTAACATACAACTAATCCTTACTTCTTGGGCGATGGGTGAAAAGGGTGAAAAGTTTATGCATTGGGCCACGTGCACAGAGAGAAGAAATGAACTGATACGGTTCTCTAGGTGAAAACTTTTTGCGTTTTTTGGTGGAACTAAGCACAGCCAATGTTATGCAGCTGCATACCCCTTGTCCTGACACCAGAACAGATATATTATCCAGCAACAGTAATTTTCCAGGCTTCTTATATGGAAACTAAAATACACAGCAGCACATCACATAGGTTATGTGCAATATTATCCAGACAAGATAGATATCCTGCTTTTGGACAGAATGGATGATATTTTTGGGCTATATTTTGCAAGCCTGATTTTGTTCTCCAGATCATTGATTTTGGATTTTAAATGTGTTCAGTTTTAACGTTCATGAACTGTGGGGGGTTGGGTGTACACTCCCACCACCTAGGTTCAAATTCTCCCTGACTCAAATTTGAGTGTCTATTTCTTAATTAAAAGCCACCTAGATCGTCTAGGTTGATTGTTTTTTCTTTTATATTCATCAAACTAACTGCATTTCTTTTCGCAATATGTAATGTTGGGTGATGTTTAAACATTTCTTGTACATAGATATAATGTTGAGCATTTAGGTTTAATATCTGCACATTACAGTTCACTTGTGGCTGTTTTGATCTGCACGGTTACAGTTTAATATTTGTTTTTTTTAGTTCTCTGATTTGATTATTAAAAGTTGTATGGTTTCTTCTATAGCTGTTGGTGTTTGAGGACTTGGAAGTTCCTAGCCACAAGACAAAGAACATTGTGAGCTATATAAGGCAGATGGACAACACAAAGAAGGTGTTGATAGTTGATGGAGATGATATCGATAAAAAGTTAAAGCTGGCTACTCAAAATCTCCACTACGTGAATGTGCTTCCTTCCATTGTAAGTGACACCGCTGTTTTTTCTGAATTTTGAGCAATGTTTATGCATATCTTTTCCCAGTTATTTTCGCTGGTGTCAAGACTAACGATCTGATACATTGAAATGTTTATGCAGGGCCTCAACGTTTACAGCATCCTTCAGCATGACACCCTAGTGATGACTCGGGATGCTGTGAATAGGATTGTTGAGCGGATGCATACCCCTATCAACCGCTAGCACTAGTGGTGGACTCAATTGTGTAAGGCGGGATATCCACCAATCTCCTGGCAAAACCCTTTATCTTATGCAGTGATATGATGATAGCTCCAACATTTTTGTTCTATTTTTACAAACTTCTATCATCTATGCAAATTTTCATTTTGATGATTATTCTAAGTTTAAATAGCATGCTTTGTATAAGTATGAAACTGGTGGAACAAATGGATGGATGACATCAAATGCGATGATGATCCTGGCGCCATCATGTAAACAATAACATGGCTTGTGGAATTGCAAAAATATTGATGCCAAAAAAGTTGAGATGTGTTCCACATCTGTGCTACCCTGTTTCGGGGGAAAAAAAACTGTCTATGCCATATTGTTTCAAATAAATGTTATGTGGCTGAACTTGCACTATTTGTAGTAATAGCTGCTGGTGCTTGCGCCGTGCAGTGTTTGTGATGAATCAGTGTGGATAGTGCAAACTGAAAAGAATGGGCGTGGACCTGAAAGAGCAAAGCTATTAGTTATGTAGCTTGAGAGATTCTGGGTGGTTGCATCCCGAATGTTTAGGATAACTAGGTTAGAATTTGAGTTCAGTAGAATTTTATTACTACGAATCTATACTTTTGTTAGCAAATACACTAATATATTATCTCATTCCACATTCTTCAGTTTTGCTACAATGAATGTCATTTGATCCATCATCATAATACTCTTTTTTGTTTCGTCCAATTTAATTTTATTTGGTGAAGCAGAGAAATGTACATGGGATGCTCACCAATCACCATGCAATGGATGTCTACGCATTGCATATAGTTAGTTATCTAGTTCCCGCATAATAAGGGAACTGTAAGATATATTTACTTGACTTCAATTGAGCATGCAAAAAATCAAAATAAACTCATGTAGTGTTATCATACTATATTCATGAGCTTTTTATCATAGCTGTATATAACATATCCGCCCGCCATGTATCCTTATTTTACTTCAGATAAGAAGTAGCTTAAATATTTAACTTACCATTTACCAGCTGATTTCAGATAACCAGAATTGCCCTCACAAAAGAAAGCACAAAACACATTTTTAGCACCTGGTTGCAGGTGCTCTTATCTGTCTGCCGATGCCTCTGCGTCCCAGCCGACCGAAAACCGTCCCGGCTAAAAACAGCAGCCAACCGTCCAAAACCGACGGAGCAAGAAACCCAAAAATGAACTCCTCCCGCCGCGCGCCCTCCTCCTCCCCCGCCCCGGGCCCACCACCCCCCCAGTTTTCTTTTCTATACCTCCCCCACCCCGCCCGCACGTGCGCGCCGCCGATGCGCGCGTGCCGTCGCCCCCCGCCGCAACCGCCATGGCCGCCGCCGGCGAGCCCCCTCCCACGCTCTGCCCTCTCTGCGGCCACCCTTCCTCCTCCTCCCCTCCTCCGCACCCGTCGTCCTCTTCCTCCTCCCCTGCTCGGCCGCCGCTGATGTCGTCGCGGCGCGCCGCCACCGCCGTCGCCGCCGGCGGGCCGCCCGAGGCTCCCCCCGCGGTGGTGCGGGTGGAGATCGGAGACGAGGCGGCGGCGCTCCGGGAGGCGCTTTCCCGGCAGCAGGCCGCGCTGGGGGACCTCCAGGCCGAGCTCGACGCCGAGCGCGGCGCGGCGGCCGGCGCCGCGAGCGAGGCCATGACGATGATCCTCCGGCTCCAGCGCGAGAAGGCCGAGGCCATGATGGAGGCCCGCCAGTTCCGGCGGTACGCCGAGGAGAAGATGGCCCACGACGCCGCCGAGCTCGCCGGCCTCGAGGACGCCCTCGCCAAGCGCGACACCGCCGTGCGCGCCCTCCAGGCCGCCACGCCGCGACACGCCATGATGCCGCCGTCGGGAGCGTCCACCCCTCGCCGCGGCGGATTCGGCGGCCTCCCTTCCGCCGCCGCGACGCCGCGGCACGCGCCGTCGTCGCCGTCACCGGTGGCGTCGTCCGGCGGCGGCGGAGGGTACTACCCGCCGCTGCGGTGCTGCATCGACCACCCGCAGACGGCGTCGGAGGCGGACGCGATGGAGACACCGCACGAGCAGCTGACACGCCTCGCCCACCGCGTCCACCTCCTCGAGCGCGGCGCGACGCCGGTGGCCGCCACCACCACGACGCCGATCATACGCGTGGCGCCGGGGTCGGCGTTCCCGCGGCACGCGCGGGCGTACTCAGACGACAGCCTCGACTTCTACGACGGCGAGTGCTTCCCGGACGACGACGGCGGCAGCGACCGGGTGTACACGGTGGACGCCATCCACGGCGCGCCAATGGCGGTGCCCGGCGAGGGCTCCTACTACGGCGGGAGCGACTGCGGCGCGGCGCCGTGGGGTGAAGACGAGGAGGTGCGGAGGCTGAGCGCGCGGATGCAGGCGCTGGAGGCCGACAGGGAGTCGATGCGGCAGGCGATCATGTCCATGGGCGCCGAGAAGGCGCAGGTCTTGCTGCTCAAGGAGATCGCGCAGAAGCTCTGCAAGGACGCCACCGCGCAGCCGCTGGCGGCGGCGCAGCCGGCGCAGGCCTTGGCGCAGCAGAGCTTCTACAAAGGGGGGAACACGCAGCCGGCAATGACCGTCGCCGTGCGGCCGCCGCGGCACCCGCCGGTGCTCATGCAGAGGAAGGTGGTCAAGGCGCAGGCCTCGCTCTTTGCTGCAGTGGCCAAGGTAATAAGCATTTTATTTGATCATCATGTTTCCTTGCCCAATTATGTATGTTCTTGATTGAAAGCACAAGCTAATTACATTTGATCTTTGCTTTCAATTCCTTTAATTTTCCAGTGGGTTACGTCAATCATGTGGTGGCGAAAGACATCGTCCCGTGTCAAGTACCCAATTGGGCAGTGTGGTAACAACGTTGGGCTGCTGCTGCTGCTGGACAAGGCACCCAGGACAGGGTATGGGCACCAGAAGCCTCCCAAGAGGATATAATTGATTTAACCTCCAGATCGATGAGTCGCTCCTCAGTGAGTGATGAATATGAAAGGTCCATTTGTTTGTGGTTTGTGGAACACACATTGTTGTCCTTGTCGCCTTCCTATTCTTCTTTTATTGACCGTGTCTAGTACGTAATGTTGCTTTCACATGTGGAAGCCATTTCATTTTTTTTCCTTTTATTCGTATTATTTTGCTCACTGACGTTCTTTGCACCATCGGTACAGCTTGTTGTGCTACATAATAGGATACCAGTGGAGCGAGCTTGTGTATTTATTGTGTGTTCATGCAAGTTTAATCGCCACAAGTTGACTCACCATCTAAATCCCCTCGGTCGCATCTACGTTCCACTACTAGATAGAACGACCTTTGGTCCCTGGTACGTTAGTACCGGTTGTGTTATAACCGGTACTAAATGATGAATTTAGTATCGGTTTGTAAGCATGGTGTCTAAGGGGGCACGTTACCAACCGGTACTAACGTGCGCCTCAGGGCGACGGGCCGCAACGGCTAGAGGCAGTTTAGTACCCGGCTGGTAACATCAGCCGGTACTAAACTGTCCCGTGTGGCGGGGCCCGGAAGCGGCTGCACGTTAGTACCAGTTGGTAACACCAACCGGTACTAATTGACTGCATTTAGTACCAGCTGGTGTTACCAACCGGTACTAATTGTCTTCGTATAAATCTGCGCCCAGCTTCTTCCTCCCCGAGCCCGAGCTCATTTCTTCCAGAGAGCTTGCTCTCTCACTCATGGCGCCATAGAGGGGGGAGTTGTTGCCCGATTTTTGCATATTTTGTGGATTTCTTCGATATAAGCGCGCCAAAAGGTTAGCAACTTCATTCTCTGTTATTTGACGTTACTTGTGCTTAGTTTTATGCTTTATACTTAGAGAAATTTCAAAAATTGTGAATGAGAAAGATTTTTTATTTGTACACATTGATTTGAGCTAAGTAGAATCATGATTTTAATTAGATGGTAGCTTTTAGTAGTGAGTTCGTACCCTAGATAATGAGCATGTTTTTTAGTGAGAATATTTAGCTATCTTTTTTTCTAAAATGTGGAAGTCCATCATATCATCTCCATTTTGCTCCCCAACTTAGTTCAACTTAGATTCGTATAAATGTTTTTGCAACATGATGGATTTGTGTAATGGATATTTCGAACGTTTTAAATATATGTGTTAGAAAAAATTCATATGTGTTAGAAAAAATTAATATGTGTGTTAGAAAATTTCATATGTGTTAGAAAATTTCATATTGTATTAGAAAAAATTTCAGACATTTTAACTATATTTAATATTGTGTAATGAATTTTTTTGACGTTTTGATTCTAATGTTGTGTAATTGATTTTTCCAAATTTTCTATTATTTCTTAATATTGAATGGAATGTTGCAATATTAGAAATGTTGCTAGGTATTTATATTTAGTTGTTAATTATTTTTATGACAGGATTCAAAATGGACCGTCAATGGATGTACGGCGGTAGGAACACCATGGCATGGATTATTGGTCTAGACGTTTTTCTCAATGCGGCTGAAGCCACCAGATCCACGAAGGGTCTCATGTGTTGTCCATGCCGTATTTGCCGTAATGGAAAACAGTTTCAGAAAAGGGATACTCTACACGTTCACCTAACTGAAAACAGTTTCATGGATAGCTATAATGTTTGGACAAAGCATGGTGAACTCAGTGTTGTGATGGGAGACAATGAAGACGAAGACGACGATAACAACATCCCAGACTTTGCATACTTACATGAAGCTGGAGCCTTTGACGACAATGATGACCCAATGGAAGGGGTTGATGCAAATGTCGTACAGGAGGAGGAGGCACCCGATGAGTTAGGTCAGGTCTTGCTTGATGCACAGAAAGACAGTGAAACTGCGAGAGAGTCAAAAAAGTTTGAAAAGATGCTAAAGGATCACAAAACGAAATTATACCCAAGCTGCAAGCCGGACCTGAAGAAACTGGGTAGCACGCTGGAGATGCTAAAATGGAAAGCAACTAATGGCGTCAGCGACAAAGGATTTGGTGAGCTACTACAAATCATAAAAAACATGCTTCCTGAGGCTAATGTGCTGCCGTCAACCACATACCAAGCCAAAAAGATTGTGTGCCCTCTTGGATTGGAGGTACAGAAGATACACGCATGTCCTAATGATTGTATCTTGTATCGCGGCGCTGAATATGAGAAATTAGAAGCTTGTCCTGTTTGTGGTGTGTTGCGATACAAGATCAGGCGAGACGATCCTGGTGAAGTTGACGGGCAGCCAGCGAAGAAGAAAATTCCTGCAAAGGTGATGTGGTATTTTCCAGTGATTCCACGATTGAAGCGTTTGTTCAGAAGTAAGGAGAACGCAAAGTTGATGCGGTGGCACTGTCGGTGTTCTACCGTCAATCCTACCGAGGGGTATCCCGAGGTAGTAGAGTTCAGGTGGAGTTTCGCCGAGATCAGGAACGCTAAGGACAAGCAACTCAGGATTTTAGACAGGTTCGGGCCGCAGAGATAGCGTAATACCCTACGTCCTGTATGTTGGTTTGTATTCAATGGTTGTGTCCTTTGGAGGGGGTCCCTGCCCAGCCTTATATACACGGCGAGCAGGGTTACAAGGTCGGTTCCGAGTAGAATCCTAACCTATTACAACTCGTGGAGTGCTTTACAAGCCAATCCGAGTAGTTTACAAGTCATACGACTAGTTTTCATAACGAGGAGAGTCCTTGTAGTACTCTACTCGTAGTCTTCACGCTTGGTACGACTCCTTCAGAGATCATCAATGAGTCCTTGTAGGCCCATGATCGTACCTCCAACAAGCCCCCAAGCGCTTCATCGTCAAGCTTCAACATCAACCGAGTACTTGCCAAGTCCTTCGAGTACATTTTCGAGTGCTTCGAGTACTCGCTCAGCCTTGGAAAGTTCTTGGTTGTCAGGAGGCCATGAGGTGCTTATGCCCCGCTAATCTTGACCAAATCAGTAGTCTTCAATCTTTTATATGGGGTGCGGTGAAAGTCGCACTCCATATGGAGTAGCCCCCGAGCCTTAAGTTGAATCGAAGAATCAGGTTGAGGGTCTACAGAATCTTGAATCTTCATCTGATCTTGAAAGGTGCAATTTGAAAAATTGCACTTGATATCAAGTAGCCCCCGAGCCTTGGTTTGAATCACAGAATCAAGCCATAGGTCTTGATTTAAGTCTTCATTCTTCAGAAAAAATAAAATTCCAATTCCTTTACTACCCTGCAGCCCCCGAGCCTTGAACTATATGGACATATAGAAAAGGATCAAGTCTCAAGATTGACAGAGTAGTTTTGAGAGTAGAAAAGAGGTAAATCCAAAATTTTGAAAGTAAAGGAAAAGAAAACTAATTGTATTTCCAGGATAGTCCCTGAAATTATCAATTAATTTCAAATCCAATCCCTCAAAAATGGAAATAACCTGTAACTGTAGCCTTTGAATACCAAACGGCGCGCCCACCAGTACTTATCCGAACCGTCAGGGCAAACAAAACCCTAACCGTCGCCAAGACACAAAACGCCGCCAATCTCCTTTGAGCGAAAAAGCCCACGAGCCCCCGAGCGAAGTAATCTGCCAGCCCCCGAGCAAAAAACCATCCAATCTCAGATCTAGCCATCCAAGTCGCATTCAACCACGCACCAAGATGACATCCAAGAAGGACAAGAGGACAGGCCGCAGTGAATCTCGTGGAAAAGAGGTGAAGCTGCCGTCGCCAAAGCGCGGCAAGTTGCAGAAAAGATCGCACCCAATGCCTAATACCTACATGAAGGCGTCCAAGGCAACTGAGGATCATCTGCAGAAGTTGGTTGCTGACGGATTTCTCAAGGAGCAGCAAGTTCTGTTGTGGGAGATCCCTGGATCAAATGAGAAGGCCCCAATGGTTCCAGTGGACAAGACACTTATGTTCAGCCATTTCATCTTGATGGGATTGGGCCTCCCGACTTGTGATTTCCTGCGAGGTCTGCTCTTTTTCTATGGACTGGAACTTCCCAATCTGACACCCAATGGGATTCTCTAGATTTCCATTTTTGTGTTTTTCTACGAAGCATTCTTGGGAATCAGGCCGCACTTCCAATTATTCAGGAGGTTATTCCAGTGCAAGCCTCAACCCAAGAAAGATGCCACATGTCCTGTTGGCGGAGCCGGCTTCCAATTGCGGCAAGATGCGAAGGACATTTATCTCGAGTATGATATGTTCAGCAGCAATTCAGGATGGAAGGAGCAGTGGTGGTATGTTGGAGACTATGAGCCAAAGCTGCCCGAGTGGACTGGAGTCGCTCCAGTAGACTTCCCCGAGTTGAAGAGTCTACCCACCATTGCGGAGAACATCCAAATCCCAGAGCTACTGTCCTGCATTGCCAAGCTGAAACAAGATAGTGTAACAGGAGCCTCCGTGGTGTATTCATGGATTAAACGTCGAGTCCAACCACTCGCGCAAAAAGACCACTGGGGCTTCGAGTACATAGGACAAGAAGATCCTACCAGAATGAGTCGTGAAGAACTCACTGAAGAGGAGATCATGCAGCGAGTACAAATGCTGATGCCAAAGGTTGACGCTGTACCATATCTCCCCAAGCTTTTTGATGCCACAAATCCACCCAAACCGGTAAGTATAGTACTCATAGTATATGTTTATGCAATATATATCTCTGTAAAATCACCACTCTGATGGTAAAAATATCTGACTGTGCAGGAAGATGTGGACTTATTTTTCTCATGGCCCCTCATGCCTGATCAGATTCCAACAGGTGCGGATCCCAAATTCTCGATTCCATCTCACCTGTGGAAACCACCCATACAAGGCTCGGACGACTCGGAATCATCACTCCGTTCGAGTGATTTTGATGATTTCCAAGTGTTGCCTCGTGCAAAGGGTGATGACCAAAGCACTTCCAATACAGATCTGCTGGATAGGGGCAAAGACATATCTTTTCCAGTAGATGCTCGGAGGAGGAGAGCTGCCCGCAAGAGGAAACTCATTACTGCGAGAACAACTTCCTCCGAATCAACTGTCAGCGACAATCCCTGGTAAGTATACCAGTCGTCAAAGCAAGAGTAGTTTAGATGACCACTCATTAATGTATATAATTCCTTTAAAATGTAGGGATGGCAATGATGAAGGTCCAGAAAATCAGCCTGAGGTGAGCTCGAAGCCCCCGAGCCCATTGAAGGACACGGCGCAAGAAATTGAAGCCCCCAGCATCTTACCAGTCCCGGAGATCGAAAGTACTGAGGCCGTGGGTGATTCATCACCAGCGAGCGCGAAGAAAGTCCCTGAGTCAGGTGCCATTGAAATAATTATTCCTTCACTGGTGTTTGGCGAGCCACAGATACCGGACAAAAAGTCCAAAAGGTAATCAATTCTGCTCGTAGTCAAGTCTTGAATCATAATAGAGTAGTAATTTGAAGTAAATATTGATCTGTCAATGCAGAAAATCCGCCTCTTTGCCACCAAGGAAGAAAGCTAAAGTGTCGGCCGAAGAGCCACAACCAGAGCAAGAGCAAACTACTCCTGGTGGACAAGAGCAAAATATACCAGTAGTAGAGAGACCCGCTCTGCCAGCAGATAATTCACTCGTGTCGGAAATTATTCCAGAAAAATCTGCTGCAGATGAAATCCCAACAGCACCCAAACTGCCAGAGCCAATTGGTCAAGTCATGGACATCATACCCGACTTGCCATTGCTCACCAACGAAGAAGGTGAAGGCGCGAAGCAGATGGCGCAGCCAAGTACTCGACCCAAACTGGCGAAGACAATTGGATTGCAGTTCCTGCCAACTTCCAGTGGGGTGGGTACATCAGAGGAAATCCCTGAGTTGGATATAAGCATCGCCATGCCAGGAGCAGCAGAACTATTTGAAGATCCTTTGCTGAGTGCCGACGCAATTGCAGCCTTCATCGAGTCTCAAAGACGAATTGCTACCCTGGCACAAGGCTCAATCAAATATGTAGAGGTAATGGAACTTCCCAAGGCTTGTTCAATTAGTAGTCGAGTGCCAATTTGTATCTGATCAACTTTTGCAGGACCTGGCTGCTCGCTCCAAGAACAAATCGCAAGCCTTATACGCGATGTCAGATGCATCAATACGGGCTCAACAGTTGGAGACCGAACTAGCCAAGAGCAAAGAGCAGATAGCACAGGCTATCTCTTCAATTTGAGTCAATCCAGGCAGAGAAGGAATCCGCTCGTCAAGAGTTGGAACTAACTCAGAATGAATATGCTGCCCGCCAGGAACAATGGAAAGCCGAAGAGGAACGGCTAAAGAAAAGGAATCAAACTTTGACCAAGACAAATACTGGTCAGTCTTCCTGCTCAAAAACCTCTTCCACGACTTATAATTTTCTTGTTTTATGATGAGACCACTTCCTTATGCAGATCATATGACGGCCTATATGAAGCTCAGAGCTGAATGCACTTCATGGCAGAATGGTATATATCGAGCCACAGAAGAAAAAGAAAAACTCTCCCGTGATTATACTGCTCTGTATGAGACTCATAACGAGTTTATGACAGAGTATGACCAAGCCATGAAGATGTTGGAGCAGTCAGATGCCACCCTCAAGGACGCTTTGGAGAAAAGCATAGTAGTCGGAGAGGAATACTAGGCTCTGAAGAACGAACATGCTGAGCTCGTCAAAGCAGCAACTACGCTGGTGAACTCCATCGGACACGATGCACCTGAAGAGTCTAGGAAACCACTCTTGCAGCGCATCCAAGAAGCCCCCAGCAAGTTCGCGGCGTACTTGAAGAAGACCTGCTGCTATGTGGCGGATCACGTGCTGGCGGTCATCCAGTCCTTCTACCCAGAAGCAGAAATTGATGATGTCCTGACAGGTAGAGCTAAAGACTGCGAAAAGACCAAATTTGTAGAATATCTGAAGCACTTTGAGCCTATAGCGGCAGAAGTCATAGAAAACCTTGCAATTGCAATAGATATGTATCTTTGCAGGAGCAGAGTTATTTGAAATATAAGAATATTTGAATCTTTGTAACATATTTTTTAAATATGAAAAATTTGTATGAGTGAAGACTGCTTTGTTCAAATCTGGCATCCATATGCCTCTCAAAAATTACTACTATCTCCGGAGTAGACTTTGAAATACTTGATAGATCAGTATTCAAAGATTTGTGAATCAATAGATTTATATAGTCGTCTTTGCAAGTTGTGATGTACTCGAGAGTAACAATCGACAAACTTGGAAAAAATCGTAATATACCCGTAGGTAAAAGCTTCTAAGGCTAGCTGGCCTTGACAGATGCTCATCCTAGTCTTAGTTAGAATAAGTACTCGGATATCTTGACAAAGTACCCGTAGGTAGATGCTTTCTAAGGCTAGCTGGCCTCTACAGGTGCTCAGCCTGGTCTTAGTCAAAACTAAGTACTCAGGGATCCTGGTAGGTGTATTAGAGACTCTTCGGATTTTGGTTTTTGTATACTGTTGTATCAACAAGTATCAAAAGGAACTCCAGTAATTATGAGCTAGAGTAGTCTTATAAGACAACAAGAGCGTTTGCTTCAACAATAAATAAGAAATCTGATGTTGAAAACCCGAAATCCGCTTTATTCAATCTTCAATCATGAATCCCAAGAATATTTACAGACTCTGACTGACTCAGAAGAAGAATTCTAGGCATAAAACTTATGCAAGTGCTCGATGTTCCAGGAGTCTCTCTCTTTGACTCCTTCGCTGTTCTTCAGACGATATGACCCGGGTCCTTGTCACCTTGTGGACGATGAAAGGTCCTTCCCAGCGAGACATTAGCTTGTGCAAACCCGTAGTCTTCTGGATTCTGCGTAATATCAAGTCGCCGACGTTGAATGATCTTTCTTGGACGTTTCTGTTGTGATATTGTCGCATCCCTTGAATGTATCGAGCAGAATTCAGCAATGCTATGCAATGTTCTTCCTCGATCAAATCAATTTCCAGTCGCCTCGTGTCATCAGCAACGCCTTCGTCATATTGCTCCACTCGTGATGACTTGTACATGAGATCAACCGGTAGGATAGCTTCATATCCATAAACCAAGAAGTATGGCGAGTGGCCGGTGGGTTTGTAGGGCTGAGTACGAAGCCCCCAGACTACATGGCCCAACTCATAGATCCACTTCCCTCCATATTTCCTGTCATGCTCGAACAATCGCTTCTTCAAACCATCCAGAATCATGCCATTGGCTCTCTCGACTTATCTGTTGGCCTTGGGGTGTGCTACTGACACATGAACGACTTCGATGTCGTGCCTCTCGCAGTGATCTTTGAACTCGTAGCTGTTGAAATTGGAGCCCAAATCTGTGATAATGTGATGAGGACACCCATACCTGAACATTAAATCAGTAATGAACCCCGTGGCCTTGGCTGCAGATATGTCTGTGACTGGTTTGACTTCGATCCACTTGGTAAACTTGTCGATGGTGACTAGTACGTGTGTAAAGTTACCCGGAGCAGTCGTAAGCTTGCCCACAATATCCAGCCCCCAGCATGCGAACGGCCATGATGGAGGAATAGCAATCAAATTGTGCGCGGGCACATGTTGCTATCTAGCAAAGAATTGGCACCCTGGGCACTTGCGAACGATCTCCTCTGCATCTTGTAAGGCTGTAGGCCAGTAGAAAGCTGCTCTAAACGCTTTCCTACCATTGTATGTGATCCTGCATGATTCCCGCACGCGCCGTCGTGTATCTCTTGTAGGATTCATTTGCCTCTTGCTCTTGGGACGCACCGCATAGCTATGTTGGTGTATAGTCCTCTCCTGTATAGCTGATCTCCAATTAGGAGATAATTCTTTGACCTTCGTAAGACTTGCTCGGCTTCTGTCTTGTTCAGAGGTAGAGCCTTGTTCTTGATATACTCGATGAAGGGGATACGCCAGTCTTCCTCGATGATTAGGACCTCTCGATCTGGTCCATGGTCTTCGTTGTTGGCAGGAGTTGACTTCTCGAAGTCGATCGTCCTCTTGTGGAGTTCCTGAACGAAAACTCCCGCTGGGACTTCTGGCCGAGTGGATCCCAACTTGGATAATACGTCAACGGCGACATTGTCATCACAGATTACCCAATGATACTCGATGCCAGCGAATTTGTTCTCCATCTTGCATACTTCCTCACAGTAAGCATCCATGTTGTCCTTCTGGCGACCCCAATCCTTGTTACAGTGGTTGATGACGACAGAAGAGTCGCCGTAAACCATCAATCGCTTGATTCCTAGGGAAATCGCCATTCGTAACCCATGTAGCAACGCTTCCTACTCTGCTTCGTTGTTGGACACCTTCCAGAAGATTTGCAGAATGTACTTGAGTTGATCGCCCTTGGGTGAGATGAAAAGTACTCCCGCGCCGACGCCTTCGAGCTTCAGAGAGCCGTCGAAGTACATAATCCAATGTTCAGGTCTGCCGACCGGGATATCAACTTGATTTTTGCGCCATTCAGCCATGAAGTCTGCCAGGACTTGCGACTTGATGGCCTTCTTGGACTTGAACTCGATGCTGAGTGCTTCGAGCTCGACTGCCCACTTTGAAATTCGCCCGGTGGCGTCCGGGTTATGTAAGATTTCTCCCAGGCCAAACTCCGTGACCACTGAGATGGTGTATGTGTCGAAGTAGTGGCGCAGCTTCCTTGATGTGATGAGTAGTGCGTAGAGTAGTTTCTGCACCACCGGGTATCGGGCCTTGGACTCTGTAAGGACTTCACTGACGAAGTATACCGGTCTCTGCATAGGGTATGTGTGATTGTCTTCAGGCCTCTCGACGACCAGTGTTGTACTCACCACATGAGTGGTTGCTGTGATATAGAGTAGCAGCTCTTTGCCATCGTCGTGTGGGGCAGTCAGTATTGGCGGTTTTTGCAGGTGCTGCTGAAGATCCTTCAATGCTGCTGCCGCCTCCTCCGTCCATTGGAACTTGTCCCCCTTCTTCAAGAGCTTGAAGAAGGGCAAGCCTCTTTCTCCGAGTCGTGAGATGAAACGATGTAGTGCCGCCATGCACCCAGTAAGCTTCTGGATGTCTTTGATCGTCTTTGGAGCCTCCATAACGGTGATAGCGTTGATCTTCTCCGGTTGGCCTCAATTCCTCAGTGACTGATGATGAACCCAAGTAGTTTCCCAGAGGGTACTCCAAAGACGCACTTCGTTGAGTTGAGCTTCCAGTGCCACTTCCGCAGGGATGCGAAAGTTTCTTCCAGGTCAGCGATGAGATCGTCGGGATTCCTGGTCTTTACAACCACGTCATCCACGTATGCTTCTACATTGTGGTGTAGTTGCTTCTCGAGGCAGAGCTGGATAGCACGCTGATAAGTCGCTTCGGCGTTTTTCAACCCGAAGGACATTGTAGTGTAGGCGTAGGCCCCGTAGGGAGTGATGAACGCCGTCTTGATCTGATCCTCCTCTTTCAGTGATATATGGTGATATCCTGAGTAGCAATCAGGAAAGCAAAGCAGAGCGCAGCCAGTAGTAGAGTCGATGACCTGGTCAATGCACGGGAGCCCGAAAGGGTCCTTGGGGCAGTGCTTGTTCAAGTCAGTGTAGTCGACGCACATCCTCCACTCGTTGTTGTTTTTCTTCCGTACCAAAACTGGATTTGCTAGCCAGTCTGGGTGAAAGACTTCCTTGATGAATCCTGTGGTGAGTAGTTTTGCTAACTCTTTCTTGATTGCATCCTGCTTATCAGATGCAAATTGTCGTAGTCGTTGCTTCTTTGGGGTTGCTTTGGGGTCGACATTTAAGCTGTGCTCGATCAGGTCCCTTGGCACTCCTGGCATGTCTGCGGGTTTCCATGCGAAGATGTCACAGTTAGCCTGCAGGAACCTGACGAGCGCGTCTTCCTATTTGGGAGTTAGGCCAGCCCCGATCTTGGTGGTCTTGGACTGGTCTCCTTCCATCAGCTCTGCGTCCTTCGTTGCCACGTCGTCGGGGGTGGTCGCATTGAGTGGCCCTGACTCCTTTGTAGGAATCTCGAGCTCTGTCTTCCTTAGCTTTTGAGCGGCTGCGAAGATTTGAGCCATAGAGTTTGGCACCTGAGTGGTGGCTGCGAACTCTACAGCTTCTCTGTCACAGTCATATGATCGCCTCAAGTCGCCACGGAGGGAGATGACACCCTTGGGTCCTGGCATCTTGAGGACGAGGTAGACGTAGTGAGGTATGGCCATGAACTTGGCCAATGCAGAGCGTCCGAGGATGGCTTGATATGAAGTTTCAAAATCTGCCACCTCGAACTTGACGTACTCTGTCCTGTAGTTCTCTGGGGTGCCGAACGTTACTGGTAATGTGACTTGTCCCAATGGGAGACTGCCATTACCAGGAACGATGCCGTAGAACGGAGAGTCTGTGGGCATGAGCAATTTCTCGATGTCGAGGCCCATCCTCTTCAGAGTGCCGGAGAATAGCACGTTCAGCCCGGCGCCGCCATCGATGAGCACCTTGGTGAGTTTTGACCCCGCTACCGTGGGATCCAGGATGAGTGGTAATTGTCCTGGTTCGTCGTAGCTGTTCCACTGGTCCTCTCTTGAGAAGGTAATTGGAACTTTCGAGTGCTTTAGGTACCGTGGAACAGCTGGCTCGACCGCCATGATGTGGCGTATGGCGAGTTTGTGGTTCCTCCGAGTTGGGAAACCATAGTCACCTCCGATGATGACCATGAGAACTTGGTCCGCCTTTTGGAAGCGGGGGGTCTCGTCGTCTTCGTCGTCATCGTCCGCCTTTTCCTTGTTCTTGGCGGCAGGGTCGAGTGGTTCTCTTGCTGGCTTCTTCTTGCCCTTTTCTTCACGCGGCTGCTGAGCAGTAGGCGCGTTGGAGATCGTAGCATTGGCCCATGGTGTGCTTATGCTTTGGGTGCATTGGACACGGCCTATCCATGATCTTCTCCACGTCGGTCTTGCCAGGGTAGTTCTTCTTCTGGCTTCTCATGCTGCTATCCAACGTTGCAATTGTGTCGTCAGGCTTGCGCTTGTTGTGCTGATAGTTTTGGGCTTTAGCCCTTCTCCTTGCCCTTGGGGGGACCGTATTTCTCAAGGTCACGGTCCTCTTGATCAGCCCATGCTTCGACTTGACTGCGTAGAGCTTCCAGGGTCTTGGGGCGATGCAGGCCGAACTGTCTGTCAAAGTATCGGTTGGTGATGCCGTTCTGAAATAAGTCGATGCAATCGCGATCAGACACGTCCGCCACCAGGGTCTTGATTTCCATGAAGCGGCGCATGTACTCGCGAAGATTTTTGTTGTGCTGCTGCTTGCACATGGCCAGATCATGACGAGTCTTGGGTCGATTGAAAGTGCCCTGGAAGTTCGCCACGAACATCTTCTTCAGTCGTTCCCACGAGTCGATGGATTGTCGTGGCAGGTTCTCGAACCATGTGATCGGGGCGGGCTCAAGTGCTAGTGGGAAGTACCGGCATTTGATTGCACTATTGCCGCCCGCACATTCTATGGATGTAGAGTAGATGCGCAGCCATGACTCGGGGAGGTCTTGCCGTCATATTTCTCAAAGCCTGCTGGCTTGAAAGGTTGTGGATACGACGCCATCCTGATGTCTCTGGAGAACATCGGATACTCGTCGTCCTCTTCCTTGTAGCCTTGCTCTTCATCATGCCTTCTGGAGTCGATAATGGATTGTGCCTCACGATTGGCGTTGATGGTTCTTCTTAGATCGTCGTTGTTTGCCGCCCGGTGTGAGGATGTGGCCCGAGCTCCTTCATTGCGACTGGCATTGGGCCATGGCTGGTCTCGTCCAGTCGCACGATTGTCCTCTGGGCGATTTGGCACTACGTCTCTTCCACGATTTGTGCCTCCTTCGCGATGTGCGCCTCCTTCACGGTTTGTGCCTCCTAGGTGGCTTGGAGCCGCCGTTTGGAATTAGTTTATCTCGTCCGCGGTGGCGGGCGCTGCTGTTGACTTCTTCGCTAGCGGCTGCCCGCTCACTGCGGGTCGATGAGGTGGCGAGTGCTTTATCAAGAGTACGGATCATGGCATTGATCCGATCGAGTGCGGCTTCAGACTGTGGAGTACGCGGCAAGCTGCGGATGTGGTAGGCGATCTCCATGGCGTTAGCCATGGGGGAGTCGTAGCGTGCAACTCTCGCGAATTCATGCGCGAGGTTGCGCCCTGGCGAGACGGCGATCGCGGGCGTCAAGGCGTCGCAGAGCTCTCTGGTTGTTTCTGGTCACCCTTGCCGCTTCTTGCTGTGTTGTTTCTCTGTCAGGCGCGAGTTCGTCTGCGGAGATATCAGCCTCCAGCTCGAATGCCCAAGCTAGGTCATTTTCTTATACGAAAACCTCAGCGTCGGCGTCAGCGTTGGCGTTAGGATCAGCTGCGGCTGGGGCTGCTCCTCCGGTGTCAGCCATGAACACCTATCGACTTGGCTCGACAGAGTCAGTAGTTGTTGGGGTGAGGAGTTCTTAGGTGCTCTCCTCGTCTTCTTCTAACGGTGTGCCGTGTTGGAACGACAGATCATCAGTGATGTCAGACCCAAAGAGTACAAAGACCTGGCGGGACTCGTAGATTTCCCGGGGTGTCTTGTCTCTTGGGAACATGACTCTTCCTTCCGGCGTGGCGTGAATCACCAGGTCTTGCCCGCCGTCTTCTTGTAGATCTTCCATGTCCGAGTCCGAGTTGTACACGGGGTTCACCTCCAAGTAGGAGTTAGCGTGACCTGCCGTGACTCGGACTGGGATGTCCCGCTCCGAGTCCAAAGCGGACTCGAACTGGCTCTGCAATGCCTCGCAATAGATGCGGGTCGAATTGTGGAGTCCAAACAGGAATTGGGGTGGGAGGGTTGCCATAGTCGTAATCGACTCGAACTCATGCCCGCGGACAATGTCCGCGAGCGTGATCTCGCCGAGTTGATCAGCCAGATCTTCCATGATGGGTGCTGGTTCTTCCTTCCTCTCCAGGGGCGTCTCGAGGTAGCTGTAGAAACCACCCGAGCCGTCTGGGACGTAGACCCAGTAGCCAAAGTTGAACCTTGTGCCTTCCTGAGGCGCTTCTGATTGGATGTAGGTCACCATTGCGTTCTCCACGGGATCTTCGAGGAAAACCCCTACCTGGCGCGTCAGATTCGGTGTTCTACCGTCGATCCTACCGAGGGGTATCCCGAGGTAGTAGAGTTCAGGTGGAGTTTCACCAAGATCAGGAACGCAAAGGCCAAGCAACTCAGGATTTTAGACAGGTTCGGGTCGCCGAGATAGCGTAATGCCCTACGTCCTGTATGTTGGTTTGTATTCAGTGGTTGTGTCCTTTGGAGAGGGTCCCTGCCCAGCCTTATATACACGGCGAGCAGGGTTACAAGGTCGGTTCCGAGTAGAATCCTAACCTATTACAACTCGTAGAGTGCTTTACAAGCCAATCTGAGTAGTTTATAAGTCATACGACTAGTTTTCATGACGAGGAGAGTCCTTGTAGTACTCTACTCGTAGTCTTCACGCTTGGTACGACTCCTTTAGAGATCATCCATGAGTCCTTGTAGGCCCATGATCGTACCTCCAACAGGCACAAAGAAGATCATAAGCGAGATGAGATGATGAGACATCCTGCAGATGGGTCCCAGTGGAGAAACATTGACAGAGAATTTCCACAATTTGATGAAGATGTAAGGAACATACGGTTTGGTTTAAGTACAGACGGAATGAATCCATTCGGCGATATGAGTAGCAGTCATAGTACTTGGCCAGTTACCTTATGTATATTTAATCTTCCTCCTTGGTTGTGCATGAAGCGAAAGTTCATCATGATGCCAGCTCTCATCGCAGGTCCAAAACAACCTGGAAACGACATCGACGTGTTCCTAAGACCTTTGATCGATGAGCTTTTACTGTTGTGGAAGGATGAAGGTGTAAGTGTGTGGGATGAGTACAAAAGTAGAACATTCATCCTCCGAGCATTACTTTTTGTGACCATCAATGATTGGCCTGCACTTGAAAACCTTTCGGGACAGTCAAACAAGGGATACTCGGCCTGCACCCACTGTTATTATGAAACAGACTGCATTTATTTGAAGCACTGTTGAAAGTGCGTGTATATGGGCCATCGTCGGTTTTTACCACCGAAGCACCCATTAAGACATGAAGGAAAACATTTTAGAGGCGAGTCTGATAATCGATCTAAGCCTTTGTTCCGCAACGGAAAGCGTGTGTTTTCGATGGTAAAGGATGTGTAGGTAGTATTTGGAAAGGGCCCTGGTAGCCAAGCCGTTCCAAATGACGAGGACGGACATGCACCCATGTGGAAGAAAAAGAGTATATTATGGGAGCTACCTTATTGGGAGATGTTGGAGGTCCGCAATGCAATTGATGTGATGCACCTGATGAAGAATCTTTGTGTGAACTTGCTAGGCTTCATGGGTATATATGGAAAAGGGAAAGATACCGTGGAAGCATCGCAAAAGGCTATGGAACGGAGGAGGTCATTGAATTTTGTGTAGACTTTATTGAGGATCTTGATCCGGTTGGACGCCCCGTGTCACACCATGAGGGACGACTCTGCGGAAAGGGAACACTTGGAAGAAAAGCTATTATGGACCTCCCTCAAATTGAAATTTGCCAAGCAAACTACACGGTTCTACAAAGTTCGACCTTGGTGGCTCCATATATAGAGGAGCATAAAGATATTATACGATCCGAAAACCCAAACAAGAATGAAGCATGGATTACCCGTCATCACGTAGTGACTTTCAGAGATTTGCTGAGACGAAAATTCATCGGTCATGGCACGATTGATCAAGAACTTCAATGGCTGGCTAGGGGACCATCAATCACAATCTTGCAATACCAAGGCTACGAGATAGATGGGTATACATTCTACACAAGATCTTAATACCAGAAGAGCACTAACCAAAATAGTGGTGTCCGTATAGATGCAATAGGAAATGATGGAATAAAGGACATCTACTATGGCGTCATAGAGGAGATATGGGAACTTGATTATGGACCTATAAAATTTGCCCTGTTCCGCTGGCAATGGGTGAGCCGCGCCGGCGTAACGATAGACAGATATGGGATGACAATGGTGGACCTAAAAAAGATTGGATATAAGGAGGAACCATTTGTCCTAGCCAAAAATGTGACCCGAGTGTTCTACATGAAAGACATGGCAAGCAAGCCCAAGAAAAAAAAATTAAACCCAAGAAGAGAAAACAAAAGAAGCAGATGGAAGAGGAGCAGACAGAAAAGGAGCAGACGGTAAAGAAACCAGAAGATAATGAGCCTAAACGTCACATACTTCTTCCAGAAAAAAGAAAAATAGTTGTAGTTGAAGACATTACGGACAAATCAGAAGATTATGATCAGTTAGATGACCGTCCTCCATTCTCAGTTGATGTTGACCCTAGCATCCTGTTATCCAAAGAAGACGCTCCGTACTTACGGCGCGATCACAACCAGGGGACATTCGTCAGACGGAAGATTAATTTTGTTTCAGCAGAAGATGAAGATATTGGCCTCAATTATTTATTTTCTATTAAGCGATGAAATGTAATGTGTGTGGTTTTGTAAGTATGGACTTATATTTATATCGATGAAGTAAATGTAATGTGTGAAATTTGACGTAATTATCTCAATGTAATTTAATTTTCTTTTTTTCTTTTTTATCAAAAGTGTTGATTATTGAAATTTGACGTTACTTAAATAATTAATTTTTGATTTGAATAAACGGTTATATTAGATTTGGAAGTTATTATTTGTAAATATTTTTGCATGTAAAAAATAATAACCTCTTCGTATTTTACAAATTTACTATAGGTATGTGGTATATTTGCTGAGATATTTTACAAATTACTATAGGTATGTGGTATGTGTGTATTTTCAAATTTGAAATTAAACATGTAATCATCAATGTGATGCTCCATAATATGTAATTTGAAAGTATATGTTGTGCCTTTACGATTTATAATAATAACTGTTAAACAGAAATAAAAGTAATATACACGAATAGAAAAGAAAAAAAAGAGAAAAAGTGAAACATTTACACGGGAGGCAGGTTAGTACCGGTTTGTAACACGGCCCGTACTAACCTGCCTCACGTTTTCGTTTCCTGTTTTCGTTTCCTGTCGGATATGGCAGGGTAGTCCCGGGCCGTATTACAAACCGGTACTAACGTGCCTGGGGTGGCAGGTTAGTACCGGGCCGTTTTACAAACCGGTACTAACGTGCCTGGGGTGGCAGGTTAGTACCGGTTTGTAACACGGCCCGGAACTAACCTGCCTGGGGTATAAAACCGCACTCTTCTCCTTCCTCCGCACTTAGCCAAATTTCACGCTTCCTCCGCCGCCGCCACGCCCCCTCCGTCGCCGTTCACGCACGCCGCCGCCGTCCCCCGCCTCCCCGTCGTCCGGTCGCGGTTCCCCGACGCCGCTGCGGTCCCGTGCAGTCTCCGGCCGCCGTCATCCCGCCACGCCGCCGCCGCCATCCCATGTCGCGCCGCCAACCCGCCGCGCCGCCGCCGCCTTCGACGTACACGCGCTTCCCCATCGTCCGGCTGCAGTTCCCCGACGCCGCCGCCGTCCCCTATGCCTCAGGCCGCCGTCCGCACTCCCTGACGAGCCCCCATCCCCGACGCGCCGCAATCCCGCCGCACCGCCGCCGTCGGGTTCCATCACCGCCGCTGCACGTCGCCTCTCCCTCGACATCTCCCGCGCTGGCGACTCTCCCTCGCCCTTCTGCCCGCCGCCCGTCGTCGCGGCCCTCCCGCCGGCCTCCCCTCGCGCGGTACACCCTTGCCCCGTCGCGCTTGACGGCCGGCCGGCCGCCTCCAATCGTGTCGGACCGTCGTGTACATGCTCTGCTGACGTCAGCCCATCTGGGTGCTGACGTCAGCAGCCTTTTTTAGTAGATTTAGAAAAAGTCATATGTATTCATATGTGTTACAAAAATTGATATGTGTTAGAAAAAATTCATATGTGTTAGAAAAATTCATATGTATTCATATGTGTTAGAAAAAATTCATATGTATTCATATGTGTTAGAAAAATTTATATGTGTTAGAAAAAATTTGTATGTGTTAGAAAAATTCATATGTTTTCGAAAAAATTCATATGTATTCATATGTGTTAGAAAAATTTATACATGTTAGAAAAAATTCATATGTGTTAGAAAAATTTCATATGTGTTAGAAAAATTCATATGTGTTAGAAAAATTCATATGTATTCATATCTGTTAGAAAAAATTCATATGTGTTAGAAAACATTCATATGTATTCATATGTGTTAGAAAAATTTCATATGTGTTAGAAAAATTTATATGTGTTAGAAAAATTTCATATGTGTTAGAAAAATTCATATGTTATGTGTTAGAAAAATTTATATGTGTTAGAAAAATTTCATATGTGTTAGAAAAATTTATATGTGTTAGAAAAATTTATATGTGTTAGAAAAATTTATATGTGTTAGAAAAATTTCATATGTGTTAGAAAAATTTCATATGTGTTAGAAAAATTTATATGTGCTAGAAAATTTCATATGTGTTAGAAAAATTTCATATGTGTTAGAAAAATTTATATGTGTTAGAGAAAATTCATATGTGTTAGAAAAATTCATGTGTTAGAAAAATTCATGTGTTAGAAAAATATCATATGTGCTAGAAAAATTCATATGTGTTAGAAAAATTAATATGTGTTAGAAAAATTCATATGTGTTAGAATAACTTAGTCCTATCATATATTAGGATAAATGACGAGACGTAGCGAGGAGGAGGAGTTGCTTCATAATATGATTCGAGACGGTACAGACCCCATAGAGTTTGACGACAGTCTATTTCTTGATTTATCTGGACATGGTTTGGACGGGGGGAATGGAGATGATGATGGAGATGATGTGGAAGATGATGATGGAGACGACCAAGAACTAAGAAACTGGTCTTGGCAGAAGACAATGAGACCGAGGTATACATAAGGATTTTGATCGGGCATCTGGATTAATTTTGTATTAATTAATTTGTATTAATTGATAGTTTAATTATTTTTAGGCATCTGGATCGCAGCCTCCAAAATGGAAGCGAGGCTGCAAAAGAAAGATGACCGGGCATACCCTGGTCATTGCAGTGAAAGATGATGGTGAACCAACGGCACCGCCTGGGATTAAGACGAGTTATGTGAATCAATGTGGATATCTTGTTAGGGAAAACATCCCCATCAAGTACGAGCTTTGGAGGATATCTAAAAACAGCGATCCAAATATTCAAATTCGACAAATATTCCTGGAGTCAGAGAAGGAAATGTTATGGAAGCAGATCACTACACACTTCAAATTTCCGGAAGGCAAATTTGAGAAAGTCAAGGATTGGACGACGAGGAAGATGGCTAACCAGTTACAGTCATTTAAGAAGAAGTTGAAAGCCAATTTCGTCAAGAAGAATCTCACACCAGATTTTGAGAAGCAGTACCAGAACCAAAGGCCGCTTTGGGATGAATTCTTGCAGAATCAATTGTCGGCAGACTACCTGAAGCGAGTTAAAACTAACACAGAAAATGCCTCGAAGAAAAGTCAGTTCCACCATCTAGGACCAGGAGGTTATGAGAAGGCGATTCCGAAATGGAAGAAGATGGAAGATGAATTGATACAACGAGGAATCAGTACCGCAGGCACTCTCGTGGCCGTTACGAGTGAGGTGGTACTTCTATGCTCATGGAGGCAGACTAAACATGGAAAATGGTGCGTTTATCACTAGCGATGCCATAGCCGCCGCGGTCGACAGGCTAGACGGAGCAATGAAGAAAGTGCAAGATGAATCTTTCAAGCCTAATCGAGAGAAGGACGAGCTGACTTACGCTCTTGGCAATCCAGAACACACTGGTCGGACTCGAGGCATGGGCGTAGTATCATGGAAATATGGCTTCAGTCAGGATCTACAGACGTACCGAAGCCGCTTCAGAAGCAAAAAAGCCATCCAAGAACAAATGCAAGAGCTCCATGACAGGCTAGCTCAGGTTGAAAATAGAATAGCCCAAGAAATGAATGAACGAGTCGATCAGTGCCTAGCAGAAGTACTTAGCCAACAGCAGGGACAACCTAGTGCTGCTGCAGGCGGCGAGAATTTGGAGATCAGCCCCGCATCTCAGCGTCGTAGCAGCATTGCTTCCACCAAGGCCGCTGAAAGATATCCCGTGGATGACATCACTACGAGGACGGACTGTGAGCTTCTTTATCTTGTTAGGAGGAAGCTCAAGGTATGTGCTGAAGGTGTTGCTGAAGTACTGGTCCCGGGCGAGACACTTCACAATGTGCCGATTCCCGAAGTGTACGCTAGACTTTTGGTTGACCGAGTGGCTGGTGATTGGGCTGAAGACCTTGCGATCCCAATCCCTACAAGTGAGGGTGGAGAGGAACTACGAGATGGGTTGCATACATGGATCTGTTGGCCTAAGGGAGACATCAGATTGTAGCCAGGAACAACAGATTCGGCTGCAGCATCAGCTACGAGGGACCCCAGCATGGATCCACCGTCTCCACAGGGTTTCGACAACGACATGGAACCGCCCTCACCAACTGGTACAAGGGACGCCAACATTAGTCCACCTAAGCCTCAGCCGAAGAAGAGGTACGCCAAGGCTCCAATTCCGCTGGCTCCAAAGTGGCAGAAGCAGAAGAAAGAGAAGCCTCCGCCCCCGAAGCTCCCGTACGAGAAAACAGCTGAGGAAACCGATGCGGTCGTCAACCAAGACGTTGTGGATTTTTTTCAGAAGGTTAAGGACAAGATAAAGCCAAAGCCGAAGGAACCGGTTGACCCGACAGCCGTAAGACACTTTGTTAAATAGGCCACACCTATGGTCAAAGCAAAGGTATCGGACTACGACCGCACAATCATGAAGTCGTACAAGAAAGTCGAAAACAGAATTAGTGCATCGTCTTCGAAAAGCGGTCAATCCAAAAGTAGTGCATCCAAAGGCATTGCACAGCTAGGACAGCAATCCAAGCAATCGATTCCTCCGCTTGTTGTGCTATCAGAGGAAGAACAACAATTGGTTGAGGTTATGAAGCAAACCAACCTCACAAAAGCACAACTGCGAGGCGAAGATCATATTCCACTACACGAGGGATGCAATTGAAAACCGTTCGAATTGGGGAAATCACTTGTATGGCCTGAGCTGCTACCACACCTAGGGACCAGAATGTATGAGTTCCACAATTGGTACATGCGAGAATCTGGAAATGGATTGGTCATGTTCGCAGCACGGATCAGAAATTCACCCTATCGGCCGCCATGTGATATGTGGATTGATTTCGAAGATATCCAGTTTTTGTACCATCGAGATGCCCTTTCCAAGTCCCTCATGAGTGCATGGATTTTGTAAGTATTTAATCACATGTTTATATTGTATCTCTAGTTGTCAAGCCTATCTAACTATATGTTATTGTGTATCATGTACGATGGAGTATCAACATTGCCGGAAGAAGGGATACTATGGCATTGGCTTCTTGGATCCAGATATCTTACACAAGGACAGTATTGCACAATATCCCAATCGGACGACAACAAATATCTTCAATGCCTTGATGGCGCAACATACACGTTCATTCATACTTTTACCGTACCTCTTCGGGTTAGTATTGAACATATTTTTTATTTCTATATTCATTCATCTTACAGTTCTAAATTCAAGACATTAATTACATCTTCATATGTAAATGTTCCACTGGATCCTCCTTGTACTCAAAATTAATCGATGCCGGATTACGGTGTTCGACTCTTTGAGAAAGCCGATGACAGATTATCAATGCCTCATTGATATTTTTAACAAAGCGTGGAAAACGCTTTGTTAAACACCAAATTGGAATATCAAATATGGACGAGCTTGTATGGAGGCCTAACTTTCCGGTACGTTCAAAATTTTATATTAGTCTTATTTCATTTAGTCAAACATCGAGAGAGTATTACATAACCGACTGTTCATATACGTGTGTATATATAGTGTATGAGACAGGAACAGGGAAACAACCTGTGTGGGTACTACATATGCGATTTCATCCACACATTTGTAGGTCCGAAGCAGATGACGGAAAGAGAATTTGACGTACGTAAACTTCCTACCATTTTATTAAATTTTCGTTATGCAAATATGTTTACTAAGACTAACGAAGATTTTTCTTGATAGATTATGAAAATGTCAGAAGACCTCATTGAACCGGAACAAGTCAAGGCAGTTCAAGAACAACTTATGGGATTCCTGCTCGATGAGGTCGTGAATCCGAACGGTGAATTTTATGCGGCTCAGAGAATAATCATTGGTGCAATGGATCCTGATCAAGAAAAGGACGAGGAGGAAGAGGAGTTCCAAAAGAAGAAGAAAGAATGACCTTAGAGCATCTTTGAGAAACTTTATATATATATGTAATACTTTTTAGTCAGCTAACTAAGTATATGTAGATTATATATGATTGTAACGTAATATTACTTTATACGCAAAGCGCATTAGGACGGATACGATATGAATACGCATTAGGACGGATACGATACCAATACGCATTAGCACAGATACGATACAAATACGCATTAGAACAGATACGATACGAATACGCATTAGAACGGATACGATACGAATACGCATTAGAACGGATACGATACGAATACGCATTAGAACACATACGATACGAATACGCATTAGAACCGATACGATACGGAATACGCATTAGAAATAAAATAAAAGAAAAGAGAAAAGAAAAAAACAGTTTAGTACCGGCTGGTATTACCAGCCGGTACTAAACTGCCTGCGCACGGCGCGCGGCAGGGCACACACGTTAGTACCGGTTGGTAACACCAGCCGGTACTAACGTGCGCGTTTTGGTACCGGTTCTGGAACCGGTACTAAACGACTGCCAATTTAGTCTCGAAACGTTAGTACCGGTTCCAGAACCGGTACTAACGTGGCCTTACCAACCGGTACTGAAGGTAGTTTTTCCTGTAGTGTTCGTCAAAAAATTCACTGCAGAATACTCTTGGATTCAATATTATTTGCCGTTTGATCGAACAGCTTGTTTCACCCTGCCAACATATACCTGATCGAGTTATGCAAAACCAAAAAAAAGCGGCAAACGCGGCAGCACACTGTTTAGCTCAACACTTTGTAACAGTGTCATATATACTAGCATTTCAATTCAAACTCTTATGAAGGCTAAAAGGGAAATATTCTCTTCTGCCGAATCTCTAGATACTCTAGAACACGTAGATGTATATAAGCTACTACCGCGCCAGTTACATGTTACATTTGTAGTTAATTGTTATCATCGGTATGTTCGACGCATACATGAAAAAGGCCACAGGCACATACTGAATGAAGTTAGGTAGTAAAAATTATGGACAGTAATAATGGGCCTGTTCGCTGCACTGTGCTGAAAAGTTTGTTGATTTTCGATGGTGATGAGTCCGGCCCAGCACACCTCTCGGGGAAAGGCCCAATCGTCTCAAAAGACTAGTCCAATAGGGGAAGGGTGGCTCTCTCTTTTAAGGTGGCTTGGTCCTGTGACACCCCGTGTCAGTTAGAGTCTCAACACAATGTTTAAGACAAATAAATCACTCATATCATCATTCATAACTTTGAGTGTGCATTTCATATTAAGTTGATGATTGTCATTTTTATGAGCATTTTATGATTTAATTCAAAACTAGGACAGAAAAATTATATATATCTATATATATATATATGAAATGATATGCGAGAATCTTGATGATGGTGTTAAAAATGTTTTTGAACTCAGTGGAATGTTGGTTTGGCAAATCAAAAGTTGAATTTTCAAAATTGAGTTCATTTGGTTCATGTTTACTTAAGTTATGACCTTTTCAATTTAACTATTTTAGGAGCTTTATTAAGATTAAAAACACTTAAACAAGTAACTTTTGGCCAATATGAAAATAACACTTTGAAGTATGTATTTTTATATAGAGATGTTGTTCTTGAACAAAACATGTTTTGTTTGCTTAAATTCGTGGTCAAAATCTGGTCAGACCCCTGTTTTCAGGAGAACCTCAGAAAATGGCTGTTTCCTGACAGCAACAATTAGCTATCTTTAGGTATTAATAACTTTTGATTTAGATCAACACTCAATCTAAATAAGTTTGTGGATTGAATATTGGTGGTTCGAACTTTTGAAAAATCATGAACAACATCAAGTTTTCGAACTCTAACTGTTTTATTTTCGGGCTCAAAGTCAGCCAAATCAAACAAATTTCTGGACACTTAGAATCTTTTTGAACTCGAGTTTTGGCCAATCTGTTCATGTCCATAAGTTTCAAACCTTTTCAAATTGGGTCAAGATACTTTAACCAAAGTTGATGCCCTATATACCATCTCCAATTTTTGTATATGGATTTTGGAAAGTTTATACACGAAATCTCGAGTTTGGATCAAAGTTTGGGGAAGGGTTGGAGCGCTACTGTAGAGGGGGGGGGGGGGGGGATCGACCCGCGCCTGTGCGCTGGCTGCCAAGCCGTGCCACGCGCCGCGCCCAGCTGTCCCACGCCACACGTCGTCGCTCCGCATTGCAAGTTGCTTTCCAAACCATGCAGCCCGCTTCGCTGTCGAGTTTGGCCGGCGACACATCTCAAACCGACAGTGAGCACCGCAACAAACCGTCAGACGACCTCGAGGAAAATTCACCGCTCTCATTTCACCTCACTCGAATTCACCGCCCCAGTAACTCCGCGACCTCGTCCTCTTCGCCCTCGACCACTCCGCTCTGTCTCCCTCCGTCTCCACCGCCAGCAACCAACAGAAATCGGCCGCCATTGCCGCCACCTCCAACTCGCCGAGCAACTCTATCTTCCCATCCTTCTCCACTCCCACAAACCACTCAAATGGAAGGCACTTGAACTCCTGAAGCCGTACCCACTCTTCTCGTGAACTCCGAAGCTTCGGTGAGCTCTTGCACCGGCAAAAATTTCTGGCCGCCGCCGCCATGAAGCACCACTTTCCCGTCTCTAATCCTCAACTTTATCATGCCTAGGTGGTGCGGCTTGAGGTCTTGAGGGTGGGGAGCATCTCCGGCACGTCTCTGGCCCTCTTCTCCGGCGAGCCTGGCCGGTCAGCGGTGGCAGCACGCTGCTGTTCCGTGAGGAAGGCCAGGGGTCTCCAATTAGAAGAAGCTAAACTTCCAGGGGGTTTTGTGAAAGACTATTGGTGTTAAGTGTAGAAGTGGAAAAGATTCAGGGGGTTATTCATAAGATCCAGGGGTTATTCCGTAAAGAAAGGGCTGGTTGGTAATAGATCTTTTAGATCCAGGGGTTTCTTTGCAAATATGTTTTTCTTTTCTGCCCGTGATTAATCACAAAATTTGTAAAATGCATGGTAAATCGTAGAAACGTGATAAAAATATGAAACCAATTTTGTTGAGTTTGTTACACCGAGTTTTACAGGAAAAAAATATAAAATCATGTTGCTATTGTAATTCTTTTCAAGTTAAGGTTTTAATTAGACCTGTAGCTATATATCAAAATAAATATTTAGGAGTGTCCAAAAATGATAGAAAAATCACAGTAGACTTATTTTGAGCAGATTGGTTCGTGCTAAAAATCTTGGTTACGTCCAGAAGGGGTAGCCTTCCCAGAATTTTTGTTAGCTAGCTATCTTGTAGTCGTTGTTAGAAATACTTTATCAAATATTTTGATGCTCATTAAATCATGAAAAATCTATCTCAGTGTGTAGTCAAGATTTCCAGGTCATTTCTTTTTTTTGACACAGTTTTAGTATTGTTTCTGTTTCTGATATGTTTCCAGTTATTTTGTCTTTTTCGAAATAATTAGTTTCTGTTAGAGAAAAATGTTTAGAAAAATTCAGTGAGAATCTTGATGAAAAAGTAACCCAGGGAAGGTCTCATACTGGTAGTTTAACTTATATAACTTGGTTAACTAATTTGTCTGTATATAACCCCTTAATTTAGTTAACTAATGGAATAGGTAGGTGTACTTTAGGTTAAATTAAATGATGTGTCTTAGTTAAATAATGGTAAATTCAGTATAGAGTTTTGCAGCTGCTGATACTCATATTTATTATTTGGTGATAGTTTAAATGTTATGTAAGATATTTGCACTTACTCTATAAAAGGATAAAACTTGTGTTTAGCAACCCAAGTCATTTTTCTTGTGTGATAAAGTTCCGTTTTGTACTTAAGCCGTAGAATCGAGCTGCTGCAATTTATCTTATATGCATCATATTAATTTTGTTTCTGTAAACTCATACATGTGCATCTTCATGTAGAGAACGTTCCAGCTTACGGGATATATAATCTGGTGCTTGAATTTGAAGGTGAACAGCAGGAGGTTGATATTGTAGCAACTGAAGTTGAGCAAGACCCGAGCCAAAACTCGAAAGGGCCCAAGGCCAGAGAAGGCAAGCACCGGAGCATATAACCTTTTACAATGGCCTATAATTCAAATATTTACTTTCAAGTTTCTTTTATATGCATTTAAGTTTCATAGGAGTTGGATGAAACCTTAATTGCATGATCCATAGGAAACCCAGATATACTAGTATGTGTAGGTCGATAGAATTGCTAGGCTGGTTAAACGGTAGAAGTCGAGTGATTGCCTGTCACTCGCGAGAGGTAGGATGGTTACCTTGATCAGAAAAATGTTGAGTATATCAGATACTTGGAAAATGATTTAGACCGGGTGGTGAGTTTTGGTAGGAAAAAGAATGTGAATGTGTAGCTTCGCCTGTGTCGGTTAAGGCCCGTCCGTTGTTGGCTCTGGGATCAAGTTTGAATTGTACTACCTCACATGCTAGGAGTAAAGGGTAGTTGAAACTGGTAACGTATGTACTTTAGCCCGCACTAGTATGTTGAACTATGCCTGCTGGTTTATTCATGTACTGGTTAGAGATAAACTCAGGGTTGACCCGCCGTTGGTATCGGTGAGGACTAGTACTTGAGGATCACGGGGTAGGTCAAGTGCTTAGTGTTGGCTAAAGGAATGGCTGGCATGAGCTACTCGACGGGTCATGCTTGTGCCGTGTGGGTAGGTTAACCTTGCAAGGTATAAAATCGGATCGATTCGCCGTACTCACGGTATTGAGCCCTTGATCACTGAGTCGCATCGCTAGTTAAGAAAGTGAATATGATGATGATATATATACATGCTGTATTGATTTAAGCACTCCCTTGATCACTGAGTCGCATCGCTAGTTAAGAAAGTGAATATGATGATGATATATATACATGTTGTATTGATTTAATCAAGTGTTTGCTCTCTTTGAAAAAGCTTTTACAAATGCTTATCTAGAATGATTAGCTCAACTAAAATTTGGATGTTAAAACTTGAAAGTAAGGATCCACTTTTAGTTGCTTCATTTTGGCAAAACAAAAACCCAGCCAAAAGCTTTGCATACTACAAGTCTTTTTCTAAGGATATCCTAGAGTCGGGTAAGTCTTGCTGAGTATTAGATTACTCAACCTTGCTTGTGGATTATTTTTCAGATGATGATGATGATGCTAGGGTAGCCGAGCAGGATGCTGAAGCTTTTCCTTTTGGTGTTCCAGATGGTTACCATTTGGAGTTCATTCCGGCTCCTTTGGGTGTGGAGCCGAGGGAGTAATATCGCTGGTTGGGCTACCTTTGCGATATTTATGTATCTTCGTTAGACTCGTGTTGTTTTTGAATATTCCGCTACACTTCGAACTCTGTGTTGTAATAACTTAATAATCTAGCATGTTTTGTAAATTAAATCCATGTGCACTGTATTGTAAAATTTGTGACTCGTTAATCATCTATACTCATCTTGGAGTGAGATTTGCCTTGTATTAGTTTCGACAATGTGATCAGTAGTGTAATCGGGAGACACCGGACAACAACTTCACGATTATGTCAGTTGAAGTGTGAGTGTGGTGTACTGCATGCATTAGCTAAGGGACAATGCACTTGAGCTGACATAATTTGGGGTGGTTCTGCCACAGGTCCTCCCAGGCTAAGCAAGGTGGGATAATTTGGACGTGCACGACTTTGCCGCCTACATCGTCGTGCGCCTACACTATTCTGCGCCTAGCCCATGGGCCGCCTACACCGTCGTGCGCCTGCACTATTCTGCGCCTGGCTAATCCGTACTCCCGTTGGGCACGATTGCCGCCTACACTGTCGTGCGCCTGGCCAAACCGTGCTCCACGGCTGCCGCCTACACTGTTGTGTGCCTGGCCAAATCGTGCCCTGGGTTGTCCTCATCATCCTCCCCTTCTTAACAAGGGCCAGCTCTGATACCAAATAATAAGTCTGGCCCAGCACACCTCTCGGGGAAAGGCACAATCGCCCCAAAAGACTAGTCCAATAGGGGAAGGGTGGCTCTCTCTTTTAAGGTGGCTTGGTCCTCCCAAGCTAAGCATGGTGGGATAATTTGGACGTGCATGGCTTTGCCGCCTACACCGTCGTGCATCTACACTGTTCTGCGCCTACCCCATGGGCTGCCTACACCGTCGTGCGCCTGCACTGTTCTGCGCCTGGCTAATCCGTACTCCCGTTGGACACGATTGCCGCCTACACTGTCGTGCGCCTGGCCAAACCGTGCTCCATGGCTGCCGCCTACATTGTTGTGCGTCTGGCCAAATCGTGCCCTGGGATGTCCTCATCATCCTCCCCTTCTTAACAAGGGCCCAGCTCTGATACCAAATGTTGAGTCCGGCTCAGCACACCTCTCGGGGAAAGGCCCAATCGCCCCAAAAGACTAGTCCAATAGGGGAAGGGTGGCTCTCTCTTTTAAGGTGGCTTGGTCCTCCCAAGCTAAGCAAGGTCGGATAATTTGGACGTGCACGGCTTTGCTACCTACACCGTCATGCGCCTACACTGTTCTGCGCCTAGCCCATGGGCCATCTACACCAGTCGTGCGCCTGCACTGTTCTGCGCCTGGCTAATCCGTACCCCCGTTGGACACGATTGCCGCCTACACTGTCGTGCGCCTGGCCAAACCGTGCTCCACAGCTGCCGCCTGTACTGTTGTGCGCCTGGCCAAATCGTGCCCTGAGATGTCCTCATCAGATGGTTCCAGCTGGATTCAATAGTGTTCTGTGAGAGAGAAACATCTGCTGTGTTGCATTAAAAAGCAAAGCGAACATGCCAATGTCCTATTGGCATGAATCTTTGGCAAGTTTAGATGGCAGCAAGGCTCTTGACCATGAAGAGTGTGGTCGTGTTAACACAGAGTGCACACTTAAGAGGGCCTTTTGCCGCTGCCGCACTAGCAGATTTCGTGGGATCTAAGGACCAGAGTGACACGATGTGACGCTAGCGGCCAGCTGGCCGGCGACAACTAAGAGAAGGGAGGAACTATAGTTCGGCGAAATCATCCTCCCCAAGATTAGTGGCCGCGGGGTTCAAGCGTCAGGGCATTGAGCCCAAGGGAGACGGTGGTCCCACCTCTGATCTGAACAAGGGCTCGGTAGGATGGGTAGAAGAGGCGAGTTGACACATAAGGCGAGAGATCGGGAGAGCAGGCAAGGACGACTCTAATGTTGAGGGGCATCACTATTTCATTTTCCACCATACAAAACAGTAATATGTGGCGACCGAGCAATTGTGTGACATCGCAATGCTGGAACACCGACTCTAGGCGGACGCTTTTTTAGCGATATGGATGTACCTATTTGTTCTGGAGACAATGCTGAGATACCGTCAGGCGTGACACTCGTGTGGAAAGAAACAACAATGTTGCTACAACACCAGAGACACGTGACACCTATGCGGCAACTAAGCAATTGCGTGACAGCACAATGCTGGAACCATGTGGTGAACAATGACACACCGATTCTGGGTGGGCACTTTCTATCACGCCCTGAAATTTTTGGATTTCAGAATGTGATAGGAAAAATAATTAACACAATTTTTTAAAAAAATTAAAATTTTCTCAACTTTTATTTATTTTATAGAAAAATTAGCATAGAAAAAACAATTAGTTGTTTTTTAAAATTAAATAAGTTTGTTTTGTGTGTGTTGCATTTATGCCGGTGCATCTTGGTAGATTGTTATGGGATTTTTTCATACTTTTCTATGATTTACTCTCATATTCCTAGAGCTAATTCTTTTTGTTAGAAGGATCTCAAACCCTTTTCACAATCTCTAGGAAATTTATATGTATGCTAGGATGTAGGATCTAATTTTATACATATAGTGACATTCAATTTTGTTTTCGAAACCGGGTGTGACAATTTCTTTTAGTGATATGGTGTTAGCGGCGCAAACGCACACCAAGATTCACCGCAAGCGTACGGATCATCGTAGCCTTTCCCTTAGAGTATTCTTCCAAGGTTATCAATCCGTGGATCGACTACAAACTACCTAGGGTTCTCCATCTAATCTAATAGATCTAATCCTAACATGAAGCATAGATTGCATATGAAAGGGTAAACCAATAGATATGAATTAATGTATTGGGTTGATCTCATCCACAAGCGTAGCAAAGGTAAAGCACAACCAAAGGATACCTAGGCCTATCGCCTTCTAGTTGTAGTTCTAGCCAACGAACAAACAAATCATGCATCTCATCCAAAGCATCTTTAAACTCTTACCTCCGGTCAACCTCCCGAGAATCACCACCTTACAGGCCACACCCTGTGACGACGCACCCTTCGGCGTGGTAATTACAAGGGCACGCTCACAAGGAACGTGTCTAGAAATCATGAAGGATCCACTTACTAGGTCTAATCACCATGATCACACAAAGCAAGCTAAGTAGTCTAATCCAGATCTAGACTAAGATCAAGCACATTCATGACAGGTACAAAACATAAAAGGAGACATTGAGTCGCTAATAGATCGGATGACAGGATTATTATTACTCAGACTAATGTGTTCATTACATCATCACCTCCGATGTATACCATAGACGACGAATGATTGGCTCCTGAACTCCACCATAGCGCAACCACGCAGGGCGGCCATGGCGGCTAGGGTTAGCCTAGGCCATTCCCTAGACAACTTCGAGGACTTGCGGCGGCCGTCGTCTCCCTCCGGTGCTCACTTCTAGGTTTCGCTGACTTCTGGTGAATGGATGATGCCCTCCCCTGGAAGATGAGATATTTATATGCTGAGGAAACCCTAGCTCGAAGAGGAGGCCGAACCGCCTCAAAAAAAAGGCTTGGGCGGCGCGGCCAAGGGGGCCCTAGGCCGGCCGGCCTAGGCCCTTTTTGGCCCGTCTTGGGCCCATCTTTTGCGTGCAAGCTTCTCTGATGTCCAATATACTGTGTTCTAATTCTTGTGGGCTTTGGACAAAGTTTGCTTCGGGATATGGATGGGTCTTTACGTGTTCTCAGAGTCTGCGCTGGAATTGCCTTGCTTCGGCCTTATCTCCAATTAAGCCTTGTCTAGAGGTGGCCCGTTGGAGTAGAGCATGAACGGGCTTCGGTTAATTTGGGCTTCATTAGGGCTTTTGGCCTTCATCTTGCCGTGTTGTTGCTAGTTTTCAGATTCAGCCCATATTTGCTCCAAAATAGCCAAATACCATACGTAAACCAAAATGCTCCAAGAATACATGCACAAGCGAAAATGGGGTTATTTCAGTGCCAAGTGGCGGGTTAGCATAAGAATAAGCATGAAATCATTATGTAAATGACACCAAAAGCGTGTCATTTAACAGCGCCAACAATCCCCCCATGCTTAAACCTTGCTCGTCCTCGAGTAAGTCCAGGAACATGCTTACTGTTGACGGCCATTATAACCTCGTAGTGACCGTCAACATTTCGGTAAAATGAGGATGCTCATACCATATTCCATACATAAAAGTGCTTTCACTGACAAATTCCACAAGTTTTGGATGAGTTGTGCTTGTAGGACAAATCAGGAGAAACCAGGGCCAAACCTGGCTCAGAGCCAGGCCGGCCGGCCTAGGCCAGGCCGACCGGCCTCCCCTGGCCATGTCTGGCCACGTCACTGATCCACAACATATGCTAAGCACCCAAGATGATCAGGAGACGTGCAATCAACGTCGGTTTGATCCAAGGATCCGGAAGGCCTAGAGTGGGAAGCACATGGATTGAAGGGCCCACATTCTAGGATTCTCGGACAAGCTTCAACTAAACGCAACTAAAACTATTTCAGTAGAGCATCAGGGTCGTTCCTACAAAGGTCGGTGCCAAGTGGCACCAGGACCAGGCCGGTCGGCCTAGATGAGGCCGACCGGCCTCCTTCTGTGGCCGCCACGTCTCCTCCTTCGCGTGAAGCTTAAGCAGGTCCTTGGCATGCTAATGACGCTGGCATCCACCCCCTGGAGGCTATAAAAGGCATGCTCATCCACCTTGGGAAGACACACACTACATTACTCAAGTCTCTACTTGAAGGGAGTCCTTGTATCTTTTTCATTTCTTAGATTAGGATTAGAGTTGAGAGTAGAGTCGAGTCGAGCTTAGCTCGGATCTTCGGAGTCTTCGGAGTTCTGGTAAAGCTCTTGTATCCTTTCCTTCTTTTGAAGAGTTTATTAATACAATTACTTTCTTACTTCAGAGCTTAAGTTTATCTTTTATCTTTTTGTCTTGCTCTTCTTTTCGAGTAAAGATCTTACTCTCTTTAGAGCAAAGTTCTATCCCCTTTAGTTTTAGTTTAGAGTTTAGTTTAGCTCTACCGGGCTTTATCTCGCGGGTTTGCTCGCCTTGACCGGGCCGTAAGACGCCTTAGGGAAGACGGGGATTTCTCTTGACAGGCCTCAAGAGAAATCTTAATCATCGAGTGCAGACGTAGGCGGCAGGTGGTGACAGCCCTGTCCGTCCTTTGTAGTCCACCACGTTCGGGTGTATTCATAATAGTAGTGCTGAGCCCGGAGAACCCCCTCTCTCACCCCGTTCTGAGGTTCTCCCGTTCTAGCCGTCGAAGCGAGCTCCGTTCCCGGTATCTAAGCTAGAGTCTAGACCAAGGCTAGAGTGCCTTTTGCTCTGAGTTAGGAAGTGTCTAGGTCCGGTCTCTCCCAACGTCTTTCCTTTTCTTTAGAAATAGGTGCTCCGTGTGTCGCTGGTCTTCTAGACCTTCTATCCGGTCATTCATTTGACCGTTATCCCCCCAAACCTAGAGTTTGTGCCCCTGGGTTTGTGGCTTGATATTTCTGGCAAGATATATCATTTCATTCTTCAATACACTTTAACCATCTGCTTCCCTGTGGAAATATAAATACGATACCCTGGGGTTACTCCCGAGGTGAAGTGCTACAACGAGATATATTCTGTGCGCTTGCAGAATTAATTTTGCATACAACGACATATATCTTCGCGCTCTTCAGCATTGCTAAAACGTGATGCTAAGGAGTGCCAACACTTACCATAGAAATCAGCGTTGCCCTTCAATGCCTTCCCTGCACTTAGTCATACACAACGAGACACATTGCTCTCTCATGTATTTAGTATTTAAAGTTCAAGTTGTGACCGACTACTTTTCTTTATGGAAGATAGACTAACAATAAAGCTCAATCCACAATTAAATAAATATAATGCTCTCGAATTTAAGCGAACTTCAAACCTTTACCTCGTTCCATTGTGAGGAGTTTTCAAAAACATGCACATCAAACATAAGTGAGGTTCTCTTGCAAAAGTTCATGGAAACTCTCATCTCATCAAGTCGCTCAAGCCTATACTAGATTATTCTCAACCTATTCTACTCATATATGAATGTGGAAGGCTTACATGGAGCTTGGTAGGTTAAAACAATCCTACCAAAACATTATATCTGAAATATTGTCAAACCAAGAGAGAAATCTAATGGATTTACCGAGACTCGTCAAAAAGGCCATGAGAAAATAAATGTTGGAGAGGGAGAGAGATGAAACACACACTTTTTAGATGGTGGACATGTGCAAATGGCAAAGGGTGACACCAAGGCACAAATGAAGTCCTCGTTATCGGATTGCACATGGTTGGAATAAATGAGTATGGAATATATCTTTTAGGCACCAAGAATTCAATGAAACAAAAAGAACTAAGGAGCATTTTTATTTTCTTTCTTTTCTTCATTTTTTCTTTGTTTCTTCTTTCTTTTTCACTTCTTACTTATTTATTTTTCTTTTATGCTCCTTAGAACCTTTTGTAACATGATACTTACTCAGCGGTAGTCAGAGAAATGCGATGACTCCTTCCCCCATGTTTGAACGATTGCTCGTCCTCGAGCAAAGGAGAGGAAAATTAAATGGCCGCTGAGCAGAGTATAAAGTCTTCTAATCTTGTAGAGAATGACTTGAATCTTCAGGAGGGACACCCACAAAACTTTTCGAGGCCAATGGGGGTGAAAACACCCCTGGCCGCGCGGCCCATAGGGTCTCTGGCCGCGCCGCCCAGGCCGTTCTCGCCTCTATTTCTTCTGATTTTTCTCCAGTATGCTTGCAGAGTCCTTCCAAATGTATATTCTTCGTTTGATGTCTCTGTGCCGTCAGAATCTCCGTCGAAATAATTTTTCATACTCAATATTTGGGTTCTGGTCAAGGAGGTAATCACAAAAAGATATTTTTGGTTTAGGGTGGATGCCCAGCAAGTTTGTGGAATTTCCGATGTGGAGACTCACAATGCATGGACAGAAAGGCTAGCAAAAAAGAAGTTACACAAAACGGAATGGCCAGCTTCTTAGTCTCATACCAAAGAAATCAATCCTAATCCAACTCATCAAAATATAAGTTTGCCACTAAAGGTTTCATCATGAAAGAACAAATATATAGGCTTTGGTAGTTAGAACTTTGCAAGAGGCTCACCAATGTAGATAGCATAAGGATCAAATTTTAAATAAAATAACAAGGTATGAGGTCATCGGTAAACTTAAATCAAAGAGCAACAAAGAGTTTGTGGGTCTAGAAATTAGTCATTTAACCTCCATAAATTAAAGAGCCGGTATTTATGTCAATTTATATCTATTTAATTGAGAGCAATTAGTCAAGTCACATACAACATAGTGTAGGTAAAACAAAGCGGCAACTTTCATCACTTTTCCATAAGCAAAGCATAAACAAATGATATCATCGTGGTGAGCACAAATGTGGTGGTGATTAATATTTATTCAAAAAAATAAAACTAGGTTGTCCTCCTAGTAGCCATGTTATTAACAAGAGAGATATACAAAGGTTTTCTACACTAAGGTCGATGACATGTATATGTACAAGCATTTAGAAAATGATAGACAAAGAGAAGGTTGAGGGAGAGTTGCCGTCCTTTTCGATGCTCGTAGTGAAGTGCAGCGTGCCTCCCCCATGCTTAGCATTGTGCTTAGCATGGAAGAAAGGTCTTGAGCATCTCGTGGTGATCCTTGTACTCCATGTGGCTTGTCTCCTCTCGTCCCGCAAATCTTCCCCCATGCTTAGCATGTTGCTAAGCGTAGAAGAAGAAAGTGAATCGTCTCATTGTTCTTGAAATCCTATTGCCATGTCCAGAGATTATCTTCTTGCTCCTTCACATTTGTTCCCTTAGTTGTCCTCAACTTCTTGTTGTCTCTAATCCATTGTCCCAATTATTCTTCACATCATCCTCACCTCCTTCCGCTTTCTCCTTCATTGCTGTTCATCTTCCATGAATTTTTCTTCATCTTTCAGAACAGAACATGTACTGAACTATTGCTCCAATGCAAAGTACTCAAAATTATCTTTCCAACGAGCACTCATTCGCCCAAAACGGATTCCGGACAAGAGAGTTATGCTATTTTTACTCCGGAGACGTAATCTGTCCCGAGCTGATTTCAGCACGCACATCGCTCAATGTTTTCGCCATAACTTCTTGCTCATGTCTTCAAATCCCTTGATCTTGCATGCGTTGGAATGAAAAATTGATGATGCTTCTGAATATTCATTTTTCCTTTGTTGTACATCTCTGAACATGTGCTTAAAATTGATGAAAACAGCAGTGTTCCTTCCGAGACTAGCAGGTGTCTATGATTTCGGTTTCAACTCTTTGATCACAAATTCTTGGGAGAGTTTTGTCATGCCTGCAAAACAATTTAAGTGCACACACTACCCCCGGGGTGACGGTCGGGAGTACTCACCACTATACAAATGTCAACAAACCAATGACTTCCCTAAGACCTTAACTTGTGGCATAGCTAACTTAGTAAAAGTCAATCCTAATGAGTGTACGTGTGTGCAAGTGAGCATGCAAATGATAGGAAGAGATAAAACACAAAGACAATGCTTACACCAAGTTCTAAACACCATGTTTACAACTAGGTTGTTCAGTTCTTCCATAAGCATAAAGTTCCATTAGCCAAGGTCAAAACACCACGCTCATCGCAAGGCCAACAGTTCTTTAAAGCATTAGAAAAATAGAGCGCATTGCTAAGTTTTTTAAATCAACCAATGTAGTATGAATATTAACAGGGCTTATAAAACAATATGATGATGGTCTGCAACCTTGTCTAAACACCTTGCTTACACAAATTTGCAAATGAAAAATGCCCATGCATAAAGCATTAATATAGATATGAAGCAATCATCATAAGGTCTTAAAATTAAGCCAAGCTAACAAGTACATGATGAAACAATGGGGTGAATGCAACATGCAAATGCAAAGAGTTAGCAAGACAAGGATCAAGGGAAGGTTTATGGATATCCTATATTTTTGGCTTAAAACAAAAATTTTGAAGAGAGAAGTCGGGTGTAGAAATTCTATCTAAGGGGGTTTTGAAACAAAAGAAAAATAAAAGGTTAGATGGACCGGGCACATTTTAGAGTCTGGTTATTGCTGCTTACCGCGTCCCTTTCTTTCTCTTTATTTTTTCAAAACCATGCTATAAATATTGGTTCTTTCTATTTATGATGCAATTGCAAAATAAAAAAATCATTAAAAATCCCATCATAATTACAGCACAACTAGTTTTTATATAGTTGCAATAATGCTGAGTTAACAGTCCCATTAGAGTTGTAACCTAGTTGCTGCTAGGACAATTAAACTAGAAAGCTATGCATAGGTACCACAATTGTAACGCGGCACAACATTTGCAACTAGTCGGACACACCAATTGCAACTAGGGCAATAAGCCAATTACAACTAAAAACATGCGCAACACACCACAATTGCAACTAGGACAATAATCAAGTTACAACGACACTAAGAAGCTCATCACAATTGCAACTGGGGCACTAATTTAGTTACAGTTGAAACAATTGCAACTCGTCGCTTCCTCCAATTACAACTAGAACAATAACACAGTTACAACTACACCAGGAAGGCACGCACATGACACCGCAAAATTGCAACGGAAACACTAACCTAGTTGCAACCGGATCAATTGCTACTGCCAGGTCCTCCAATTGCAACTAGGACAATAACCGACTTACGACGACACTAGGAAGCCATGGACATGGCAACATAAATGCGACTGGGACACTAATCCATTTACAAGTGAACCAATTGCAACTTGTCGAGTCCTCCAATTGCAACTAGGACAGTAATCGAGTTACAATAACATTAGAATGTCATGCAAATGACAACACAATTGCAACTCGGGCACTAATATAATTACAGCTGAAACAATTGCAACTGGTGGGTTCTTTAGTTACAACTAGGACAATAAACTAGGAATGGGGCATCATCATCACGCGTTCATAAAATTTATCAAGTTCTCACATTATTAGTTGAAACCACAAGTTTGCGATTCAAAATAAGTTTAAGAAACATTTAAATATTTGTGTGTCCGTGGCAAATTTAAATGATAATAGCCTAGCAATAATCAGTGCCGATTTGTCAAAAAAAGAACTATGCGGGACGTAGGTATAGAACGCAACTCCATTTTTACCTCCTTTAAAATCATGTCTCTTTAGTAAATAGGAGTGGAGACAGGATGTACACTGCCATATACTAAAAAATTATAATAACAAAACAATTCGCTGGACATGCATGCGGCTTGATTGGGTCAGTACGTTGGTCTTTTTGTATTTGTTTATTCACAGGAGAGAGCACGTATGACATCAAGCTGGGCGTGTCATCCTGTGGTAGACTGGCGCGCGGGAGCAAGCGGAGTCATCCTGTGGTAGACTGGGCGTGTCATACTCCAGCTTTGGTTTGTTTCGGCGCACGTGACGCTGATCGTTTACAGCCGCGCTCGATCGGGGCTGGGGTGGCCGGGTGGGGGCGGGTGCGATGCATGCCAGTGCGACGTGCGCGTGGGGCGGGTGAGGGGGGCGCGTTCGGACGCGGGCTGCCGGCCGCCCGGCCAACGTGGCGCGTTGGTTGGCCTGGATGCATTCTGCACAAGGAACAAAACATCGTCGTTACCAGTTACCGGGGGTAGCTGCGCACCGTTTCGATGCCGTCCGATCTGGGAGCCGTGTGTGCCTGTGGCGGACCAAACATCGTCGTTACCAGTTATACAATTTTCCAATCGAACTGCTAAGTAACTGCGATTCCTGCACTACTACACAAACCACAATCACAAACGCCTCATCACAACCGGTTTTTTAAAAAAACGGTTGGGATGCCTCATTACAACCGGTTTTAAGCGAATGAGTCTATTATATGCTGAAACCGGCTATGAAAACTGACATCACATCCGGTTTTTATTACAAACCGGTTCTGATACTATCATAGTCGTGTTGTAATAGAAACCGGTTGTGATACTAAACTCGGACCCGAATTTTTATGTACTTCACTTTTGGTTCCCCTCGCGTCTGCCCGTCCAGCGCGCCTCCTGACCCTATCCAGCGCGCTGACCGCCCCCGCGCCCCCGCTCCAGTGCATCGCCCCTCTCCTCCCTCCCCAGCGCGCCGCCGGTCCCCTCCCTCCCAGCGCGCCGCCGGTCCCCTCCCCTCCCTCCCTCCCTAGCGCGCCGCCCATCCTGCCGCTTCTCAACCTCCTCTCCCCCTCTCCCCTCCGCTCGCCCCTCACTGGAGATGTGAGGAGCACGGCGGGGTGAGGCGCTGCGGCGGCGCATGGCTAATAGCGACGGCGGCGCGGACCCGGCGAGCGGCGGAGCGGCTCCGTCGGGCGCGGCCTCGACGGATCCGGCGGTGGCGGCCACGGCGGCTCCCGGTTCGGCAGGCGCAGCAACGGCGGCTCCGGCTCTGGCGGGCGGGGCCACGGCGGCTTCAGCGGGGGAGGCCACCAGAACCTCCTCGATCCAGTGCCGCCCGGAGCCCTGCGCTCCTTCCCGTCGCCGTGTAGTTGTGCTTGTCCGGCTCCTCGTCTCCGCGTTCTGCCTCATCCAAAGGTGCTGTATTGTTTTCCTCGCTCCTTTTTTCGGCAAGAAATTTAGGAGCTAGAGGCCTAATCCTGTTAAATTTTTTCTTGTTGATGTTCGAAGCAGATCTATGCACATATTAATCATATTGAAATTTGATGTTTTTGTTATGTTAGTAGAGTAACAAAAGGGTGATTTCTGAGATAGTTTAGCTAGTAATTGTGTTCCAAACTTCTGCTATGTGGTGATGTAAAGGATAGACAACATTGTCGCCTTCGTAACTCTTTCAGCTGGTCATTCTTTCATTGCAGCCTCGTAACTCTTTTGCTTGGGAGTTTCCGGTTGGAATACCAATCTATTTATTTGTTCCTTATGTTACTCTAGGTATCTATACACTTTCCTCTCTCCAAATTGCCCAGTTCCATCCAGTTTCAGGCAACTCCGGCTTTAAACCAATGAGGTAAATTTGAAATCCCTCTCCCTGTAACCAATGAGGCAACTCCGGCTTTTCTTGTGTGATTGTGTCCTATCATCACTCATGAATTTTGCTTACATGTCTTAGATGGAGCTGCAGCTGTAGATGGAGCACTGCCGAAGTGCTAATGCAGCCATCAGTTCAAATGTCCAAGTGGTCAAGAGCAAGAACTCGAGCTGCAAAGGTACAAAAGTGGCTGTTCTTTTTTCCCTTTCTGAATGCTACTAAGTTCTCATACGACAGCAGTAATAAGTACTTAAAGGAGGACTAGTTTTCTTCTGTTCTGCAGTCACAGAATTTTTACACCATAATTTTCAACTCAAATTTCTATGTTCCTATTTGGAGTGTCACTGCAAATGATTATGTTTGCCTTTTTCTCAGATTGGATATTCTGAATCTGCACCATATTACTCTTACTCTGAGCTCTAAGTGACTTAATCATGTGCAGGTCTATCAAGACTTCGATCAATGGTCATTGTTGGAGCATGTCATGTGATGTAGCTACTCAGTGCAAGTCAATTGAAGTTCCCAGGTATTTGACTACTCAGTTAGTGCCATGTGATGTACTACGTAGCTAGCCAGGTTAGATAGCTCGCCCAAATTGTAAGGTTATAGTTTAGATAAAGCAGTAGAGGAAAATAATTTGATGCATGTGAACGTTGTATGGACTTGTAACATACTTTATGTATTGTATGGACTTGTAATATACTTGATGTATTGTGCTAGTGAATGTAATGTGGTTGTGAGATAGTGTGCTGTAAAAAATGCTAGAATTATTATTTTTTAATCCCATAATTCACATCACAACCGGTTTTAGCCACAAACCGGTTGTAATGGGGGCAAAAACCGTTTGTGATAAGCCCCCATCACAACCGGTTTGTGGCTAAAATCGGCTGTGATAGGGGGTTATCACAGCCGGTTTTGAAAACCGGCTGTGATAGGTGGGACTATCACAGCCGCTTTATCTCATCCGCCCTCCAAAACCGGTTGTGATGGGGGTTAAAAACCGGTTGTGATAGTGGTTTGTGTAGTAGTGCTGGCTCGCAGCAGAGCACCAGAGCAACAGTCTTCGTGGGGATGGACAGGGGTAGGACGTGCATTGATGCGAGACGCAGCAGTTGACAGATGACAAGATGAACAACAGTTCGCCTGAGGCTATAGGAAACCCGAACAAAAGGCTAGGACCTGTCCCGCCGATGACTAGTCAAATAAATTCGCATGCACAATAGTTCGCCCACGTACTTCATCGTCCTCATCACCCCCGATAGGTGTAAGAGTTTCGTGAGTTGAGCCGTAGGACTTTGCCTGACGACGTTGACAACAATTAAACTATAAGAACAACAGTTCGGTCGCGTCTACGAGCACTTGGTTGGCATCCTTGTAAGCCGCACGACAGTGCTGTGGTCTATATACAGAAGTTTGGCACCTTGACAAGCAGCAGCAGTGTGTGAAGTCCTGCCGTGCAAGATAGTAGGCTACCGAGTTAGTCTCAGAGTTGCTATTCAGGTGGGCGTAAAGAGATGGCCGCGGGCGAGCAGGGCAATGTATGGAACGGTGCTTTCCCTGGTGAAGCTGTCCAAGAATTCTAGGTGGTGGGCCCTTCAATCCATGTTAATCCCACCCTAGGCCTTCCGGGTCTTTTGATCAAACCGAAATCAAATCCACGGCTCATGATCATCCTTGATAAGTTAGTAATCTTGGGGATCAATGACAAGCTGTAGGAGGGGGAAGGGGGCCGGTCGGCCTAGCTTAGGCCGGCCGGCCTGGCCCTGTGCCCAATTTGCTTCATCTTTTCCTTGGTTGCTCCTACACTCACAAATTATACAAAACTTGTGGAACTCATTAGAAATAACAAATTTTACTTTTTGTGTGCAAGATGAGCCTGAAATATGATGGAATGTTGGTGGTAAAATCGTATTATAATGGCCACCAACAATGATATCGACCACCAACAACATGTAGACATTATTGAAGCATGGAAAACAATATCTTTGTATCTGAAGAGTTGTTAGATAGAGACAGAGTGAGATACAATGATAGAGATTAAAATAAATAAAAAATATGGACACCTAATTGACAGCTAGAATATACCATTTGTAAATACTATTAAATACTCCAATTTATGTTATATTGTTTTCTTGTGAGATATATGTCGGTGATATGATCTCCGGCAGTCTTCCACGGGGTAGCCCACGGAAGTGATTTGTATGGAGAGAAGATCGCAAAGATCGAGAGATGGTTAGGGCGGACAGACGCAAGGATTTAGACAGGTTCGGGCCGTCAACTCGACGTAATACCCTACGTCCTGTTTTGGGGTGTTGTATTGTGTGGATTGTTCTCTTGAGAGATTTCGTCATGTTTGGAGGGGGTCCCTGCCCGCCTTATATATCGGGGAGGCAGTGTTACAAGTCGGTTTGTAGCCGATCCTATCTCTAAAGATCCTTTCCTTCTTTACAAAAACTCTTATTCTAATTAGAACTTCTCCTTCCGGGTCCGTCCTTCATGCGCCGGCTTGTCCCGCACGTTATCAGGTCCAGAACGGTGGGCCGGGCCGCCCCCTATTGGAGGGTTGCCAGGCCTGCTCGTGAGGTACCCGGGGACCATATTCCCCACAGTAGCCCCCGAGCACTTCTTGGCCGATGGTTGGCTGTAATTGATCTGTCTTTCTCTTGCATGATCCGAGTGTTCCGCAACTTTGCCAGAATGCTTGATCAGATTTCCGAGTAGTCTAAGACTTCATCCGAGTGGTTTCGAGAAAGATCTGAATGCATGCTCAAACGTTCCTGAAAACGATCTTTCAATTGTAGCCGTAGTGAGGGGAAGAAGTGCTCTTTTTCACGACGCGAAAGCGAAGTGTATACACTTAGCCCCCGAGCCTTGGGTAATTTTAGTATAAAATTGGCCAAGGGTCTTCAATTTTTCTCCATGAAAATCTTGATCTTCAATGGCGTGCACCTCGTGGTGCACCCATTGGGTGTAGCCCCCGAGCCTTGAGCAGAGTAGAATAGTCTGGTCGAGGGTCAAAATAGAATCCTATAAAGCTCTTTTTGAACTTAATTCATCAATGGCGTGCACCTCCTGGTGCACCCATTGGGTGTAGCCTCCGAGTCTTGATTCGACTCGGCACGATCGTGTCAAGACTCTAGAAGCTGTGAATCCTGGCTGATCTTTTAGCCCCCATGCCTCTGGGCATGGATTTCGAACAATTTTCCTCCTTTTAGGGTATTTTTATTAATTTCCCCTTTTTAGGGAATCTTTTCTCGAGTCCTTTGAACTCGGTGTGACTCCCGAGTCGTGTCCCACGACCCAGCTTGACCATATGGTAAATCACCTTCTCACAAGATTTATACTTATCAGCACTTGACCCGGATTTCCGAGTCAATTTAGCGATAGTATCGCATGCATTAAGTAAAGATCAATTGCAAGGTTGCAAAATTAATTGCAAAAATAAGCCTAGCCGTTGACTAATTTTAACCTCACGACCGAGTGGTTTCTGCCCTTGAGCATTTGCTCACGAGCCCACGTAATTGTCAACTAACAGAACCGAAAGGTCGTGTCATTATTTTAGCCTATCAAAGGCTTAAACCAGCCCATTTAGGCCCATCAATCCTATTATGCCCATTGTTTCCTAGGGAAACCAACGGTTGCCTTATGAAGCCAGAATATCGCGAGATATCGCGACTCCAAATCGCATCTTTGAATTTAAAGCGACGCGACGTGCCAGCGTCAGTTGAGTTCCCGAGACTGCTCGCGCCGCGCGCGGGAGGAACGGTTTATTCCATTATAAGCCATCCTCGCCACAATCTTCTTCATTTCCTCGCCATTTGCCTTCACCGCATCGCCGTTTGTGTGTTCAATTCCACCCATTGGGTGTAATCCCGATGAAGAACTGAACCCAACTTTGATATGCAAGGTCGAGCTGCTTATGTATCAATCCCCCTTCTGGAGCCACTCGGAGGGGGGTATGCTGCTGGCACCTCCGAGGAGGACGTGAGCAGGCTGCTGCTTGAAGTGGAGCCAATCGCCAATGTTCTGTCCAAGGACGTTGTCGATGAGACTGACGAGGCCGACCCTTCTGGTGGTGGCGATCCTGCAAATTAATTTTTGTAGATTATCTGTAGTATTGGTAGTAGAAGTACTTTGAACAATGTTTAATCTTTTGTGCTTGTATATAAGTTTCTGGAGGTGCTACTCCCTTCCTTTCTGCGCTGACCGTAATTTCCGAGTGGTTGACCTGTTACGGAGTAGATTAGCCTCGTTGGTCTTAGTCTCATGTAGCAGAGCATTATCGTGCATGTAGAGCTTTGACTTGGCGAGTACTTTCCCCCACGATTTAAAGTTTGTTCCACTCGTACTTTATGTGCGTCACGCGAAAGAAGAAATTCGAGTAGTAGACATAATGTAGATAGAAGATGAAATCAACTTTGTTGACAACTCAGATGACATTTATAAATCTACCGAGTCGAAACTGGGGATGATTATCCACAGAAACCACTCGTCGAAGATTATTTAAAAAATATCTTAAAGAAATAAGAGATTAATACATAACTGGGTATGAAGTGCGGGTGATCTTCCCGAGTGAAGGTGATCGGTACTTCTGACCACTTAAGGTACTCAGGTACCGGCGGCTCCCTAGCGTGCATGACCTGTCGGTTGGTGAGCTTCTGCTGGCGCTTCGTCTCGAAACCTTCCGGTCCTCCGTAGATCATACGGACCACTCGGTCGGCCTCATTGCTCATCGAGCATGCGCTGGAAATCTTCTGGAGTTATCCGGCCTCTGGGGCGGGAACCACTCGGATCCGAGCCACCCGTTGTCTTTGAGGGAGTGCACTCCCTTCTGCGATCTCGATCCCTAGGTGGAGAACGGGTCCTCCGAAAGGTCCGAGCCCTAGGAGGAGATCGGTCCCGTCGGTAGGTTCTGCCGCGCGGTGGAGTCTGCTCCCTTTGCGGGGTCGGCTGCCTCCGTGAGGGAGTTGCTCGTCTTCGCGACGGAGTCGGCCGTCGAGGCGGAGTACGACCGCCGTCATTGCCGCGTCCTGGGCTACCGGAGAGATCGGAGTAATCAGTATACTCTGACTCCGTCGAGTAGCCGTTCCGGTTAGAGTTACGACGGGGATTCCCATGCTCCCGATCGTATTCCTCGCGACGTCGAGCCTCTTCACGGTCACGTTCCTCAGTGCTGCTGTGGATGATGTTCCTCGCGTCTCGGTCTCTGTTGATCGTGTCACGAAAATCTTCATCACGGTCCGATCCGCCGCTGGTCCGGCGTCGAGTCGACCCGGGCTCAGGAGCGGTCATACGCGATCTGTTCTGCATCTGGTGAACCTGGACAGAGGCGGCCTGCACAAAAGCCCTTACCTTATCCAGGCCTGGAGTACTAGGCGGTAGCCGACTGATCTCTTCGTCGATGGTGACGAGGTTCTGGACTGGTGTCTCGTAGACATTGAATCCATTATACTCGAACGTGTCTTCACGCATCAGGTTCCGCTGGCTTCTCCTGTCGCGTCGATCCTGACGACGACGATAGTCCTCCGAGGGTGGTTCTCGAGGTTGAGCGGTGCCAGATCCTGATGCGTTGGCCCCTTGTGGTCGGGCGGCTCTGCGAGTCGCCCGATTGGCGTTGTGTCCTCGGCGCTGATCTCTGGCTTCAGGCACCTCGTCGGCCGGGGTGAGTTCATCCTCTGACACAGGGTTAGATGGCGTCGATGGCGCCACCATGTAACAGTACGACCCGGCTCCGGCTCTTCCTTGCACGAGGTAATCTTCCTCGGACTCGGAAGGATCGGTTGTGGGCGTGCCACGTTCCGAACTACTCGGAGTTGACCCTCCGGGTGATCCAAATAGTTCCGGCTCCGTAGAGGAGTCAGACGCGGTGTAACCCTCTTGCAGGTCGTCCAGGATTGAGGGTCCCCGTGGGTTTGACTCATAGGAGTCGCTCTCAGAGGGGGATTCATCCGTCTGAACGATCTCTTTCATCTTCTGCTGTTGGGTAAGTGCGCGGAAGCCGGGGGTCTGGATGCTGATGACCTCAGGGCTCAGAACGCGCGTCTGCTGAGCATTTACGCTCTAAGATGACTCGGCGACGCGACTCTCGAGAGCCGGATCGGAACCGAGTGGTTGCTGATCTGCTCCCGACTGGTTGGTCCCCGCGTTTCGCAATGGACTCAGCAGGGCAGATACGGCGCGATCAGATGCGATCGGACCGGATTGGGCCGTGATGGCCGAAGTCGGCGCCAGAGAGAAACCTCCGTGCCGGTTGTAGCTTCTGCCATTTGGGTTTCCAAAGCGGCGGTGGTGCTCCCGAACTGGATCTCGACTCCGTCGATGTCCGGGAGGTTGCAGCTGTCCAAGATCTTGACGCGGTCCATCGGGCTCACCAAATTGATCTCGGCGATATCCCCTACCTGGCGCGCCACTATCGGTGATATGATCTCTGGAAGTCTTCCATAGAGTAGCCCACGGAAGTGATTTGTATGGAGGGAAGATCGCAAATATCGAGAGCTAGATGGTTAGGGTGGACAGACGCAAGGATTTAGACAGGTTCGGGCCGTCAACTCGACGTAATACCCTACGTCCTGTTTTGGGGTGTTGTATTGTGTGGATTGTTCTCTTGAGAGATTTCGTCATGTTTGGAGGGGGACCCTGCCCGCCTTATATATCGGGGAGGCAGGGTTACAAGTCGGTTTGTAGCCGATCCTATCTCTAAAAGATCCTTTCCTTCTTTACAAAAACTCCTATTCTAATTAAAACTTCTCCTTCAGGGTCCTTCCTTCATGCGTCGGCTTGTCCCGCACGTTATCAGGTCCAGAACGGTGGGCCGGGCCGCCCCCTATTGGAGGGTTGCCAGGCCTGCTCGTGAGGTACCCGGGGACCATATTCCCCACAATATATATTCTCTTTGAAGAAGGAACGACTCTGCTTGCTTCTTTGGCCAATTTCTTAGATTAATATAGGTAAACAATATCTTTGTATCTGGAGCATCAGTGGATAGAGATAGAGCCGGATACAATGATAGAGAGAGAAGAAGATTAAAAAAAATTTGGATACAATAGTATCATTTTGCACATCTTTAGGATCGTTTGTTGGGACATGCCCTATTCATGAAGAATAGGGTATAATAAAAAAAATAAGTACTCGGCTCGCCCCCATTATAAATTGAAGACCTCTTCGTATTGATCAACAACTCAATTATAGTGACCCACACACAGTGCTATCAGAAATTGAAATGGCAACCACCAAGCAAGTGATGTGCGCTATGGCTCTCATACTGCTGGTCGTAGCATCAAGTACTCTCTCTCTCATGAATACACACACATACGTTTATACCCATATTTTTTATGTTGACTTGTTCATATTATATATGGTTTTGACATTAAACATTTTTAGGTTGGGAGGCTGCGGCTATTGATCCGGAATGCGTTACCCCACCAAATAAGCACATGACTTGTTCTGCTTCATTTGCGATGAGGCATGCATGTAACAAACAATGCATCCAGGAGAACTATCCAGGTGGCGACTGCTACTTCATGAAAATTTCGAAGCTTAGTTGCATGTGTCGCAAACCCGGATGCGACACTAGCATCTAAAATGTACCCCATGTGAAAAAAAAGAAGTGTAAAACGAAGCTAATAATAACTTTTCATATATATATCGAAAATACTCTCGTGTTACCGGGTAGCTGCGCACCGTTTTGATGCCGTCCGATCTGGGAGCCGTGTGTGCCTGTGGCGGACCAAACATCGTCGTTACCAGTTAGACAATTTTCCAATCGAACTGCTAAGTAACTGCGATTCCTGGCTCGCACCAGAGCAACAGTCTTCGTGGGGATGGACAGGGGTAGGACGTGCATTGATGCGAGACGCAGCAGTTGACAGATGACAAGATGAACAACAGTTCGCCTGAGGCTATAGGAAACCCGAACAGAAGGCTAGGACCTGTCCCGCCGACGACTAGTCAAATAAATTCGCATGCACAATGGTTCGCCCACGTACTTCATCGTCCTCATCACCCCCGATAGGTGTAAGAGTTTCGTGAGTTGAGCCGCAGGACTTTGCCTGACGACGTTGACTACAATTAAACTATAAGAACAATAGTTCGGTCGCGTCTACGAGCACTTGGTTGGCATCCTTGTAAGCCGCACGACAGTGCTGTGGTCTATATACAGAAGTTTGGCACCTTGACAAGCAGCAGCAGTGCGTGAAGTCCTGCCGTTCAAGATAGTAGGCTACCGAGTTAGTCTCAGAGTTGCTATTCAGGTGGGCGTAAAGAGATGGCCGCTGGCGAGCAGGGCAATGTATGGAACGGTGCTTTCCTTGGTGAAGCTGTCCAAGAATCCTAGGTGGTGGGCCCTTCAATCCATGTTAATCCCACCCTAGGCCTTCCGGGTCTTTTGATCAAACCGAAATCAAATCCACGGCTCATGATCATCCTTAATAAGTTAGTAATCTTGGGGATCAATGACATGGCTTCCAATATATATACTCTATATATATACTCCCATCTGTAAGAAGGGGAAGCCCCGGTCGGTTGGTCCAACCCAACCGCGTAGCGAGCCACCCGACCCGGCAGGCGGCAGCTACCAACTCGCCAGGCCCCGCGCACACACGCATGCCCCACGTCACCACCCGTCCGCATGGGACCCGGTTTCTCCCCTCTCACCCGTTCATTTGAATCATCACTTTCTCTCTCCTCTCCTCTCTCCACATCGCCGGAGGATCCTCGGGCGACGGCGGCGGCGGCGGCGGCGGCGGTCCACAGGTGGACACTGCCCCCTCCAACTTCGGCACTGGATCCGGCTGGTTTGATGGCCCTTCTCCCCACCGCCCTGTTATTTTTCTCCTGTTCTCTTTCCTCTCTCACGGTCTCATCTTTCATCTCGCAGGAATCGACCAGATCGACGACGGCTGGAGCTCCCCACGGACTCCCTGGCGGCGAGGCTGCGCGGCTCCCGCAGGCCTTCACGCGAGCTCCCTCCTCCAGGCGGCGCGGCGTCAGGTACCCTCCTGCTGGGCTTGCCTGCTATTTTTTCCTTCCTCTGTTGCAAGTTTCTGTTGCTGATGTGTTTGCTCCATGGCTGCAGAGTTGGTGCGCGCAGCTCCCCCACACCTCGGCTACTCCCCATCGACGAGATCCGCGGCGGCGCGACTACCGTCTCGGTGGAGATCCGGGCATATGACGCGCTGCTGCTAGCGACGCGGAGGCCGGCGGTTCCTCCTGCCGGAGCACGGTGGCCTCGTGGAGGATCTTGGGCAGCGGCTCGTGGAGGATCTTGGGCAGCGGCTTGTGGATCCATTGGATCCTTCAATCGTAACTGGAACACTCCAAATCCTCGCATAGATGCGACCTGATTCCATTCAACTCTGACCCGAATCGGTTTCCCATCGTGCTTGGTGCTAGGCTTGTCCGTGTCTAGAGAAGAAAGGATCCTGAGGTGGGTATTCGAGGAGATCCACGCATCCCCTTCTTGGCTGGCATTTGGTCTTTTTGTTTGCGGCCTCTAAATTTTTTATTAACCCATGGATGAGGATTGGAAAGTTCCTGTTGTTTCTTTGTTGGTAGTGTCGATTCCGTCAGATTCTGCTGCTAAATGATTTACTTTTCTTCCTACTAGATTAGCCCAAATTTCCACAATGCCTGCCTGTGCCGTCCTGAGATTTCCACCTGCAGTTCTTTTGTGGTTAGTTTATCTAGATTTGAGTAATCTAGTAAATTGGTTACGCCATTCGATTACAAAAATTGAGCTGTCATCTAAATTTGCTTGATAATTCTGGTTGATGTGTGCATAAAGTCCCAAATCTCTTTGTTCCCGTGAGATATGCGTATGCTACCTTGTTTTCATCTTTGTTCCTGACCGCTTTGCATAAATGTCTGAATGAATGGCTGTGACATTGGGTTTGTTCTAGTTCTTGATTGCTTTGCATAAATGCGTAAATGAATAGCCATGGCGTGGAGTTTGTATGCCCGAGTGACTGTTTTTATGCATTTTCCATTCAGCTCATGACCATCACTTCCTTGCAAATGCTTGTAGTTTTTTCCATTCAGCTCATGACCATCACTTCCGCGATTTTTATTCTTGCTCAAGCGTTAATCTCTCTTGCTTGTAGTTTTTTCCCATTACTTGGAAGAGTACCGCTTCTTCCACTTTTCCTTCCACGTAAGAGATTGAATTTCTATTTTTTTTATCAGAATTGTTCCCTCCCCAGCACAGGAATGGCAGAGCTGATCTGCATCCCCGTCGATGGAGCACGACGTCACCACCCCGATGGCAACCCGAGCAAAACTCGGATTTCCACCAAAGATCATGTTCCTCAGGATTAAACAGGTCAGCAACATCATCACCTGAAGAAGACGACGATGCGCCAGCTCTGGACTCCAACACAGGTCTCCCCGGTCTCTCCATTGGCGTCGGAGTAGATCGCCACTGGAGAACGGAAGAAACCGGGAGAAATTATTCCCCTGCAACGCCGTCGCTTCCGCATCGCCGACGCCGCCAGGAACAAGAAGCTGCATAGGAGCCGCGCTCCTCCGGCAAACCCCAACGGGTCATATCTGGTACCGGAAATCACAAAATAATTTGTGATAACTATGGTGTGGGTGATGGATGTATATGATAACTAGGGAATCCGCACTCACTGAAAAACTGTGGAGAAACCATTCAGTTAGGCATGTCTCACTCACGTCAAATGTACTCTGAGGGGTACTGTGATTGGGAAAAATATTTTTTATATTATTGCTGACAGTGTAGAGAATTTGTATTCAAATCCATGTTTCAGTGTGATTGTATTAAGATATTTCTTGTGTAACAATTGGTAGTATATATAAGAAAAATTAAATGGTGATTGCGTGTATACTTCCGACGTCTCAGATTAAATCTTGTTTTAAATTTTATCGGACAGCTTATGAAGAGTAGGTAATGTAGCCCCTGTAGCAAATTATATCTAGTTCATGATATTTTTCTTTTTCTCACCTGTAGCAAACTGAAGGGCGGAAGGGAAAAGCCAAGACTATAACTTCATTCATGTTTGTGACATAAACTTCATCATTATGTTCTTCCGTTGACATTGCCTAAACAATGAGTATATGATAATTGAGTCGCATGATTTTTACCTTCAATCATGCATTGCATCAGTAATGTTTATTCGTTCCTTGAAACCATACACCTCGGCCGGCCTAAATGCACGCCTGGTAATGTCATGTTACTACGTCGCTACCTAGCTTTGTCATGGAGTCATCACAGACCGTGAGCACGAGGCAGCGGTCCAGTGGCTTTTGAGTACAAGGCTGCTACTTGCGATGAAGTTTCTTGTCACACATGCTAGGATAAATTTACGAACTGGCATACCTCCGCCGAGCAGCGGAGGATAAACCACATACCTTTGAACAAATCGAGGCTGAAGCGGTGAAGCCCACCCCTGCCACGAACACAACCACGGGGATTGGAGTAGAACTTGATCTTGCACAATGTAGGAACTCGTAGCTTCATTAGGCAACACTTGCATTTTTCCAGATGCCTCCTAATCCCTCAGATGGGTACGCCATTTGGATGCTCTCATCTCATCTGACCACAAACTTGGAGTTGGACAACGTGTCAGTCATCATTACCCCCACAGGAACACATAAAACATCGTCTTGTTTCTGATTAGTCTCCTGCTACGTACCCTAGGGTGAAACTGAGTAGTCTGTAGTACGTATATGAGTGGCAGACCCAGGATGATGTCTCAGGTGTGGTGGATTAGCTGCTGTTCGCTGGTCCTGGTTTACGTCCATGCAGCCGACGGGCTAGCTGCTGCTCCCTCGCGTGCGGCTGCCGTGACCTAGATGTTGCTGCCGAGGTTGAGGTCTCATGGTGAGGACAACCCTCGAGGTGACGAGGTTTGGAGAAGAAGAAGATATCGTTGGACACAGCCTAGCCACGGATGTGTGTGCGGTCTCTTCGAAGCAGGAGAATCAGAGAAGGGGTAGAGGCGTACGAGCAGAAACATGGCATGCAGCTACGTGCTGTGTGTGCTTTGGGTTTGAGGAAAAGAATTGTGGATGCAAATGGGACGAACACGAGCTGCTGCTTGATTCTTTTTTTTTTTTAGCATGCTGCTGCTTCGTTCGGTGCAGAGAGGAGATAAGATGATCATCAACAGTTTAGCATACGTGCACAGGCTGCAACTTATTAGGGCGTGTGGTTCTCCGTTCTCGTACCAGCGCAGCTTGGCGCTTCTGCCCCACGCATGCAGACTACTCGCGCTGTCCTGGCCTGCCGGGTGCAGCATGCTTTTGATTAGTTGACGTTTGCACCCAGCCAGGCTAGACAAGGACGTTGATTGGTTAATACCTACACTCTGCGCAGCCGAGCCAATCTGCCATAAGCCTTTCTCTTTGCATGCTCGATCGCCCACACGCGCTCGCCTGCGCATTGCGGGAGGCGGGAGCCTGACTTGCGTGGAAACGACTGACTCACGTTTTCATGGAGCCAAAATTAGGTGAAAACGGTCCGCAGAGTCCGTGCGGATCCGTCCCTATAGAATGCCGCGTGGCCACCAGATAAAATCGACGATGCCGTGGTAAAAGTCTCACCAGGTTGATCAGGGAAACGAAAACACACGGCATTCAACAGGACAGGTCCACACGGATTCGATTCTGCAGACCATCCCCACCCAATTTTTCCCCTTTGTCCCCACTGGAGTAAAGAAGATAGTCTATTAGACTTGTGTCCAAAATGACCGAGATCACGTGTTGCCTTGCACAAGTGGGTTTACATTGTAAATGAGGATTTTAATGTAGGTGCTCTATTGTGCAAAGTAGTTTTGTATTCATTCCGATGTGTACAGAACTGCACGGCCCAGTGGTTACATTTGTTATGATCCATTTCCTATTCTATATTTAGCTCATCTTAATACCGCACGGCCCAGTTGTCACGTTACCCTCGCTTACTCACGGACCGCCAGGAACATTTGCGTGCTCAGCTTTCTTGTGTTTGAATGAATTTATACTTTACTGAACTAATTTATTGCTCATAGTAGAATAGAGTCTTATCTTTGCAATGATGCTCTATTTAAAAACTAGACCCGATGGGGTGAAGAGCCCCACGGTTTTCATTAAGCGGAAGAAACCTCTCCCGGGTCTAGAAAAATCCCCGAACCCCGGCAAGCCGGCGAGGGGATTTTTTTAAACCAGCCCCATAAATTCGCTCCAACGAGGAATCGAACCTGGGTCTACTGGTTGCGACCATGCCTCAGCCCCTCTAACCAAGTAGGCTAGAGGACCTTTGGCAATGATGCTCTATTATGACTGGCGATCGAGTACTTACAGATTTGTGAGCTGTACAACTAGCTCTGAGTTGTTGGATTTGACCTTGGTCAGGTCTAGTTGGGCCATTAGGCTCAATCCTAATCCTACACTAATGCCTATCAGTTGCCTTTGATTGGGAGGCAACCCTAAGGTCCATTGGGCCCGGTCCCACGCCTACAGCACTATATAACCAAAGGGGAAACCTCTAATTTTTCCTAATCCGTGAGTTAATCACGAATTAGCCGATAGGGTTCTTGTTATCCCTAATCCTATCAATCACTAAGGTGCTGGAAGGCGTGGAAGCTCGGAGTCCCGTTCTTCTACTTTTACGTCAAGTTCGTCATCCACTTCTACATCAAGCCTAAGCCATAGACAGAGGATTCATTGGTAAGTCCTACGTCCACCAAATTCCGCATCAGATTCATCTCTTAGGTGTGATCATGTTCTTGACTAGAGATCTCGTGTTAATCATAATCAATTTGATCTAACAATTGGTATCAGAGCCTACCTAGTCAGTTCTTGATCCCCTAAGCATTGTTAAGTCTCTGTTCATGTTCTTTAAGATCAGTTCATGCCTAAGTACGTGTAGATCTGATCTGTGCTTGTTCTGATATGCGATTAGAATCGCTCAGTTAAGATCTCGTTCAAGCATTGTACTGTTTAAGTTAAGTACATGATTTGCTAAGTGTTATCATCTCAGTGCATGTTTTCGAGTGCTTAGATCCTAGATCAGTGAAGTTCTAAGTGCTTTATCATGTTAAAGTTCAAAGTTTTAGGCGTTTTTCATGATTAAGTCTAAGTTTTCTAGGGTTTCCTTGTTAGTCGAGACCAAATTGCTTCGGTTTTAACTGTTTTTTCATGCAATTAGTTCATCTCAGCCCAAATCCCCTTGGATTCAAATCTTTTCATGCGCATGTTAGTACATCTCAGCCCACCCGAAGCAATTAGAAAGAAGGGAAATGGAAAACTCAGATGCAAAACCAAAGAAAACTTAGATCCACAAATCCCCTACCCTAACCCTAAGTCAGATCTAAACCTCAGATAAGTTCACATAAGATGAGGCCTCCTTGCCTCGGCGACCGCACGCGGCATGAGATGAGCCGCGCGTGACCGCGGCACCGATCGCGCCAGCGACATAAGTTCGTCGCGGCGCAGCGCATGGCCTTGGCGTGCGCACGCGTCCTCCTTGTGGCGGCGCATAAGAACCGTGCCACTGCCGGCCATGGAGCCCCGGCAGAACCCCTCGATCGATGGGCCACGCGCATGACGCATGCCGGCACCAAGAGGGCCCACGGAGTTCCGGCAAGGTAGCACATTGAGGCAGGGGGGAAAACTCAGATAGAATCAAAGAAAATTCAGAACACCATCCCAACCCTAACTCTAGATCTAAGCCCCCCAAACCTTAACCCTAAGTTCAGTAAGCTCACCTTGCATCGGTGGCCGTGCGTAGCACAAGTGGCTGCGCGCACTCAACCCCGGCTCTAGCTCCGGCGAGTCGGACCGCCGCGGCGCCATGGTCCTCCAGCGGAGCCCCTCTACGGGCTGCGCGAGAGACGCACGCAGCACCGCAGAAAGGGTCCGCGGAGCACCGGCATGCTGGCGCATGAGGAGCGGCGGGCTTGGACCTTTATCTCGCTCGCCAGAAATGAGGGAGAAAGTTGAGAGAAAGCGGTGGCTAGCGGCGGTGTGAGTCGCCAACGGCGGCTGCTTACCAGAGGACTCGGGGGGGAGGGAAATGAGTTAGGCTTCCCCTCCCCCGCCGAAATCGGGGCTTTATACCCCGTGCGACACGCGTCGGCCGTCCGATCCGATGGACGGACCAGATCAACGCCGAGCAGGAGCGGTGACGCCGGCTGGGCCGCTTCGGGGGCCTGCCCGTCGGCTGCTGGGCTTACGACCCATTAAGTAAACAAGCAGGCCTGGGCTGGTGCTAAGCCGCGCGCCTCGAGCTGAACCGCAGAGCCGAGCCGAGATACTGAGCCGCGCGCATTTTTGTGCGCGAGCCGCGCTGCGAGCGCTAAGCCGCCGGCCGCGCGCTGACCGCTAGCAACTACGCCGAGCCAAGCCACACGGCTGGGCCGTGCGTAGTAAGGGCCCGCGAGAGCCTATTGGGGTGCTCTGGGCTGATTTCAATATTGGGATGGTTTAAGTATTACTTTATTTAAGCTTTCAGTTCCCTTTCTCTTTTGAGGTCACCATTTATTTTAGCACTAAGTTAAGTTAATTATTACATAAATCAACTTTATTTTTAGTGGTTGATGTCCCTTAAAATTTCACTGAAATTTTAGTAAGATAAATTTTAAGCTTTAAGATCTAAGATTAGCTTTAAGCTTTAAGTTTATTGCGTCCGCATTAAGTATAAATTATTTCTTGCATAAGAAATTTAAGTATTAATTTATACTGTTTATTTAAGATGTATATTACGTTTTGAGCTGTCAGTCTTCAGTGGCTCATTGTTTCAATGCAAGTATATTTCTTAATTGCAAATTAAGTTTTGAGTTATTAAGTTTATTGATGCATGCTTTATATATAAGTAGAGTTTTATGTGATGCTTTTGCATGTTACTGTTATGCAATTAAGAAATTCTAAGTTTTCATGCGCATATAAAATAAGTTTTAAGTTTTCATGAGCATGATAACTTTATGGTGCAATCTATTATTTTCTTGCATTGTTTTACCTTACCATTAATTATTTTCTATGTTTAAGTTACAATTCATAATAAGTTCATTTATGAAATGCTTTTCTCTTAGCATATTATTTAGATAAGTATCCATTATGATTAAGTTTTGTCTTGCTTTCGCACAAGTCAAGCTTCAACTTTGCTATTTGTTTTGACATAAGTTAAAGCTGAAAGTTCATTTCTCTTTCCACCAAGTGCATTTAGATGCCTCTATTTGAATGGAACCACCGGGAAGTTCATTTAGAGTAAACTTGTGATTAATTCAACCACCGTTGTTTAATTACGAGTTTAAGTCAAGTTTCGCTTGTTTCCCCACCGGTGATTGCAAGTTGTTACTTGTTTGTGTGATTTTAATCAGACCACGTAGGGTTTTTCATGCTTTTATGTGCATCTTATTGTACTATTACTGAGACATGTTTTTATTTATAAATTTTCAGTTGATTATTCAAAGTTGCTAAGCACCATTAAGCATATGATGGCACAAACTTCCCCAGTTCGAAGTTGGATGTTCTAGGCATTCTCAAGACCTTGGTTCTTGATTATGCGTTACGTGAGATAAGCTAACTGCTCCGGCGGTTTGAACTCAGAATTACGTTGATGAGATAAGTAAGTATAACTCAAACTCAGAGAAATGCGAGAGATCCAATGACCTGGCCAAGATGGTCATTAGACAAACCATCATTGAGGCCTTGAGAGGTTCTTTTTCTACTGAGATCAACAGTAAGGATTATTATCAGTTAACGAGCTTATGTACTCAATTGAGGAAATATATAAACGTAAGTTAGCCAATTTCTATTAAGAATTAAATGACCTCACGTTACAATGTCAAGGTGCATTAAGGGCGCACATTAATAACATGGTCTACATAGCTGAAAAGCTAGAAGTGCCTGGGATTCATACCTTGAGTACAATGCTTTCGCATTTGATCACAGCGTCCCTCCCTTAGAATTATGCCCTAGGCATCTGAAATTTTTGCAAGGAACCTGGACACATCTACTTCAGGTTGTGTTGCACCCCATGGAACTGCAGTGGTAGGCGGCAGGTGGTGACAGCCTTGTCCGTCCTTCGTAGTCCACCACGTTCGGGTGTACTCATAACAGTAGTGCTGAGCCCGGAGAACCCCCTCTCTCACCCCGTTCTGAGGTTCTCCCGTTCTAGCTGTCGAAGCGACTAGAGGAATCACGTATTCCTGATAGGAGGTTAGCAAGTAGACATTAGATTACCTCTACCCAACTTATCTGTTATTCTTCACTCCCGTCGTCCCTGGATAACCAGAGCCGTTTCTAGTACGCTTTTCGTTCCTCGTGGATTCGATACCCTGGAAACTCCTAGGTGGAAGCTACATCGGCATCCGTACGCTTGCGGATTTATCTGTTAGGCTAAGGAACGCCAACAGGGTCCGCGGAGCACGGCGTGCTGGCGCATGAGGAGCGGCGGGCTTGGACCTTTCTCTTGCTCGCCAGAAATGAGGGAAAGTTGAGAGAAAGCGGTGGCTCGGCGGTGTGAGTCGCCACCGGCGGCTGCTTACCAGAGGACTCGGGCGGGGAGGGAAATGAGTTAGGCTTTCCCCTCCCCCGCCAAAATCGGGGCTTTATACCCCATGCGACACCCGTCGGCCGTCCGATCTGATGGACGGACCAGATCAACGCGGAGCGGGAGCGGCGACGCCGGCTAGGCCGCTTCGGCGGCCTGCCCGTCAGCTGCTGGGCTTACGACCCATTAAGTAAACAAGCAGGCCACACGTCCTTTTTGGGGGGCTAGTGCTAAGCCGCGCGCCCCGAGCTGAACCGCAGAGCCGAGCCGAGATACTGAGCCGCGCACATTTTTGTGCGCGAGCCGCGCTGCGAGCGCTAAGCCGCGAGCCGCGCGCTGACCGCTAGCAACTACGCCGAGCCAAGCCGCGCTGGCTGGGCTGCGCGTAGTAAGGGCCCGCGAGAGCTTATTGGGGTGCTCTGGGCTGATTTCAAATATTGGGATGGTTTAAGTATTACTTTTATTTAAGCTTTCAGTTCCCTTTTCTTTGAGGTCACCATTTATTTAGCACTAAGTTAAGTTAATTATTACAAAAATCAACTTTATTTTTAGTGGTTGATGTCCCTTAAAATTTCACTGAAATTTTAGTAAGATAAATTTTAAGCTTTAAGATCTAAGATTAGCTTTAAGCTTTAAGTTTATTGCGTCCGCATTAAGTATAAATTATTTCTTGCAAGAAATTTAAGTATAAGTTATACTGTTTATTTAAGATGTATTTACGTTTTGAGCTGTCAGTCTTCAGTGGCTCATTGTTTTCAATGCAGTATATTTCTTAATTGCAAATTAAGTTTTGAGTTATTAAGTTTTATTGATGCACTGCTTTAATATATAAGTAGAGTTTTATGTGATGCTTTTGCATGTTACTGTTATGCAATTAAGAAATTCTAAGTTTTCATGCGCATAAAATAAGTTTTAAGTTTTCATGAGCATGATAACTTTATGGTGCAATCTATTTATTTTCTTGCACTGTTTTACCTTACCATTAATTATTTTCTAGTTTAAGTTACAATTCATAATAAGTTCATTTATGAAATGCTTTTGTCTTAGCATATTATTTAGATAAGTATCCATTATGATTAAGTTTTGTCTTGCTTTCGCACAAGTCAAGCTTCAACTTTGCATTATTTGTTTTGACATAAGTTAAAGCTGAAAGTTCATTTCTCTTTCCACCAAGTGCATTTAGATGCCTCTATTTGAATGGAACCACCGGAAGTTCATTTAGAGTAAACTTGGATTATTCAACCACCGTTGTTTAATTACGAGTTTAAGTCAAGTTTCGCTTGTTTCCCCACGGTGATTGCAAGTTGTTACTTGTTTGTGTGATTTTAATTAGACCACCGTAGGGTTATTTCATGCTTTTATGTGCATCTTATTGTACTATTACTGAGACATGTTTTATTTATAAATTTCAGTTGATTATTCAAAGTTGCTAAGCACCATTAAGCATTATGATGGCACAACTTCCCCAGTTCGAAGTTGGATGTTCTAGGCATTCTCAAGACCTTGGTTTTGATTATGCGTTACGTGAGGATAAGCTAACTGCTCCGACAGTTTGAACTCAGAATTATGTTGATGAGATAAGTGAGTATAACTCAAACTCAGATAAATGCGAGAGATCCAATGACCTGGCCAAGATGGTCATTAGACAAACCATCATTGAGGCCTTGAGAGGTTCTTTTTCTACTGAGATCAACAGTAAGGATTATTATCAGTTAACGAGTTTATGTACTCAATTGAGGAAATATATAAACGTAAGTTAGCCAATTTCCTCATTAAGAAATTAATGACCTCACGTTACAATGTCAAGGTGCATTAAGGGCGCACATTAATAACATGGTCTACATAGCTGAAAAGCTAGAAGTGCCTGTGATTCATACCTTGAGTACAATGCTTTCGCATTTGATCACAGCGTCCCCCCTTAGAATTATGCCATAGGCATCTGCAATTTTTGCAAGGAACCCGAACACATGCAAAGTTGGTGTCCGGATTTGCTACATGGCTTCAGAAGAGAGGTAATTAAATTGTCTCATAAGTTTTATTAATTATTTGCTCGCACTAATTTTGGTGGAATAACTCAGGTGTTTCTGCACATATTAAACCTCCTTCAGGTATTCATGGACCTTAAAGGAAGGGATATTCAGGGGAGCAAAGCCTACAAGTCTTCATCAAAGTCAAAGACTCTAGAGCCTCATTTCATTAGTTTTAGCTTTATTCCGAGTTGGTGATGTACTTCAGATTAGGAAAGAACATATTGTTTTCTGTGTTGAGAAATTCTGGATATTTGTGTTCTCAATAAGTAATACTAATACATCATCAAGTTCATTTAGTGCTTATTTTCATCGCAATTGTCTTTGACTGTTATTTAAGTTAATTGAGTTAAGAAGTGATGAGACCTTGTCGAATATGTGGCACACTCATGTTTAGACCACAAATTCGAAGGAGAGATGAATGTCTCATCAGTTTAGAGATGTTCCTACTAATAATAATAGTTAAGAATTGCTCTCATCTAGCAGAGCTATAATTTTCTCCCAACATAATTTATTGTCCATAAGTGTCAAGGGCAAAATTAAGAATAAATTTCATAGTACTCGCCACATCTCGTTGCTTCAATTAAGAATAAGTTTATAATGCGAGACATAATACCATTGTAATAGGAGTCATACTCCACGATTACCAACTGTCTCAAATAAGTCAGTGTGATTTTATTCTTTATCCTGGCCACCGCTGGGTACGGGATAATTTTCATAGGTTCTGTTGTTCTATCCATTTTCTGGCCACCGCTGTTGTGGATTAGTTCAATCTGAATCAGATACGGTTGAAGTATGATTTATGTTCATGATTCTAGCCATCGCTGTTTTATGAACATTTAATCATAGCTTTGCTACTCTAGTTCATATTCGGGCTACCGCTGATGTGGACTAGATTAGCAAGGAAAGTTTATCAGTGGTATCTAAGAAAGATATAGTCAATGTCATGCCAAAGATAAATAAGTTAAAGGGCATCCATTGTAACTTGTCAACTTGTCGGTTATAGTGCTCGCCCCAGTCAGGCAAGAGTTGTACTGTCATCTGGTGTGTTCTAATAATATTGACGGGTTTATTGGGTTTGAAGGGAATTGACGTGGGCCTTCCCACAAAAGAACTCGGACTCACCGGGTGCATAACGAGTCGGAAACTAACACACGGCTTTGGGTTGAACGATTTCCACACGGTAGTCCCCCTCTCTGCTAACGCCGGCGATTGTCAGCACAAAGTTCATCCAATGATTTTGCGGCGGCGGAACTCTGTCGCCTTGGCTTCCTTGCTCGCTATGCTGCTGCTCCTCGCGATTGGGGGTACTCTAGTGGTTCCACGCCCATGGCGTCTGTCCGTGTATGACAAGACCAGGCTCTCGACGATGGCATCGGAGAAAACCGTCGTGAACTTGGGTAGCTGGAGCGCAGCCGGGGATGGGCACAGCCACGAACTGGGATTGAGATCCCGTCAGAATTTTGTTGATGCTTCACAGTTTGTGAATTATCTGCTGGTGAACGGTACCCGATACTGGGTAAAAGACAGGTAAAGTTGGAATTCCATTGTGGCTGTACAGATTAATTGCAACTTTCAGAAGAGGAAGAGGCACGTGCCGTGGTGCTGAATCCTTCTTCTTTCTCGATCGGTCCGCAGTAAAATTAGATTTTTTTTTTTGTTGGAGTCTATCTGACAACACTGTCCATTGTGACTATGCTCAAACAAATCATCTGGACATCCTTCGGACAGTCACATTGGCTGATTTATGTGGAGCTACAGAGTCAATATGCAGATTTTCTTCTTTCGTTCCAGACTGCATCAGAGCTTGCTTCTGTACGACTAGTCTTGAACTCCAATGCTTAGGAAAATTTATCCTGGTTTTCTCAAATGAAATCATCATTACTTTTCTACTGTTGATATGTCTCTATATTCTGGATCTAGAAGTTAAATTACCGTTCCTTAATTTGAAAGATGGTCTATAATGGTACCTATGTCTTCTCCAATGTGTCTGAGTTAGAAAACATTATAAGTGCCTATATATAGCGTTCAAATACTCAAATGTGTCTGAGTAGAAACCCGGAGTAGTTTTTTTAGCCTTACTATAGTTTTTAAATTTAGTGAATCAAAATGCCATGCTTCAGTACTGCATTATGGCAATGATGATCGATGGCCTCTGCTGGCTGTCTCTGTTTCCTGCGTGCTTTGTTTGTGATATATATAGCATCCACCGCAGTGACCATAGAAGTTGGGCAAGTTCTACCCCTCGTTTGTTTTATTTTAAATGAACCATGCAGAAGAGTTGTCAATCCATCTATACTATAACGGATGAGCAATTTGAAAACATTTTGTTGAATTAGGCTAGAGACATAAATAGCACATAAACACACAGGATCTAATAGTCTAGAACATGTTGATCAATAATGCGGAATTTTGTGAGATAAATCTTATACCATTGCTTGAGGTCGCCATTAGAGCTTCCTGAGTCGATGAAGTAGTCGATGTAGATGTAGATGAGTTGATGGAGGGCTCGGGATGATATCTCAGCTTCTCCTTCAACGTCCTTGGTCTTTTCCAGCGATTCCCTTTCGGGCGCCAACGAGATTGGCCCGGAACAGGACCTCGAGCTTCTCCCTCTTTCAGCTCCCTTAGCGATCGGTGTTTTGGTAGGTTGTTTGTATGTTGGACGTGAAGAAAACAAGCCTAAACCCCTGATTATATAGTCGGAGCTGTTAGAGGTAGGCCGAGAGTCCTATTAGGATTCTAATGTGTCCCTGCCGATCACGGGACGAAGTCCCTTCCTCCACGAGTGGCAAAAACGTGGAGAACAAGTTCCTCACGGTAAGAAACCGTGGAAGATCACGTTAACTACATTAATTCCAACACATTTTTCATTCACAAATCGGCCCCCTTACCCCTCACAAAAGGCCCACCCTGGCAGGCCAAAAAGACAACCACGTACGACCAGAGGAGGGGCGCCTCCCCAACCTTTTTTTTCATCATCATCATATCATCTATACCTGCCGGTCCCGCCCAAACATACCATTTTCAGTCGACAATCAATGTTCCACCTTTTTAAAACTTACAGCCAATCACATCCGCCAATCAAATAATACTTACCGTAGCCATGTGAGTCAATAAGGAATGATTTGCTTACCATAGTTGTGGACGTCAATTAGATAATGATTTAGCTAATCTGTTAGAGATGCTTACTTTGGTTAGTTATTAGTGGGCGCATGACTGGTTGTATGTTGTGCACATCGTGTGCTCTGACTAGCGCTGTATTCATGGGGGGAGCGCATCTTGGGGCATGTCTCAGCTGCTTGGGATGGCAGATGAAGATGACAGGCGTGCCGCACTTGTCGGAAGACATGACCTGATCTAGCTGTAATTGTTTTCCCTTAAGTCAATAGAGTAAAGAGAAAACGCTACTACTTCTGCAGCACAAAACAAGATCATGTGATCGTGTGTTCAAACAAGTTCACGTGAGTTTGTGTGTTTCAGGTGAGGGCGGAGCTCGCCAGCGACCCAGTGCCGTTGTTACTCTGGCCACTATGACACTGACAGCAGCAGGTAGTCGCCGAAACTGGCCGTGGATGCACAGGTAACACTGACGCTAAGGGTACTTTTGGCCCATTCAGTTAAAAACTTAATCATACGAAGTGAACAGCTGAGTCACTGCGCTTCAGTATCTGTTCTCCAACTTCTGAACTCAAAGTTGCTCCCGCGAAATCTAGGGCAAGCTAGCTCAGTAGAACACCTATTGTGAAATGCTGACAAGTTGCCAAAGTCTGTAACTCCTGTCATCCTAGTATCTCGCCAACTGGTAGTGCAGAAGCTCTTCTGTGATCTACAGGAAGCCCATGAATAGAACATATACAATTTTTGTGCTTTGTTCAGGAATTTTAGATGCATGTTTCGGTTGAGCAACATTTGCTACTTTCCCGGTGCTTCCAATTCCCTTAGTTCAAGACATGAGGGGGTTTTTAAAATCATATAGAATTGCTTGCCGCTGCTACAGAAAATGAGTGGATCCTATTAGTTGTTTACAAGCCCACCAAACATAGTTGGTGTTAGTTGTGTGATGATAAGAGTAATAATCTGTTCTAGAGTACATTTAATATAATGTATAGCATGAAATTGGAAAAGAAACATATTTCATTGAAATCGACAGCTGTTAGACTTGTCATGGAAGCCGTTCATTTACTTTTTTAGTTAGTGGGCGCATGGCTGGTCGTTAGGCAGTGCACATCGTGTGCTCTGGCTAGCTAGCGCTGTGTTCGCAGGATAATGTGGTTGTGTGTTTAAAGCAAGTTCGCGTGAGTTTGTGTGTTTCAGGTGGAGGGAGCTCACCGGCGACTCTGACACAGCCAGCAGCAGGCACTAGAGAAAAACTTCACATTTGTACGTTTACATTAGTACCGGTCGCACAGAGCTGGAACTAAAACACCCATTTAGTACTCTATGCTGCTAGCACAGCAGGCAGTCGCCGAAACCGGCCGTGAGTGCACAAGTAACACTGACGCTAAGAGTATATTTGTTCCATTCAGTTAAAACATAGTCACACGAAGTGAACTGCTGAGTCATAGCTTTTCAGCATCTGATCTCCAACATCTGAACACAAAGTTGCACCCCCGAAATCTAGGACACCAAACGCTTTGCCAAAGTCTGTGACTCCTGTCATCATAGTATCTCGCCAACTGGTTGTGCAGCAGCTCTTCTGAAATCTACAGGAAGCCAATGAATAGAACATATACTATTCATGTGCTTTGTTCTGGAATCTTAGATAATGTTTTGGTCGGCCAGCATTTGCCACTTTCCCGGTGTTTCCTATTCCCTTGGTTCAACACATGAGGGTTTTTTTATAATCCTATGGAATTGTTTGCCCCTGCTACAGAGAAATGAGTGGATCCTATGGATGTGTTTTTATGATGCTACCTGTGCACTAATATTAGATGTTTAGAAGCCCTGCAAATCTAGTTGGTCTTAGTTTACATATGATAAGAGTAATCATCTGTTCTAGAATACATTTAATATATAATGTATAGTATGAAAATTGAAACACAACATTATTTCCCTGAAATTTATCGATAGCTCTAAACTTGTCATGGAAGTATGTGCATGTACCCCATGAACTCGAACAAGAGCATCAACATATACTGTGTTATATTTTTTTTGTTGAGAATTTTCACTGTGAATTTGCTAGCCTGTCATTTACAGCACCCTTGGACTCGGAGTGACTCGATCCATAATAATTACATGCACTGTATTATAATCTTTCGATGATAACCTTGACAGTGTTTGTTTCAAAAAAGATAACATATACAGTGAATTTAATTACGACAATTGACTATTGAGTGTATTAGTATTACTCTATCCAACAAGCCCGAACACACGCCACACAACCACCCAGCCATGTTGTAGAGCCACCGCCCAACGCTTTTGAGTGCAAGGCCACAGCTTACGATGCACATGATGAGGAGGCTTACAAACTGGCACACCTTTGCCGGGATGGTATGGATGAACCGCGTAACTTTAAACATGCTAACGCCGAGGTCATAGGCAATGGTGTTAACACTGATCTCACCACGAACACGACGACGCAATGAAAGCGCGGTGGACCGTGAGCATGCCCACAGTTTGGCCTTCTAGCTTCATTAGGGGACGGTTGCTGTTTTTTTCCGGATGCCTCCAAATCCCAGAGATCAATGCTCCATTGAGGTTCCTCTGTTCTGAGTTTTAGATGAGTGAGGAAGTTATTGACGAGACAAGGGATTTGTTTGCCGCTACTAGTGGTGTGAAACCTAGTAGTGTCTAGCTAGGTATGTGATATGAGTATGAGACGACTGATGAAATATTAGGTGTGACTGAGACTTGTTGCTGTTCGGTAGCATTGGCATATCTCCACAAAGCAGATGCCCCTTTTTATGTAGGAGAAGTTGTGAAACTAGCTACTATAAATGTCAATAAGACTTTGATATTCCACATAAAGATGGGGTTACTGATGCTACAGCTAAAATCAAATATGCCGCATTTGACTCTTACATCGTGTATGTAGCTAAAATCAAATATACCGCATTTGAACTACCATTAGTACATTAGAGGGAAGCTTCGTTCTGTTTCTGCTTCAAGCCATAGATAATTACACCAGGCTAGTATTTTTTTTCCAACACCTTGCTAGGCCCGATCCATGTTCCAAAGTTGGACCTGTTTGCGAGTTTTGCTAGGGGTAAGAGCAACTCCAATAGATTGATTATCCCATCTACTCTTCTCACTTCACACAGGAATATTGGGGAGAGGTACTACTCTAGTAATTCCCTTTGTTCCTTTCACCTTTCCACTTTATATGACATGTGGGGACCACATGCTAATGTCTCAAAACACACGCCGGCCACATGGTCGATGCCTGCAACCACCCAGCCATGTGGTAGAGCTGTCCCTACCTGCAACCGTAAGGTCGCCGCCCAGCGTTTTTTAGTGCAAGACCGCAGCTAAGGCCGGGCCGGCAAAATTTAAGGCCATGTACAAAACTCTAAAGCGGGCCATATTAGCCTAAAAATATGAAGCAACAAACACATTTAAGTTAAAATATATTACAATAAATCTATCCATATTTTATAAGCTTTTGGCTCAAAAAACTCGGTCGGTGAGGGAAAGACCATCCCCACGGTATTTCACTAAGAAGAGCTCAATCGGAGTCTAAAAGAAAAAAAGTCACGAAAGTAGTCTTCCTATACATGGTGGTGCCGCTCCCTATGGTTCCAGCCTTTACTGGTGCTTTGAGGTCCAACACACACGGTCAACCCCTTACACAAAGAGCCCACCCACCACAGGTTTTGATACACCCATGTTGATCAAAGGAACCGGTGTCTGACTTTTTTTTTACCCAGTCTGAAATTTTCTCTCATGCGGATTCGAACCTAGGATCAGAGGTGCTACTAAGGTCACTGCAACCGTTAGCCTACGGTCCCCTTCGCTGAGTGTTTGGCTCCCAGAATCATATTTTCTAACCAATTTGTAGAAACATGGTTTTGATTATGAAACACTAGAACTCAAGTCTAATTCATACACATGTATACAATAGATAAAGAGAATAAAATTAATAGTTAAACTACTAAAGGATGTAGTATAATTGTGCAGACACTTGATGCGTAGATAATAAAAAGGAGGCCCTTGAAATATGGGGGCCTGGACCGTCAGATGGGTGGCACTTGCCCAAGCCCGTCCGTGACCGCAGCTTGCGATGCCAATGGTGAGGAGGACCGCAGCCATGAGTGGAACGCCCAGCCAGGAAGCCATGGACGAACCACGTGCCTTTAGACATGCTGAGGCTGAGGTCGCCGGCGCCAGTATTAACAGTGCTCTCAGGACGAACACAACAACCTGTAAGACGCAATGAAAACGGAGGAACATGAGCATATGCCCACTGTTTGGTCTTGTAGCTTCATTAGGGGACGCTTGCTTTTTTTCCGCATGCCTCCAAATCCCATAGAACAATGCACCATTGAGGCTCCCACGAAATCTAGGACAAGCTCAGTAGAACACCGGGTGTGAAACGCTGACAACTTGCCGAAGTTTGTAACTCCTGCCTTCCTAGTATCTCGTCAACTGGTTGTGCAGCAGCTCTTCTGAAATCTACAGGAAGCCCCATGAATAGAACATATACTATTTATGTGCTTCGTTCAGGAAGCAGTATATGTTCATGTTCTTTGTTCTGGAAGTTTAGATGGATGTTTTGGTTGGCCAGCATTTGCCACTTTCCGGGTGCTTCCTATTCCCTTGGTTGAACACATGAGGGGTTCATTATCCTATGGAATTGTTTGCCGCTGCTACAGAGAAATGAATGGATCCTATGGATGTGTTTTTATGATGCTACCTGTGCACTACTATTAGATCTTTACAAGCCCAGGCAAACCTAGTTGGTGTTAGTTAATGATGATAAGAGTAATCATCTGTTCTAGAATACATTTTATATATAATTCATTGCATGAAAATTGAAAAAAAAAATTATTTCCTTGAAATCGACAGTTCTAAACTTGTCATGGATATCTTTATTTACTTCTGCACATGTACCCCTTGAACTCCAGCAGGAGCATCAACATATATCAACATATACTGTGTTAATTTTTTATGTTGACAATTTTCGCGGTGAATTTGCTAGAGTGTCATTTACAGCACCCTTGGACTCCGAGTGACTCGATCCATAAAAATTACATGCAATGTATTATAATCTTTCCATGATAACCTAGACACTGTTCATTTCAAAAAAGATAACCCACACAGTGAATTTAATTATGATAATTGAGTGTATCAGTATTACTCAATCCAACATGGTATCTGTTACTTGAATTCGTTCCTTGAAACCACTCGCTTCAGACCAAACACCCGGCCATGTTGTAGAGCCACCACCCACCGTTTTTTAGTGCAAGGCCGCAGCTTGCGATGCACATGAGTATGCCAGTATGGACAAACCACGTACTTTAAACATGCTAAGGCTGAGGTCGCCGGCGCCAGTATTAACACTGCTCTCATCACGAACACAACGACCGGTAAGACGCAGACAAACAGGAGGACCGTGAGCATGTGCCCATAGTTTGGTCTTCTAGCTTCATTTTGGGACCCTTGCTTTTTTTCCGGAAGCCTACAAATCCCACAGGTCAATGCACCATTCAGGTTCCTCTGTTCTGAGTTTCAGATGGTACTAGCGGTGTGAAACTTAGTGTGTAACAAAGGCTCGTTGCTCTTGGACAAAGGTCAGGGGAAACCTGATCCAAGCACTATTAAAGACGGCTCCGCAAAACAAGGAAACTCTAGAAGGCTAATTGTATTAGAAGAGGAACCAACCTCTACAAAGAGGGGAGGGGGCTTCTTTTATAATCCACAAGCCATAATTTCTGGGTCCAAAGTGCCCTTAATTCGCATTACAAGTCAAGGGTTCGAAGACCTAATATGGACATCTCCTCTCGAAGCCCAACCACCCACGTTGAACCGATTTTTAGGTTGTGCGCCTTCGATTGCTTTCTCGACAGATCTCCTCTAGCCACCATAGCCTCGGGATCCGTCGTCACACCTCGGGCTTCTCCCTCCTCAATTGCAGGTTCGTGTCACTTAGAGGACTTCGCTCGACTCCTAAGGGCTTCGCTTAATCTCCACACACCCTCTCAAATCATTTCCAAATTATATAAGAAGCAGCTAGGAGAACTGTCAACTTTTTGCTCGATACTGGGATGACACATTGCACTACGGGAGAAAGGACTTTCGATCCCTCTCCCTTAGCGCCGGCTGGGCGAAGCCGGTACTAAAGGGGGCCTTTAGTACTGGATCCCTTAGTGTCGGCTAGGCGGAGCCGGTACTAAACGGGGCCTTTAGTACCGGCTCCAGCCAACAGTGGCGAAAAAACCACGTTAGTATCGGCTAGTAACACCAGCCGGTACTAACGTGCATCACTGTCCCCACCCGACAACGGCCAGATGGCAGGTTAGTGCAACTCATCAACAGCTTGTTCCTGTTGTGTATCGTGCGATCTTGCAACGCGAACCGTGTCCCATAGCTTTCACGAGAATTTCTTACCAGCACAAAAAAGTGTGAAAAACTATGCGTTCACACACTTTTTTCCCGATTGTAGCCAAAAAGTCAAAAAGTAAACAAAATCTGAACAACCAGTATCTCAGCCATTCAGTTGAAGAAGCACATTAATGAAGAACTGGCTCTGTTCTGGCATGATGTCTCACGATCACTTGTGAATCATTTCCTGCGGACGGAAATATCGAATGCTCTGACTTGTTCTGCTCTGATTATCAAGTCAGAGGCCAAAGAATGCCTTTAAGCGATGAAGCTATGGACCGTGTTGTCTTACTGGGCGGCAAAGACGGATGCCCCTCTCTTTTGTTAGATGAAGAAGCAGGGTGAGCTGCTTCGTATTGTCCCCTCACTATACACAACGAAATTCACGAGGCAAGGTACTGCGGCAACCAATTTTCTTGTGCCTGGCATTAAACATTACGACGAGACACAAATGTCATGCTTGTTACTCGTATCAAAAGTATGACACAACAACAAAATAGATGACATGTCCATCTATTTATGAGGAAAGAGATAAGATGAGTTTCATCATGATGAAACTAGTGCTCATCGTTTCCAACACGTTGGAAACCATGTGAAACTCCCATTGGGAGTGATTGAGTTTGATCTCTACATGTTTCGATAACTTTTATTTGTCACTTATCTACACCATTTAATTGATCTACTTTACTTTTTTCGAATCAAACAGTACAGACGCAGACGCTCACAAACACGCATGCACACTTGCCCCTACGAACACACACACAACCCTACCCCTATGAGCACCTCCGAAAAACTGAACTTTCAAATCATTGAGATTGACCAAGTCACCACTCGTGGATCGCTATCAACGTGCATGTCGCATATCACTGGAAGAATAGTGCCTGTTAAATCCTGTAATAAATCCAGAAAAAAACGAGCACGGGTGCCAGGTCGGGGACTTGAACCCTGGTGGTATGGTTTCAACACAAGGACCCTTAATAGCTGAGTTACACTCAGTTCGCATTTGATCTACTTGATTGTGAAATAATAAAAATGAAACTTTGCATTAGGAGTCATAGTTTTATTTGTCAAATCAAATAGAAAAACATGACTGACACTATTGGAATCAGCATCATGAAAACCTCCACTAGGACTAGCCTAAGCTGTAAATTCCATACAGGTTACACTTCCAACGACGCCCATCACCATCCTGCAGGTCCAAATGATGCAACAATAATGCAGGAGGTATTTGCTAAACAAAAAATAGACAATCCATCAAGTAATAAATAATGCGAATGATGCATCATTCAGTAATTCTGTGCCGTGTTCAACCTGCACATGCCGTGTTCAACCCAAATATATATATTGATAGCTTTCGTTCAGTTGGTGAATAATAATGGGTAACGTGACAGCTGTTTTAACTTCAGGCCACATATACGCAGCAATCTTCTCTGCTTTCTGAACTCAGAATATTACAACCCTTCTCATTTCTGCCCTTCAAATGGTATCCTTTGAGTTCAGTATTCACTAGAAGCTGGTACTATCCCCATTTGCCTTTTTGCCTTAGGCAGACTGAGGCAGCCAATTTTCCTTGTGCCTTGCATTCCTATGGAAGTAGTGGATGTACTTTTCCCCCCTAGCCTCGCCATTTCTTCTTGTTAGTAGAGTGCTAATAGAATCATTACGACGAGACACACATGTCGTGCTTGTTAGTCATATATAAAGTATGACACATCCGCAAGATGGATGACATCGCCATGTATTTATAAGGAAAAGGATGAGAGGAGTTTTATTACGATGAAACTGGTGCTCATCATTTCCAACACGATTGAAAACCGTATGAAACTCCCATTAGGAGTGTTTACGTTTCATCTCTATATTTTTCAATGACTTCTATTGGTCACTTATCTACACCGTTTAATTGATCTACTTGTCCTATTTTGCGAATCACACAGTACAGATGCAGACGTTTATAAACACGGGCACGCACACTCGCCCCTATGAACACACGCACACAACCCTACCCCTATGAGCATCTTTGAAAGATTGAGCCGACAAATACTCGAGATTGACTAAGTCACTACTGGTGCATCGCTGTTAACAGGCACGTCGCGTACGAAAGATTAGCACCTGTTAGATCCTCTAATAAATCCAGGAAAATATGAGCATCAGTGCCAAGTTGAGGACTTGAACCCTGGTGGTGGACTGCCATCATAAGGACCCTTACCAGCTGAGCTACGCTCAGCTTGCAATTGATCTAATTGCGTATGAAATAATAAAATGAAACTTTGCATTGGGAATCAAAGTTTTATTTTCTCAAATCAAATATCAAAAGGTGAAAACATCATGAAACCCTCCACTAGGACTGGCCTAAGCTGTAAAATCCTTACAGGTTTCCCCTCCGACGCTCATCACCATCATGCAACAATAATGCAGGAGGTATATATTTGGTAAACAAAAACAGTTCAGTAGTTCTGTGCCGTGTTCAACATGCTCATGTTTAACCCACATATTTTGATAGCTTTCGTTGAGTCAGTGAATAATGGGTAACGTGACAGCTGTTTTAACTGCAGCCCACATACACGATGCAATCTTCTCTGCTTTCTGAACTAAGAATATTACAACCCTTCCGATTTCTGACCTTTGAATGGTATCCTTTGAGTTCAGTATTAACTAGAAGCTCATACTATCCCCATTTGCCTTATTGCCTTAGGCAGAAGACCCATGATTTCATTGCAGAAATCATGGCGGTGTGAAACATATAAAACTGCTTCTAGTTTGCCACTGGGAATGAGTTGCAGCAGATGATATATTTTCAACGCATGTACCAATAACCGTGATAGGCGTGGTGGCAAATGGACTGCTGTTTGGACCTCTACGGACACCCTACTTCCGCAGCCTGGAGAAAGCCAGCAGCCGAAGAATATTCTAAAGGAGGAGCAATCACGACGAGAGCATGAGAAGGAAGGTGATGCTGCATCATCTAATGGTGGGAGATGGTGGAAATTCTTTAAGAAGCTGAAAGTACCACCGTAAGTGCGAATATTCATGGCTCCTTCCATCTATGTTAGAGTTAACAAGGAGACATATCCAAGAGGAGAGCCATTGTGATGCTTGCGGGAACCCATCTGAAAGCTTATACCATGTCATCGTGGAGTGTCGGTGGGCAAAACGTTTTTGGAGGCGGGGAAGGAGGTGTCCGGCCGGGAGGAAGCTGCGGAATCTGCATCTAATAACCTGGTTGACCAATCTGCTGTTGGGGATGGTTTGCTCAATCGAGGAGGCATCAGTGTTTCTGTTTGGGAGTTGGTCGCGATGGTCAACTCGAAATGGGCGCATGGATGGTCGGGATAGATGGAGCACTACAACGGTAGCGAAACATGTAGCACATATTGTGGAAAAGCTGCTTTGCTTGGGGCGATTGAAAAAGCTGCCGGAGGAGGTCTGGGTGAATGAATTCTGATGGATATTTTGATGCTTGCTTAGGTCGAGGTGCAGGGGTGGCCGGCTGTTGTGTGGGACCAGCATGGCCATGTCCTAGTGGCACAAGCAAGGTGCACTACAGGAAAATGCACTTTTAGTACCGGTCGGGAAGGCCACGTTAGTACCGGTTCTGGAACCGGTACTAACGTTTCGAGACTAACGTGGCGGTCGTTTATTACCGGTACCAAAACGCGCACGTTAGTACCGGTTGGTGTTACCAACCGGCACTAACGTGCGTGCCCTGCCGCGCGCCGCGGGCAGGCAGTTTAGTTCCGGCTGGTAACACCAGCCGGTACTGAACTGTTTTTTTTTTCATTTATCTTTTTTCTATTTTATTTCTAATGCGTATTCGCATCGTAGCCGTTCTAATGCGTATTCGTATCGTATCCGTTCTAATGCGTATTCGTATCGTATCCGTTCTAATGCGTATTCGTATCGTATCCGTTCTAATGCGTATTCGTATCGCATCCGTCCTAATGCGCTTTGCGTATAAAGTAATATTACGTTACAATCATATATCGTCTCGCCTGATCTTGTATCGCAATGCACCACAAACAGGACAAGCTTCTAATTTCTCATATTCAGCGCCGCGATACAGGAGACAATCATTAGGACATGCGTGTCTTTTCTGTACCTCCAATCCAAGAGGGCACACGATCTTTTTGGCTTGGTATGTGGTTGACGACAGCACATTAGCCTCAGGAAGCATGTTTTTTACGATTTGTAGTAGGTCACCAAATCCTTTGTCGCTGACACCATTACTTGCTTTCCATTTTAGCATCTCCAGCGTGCTACCCAGTTTCTTCAGGTCCGGCTTGCAGCCTGGGTATAATTTTGTTTTGTGATCCTTCCGCATCTTTTCAAACTTTTTTGACTCTCTCGCAGTTTCACTGTCTTTCTGTGCATCAAGCAAGACCTGACCTAACTCATCGGGTGCCTCGTCCTCCTCTACGACATTTGCATCAACCCCTTCCATTGGGTTATCATCGTCATCAAAGGCTCCGGCTTCATGTAAGTATGCAAAGTCTAGGATGTTGTTATCGTCGTCTTCTTCTTCATTGTTTTCCATCACAACACCAAGTTCACCATGCTTTGTCCAAATATTATAGCTATCCATGAAACCGTTTTCAGTTAGGTGAACGTGTAGAGTATCCCTTTTCTGAAACTGTTTTCCATTACGGCAAATGCGGCATGGACAAAACATGAGACCCTTCGTGGACCTGCAGGCTTCGGCCGCATTCAGAAAAACGTCTAGGCCAATAATCCATGCCATGTTGTTCCTACCGCCGTACATCCATTGACGGTCCATTTTGAATCCTATCATCAAAATAATTAACAACTAAATATAAATACCTAGCAACATTTCTAATATTGCAACATTCCATTCAATATTAAGAAATGATAGAAAAGTTAGAAAAATCAATTACATATTATTTTTCTAACTCATACATATTAATTTTTCTAACACATATTTTTCATACATAATAATGGAAAGATTGCTATTAACATTTTTCTGTCAAAACACATATGAAAAAATGTTATGCAGCTACCTCTCCTGGAGATCCACGCAGAGAAGAAGCGTGCGATTTGTCAACCTGCTGACGATATGCAGTTATGCACAACGTGCCCTAATAGCCGCCATTTTGATCAATATCCCTCTTAAAACGACCCCAGATGCTCTGTTCAAGGATGATCTTGCTCATGTCCGATGTAGTAGCTGCTAGCTTCATTAGGAAGCAACATTTTTGAGGACCCGGTGTGTCCGAGGACCGGTGGATGGTCGCTTCCTGGTGTGATGAGTGATTGACAACGTGGTGTGGATTGACGTTTCCCTTGGCTCAAGTATTGCAGGTGTAGAATGCGGCTTGGTTGCATTGGTGCAGGTGAAGAACAGGCGCGAAAGGTCTTAGCCATGGCGGCCTCCGAGGAGCGGAGAGACAAGTAGGCTTGGTTCGAGGGACCCGATGGCCGGTGGATCAAGTGCGGTTCACATGCTGGCAAGAACGAGCAAGGGGACGTGGTTCCGGTGCGAGGTAGCGGCTCACAACCGAAGCTCGTACGCGGACGAGAAGCCGGCGCAAGGTGGCGGCTAACAACCGAAGTTTGCGCGCGGGGTTTGGTGATTTGGCCACAAAATCATCGGTGGACGGTTTCCCTTGGTTTGGGCCTCAAAACCAAGGACCGAGGACTCGACTTAGCGACGGCCCGGCCTGCCAGCCAGGGGCGGTCCAACCACCCCCCAGGGGCGGTGTGACCGGTCCCACCTGGGCAGGTCGCCCGTGAGCGTCGAGGAGCTTCGATCCGGAGGACACGCGGCGTGATCGCAAGGCTTGCGTCGGAGGGAAGCTAGCTTGCGGTGGAAGGTGTCCCAGCCGGAAAAATCTTCACGGAAAATGTCATATTCGCCCCTGAGGGGTATGTATCGCTTAGGGGTAGTTTAGTCTTTCGAGCACCACCATTTGGACTATTTAATAGACCCCCTAGGGGTGGTGGCAGTTATCTCTCTTGTTATCTCTTTTAGTTTTCTCTTTGGTTTTCTTTGAACTAGTTTTCCCCTCATCCCCTTCACCTAGAACTACTTCTAATCTTTCCTAGTTTTGTATAGGTGAATTCATGGTTATGTGATGGAGTTTGTGCTGCTCATCTTTGTGCCATGATTTGATTTCCCGAGCTCCTTTTCGTTTTTCCATTTTCGGAGGTATTTTCGGAGCCATTTTTGGGGATTTTCGTTCTTCAATTTCTAGCCCGTTTTCTCTCGGATTTCTTTGGGGGAATCACGTATGAGTGCCTTGTGCCTCTTTTGCTGGTGATCCCTTGCCCCCAAACGCCGGGAATCGGATTGGATTTGAAGTTTTCGGGATGAACTCGTGGAGAGTGTGTTCTTCGCTAGATTTGAAATCCCCGGAGTTCTAGGGAGTTAGAGGCCGAGATTTTTGGGACATAGCCTCTCCTTGAGGTGTATATCATCTACCCAAAGTTTCGTCTCAAAACTCCAAGCCGTTTGGGAGATCCGTTCTCGAGTTGACCTTCTTCCCGTGCTGTCTGGCAAGACCGGTGCGACCGCCCTCGGATACCGGTGTGACCGCCCCTGGCAAGCAAGGGCGGTGCAACCGCCCCTGGAGAGAGGTGCAACCGCCCCTGGCTGAGAGTTGGTGATTCGTGTGGTTTTCGATCGATTCATGTTGGATTTGTTCGATTCGTGTTCCGCTGCGTTGATCTTGTTCCTAGGGTCAGTAGCCTCACAGTAGCTACGTGATCTTGGCAAGATCGGTTGGTAGGCTTCAGAGTTGGTTTGGGAGTAGCCGGATTCGTGAGAGAAATTTTTATCGGCTCCCATTCACTCCCCCCCTCTCTGGTCGCCTAATCGGTCCTTCAATTGGTATCAGAGCCGGTTACGGGTCTTTGCGACTCTAACCAGTCTAAGATCCAAAGATGGCGTACCAAGATCGGGGTTCCGGGCCTCCGCACTTCGATGGGAAGAACTACCCGAACTGGGTTGCGCGCATGGGCGCTTTCTTGCGAGGCAAAGGAAAGTTGCTGTGGGATGTGACGAAAGATGAAAACTATGTCAATCCCACCAACTTAGATGCCCAGGATGCAAAGGATAGGTTTGAGGCAAACACTAGAGCTGTTGACTACTTGTTCCGTGCTTTGTCTGCCGAGGAGTTTGAGCGTGTTTTGGGCGAGGACCTAGCTAGCCAGATCTGGCAGAAGCTCAAGGTAGCCCACGGTGGTGATAGCCATGTCAAGGCTAGGCTTTTCTCGATGTACAGGAGAGAGTATGAGAACTTTGCTCATTTGCCTGGAGAGTCGGTTGATGCTTTGTTTCAGCGTTTCACTTCGATTGTCAACAACATGAAAGCCAACATTACCGTACTCCCATACTCGGATCATGACCGAGCTATCAAGCTCCTGCAAGCACTTGATAGATCCGTGTGGGGTGCCAAGGTTGAGGCGATCATGGAGTCGGCAAACTATGAGACTCTTTCTGTTGACGAGCTTTTCTCGAAGTTGAAGTCTTCTGAGGTTGACAGGCAGTTGCTTGCCAAGGCTAAGAGTCCGACTGATCCCCATAGTCTGGCTCTAGTCGGTGGCTCTGGATATGGACATGCTAACACTCCTAGACACTTTGCTTTGTCTTCTCTTGTGTCCCTTCCAGATGAGGAGTATGAGGTGCTGAGCGAGGAGGATCTCGCGTTGCTCACGAGGAGGTTCGAGCGGATGTACCAGAACCGCAAGGGTTCGAGGCGTGCCGGGAGTACGTGCTACAGATGCGGGAAGATGGGCCACTTCATCGCCGAGTGCCCCGAGGAGATCAAGAACGACTACAACCGCAAGCACCGCCAGCGAGACGACCACAAGCACCGTCCCAAGGACGAGTACCGCGCCAAGAACAAGAACAAGGAAGAGAGAAGATCCAAGAACAAGCACGGTGGACACAAGAAGCACAGATCTCGAGCAATGGTGGCTGATGCGAGCGACATCGACACAAGCTCCACCAACACGTCGTCAAGCTCAAGCAGTGAAGATGAAGACCGCGGCCACCGCAAGGAGAAGAAGAGCTTGAACCGCTACTTCAACGGCATCTCCTTCGCCGCCGTCGATTACTGCACCATGGCGCACGACTCCGTGAAGAGCAAGGACGACTCCGACTCCGAGGATGAGGTATTGACAGATCCCACCTCTTTGCGTCAGGAGATTGCTAGGTTAGAGCAGTTGGTCGATAACCGTGATGATGTGCTTAGGAAGACCAACAAAGAGAAGAGGGAGTTTAGGTCTTTGCTAGGAGAGTCCAAGGATAGAGTGGCTGAGCTTGAGACCTTGCTTTCTGAGACTGGAAAGAAGGCCATGGAGTTTGAGTCTTTGCTTTGCGAGTCTAGGGAGAGAGCAGCTTCGCTTGAGTCTGAGATTGCTGTTTTGAAAGATGCTCCTCTTGTGTCTGATGAGGTAGAATGTTCGTTCTGTGATGTGCATATTGCTGATCTTGTTGTGCTTAAGGAAAAACACATGAACTGCTTGGATGAACTAGAGAGTGCTAGAGTTGAGCTTGCTGAGGTGAAGTCTAGGTCATCTTTGCTAGGTGCTTGTACTTCTTGTCCTGCTTTGCATGCTCAGTTGTTTGAATCACGCACCATGATTAGTTCACTTGAAGCACAACTTAAATCACCCATTGCAAATTCCTGTTCTGCTTGTGAGGTTGTTGCTTTAAAGAATGTTGAGCTAGAACAGTGTGTGAATAGATTGGAAAATGAGAATGATGAGCTGAGACAGTGTTTGGGTTGGTTGTCTGGTCGTGAGCCTCAGCTCAAGATGTTAATTGCTAGTTTCAAGAGAGCTGATGGTTGTGGTCTTGGTTCTGAGAAGGTTGGTGAGAGTAGTGGTGAGAGAGAGAGAGATCCAGAGAGCTCCACCGCAAACATTTCCACAAACCCACCAAAAACCATTCTCAAGAACACCTTCACACCCAAACCAAACCACCTGCTGAACAAGCTTGACACCACTCCAGATCCTCCCAAGTTTCCACCTAAGTCAGAGAACTTTCAGAGGAGAGTGACCTTTGTGAGGAGTGGGGTTTACCAGCCGAGAGAGAGGGCACAGCCGAGAGAAACCCCAAAGCCGAAGCCAGTCCGCTTCCATTGTGAGCATTGTGGAAGGGATGGTCACCTTGAGGAGTTTTGTTGGAGGAAGAAAGGGAGGTGAGAAGAGAGAAGGAGGTGGGGAACAGGGACAGGTACTACTCTTCTCGTAGTGTGCCTGTGTCTCGTTCACCCTGGCCGAGAGGCGACGCTGTTGTGCGTACAGTTCCTGTGGTTGCTAGTCGTGGTGTTCCTGTTGTTCGTGAGTTTGCTAGGCGGCCTCCGTTTCGCGGTCAGTTTGGTTCAGGGAGGTTCGACCGTAGCTTTGAGGCTAGGAGAGAGTCTAGGCCACGTTTTCCCCCGCGTGGTGCTAGAGGTCCGATGGTGAGAGACGAGAGGGTGTCACGCGGTAGAGTTGATTTTGCTAACCCTTCTTTTGAGCAGATGGCCCGACACTGGTTTGACTCGTTCTGTGCTAACCCCAGTGTCGAGTCATTTGCTCATTCTCGTTCTCGGTTCTGATTGTGCAGGTGGGAGGCTTGGAGAACTTTTGGTTGATGGATTCTGGCTGTTCGAGACATATGACAGGTAATGGTAAGTGGTTCTCCAGTCTCACCCCGGTGGTGTCCAGGCAGTACATCACTTTCGGGGATAAGGGTAGAGGTAGAGTGTTGTCTGAGGGTGCTATTCAGGTGAGCGACACTTTATGTTGAAGCGGGTTGCACTTGTCAAGAATCTTGGTTTCAATTTGCTCTCAGTTTCTCAGCTTCTTGATGAGGGTTATGAGGTTCGCTTTAAGCGTGGTGATTCGAAAATTCTTGATTCTCGAGGTGACCTTGTGTGTATGATCATTCCTGAGGGACAGATTTTTCGTGCTGATTTTTCTCGATCTTTTGGTCCTTCACGGTGTTTGATCGCTGGTACCTTCTTCTGAGCTTTGGAAGTGGCATAGGAGATTGGGTCATGTGAGCTTTGATTTACTCACACGCTTGAGTGCTCTTGACCTTATCCGAGGACTGCCCAAGCTCAAGTTCGAGAAAGATTTGGTTTGTGCACCTTGTAGACATGGAAAGATGGTTGCTGCTTCTCACCCACCTTTGACAGATGTTATGACTGAGCGTCCAGGGGAGCTTTTGCACATGGACTTGGTTGGCCCCGCTCGAGTTCGTTTAGTTGGTGGGAAGTGGTATGTTCTTGTGGTTGTTGATGACTTTTCTCGGTATGCGTGGGTGTTCTTTCTGGCGTCGAAGGATGAGACTTTTGATTTTGTTCGAGATCTGATTTTGAGGTTGAAAAACGAGAGTAATGGTGGTGCCATGAGAGCTATTCGTAGCGACAATGGTACGGAATTTAAGAACACTCGTTTTGATGCCTTCTGTCGTGATCTTGGTCTTGAACATCAATACTCGTCGCCATATGTTGCTTGTCAGAATGGTGTTGTTGAGAGAAAGAATAGAACACTTTGTGAGATGGCTAGGACGATGCTAGATGAGCATAGGACTCCTAGGAAGTATTGGGCAGAAGCGGTGAACACAGCTTGCTATGTTTCAAATCGGATTTTCCTTCGTGCTTTCAAGAAGAAAACTTGCTATGAGCTTTTCCATGGTCGTTCCCCCCGTGTGAGTCACTTTCGGGTTTTTGGTTGCAAGTGTTTCATCTTGAAGAAAGGAAATTTGGACAAGTTTGAGTCTCGTTCGATGGATGGAATTTTTCTTGGTTATGCTAATCACTCTCGAGCATATCGTGTGCTCAATCTTGAAACTAACCAAATCATGGAGACTTGCGAAGTCACCTTCGACGAGACCATTCCGTGTAGCTCTTCTGCTTTTGAGTGTGCAGGTGATGACGATTTGGGACAGCCCATCTTTGAGGAAGAACAGCCTGATGATGAAGATGATGAGGAATTTCAGGCACCGTGTGGAGATCGTGTACCTTCTACTTCCACTACTACCACGACGTTCGACGACGGCCCCTCTGCTACACCTTCGTCGAGTCGCGCACCAGATCGAGTTCAAGTGGAAGCTGATGTTGAGGGGGAGGCAATCTCGAGGCGAGAAGCTCCCCGGCTGGTACAGAGGGATCATCCACCTTCGAAGATCATCGGGAACATGGATGAACGCACCTACACGGTCGAGGTCACAGAACATCTCTCATTATGCTCATTCTGCTTTTGTCGCGTCTTTTGAGCCCAAAAATGTTGGACACGCTTTATCTGATTCTGATTGGGTCAATGCCATGCATGAAGAGCTTGAAAACTTTGAGAGAAATCAGGTGTGGAAGTTAGTAGAACCACCTCCAAATTGCCATCCCATAGGAACCAAGTGGGTGTTAAGAACAAGAGGGATGAGAGTGGTGAGATTGTGAGAAACAAAGCGAGGTTGGTTGCTCAGGGGTTTTCGCAGCAGGAGGGGATAGATTATGAGGAGACATTTGCTCCTGTTGCCCGTTTGGAGGCAATTCGGATCCTTCTAGCATTTGCAGTTGCTAAAGGGTTCAAATTGTACCAGATGGATGTGAAGAGTGCCTTCTTGAATGGGGTGATCGAGGAAGAAGTGTATGTGAGGCAGCCCCCGGGTTTTGAGAGTGAGAGATACCCACACCGAGTGTACAAACTCCACCGAGCTTTATATGGCCTAAAGCAAGCACCCAGAGCGTGGTATGGCAGGTTGAGAGGGTTCTTGCTTAGCAAGGGGTTTGTGATGGGAAAGGTTGATAAGACGCTCTTCTTGCTGAGAAATGGCAAAGATCTTTTAATCGTTCAGATTTACGTGGATGATATCATTTTTGGTGGCTTTCTCATGATCTTGTTGCCAAGTTTGCAGATGATATGAGCAGGGAATTTGAGATGTCAATGATGGGAGAGTTGCAGTTCTTTCTCAGGGCTGCAGATCAAGCAAACCAAGGATGGGACGTTCAGTGCACCAAAGCAAGTACACCAAGGATATTCTCAAGAAATTTGACATGAGCGACTCCAAGCCGATGACTACGCCGATGAGTACGACTACAGCTTTGGATGCGGATGAGGACGGAGAACCAGTGGACCAGAAGGAGTACCGGAGCATGATCGGCTCCCTCCTCTACTTGACGGCGACGAGGCCGGACATACAGTTCAGCGTGTGTCTGTGCGCTCGTTTTCAGGCTTCACCAAGGACTTCACATCGTCAGGCCGTCAAGAGGATTTTCAGGTATCTCAAGTTTACTCCTGAGCTGGGTCTTTGGTATTCTGCCGATTCCACTCTTGCACTTCATGGTTTTTCTGATGCGGATTTTGCTGGATGTCGTGTTGATCGCAAGTCTACTTCTGGTCAGTGTCAGTTTCTTGGTTCGTCTCTTGTGTCATGGTCTTCTCGCAAGCAGTCTAGTGTAGCCCAATCCACCACAGAGGCCGAGTATGTGCTGCTGCTAGCTGCTGCTCTCAGTTGCTTTGGATCACATACACCTTGAGAGATTTTGGCTTAGACTATGTCCCATGTTCCACTTCTTTGTGATAGCACCAGTGCCATAAGCGTAGCCAAAATCCCGTGCTTCATTCCAAAACCAAACACATAGAAGTGAGGTACCACTTTCTGAGAGATCATGTGGAGAAAGGAGATATTGAGCTTGCCCATGTTTCTACCCAAAACCAGCTTGCAGACATTTTCACTAAGCCACTTGACCAAGTTACCTTCACCCGCTTGCGAGGAGAACTTGGTGTGTGTGCGGTTTTCTGAGCTGAGTTTTGGAGGCTTCTCTTGTAGCATATGTATACTATTGTATCATCTTTGTATCTTGATGTACATTTTTCTTGCTTTTGTATCTTGATTTCATCTTTTGTATCATATCTTAGGATGAGCTTCTCCTATATGCAGTGATTGGTACAACTTGCTACATTTTAGAGTTTAGGCAGGCTGGATAGGGATTGATTGTATGGATGGCTATGCTCTTGATGGTTTTGATATATATTCTTTTGAGATAGTCTCTTTTTGAATTAAAATGATAAACTGAACTTAAATCTCTCACCCATGAGTAAATGCCTTTGCATGTCTTATTTGAGCCGAAATGGCTATATTTTGCTTAAGGTCATGCTAGGATGTTATTCTTTTCATTTGGGTCAAAGATCGTTGTCATTGTAAATGTTTAGCCCTTTATCTCACGGAGGAGCATAAGCTTCTTTTTGTCGCAAAGACATTTCATGTACCATGCTTAATTTGAAAAACTTGAAAAATGAGATGTCTATGCATGAAAGAAGAAAGATAAGAAAAAGATTTATTTGAATATATTTATGCTCATGTCTCTATGCTTTCACCATTGCACACACTTGCACACATGGGTGCTAAGCGGTTGCATGTTGTTTGCCGGAGAAGTCTCCCATGAGAAGTGAACACATGGCTCCGTGCTTTGACATGACATGAGATAGATTTTGGGCGTTTATAATGATCTTTTGTCAAGAATGCTTGTTCTATCATGATCTTGGTGAGATGAAGTTTATTTTTGCTCAAATAGTCCATGTTTAGGACTTTGCTCATGAGGTGACCCTTTCGAAAAAATTGCACAAATTGATCATGGCTTTGTCAAATGGCTATATATCTTCACCTTCTTGACGGCAATGCCCTTATGATGCTGTGGCCTGTCTAGTTTGCCTGTTCTCTAACTTGTAGAATTTTGTATCGCTCATTGCCTATTTGAGAAGCTTAGAGTTGAAATTTTTGCATTTTTGCCTTGATTTGTGCATTGTCAACAAGGGGGAGAGTTTGAGCATTGGAATACCTTGCTGGGCACTTATGGAAGGTTTTCGAGTTGAAACGACACCATTCCGAGCATTTTTCTGAGATTTGCATTTTTGTGCTTTGTCTGGGCAGGGCGGTGTGACCGCCCCTGCAGGGCGGTGTGACCGCCCCTGGAGCAAGGGCGGTGCAACCGGCCCTCCAGGGAGGTCACACCGGCCCTGTGCAGTGGCACGAGGTTTTCTGGGATTTGATCCTTTTTCGATGCATTTTCGCACGCACAAGTTCACTTGTTCAGGGGGAGTTTGCATCAATGCAGGGGGAGTGCTTTGAGAGATTTGAAAAGTGATTTGGAGATTCGTGACTTGTGCTTTGTGCTTTGCTCTTTTGCCGATGGTGTTGAGCCCTTTCGCTTCTTCTTGAAGGGTCGGCGTTTCTGGAGCTTTCTCTTGCGAAGTGACTTTGTTTCGGCTTGTCCTTTGCCTTTAGTCACTTGCTTGAGTCTTGGTTTCGATTTCTTTTCTATTTTCTTTCTCTATCTATGGTTACTATGTGTGTGTTGTCAATGCACTCATCAAGGGGGAGATTGAGGACCCGGTGTGTCCGAGGACCGGTGGATGGTCGCTTCCTGGTGTGATGAGTGATTGACAACGTGGTGTGGATTGACGTTTCCCTTGGCTCAAGTATTGCAGGTGTAGAATGCGGCTTGGTTGCATTGGTGCAGGTGAAGAACAGGCGCGAAAGGTCTTAGCCATGGCGGCCTCCGAGGAGCGGAGAGACAAGTAGGCTTGGTTCGAGGGACCCGATGGCCGGTGGATCAAGTGCAGTTCACATGCTGGCAAGAACGAGCAAGGGGACGTGGTTCCGGTGCGAGGTAGCGGCTCACAACCGAAGCTCGTACGCGGACGAGAAGCCGGCGCAAGGTGGCGGCTAACAACCGAAGTTTGCGCGCGGGGTTTGGTGATTTGGCCACAAAATCATCGGTGGACGGTTTCCCTTGGTTTGGGCCTCAAAACCAAGGACCGAGGACTCGACGTAGCGACGGCCCGGCCTGCCAGCCAGGGGCGGTCCAACCGCCCCCCCAGGGGCGGTGTGACCGGTCCCACCTGGGCAGGTCGCCCGTGAGCGTCGAGGAGCTTCGATCCGGAGGACACGCGGCGTGATCGCAAGGCTTGCGTCGGAGGGAAGCTAGCTTGCGGTGGAAGGTGTCCCAGCCGGAAAAATCTTCGCGGAAAATGTCATATTCGCCCCTGAGGGGTATGTATCGCTTAGGGGTATTTTAGTCTTTCGAGCACCACCATTTGGACTATTTAATAGACCCCCTAGGGGTGGTGGCAGTTATCTCTCTTGTTATCTCTTTAGTTTTCTCTTTGGTTTTCCTTTGAACTAGTTTTCCCCTCATCCCCTTCACCTAGAACTACTTCTAATCTTTCCTAGTTTTGTATAGGTGAATTCATGGTTATGTGATGGAGTTTGTGCTGCTCATCTTTGTGCCATGATTTGATTTCCCGAGCTCCTTTTCGTTTTTCCATTTTCGGAGGTATTTTCGGAGCCATTTTTGGGGGATTTTCGTTCTTCAATTTCTAGCCCGTTTTCTCTCGGATTTCTTTGGGGGAATCACGTATGAGTGCCTTGTGCCTCTTTTGCTGGTGATCCCTTGCCCCCAAACGCCGGGAATCGGATTGGATTTGAAGTTTTCGGGATGAACTCGTGGAGAGGTGTGTTCTTCGCTAGATTTGAAATCCCCGGAGTTCTAGGGAGTTAGAGGCCGAGATTTTTGGGAAATAGCCTCTCCTTGAGGTGTATATCATCTACCCAAAGTTTCGTCTCAAAACTCCAAGCCGTTTGGGAGATCCGTTCTCGAGTTGACCTTCTTCCCGTGTTGTCTGGCAAGACCGGTGCGACCGCCCTCGGATACCGGTGTGACCGCCCCTGGCAAGCAAGGGCGGTGCAACCGCCCCTGGAGAGAGGTGCAACCGCCCCTGGCTGAGAGTTGGTGATTCGTGTGGTTTTCGATCGATTCATGTTGGATTTGTTCGATTCGTGTTCCGCTGCGTTGATCTTGTTCCTAGGGTCAGTAGACTCACAGTAGCTACGTGATCTTGGCAAGATCGGTTGGTAGGCTTCGGAGTTGGTTTGGGAGTAGCCGGATTCGTGAGAGAAATTTTTATCGGCTCCCATTCACTCCCCCCCTCTCTGGTCGCCTAATCGGTCCTTCAATTTTCTACTTTCCTAAAACTTCCTAATCCCTATGTTCAACGCGCTATCCGGATTTATGTCATCTGTGTTTTAGATGAGCTCACCAATAATTTATCTGCCTCTTGTTTGGGATGGAGTGCTTTGCTGCTAGCTACTGGCCTACTATATATGGATAAACTTAGTGTATTTGAGAACTCTCATATGAAAAAACAGCCTTTTTAATATGATAACTTTTGGAGGTAGGTTCCCTTTTATAAACGGCAACAAGGATCTTGTTTTCATAGATGAGGACACCAGGACATTACTAGAAACATTTTTTTTAGAAAAAGGATAAATTCTGACCTTTTGCATCATCCGATGCATACGGCTATTGTTGATTATTATATTACTGTTGGCACTCCTTAGCGTCACGTTGTAGCAACACTTTAAGAGCGCGAATTAAGATATAATGTTGTATGCAATAGGATTCTGGAAGCGCACAGAATATATCTCGTTGTAGCACTTCACCTAGGAAGTTATCCCAGGGTATCGTATTTATATTTCCGCAGGGAAGCAGAATGGTTAAAGTGTATTGAAGAATGAGATGCTATATCTTGCCAGAAATATCAAGCCACAAAACCCAGGGGCACAAAGTCTAAGGTTTGGGGATAATGGTCAAATAAATGACCGGATAGAAGGTCTAAAAGACCAGCGACATAGGAGCACCTAATTCTAAAGAAAAGGAAAGATGTTGGGAGAGACCGGACCTAGACACTTCCTAACTCAGAGCAAAAGGCACTGTAACCTTAACCTAGATTCTAGCTTAGATATCGGGGACAGAGCTCGCTTCGACGGCTAGAACGGGAGAACCTCAGAACGGGATGAGAGAGGGGGTTCTCCAGGCTCAGCACTACTGTTATGAGTACACCCGAATGTGGTGGACTACGAAGGACGAACAGGGCCGTCACCACTCACCACCTGCCGCTTACCACTGCAGTTCCGTGGGGTGCAACACACTTCCTAGTTAATCAACAAGCCAGACACTACGTCTGCACTTGATGATTAAGATTTCTCTTGAGGCCTGTCAAGAGAAATCCCTGTCTTCGCTAAGTTGTCTTACGACCCGGTCAAGGCGAGCAAACCCGCGAGATAAAACCCGTTAGAGCTAAACTAAACTCTACACTAAGACTAAAGGGGGATAAAACTTTACTCTAAAGAGAGTAAGATCTTTACTCTAAAAGAAGAGCAAGACAGAAAGATAAAAGATAAACTTAAGCTCTGAAATATAGAAAGTAATTGTTTTGATAAACTCTTCAAATGAAGGAAAGGATACAAGAGCTTTACTAGAACTCCGAAGACTCTGAAGATCCGAGCTAAGCTCGACTCGACTCTACTCCAACTTTAATCCTAATCTAAGAAATGGAAAAGATACAAGAGCTCCCTTCAAGTATAGAATTGAGAAGTGTGGTGTGTGTCTTGGAGTGAAGAGGAGGTGGCCTTTTATAGCCTCCCAAGGTCGGTAGCCATCGTAACTGTCATGCCAACGACCTGCTTAACTTCCACGCCGAAGATGGTCGCATGATGATGCAGCAGGGGACCGGCCGGCCTGGTGTAGGCCGATCGGCCTACACCTGGCTCCTCTGGCCACCACCTTCGTCGTGGACGCTTCTGATTGCTTCCTGAGGTCGGTAACGGTTGCGTTCGGTTGAAGCTGTCCGAGAATTCTAGGCTGGTGGACCCATCAATCCATGTGTTTCCCACTGTAAGCCTTTCGGGTCCTTGGATCAAACCGACGTCAAATGCACATCTCTGATCATCTTGGATGCTTGACTGAGCTTGTGGATCAGTGACGTGGCCAGACTTGGCCAGGGGAGGCCGGTCGGCCTGGGGTAGGCCGGCCGGCCTGGCCTTGAGCCAGTTTTGGCCGTTGTTTCTCCTGTTTTATCCTGCAATCACAACTTGTCCAAAACATGTGGAATTTGTTAGTAAAAACACTTTTATCTATGAAACATGGTATGATCATCCTCATTTTACCGGAATGTTGACAGTCACTACGAGGTTTTAATGGCCATCAACAATTACCATGTCAATGACATGTTGGAAATATAGTAGAGGTAAAATATTATAGACTACATGATATCACATATCAATCACATAATCTAAAATGAGAACGCCACCTATTCTTTGCGAAGATCTCCATTGCCACCACTTCTACAGTGTGACAAACAATTTGGATATGGTCCCTTTCCGCCTCCATTTGCCATAGCTTCCAAAATGTAAACCAATATGTTCCTCTGAATATTGCCTGCATAAAAGACGTTATAGGTTTTGCGCTTAGTGCTAGATAAATAATATCATTACGACATAGCCAGATAAATCAAAACATGGCTGCTACTCCCACTAAAATTTTGCGCTTAGTGCTAGCACCTTTGTCACTTTGCCGTAGCTGCATAATATGTGCAATGCTTCTAGGTGTTTTGATATGTAGAGCAATATTTATGGTTTGTCAAACAGATTTAGCATAGTGACATTCAAATAAAAGGTGCTATATGGTTTCATTATGATTGCAAAAGGCACATTTTGGGCTACCATTCCAGTTTAATTTTGATTAGATTATCCTTAGTCAAGATAACCCCACTTCCAAGATACCAAACGAAGATTTTTATCTTAAGAGGGAGGTTTAACTTCCATAGCCAATTTCCTAGGAATGAGATGGGTGTAATCATCATTTGTTTATACATAGAATGGATCGAGAATTGTCCATCCCCTTTTGGCCCCCATCTGAAAACATCCTTTTCCTGGCAAAGGTTAACATTTAATAAATGGGCATTTGTGTTCATACCCCCCATTTTGCAGTGTAATTGTGATTTTCCCCTCATTTTTATAACTTTATGATTTTGCCCATTACTGTTCACATGTCAATGCGATTTTGCCTCTAGTCAATGGTCAAAACAAGGGCAAATTTGAAAAGAATAAGGGCAAAATGACAAAGACTTATAAGTATATAAGGGAAAAATCACAAAGTTAAAAAACCGGGGCAAAATCACAATTGCACTTCAAAACAAGGGCAAGAACACAAAATATTTTTTAGTAAATGTGCAACCATATGTTGCCATGCAATTAGTTTATCCCCGACAATTGGCCTGCGGAAAGACATATTAAGGGGTATTGTTCTCATGACTTCAAACACCGTGTCTTGTTTTCTTGTAACAATATTATATAAAGAAGGATATTGTTCACATAAAAGTCTATTATTAAGCCAAGTGTCTTTCCAAAATCTAGTTTGGCAGCCATCCTTTATCTGGCAGGACCCCCATTTGAAGAATTCATTCATGACTTTCATAAGCCCCATCCAGAAGTGAGAATCTCTTTGTTTGCCTTGTACTTGTGTCAATGATTTAACACCCAAATATTTGTTTCGAAGTAAATGTTGCCAAACTGCATCCTTGCCGACAAAATTTAGAACAAAAATGGTCTAATCTTTTGAGCACCCCTTGAGGTACCTCAAAGATGGACATCGTAAATATTGTAAGGGAACATAAAACTGAATAGATGAGCATTGATCGGCCCCAGAAGACATAAGTTTTCCTTTCCAAGTGCTTAGTTTCATCTCAAATTTTTCTTCCACCTTTGATTCAGGCTATATGTGGATAATTGCCCTTGGTGAAAAGCATTAAGGAAAGCCATAAGATCAACATTGATTACTTCCAAAAAACCCGATAGAATTCTGTTGGGAAGCTATCTGGGCCTGGAGCTTTATTATGCTGCATTTGGAATATTGCTTTCCTTACCTCCTCTTCTTCAAAGGGAGAAGTATCTCATTTTCTCTTTCGCTAACTTTATGTATATCATTACTTACAGACTCATCCATTGCAAAATTATTTTGATCAGGACTGCCAAATAAGCCTTTGTAGTATTTAGTGATGTACCCCTTAAGTTTGGATTCCCATATTAAGGTGTCGTTTTCATTATCAAGTTTGTAGATCCACTGTTTTCGGTGCTTACCGTACTAGCTACTAGTTGGAAATATTTTGTATTGTTATCTCTTTCTAGCCAGTCTTTAACTTTTGCTCTTTGGTACCATTTGAGCTCTTCATCCCGAAGCAAATGAGCTAACCTCTCATTAACATAATGCTTCATTGCCACTTCATGAGGTGTCAAAGCATTAATTTCTGCCCTTTTATCTAGCTCATCAATTTTACTTGCAAGCTCTTTCTTTTCTTTTTAACTATGCTGCAGGTATGTTTACCCCATCCTCTCAAGTATTGGCTTAAGGCTCTTATCTTGTGCTGCCACTTTTCCATGGCATTGCTACCTCCTTGTTCCCTTTGCCAAATATCAGTGACCATATCTACAAAACCGTACCTAATCAAGCACCCTAGTTCAAATTTAAACAAAGATAGTTTCCCATAATGGAAGGCAGCTCCTGTATCCAGCAAAAGTGGAGTATGATCTGATCGGCCACTATCAAGTGCCTTTTCCATAACTTTAGCAAATTTTGCTTCCCACTCTGTGCTAACAAGAACTCGATCTAGCTTATGTATGCTGGAGCGTCTAGATCATTTGACCACGTGTATTGGCGGCCCATCATTTCTATTTCACGTAAGTTCAAAGTTTCAATTATAGCATTGAACAATCGTGTCCAGCGATAATCAAAGCTATTATTATTATTGTCCAGACATTACTATGGAAACATGGGAAGCCTTTCTAAAGTTTTGCTGAAGTAACTTGGACTTTCCATCGTATTGGGATGGGTCGAGATTATAGGGGCATGTGTGTTATTTTGTCTCTCGCAGTGCGTTAAAATTCGTAGAATTGCATTTTTTTTCGGTGGCTCACGGAATACAAATACCTGTCAACTGCAACCATTTTATCTGAGAATTACAAAGCAGCACAGCACTAGCAGATCATATCGAGTAGTAAACTTATTGTTTGGTGGAACATAATTTAAGATAGTGCAATTTTACAAGGGAAGATTGGTAACAACAAATTAGTAGCATCTGACTTTGTCCCTCTATTTCAATCGTATCGAGCTATTGGTTGACCAGGTAAACCACAACTGAAACTGCACGTGGTAGGTTACTTGCACTACTACAATTAACATTTTTAGAGGTGGGTTCTCGGGGGTGACTGTGCACCCCACTTGTGGCATCCTTGTCGTGTGCCGCACACCTCCAGAGATTCATTAATGAACAAGGAACGATAGCAAATCCGCTCCTGTCCGCGAACGACGCCGTTGGCTCCCGCAGAACCCCAAATCCCGCGCCAGCTGTCATCATTAAGGCTGCATGTGGTTCCCTGCTTCCCCCACAGCTCCCCATCTTTCCCTATATGCGGGCCCCACAAAAAGAAAACTTTAAAAACAATTCATATCTGATGAATGGAGTGTCCAAATCAAATTCCGATCGCACCATTGTATTTTTTCAACGAAATCTTTGAAACTAGACCACAATTGACTATGTTTAGATAAAAAAAACTAGAACAAATCATGTGACCATGCAGAACTAAAAAGTCGTACAGAAGGCATGTGGAACAAATCATCTAGTGAAACGTAATATTATCACATAGAGGCAATTTAAAGTTGAACAAATCATCCAAAATTTTGGAACAAAATTTCATATGAAAGGAACAAAATATCGTATGAAAGGAACATAACTCTTAGCACGTAAAACAAAATATGTACAAAAGGAACAAAATATTATACACTTTGAGCAAACAAATAAACAAGGAACAAAATATTATACTTGGAACAAATTATATGACTCATGGACAAAAATATATACATATCCAACAACTTGTAGTACTCAGATTATCTTGAAAATAAGAAAAGAAGAAGAATCGGTCAAATTATGAGAGAGAATAAATTAAAAATAAGCATTAGATTTTGAAAAATGAACAAATCATCTAGGGGCCAAAAATATTATCATATATAAGCTAAAAGTGGAACAAATCATGTAACTTGAGGAACAAAAATATCATATAGAACAAACATAAATATTAACATTTGGAACAAATCATATAAAGTGGAACAAAATGTTGTACATGAAAAAACAAAACATATATGAAAAAAATAAATAGCTTAACTCAAGCAACAAAAATATATACACGTGGAGCAAATGTATTAATGAAAGACTCTTGGAACAAAAATATATACCAAAGGAACAAAATATTATACAACTGGAAAAAATTATATACATGTCCCATAAAACAAAATATATACATGTAAAATAAATTATAGTACCCAAATTATCTTCAAATAAAGGAAAAAATCAGTCATAGCACTACGGTAGAGAATAAGTAAAAAAATAAACAGGAGAAAATAGTCAAAAAGAAAAATAGAAAAAATAAAAAAGAAATAGGGAAGAAGAAACAAACAAAAAAAGTAGAGGGCCGACATGCATCCATCCCGTCGCCAACACCATCTTGAGCGACGGGCGGTCCCACCAGGCACCAGCATTGACGCGTAGCTGCTGTTGCGCCTGCGCGGATGGTATTGGCATCCGCGAGCACTACAAATTCGATGTGTTAGAGCAAATCTTTATTGGTCTAATGATGCAAAAACGTGTTGTACACAGTGTGCCTTGTTGTATGTTTTGTTCTGCTCGATCTGAGCTCTAGAAGTCTAGTTTATGTACACCGACCATTAGCCCATGTGTAATGTTCCGGTGGAGGTAATACCTTGAGTTCAATTCTAGTAGCCCGGAGACGAGAAGACAGTGCCGGGGGCTGCACCAAGTGTCGTGCCGCCTTGCTACGGGAGGTGGGGACGATGCTGAAGCCGCGGACCGGACGTGCGGCGATCACAACCTCATCAATATCAACAACGGCCGTGATGATGCCGCGTCCCAGGATTGGAATGGTGCGCAATTGCTTCTTTCCCGATGCCTCCTAATCCCCACAGTTCAATGCACACATAAGTAAGCTGCTGACTCCAAGCTTCATTTGGGTGTTGCATAAAGTTTTTGATGAATCGATGAATGTGCTTGCTGCTTGTTACTGACAGCGAAGGACTAGCACATTTTCGTTGCTACGGAACATGGAAAAATCATTTATATATTAGAATTTTTAAAGGCATGTGTGCCTATATATTTAAATATGCAGACAATGTGGGAGCCAGTTTTGGTAGGCGGATGTATTTATTTTGGGTATATACTAGTTAAATGCCCGTGCGTTGCTACGGGACAACAAAATATATTAAAGGCAAACAGATCGCAAAAAAAGATTACAATACTGTGAAATTAAATACCATAGTTGAAGTAACATTGAATCAAGAAAACAATGTTCACGAAATTAAAATTAACAGTCATGAAGAGCGCGGCGTCTTAGCTCACCAACTCTACTTTATATCTTTTCCTATGATGCGGCTAAGATAATGTTTTATATCGGTGGGAAGATTTCTTCGATATCCATTCCGTTCATGCGCCAATAAATCGATGAATAAGTTCTGCCGCATCTCCACACCATTCTGTACATTGGTTCGAGTATGTAAATATTAGTGTTTGTCACATGAACAATACCGAGTGTTTTGAAAAATATCTCACACACTACTACACAAAACATTTTAGGAGACACTGCCAAAACATTTTCCGAGACACTTGCAAAATGGTTGCGTCTCTGTTAATGCCCATCATTTTCGGAGGCGATGGCGTTTGATTAATGGAGGCGGAGCCAAGAGACCGTCTCCGTTAATAGATTAACAGAGGCGGTTTTTGTAACGGAACCATCTCCGTTACTGACATTAACGGAGATGGTTCCGTTACAAAAACCGCCTCCGTTAATCTATTAACGGAGACGGCTTTTGTAACATAACCGTCTCCGTTAATGCTCCCTATATATACAACACCTTCCCCTTCTTCCTCCCCGCGGCTCCTCCTCCATTTTCTTGTGTTTGAGCTCTAAACACAAGAATTGCCTTCTTTTGAGGGGGGAAGGTTTTGCCCTTGGATTTGGTGAAGGGGGAGAACACAGGAGGTTGATTTCTACTCTCCCAACTCTCATCTTCTCTCTTTTGCTTGTTTCTTCTAAATTGAGCAGAGAGAAAATTGTATTTTGTGTGATTCTTATATGTCGATATGCTTTTGGATGCAAGGTTGCCGTCATGGACAGGAAAGAGTGGATGTACAATTTATCGAGGGTCGGCAATGATCTGTCTTTCCTAAATCATGTGAGAACAAAATTTATTGCTGCAGCGAAAAAGCATCGTCTCAGTCTGGGTCGGGATCGCATCATTTGTCCGTGCAAAATCTGCAAAAACACACTTCTCCATGAAGATGGCGTGGTGCAATCTCACTTGATCATGCATGGTTTCGTCAGGGATTACACGGTCTGGAAGTATCACGGCGAGGCGGATCCGTGTGTCAGTGGTGGATCCGAAGGAAACTCGTCGAATGTGCATGAAGGGCAACAGCCTTGATCATCAACAACGACAATGGATGGTGGTACTGCGAATCGTGATTACATCTGCATTGAGGATCTTCTGGAAGACATGGTGGACGATGGCAGTGGGGATGGTGAGGAGGCTGATGTGTTGGGGCCCGAAGATGTGGAGATGTTTGAAAATCTTGCAAACGACATGGACCAAGATGACGTTCTGTTTGGGAATCCGAAGTGGCTGGAGAATTTCAAAGAGATGAAGCAGGCGGCAATTGACCCACTGTATGAGGACTGCCCGAAGCATTGGACGGCGTTGTGTTTTAACCTCCAAATGTTGATGCTGAAGTCTCGCCATGGGTGATCTGGCACTAGCTTCAATGACCTGTTGCAAATGCTTGCTGACACATATCCAAAAGATAACAAGGTGCCCGTCAATACCTATCGAGCGAAGAAAATGATCTGGCCAGTGGCGATGAAGCTTAAAAAGTTTCATGCTTGCCCTCACCACTGTATCCTGTATCGAGGCAATTATGAGAAGTTACAGAGTTGTCCGCACTGCGGTGCCAGTCGATACAAGAAGAATGCCGGTTGTTGCGCGGATGCGGATGACGAGGCACCCAAGAAGAGAGGGCAGAAGAAGAAGAAGACCGCCCAGAATCAGATGCCGATCCCTGAGGATGAGGAAGAACAGGGTTACATGCAGAGGAAAAGTCCTGCGCTGGCAGTGTGGTACCTGCCAGTGATCGATCGCCTGCGTGCATTATTCGGGAACCCAGAGGATGCCAAGCTGATGTCCTGGCATGCATCACCAGAACGTATGAAGGACGATGGCAAGTTGCGACACCCCTCTGATGGCAAGCAGTGGAAGGATTTCAACGCTAAGTTCCCAGGGTTTGGTGAAGAGGCAAGAACCGTCAGGTTCAGGTTGAGTACATATGGTATGAATCCGTTTGGTGACCTTAGCAGCTCCCATAGCACTTGGCCAGTCATCCTCACCATATATAACCTACCTCCTTATCTATGTCAAAAGCGTAGGTATCTTTTACTAACCATGATTATCTCTGGACCAAAAGAGCCAAGCAACGATATAGATGTGTTCCTTGAGCCGCTCATGGAAGACATGAAGACACTGTGGGAAGGCGGGGTCGAGATGAAGGATGCGTACCTAAAGAAGTCGTTCACTCTAAAAGCCATCATCTTTGTCACCATCATCGATTATAATGGCCTTTTTTCACTGTCAGGCTAGATCAAAGGCAAGTCAGGTTGTGCAGTTTGCATTGACGGTACCTGCTACACTTATCTTAGTGCATCGAAGAAATTGGTGTACATGAGGCATAGGGGATTCCTCCCCAAAAAGCACAGGTACCGGCATCCTTCGATGAATCAGTTCTTTGACAACAAACCCGAGCCTCAAACTGACGAGCCAGAAAACATGAGTTATGGGCAAAAAGTGTTTGACATGGTTAAGGGCATAAACATCGAGTTCGGGAAGAAGAAGAAAGCTGAGGGAAATGGGACCATAACAAGGAAGAAGAGGAAGCGGAATCAGATGGAGGAACCTGTCACCCCAGTTCCTTTCAAGAAGCAATCATGTTTCTTCAAGTACCTGTCATACTGGAAGGAGCTGCATACGCCCCATGCCATCGACAGCATGCATCTTACGAAGAATATCTTCGAAAGCACAATCGGGCTCCTGCTAGACATCAAGACTAAGACCAAAGATGGTTTGAAGTCACGTATGGATCTTGTGAACCAGAACATCAGGACTGAAATTCATCCAATTCCCGCGGTGCAGAATGGGAAAGTGGACCTTCCGGGCGCGAGCTACAACCTCACGACAGATGAGAGGAGGGTCGTGTGCCAGTGGCTTAAGGCTGTGAAAGTGCCGACCGGTTTCTCTTCCAACATCAAGAGTCTGGTCTCGATGAAGGACCTCACACTAACTAGCTTCAATGCACATGACTGTCACGTCATGCTCACGGTGTTCCTCCCAATTGTGATCAGGGCTATCGGTCCAGAGTACGTGAAGATGGCATCACCTGCCTCACTTCTTGTCATCGACAGATGCCGACGGTGCCTTTGTCTTTGGATTTCCCTGATGAGGGAGCACTCGAGGGATATGGATCCGGTCCCACACCGAGCACTTCAACCAAAGGAGCCAGTTCCAAGAGTAGTGGTAGAAAGAAGGGCCAACACGGGAGGCATCAGATAGGGTCACTCAAAACTGTGCGTGCCATACACAAGATAGGGCTAGAAGGAGAGCCCTTGGAGCCAACCACTGTCATCGGCGTCTTCAGCAACCAGTGCTCTTGTATAGCCACGGAGCTTGTGTCGATCACATATGTTGATTGGAGGCGAGTCCCGAAGCACCTCAAGGATGCCGTGTGGGAAGAAGTGAAGTTGCAGTTCACTTATCCAGAGGACCAATATGATGAAGAATTGTGCAAGGGCTATGCTTTGGCTGTTGCATGCAAAGCCCTTCGTCAGTTCAGGTTTAATCTCAAGTCAAAATATTGGAAGAAAGGGAAGACACCTTTCAACGACTACAACTTCATCAAGGAGCCCCAATGGGAAGAATTAATTAAATTGGTGAGCATTGAAGAAGCAAAAATCAAGGGCGAGGAGAACTCTTTACTCGCAAAGAGAAACAAGCTCCACCACCACTTGGGCCCGACAGGGTATGACGCCAAGCGGCCCAAGTGGCGTGAAGAGGAAAGGCAGGCAGCTGAGGCCAGGGTGCCCGATCCGTTGGAAGGCGTCGACTTGAGGGCACGTGACTTCATGAAGGCTCGTAAGCCGAAGAAGCTGAAGGAGGGCATGACCAAGTACAACGAGCCACGGATCGAAGAGCTAGAGAATGCTTTGATCAGCCTCAAAAAGGCCAAGGAATCCGGGGATTTCACACCACACAAGCAGCACGACATGCTGACCGAGGTGCTGGGAAACCCTGAGCACTACGGCCGTGTTCGGGGCATATCCTCTAGGCATAGCTGGAAAAATGTGGAGTCATGGCAATCCGACGCCGCCTCTTACCACACAAGGCAGAGATACAAGGAAGAGCTCGTGCGGAAAGGCAGAGCTGAGGTAACGAAGGACATGATCAAAGAGATGATAAAAGAGGCTTTCACGAGTACTGACCCCGAGATGGTGGAGCTAAGGAAGCAAATGTTTGTCCAAGCAGGCGTGATGCCACAAAAGGATGAAGCCATCATAGAAGAACTGATGGGGCCGGGTACATCAGAACTCCGAAGGTACCCGGTCGATGAGATCACTGAGCCAATTCTTTGCGTGCTTCATGTGCCCTAGGGCAGGACGGGAAGGAAGAAGATCAAAGTGGCAGAGGGAATAGTAAAAGTAAAACCTCCCAACCCTGAAGCCAGGTACGGTGGCATGCCCATCCCAACAGACTATGCCTTGGTGGACGTAGCTTGGACGGGCGATGAGTTCGAGGGTCAAGAACTTGACTATCCAACTGAATGGGAAAGAATTGCGACCATCGGCTCTGCTATCATAGGCATGACCGTCCTGTGGAACAAGGCAGATATTGACTTGAAACCAAAGGAGCGGACGCCACCTCCCCCGCAACCGCCGTCGTCTCCCCGGGTGGCCCAAGCGACGACGATGACGGCAACGGTGGCGACGACAACGCCCCAGGCAGCAGTGGTGACGACAACGCCCCACCTCTCGACACGAGCAACCCACAAGGAGGCAACGAAACACCGCCTCCAAGTGCTCCAAAGGACAAAGGGCAATGTCCTCCTGCGCCGAAGAAGGCTACATCAGAAGAGGAGGGCATACCTCCCTACATGACAAAGGAGGACTGGGCGGTGTTCAAAATTGCTGAAGTGCACAAGTATTCAACGGAGTTTGATAGGTATGTATATGCTAATGGCAACCCAACAGTCAACATATTCTATGTGCCTAGATGATGCTACCAAAATTTTGCACTCCTTGTGTCAATTTCAGGTCGCAAACACCGCCAGGGTCAATTTTGGGCCTTACTCCTGATTGCCTCGAAAACTTCAAGAATGGCAAGCCCATGCTACCCTTGAGCCAGCTCCTTGATGAGCCATGGGAGGTTCGCAAGTTCCATAAATGGTATATGCATGCTTCGAAGTTAGGCATGAGGGATTTCATTGTGCGTGTCCCCGCTGAGTACTTCCACTTGGAAGAAGACTGTCAGTTCGTCATTGACTTCCATGACATGCATAGGCTGATGCGGCACAAGGACCTCGACGTTGCCCAAGTCACCCTTTTTGCCATGTAAGCCTTTTTTTGAACCTCTACATCGCTTAGGGCACTATGTTCCATTCGATCAAACTAACATTGCCATGACAACGACTTTTGCTTTCAGGTTGCAATCATATTTGTGCAAGGAACTAGGTGGTGAAGAAATAGTTATCTATCTATCTCCTATGCATATCACCCGAGGGCCATCATTGGGCATGATATACCGGACACACATCCCCAGTTGGTGAATTTGGACAGGCTTGAACGAGTGCTAGTCCAGACTAAGCTGCAAAATGAACTGAAGTATAGAAAAGGACAATACATCTTACAAGCAATGAAGAAGATTTGGGGAATTGGGTGTATCCTTGCCGCCCACCAGTTCGGGTGAGTACAAACGTTATTTGCTATAGCTATTGGGTTCATCACTTTTCATGTTTCAAGATCTGAGATCCGAATCATATTATTTCAATGGTGCAGCTTGGGCGTCATGGGCCACTGGGTTGTGTTCATGATCTATCCTCAGGATGGAATTGCGGTTATACTAGACTCAATGGAGACAACGAAGAAACAAGGTTACAAAGATTTCGAGGATTGTTTGCGATAGTAAGTGACGACACATTCTTGTATGCACTTAAATTTACATCAGAAATTGGTTATTAACATTAGTGGTTGATATGTGTGTACAGCGCTTACAAGAAGTACGTCCAAAACCCCGAGTCCTATGATTGGAGGTCTGAGAAGAAGAAGAAGAAACAGGGCTCAAGACTGTCCGTGAGGCGAAATTTCCCGGTACGTACATGAAACTATATTCACTTTGATTTTATTTATATATGTCCAAATGACTAAGTATGTGTTACATATGTCATGCATGCAGTGCGCCAAACAACCTTTCGGCTCAGTCACGTGTGGATACTTTGCTTGTGAGTACCTCAGGAATTTCGGCAAATATACAAACAGCTGGCGGGAGCTCAAAAAGTCTCGAGGAGGGGGCACCCATGAAAATGTGGGCCATCAAAGCTTTACTAGAACAGTACATGACATTTGTAAGTTTACTTTGGATCTATGTTGTGAGGCTACAGGAAATTCTTCAATGCCGAGAGCGAGCTAGCGACGGAGCCGAAGTTCGCGAAGCTACGTCACTGGAGAACTAGCGGTCTAGACATGAGCGACTACAAGTTCGCGGAACTCTTCAATTAGGTGACGTGTAAGCTACGCCATGTGAACATGTGTGATGTGTGATTTTGAACTCTGTACCTGCATGGATGTAATAATGTGTTAAGACTTTGAACATTTATGTGTGAATGGATGTATTGTGTTTATCTGACATGAACGTGTGTAATATGTGTGGCCTGACAAAATTAGGATTCGAAATCATTTTTTTTATTTGTAAAACCATTAACAGAGACGGTGTTGTTACAAAAACCATCTCTGTTAATGCTTATTAACAGAGACGGTGATGTTACAAAAACCGTCTCTGTTAATGCTTATTAACAGAGATGGTTCCCAAACCGTCTCTGTTAATCATCGATTAACAGAGACCCGAGCTTAGAGACGGTTGCCAAAACCGCCTCCGTTAATGCAAAAAAAACCGTCTCCGAAAATGTTTTTTGTAGTAGTGACAAAAATATAAAAACAAGTTATGCTATACTAACCATACAAATTCGTTTGCCTTTAGGATTACACCATAACGTCATATACCGTAGAATAAGATATCCATTTGAGTGTCTGTGGAAAGATTCACCGTTAGCTACATATAAGGATAGTAAAATCATAGGTATTATTATTGCAAGCGACGGTGACTCTGAGCTACTTACCCATCTATGTCACCTGCAACACTCATTTTACGATTGAATTTCCATTTGAAGATGTCCTCGTCCCATCCAGGACTATGTTGATTCATGGCATACATGTATCGCGAGCGAAATCCGAGAGTTTGTTCAGCATACATCAACGCTGGTGTGTCAATACACCATTCTTCAACAGGTCTAGTGTCAATCATAAGAACCGTCTTCTTTTGGTGGTCCAACACATAAAGCATATATGATTGAAGGTGTAGCCATGGCAAAAGAAACTGCAGACACGATAGCAATTAAAATAACACAGATAGAAAATAAGTAATAAACGCATGAACAAGCGTCTTACGAATCTGCACTGTGGTAAGTTGTGTTTCATATCCTCGCATACACCAATCGCAGTAGCCAAATCCTTCTCACTTACGTATTTTTTCAAATCACACATTTTCTGGAAGGAAAGGTTATCGAGGGTCATGATCGGTATAACTTAGTCTATTTTTTATGTTTTAATAAAGAAAACAAATAAGACAATGTTATACAACACGATAATAACTATGAAGATATACTTACACAGAAGCACAGGTCCATGATGTGCTTCCTAATACTATGGTTCTGTTTTATACTTTTGAACTCTCGATATGTCTGAAAGCGGACAGCTAAATTGAAACAGTCCTCAGAGATGCCTCGACTGTCCATTAATTAGCAGCTCTTATAGATACTTGATACTTAGGTGAATAGTTGTGGGATAAAAGCCTTTAACCCAAGGTCTCCTGCAGATCATTTGATGGTGGTTATCTATCTAATTTTAATAGAGCATGCTGCTATTATTATTAGTAAAGACATTAGAAAATGCATGTAGCTTACTTCAACATCGCATCACCCACAATGGACATTACATGATCACATATTAATATGATTAATTCTTCCTTGGTTGTTTCCACGGTCTTCACGACTTGAAATGCCCAAAGCTCTTCATCTTTATCTTTAATGGCAGGGATTTGCGAGGATGTGTTTTGTGTTTGCATGGGCTGAGGTGTGCCCGTTTGACCCAGTGAGTATTCAGACACCTCAGAGTGTTTCCTCTTTTTCATGGGAGCTTTAGCCATATCTGGACTCTCTATTATGGCCAACTCGCTTGGGCTTCCAATACTATCATCGTTAGCAGATTGTGTTGTCCCCTTTAGTTTATTGAACTCCAATGATAACAGGATGGCCACAAGTTCAAGTCTGAACTTTTCCATATAAGGCTGCATGATAGTATTAAGATCATTAATTAAAAAATTCAAAGCTAGTGCACTCTGATAAGACGCATAATAAATTACCTGAGTGACCTCATCTGATAACTCGTTCCCGGTCCAATACTCCATAAATGTTATTAAGAACAGACCACATGGAACACTACATTCATCAATAGAAGTTCAGATAGATATTAGATAAAAGGGTTAAAAGGCATACATATATAGTTCAACGCTTATGACATACCCATCAGTTTCTATTCCATGTTGGATAAACTCGTTAACAGGCCACTCATCAACCTTGATGTCTGGCCACCTGTGTTCTGTCAGGCCTATCTGCTCCAATGCAAAATCAATCAGTCTTCGCAATCCAACAATCGTATCGTCCGTGCCCGGTTTTTCTTCACGCCGCCTCGCTCTACTGCAGGCGCGCATGCAGATGTGCGTGATTAGAAAATGTGCCGTCTATCTAATCCTTGTATCGATCATTTCCTTCAAGCGAGATTGCAGGAAAGGCCGACACTCGCATGTACTCTGAACCACATCATGGAAACGATCGACACAAACATGTACTCTGAACCACGTCAAAGGGAAGCATGCACCATAAACGAAAGAACAATATAAAGAAGCAAGAGTACGTATTAAACCATAGCCGTTTTAGTCTCACACAATACTAACCTAGAAGGTTCACAAGGCCACCAGGTACAAAACAACGCTCCTAAGCAAGCTTTGTTACGTCTCAAACGATGCAAGCCCAACCACGCTCCTCGGCGAGGGTCGACTCATTTCGAATGTACTCAGCCAGAGCGCGATGCTTGCCCCTGACATCTGCGGAACGTTTCTTCCCCTTCGCGCGACCATCTGCATGATCCAAAAGATGCCAAAGATTCCGCCAGTCACTGACCTTCGTGATGCCCTTGCACCAGTAGCACCTCCAGATCCTGCAATCACCTGTGTAGCGGAGGCTGGGTGTGTTTTCGGTAAGCACTGCACGTGCTCTCTTAAATGCCTTCCTTTCCTTAGATTTATCTGAGCCATAATACTCATCATCTTCGTCTGAATAATCTTCCTCGTCCTCGTCGTCACCTGTAAGATAGGATTTCCATCACCACCAGCAAGAGCATCACTAAACAGTACTCCCTCCGTTCCAAATTATAGGTCATTTTGGCATTTCTAGGTTCATAGCTTTTGTTATGCATCTATATATACACTATGTCTAGATGCATAACAAAAGCTATGAACCTAGAAAACCCAAAACGAATTATAGTTTGGAACGGAGGGAGTACGTATTATAGTCAATTAAAAATAAATATTTTTACTGGTCAAAAATGATTGTCCTATTTAATCTTTGTAATCAGCTTGCCAGCTAATCATTGACTGAATCAAATGTTTCAATCATGGCAAATAGCTAGTACAGCTCTTGATCGTGTCACTGGAAAAAAAAAACTAATTAAGGACTGTGGACTGAAAACTCAATCTTGGTAGAGCTAACATGAATTTGCGGCTTTAACACTTAGTTAAAGTTGACATAAATACGTAACCTGTGCCTAGCACAGCAAACATGTCCCTGAAGAAACCAAGAACTGGACAACTCCAACTTTAAACCTGACAATGAATAATAATTATGCCCAACGGCTACTATAGCATGTGTTGAAGAGATACATCTAAATGCATGCAGTAGTGGATATCATGCACGAATATAATGGAAGTGAACCTAAGCTCGCCGTTTGCAAGCAATCCCTCACCACCTCCAACAGCATCGCCCACAACGACAGCACCACCGCCATCCATAGGGTCCTTACGAACATCCTTGACATCTGAAGCAAACGAATCCATGTTATGACAAGTGCTCATTATTTTCTTAATTTTATTGAAGGCATGACTGAAGTTACAGGAAAGCAAATTTTGTACTTCTACGGGACAGTAGACACAAGTTACTGGATGCCTTTGTACAACATGGACATGGCAATGTCAGAAACCAACCATGGTGGTTAATTCAATATCTGAATTATTGGTTGATCTAGAGGGAAAAACTTGAATTGAAATCTTACAAAATCAGATTAGCTAAACTTGTACATATGCAACATGAAAATTTTCCATACTGCTACTGAGCTTTGAATATAATAAATGTTAACAGAAACTCTTGCCTCGCTATATAGAAAACAACTTTTGATACAAAAAGCATGCAAAAGAACTATAGTGCAAGGTACCCTGAAGGTTATAAACTTGTATTCATAATGAGGAAGGACCAAGCAGGAACATTGTTCCTTTGAAAAACCAACTATAGGCAGCTGCGTTCAGCTAGCCTTAGCATGTGGTATTTTCACTAAACGCAGGCAGCAGAACCCTTGAAGATGAACAAACTAATAAGACCCTGACTAACCTCACCCATGCTCAAGAGAAAATGGATCAAAGGCACTGCAAATTTTCATTCTTGGGTGATACAGCAGGGTGATAAGTACCATTTTATTTTTTTCGCGAGTAATTGAAAAGGAACAATTTGAACGATGTACACACTGGAGAAAATGGAAAGGAAAATGGGTATGCTGATAGTGCGCTCTCATCTCGTTCATGCACTCCAAATGAATTGTTTGCCCGCACTTCAGCACGCTGATGTCCTTTGCAGGGTCGAACAGATACTATGAAGAAAGATAAGAGCAAATTTTCTCAAGTTCAGGAAGATTTTTTTCCTTAGAATAAATCATAGAATGATAGACCATTGAGCACTAACCTAAAAGCAGAAAGGGCAGTTGTGATGCATTGCTCTTTTTCACATATCGGTATGTAAGAGTCCTTCATGACGTTATTGTAGCAACACCCTGTCAGATTACAAAAAAGAGCAGCACGAGAGTTGGTAAAATGAACAATTTTCATGCAATTAGTACCAAAAAAAAATGAATGTTCTCCAAGCGCTGTTGTAGTTTTTCGGTCAGGGCCATGTTTAGTTCCCTGAATTTTTTTTTTTTGCAAAAAAATTTTGCGAAGAGAAAGTCACCATTTAGAAACAGTAAACGTAGACTAATATTACAACTAATTACATATCTCGTCTGGAAATCTATCAAGTTCATATTGGAACAACTTATTGTCATAGAGACCAAAGATAGGAAAGCAAGGGATTCCATGGTTGCTACTGAAGTCCCTTGAAAGATGTAAGCAAGGCAGTGCCATTCTTTCATTTATTAATCATAAATCCAGTCTTTTGGAAGATATTAGCAGAAATGGGCATCAATGGTGGGAACAATTCAACAGTTTATTCTTTCCTAGCCTAAAAAACAAAATTCAATAAAAACAGAAAAATTGTCTAACTGAAATAAATTGTATTGAAGTGTGGCATATCAAAATTACTTTACCATGTAGAAAATTCCTAGTAGAGAACTCAAAGCACGTCAGGAACTTGAAACTAAAGATTATATTACCTCACCTATAGCGTTAGGACCTCCTTATATACAATATTTTTCGTGTATGTACTTGTACCATTTGTTGCAGGTGTCCTTGTCTTAATATTTTTCATTATTTCCTTCTCAATTTTCTGACCTTTACCCCTGGTCTTCCCATTTCCTTTTTTCTCCTTTCTTGCATCGGCCTCTTGCGCCTCGGCATCAGGCGGGAGGGCGAGGATCTTTATGTTGGCTCTGGCGGTGGCTCTAGACATCGCAACGTACAACTGACCATGAGAGAACACTGGCGCGGGCAAGTAGACACCTACGTTCGGAATAGTTTGCCCCTGTGCCTTGTTAACCGTCATGGAAAAGCTGAGCCTAATAGGAAATTGTTTCCTCTTGAACTAGAATGGGAACATCTTGAACTGGAATGGGAACATCTCATCATCAGAGGGGCATAACGGTATCCGAGGAAGAAAAACACGCTTCCCAGCATGCTGTCCAAGCACAATCTCCGCATCGATTGTATTTCTTCGGAATCCTCGGATCACCAGCCTTGTACCATTGTAGAGCCCGTTGGCAGGGTCTAGGTTCCTAAGCAATATGACCGGACACCCGAGCTTGAGCTTTAGAACATGTGGAGGCAGCCCGTTGGGTGTCAAAGTGTTAAGAAACTCAGTAGGATAGTAGTTGCGTGGATCATCTACCGCGGAGTCAAAACTACGATACTCCATCTCCCCGCCCTGAAACATGCCGATCATTTTCATATTAATCTTGTCCACCCAGTCATTGCGTGTAGATAAAATTGCCCTGGAGGTGATGTAGTCTTTGTTTGCCATGTTTTCATTGAGGTTTGGGAAGATACATTCGATCAGTGTATCAAGATCTGTCTCGACATTCCCAGTATGAGGGACACAAACCTCGTCTGGGAGACGTACCTCACCATCAACATTAACATCCTCAATGCCATCACCAATGCGCAAAAGATAGTCCGCAAACCATGGATCTCCTTGTGCCCTCATGTTACGCACTAACTTTACATGGTGCATCTCATCCCAAAGATATGACCTTCGCAGTGATGCATCGACTATTTGAGCTCTAGACCCTTTTCGAACAACGGGGAGGACCTGCCTAAAGTCCCCACCGAAAACAACGGTTTTTCCACCAAATGGTAGGTTTTCTTGTCCCATTATATCTTGTAAGCTGTTGTCTAGAGCTTCAATAGCTTGCCTCTTAGTCATAGTTGCCTCGTCCCAAATTATTAGGGACGCTTGGCGCAGCAGCTTGGAAGTACCACTCTGCTTTGTGAAATACAACTCCCGCCATCCTCGAGAGTAAGCGGTATCTTGAACTGAGAGTGGGCGGTCCTCCCACCAGGCATTATGGATGCTACAACACCCGATGTAGCTGTAGCCACTGCAAGCTTCTTCTGACTACGTAGGTTTGCGAGAAGAGCCCTATATAGAAAAGTCTTTCCCGTGCCACCTGGTCCATCAACAAAGAACAAGCCACCTTGGTCTATGTCAACAGTGGACAGTATAGCATCAAAGGCAGCCCTCTGTTCAGCATTTAGGGATTCTGATAGAGCCACATTATCGGCGTTTAACTCAATGTTTGATTCCTCAACAACCTCTCGAGGGATATTGTTGTTGCCATCATATGCATCGTCAATATCCAGAAGAGGAAATGGCTTTATATCCTCCCCCATAGACTGCAACAAATTCCTAATGTCAATTAGGACCATCTGTTGTATGAGGTGCGGAGATGAATTATTGCGCTGGTAATCTTCTGACATCGCATCCAGATGCTTTTCCCATAGCTCAAACACGCCATTCGGCTCACAGAATACCAATATTGTTGCAAATAGCCTTCGTAGTGAAGATGGCATATGGAATAAACTATTTTCAGTGAGACACTCATCAAGCGTGTTGTCTTCTTCAATCAAACCCCTCACCTCCACAGCTTCACGAAACGAAGGCAGTAGAACACCATTAATAGTCCTTAGATCCTCGTAGGAGGTTGCTCCAGCGACATTGTGTAGGAGAACCCGTAGATAGTAACGGTCCTGTAACACCCTAAAAATGCCTTTTCTGAATTAGTAATTAAAATGCCCTTTTTATTAAAGTGTCATAATTAATATAGGGGAAATAAAACTTTTTGAGAAACTAAAAGCAAATATAAGGCTTAGGAACATCTCTGTTGCATTCATGCTGGTGCATATATTTTTATTTGAATGTTTTGGTTGCTCTCTTTTCTTCCTTTTCTCTTTTTCCCCGAAGTCGAGAAAACCCCCTCTAACTCTCCCTCCCTTTCTCCTTCCCCCCCACCCCTTCCTTTCTCTCCTGCGCCAGCCCAGCCAGCCGGCCCAGTGCGGCCCGCTCCCCTCCTTCCCTCCCACCGCGCGCGCGCCGCGGCCCAGCACCAGCCCACCAGCGTCGCGCCTGCCCGCTCGCCCGCGCCCGCCGCCAGGTGGGGCCCGCCCCCAACCTTCCGCCGCCGAGCCGAACCCGAGTCAGGTTCGCGCCGCCGACGCCGCGCCGCACCGGGTCTGACCCGGGCGCGCATGCCTAGGACCTCGCCGGCCTATTTAAGGCTGCCACCCGCCGCCTCGCCCTCGCTTTTCACCTCAAACCCTAGCCGCCGAGCTCATCCGTTGCGCCGCCGCCAAACCCTAGCGCCGCCGCTCATCGCCGTCGTCTCCGTCTGCCGCCGGCCCCCGTCGACGCCCCCGTCGTCTTCGCAGTGAGCTCCCCGTCGTCCCCGTGCTCTCCGTGTGTCTTCCCGCGCTCCGCAGCGCCGAAACGGGCCGCCCCGGCCACGCCGACCATGGCGCCGCCGCCGCCGTCGCCCGCAGGCCGCCGCCCGCCGCCCGCCGTCCGATCCCACTCGTGCGGCCGGGATCAAAACCCCCGAAGGGGTATGACCGCCGGTCCACCGTGGACCCGTGGACCGCCGGTCCACGGCCGGTCCACCGCGCCGCCGCCTTGCGTCAGCGTGATGCCAGCAGACGGCGGCTGCTGACGTCAGCCGTCGTCAGCGCCGTACGCCGCCGTCTGTCGCTTTTGCGTAGAGGCCACTAGGTTTTCCTGTTTTTATGTTTTAGTCCAGCGTAGTTTAAGTTTCTCGCAGATATGTCCCTGGTAGTTTTAATTCTTGCCAGCAAGTCCCTGGATCTTGTTTTTAGCGTAGTTTTCACGTTTTAGCTCCGTTTTGGGTGATTCTCGCGCTCATGTGTTCGTAGCGAAGCGTAGAAAAATTTTATGGCCTTTTCTTGCTCTTTTGTTACTGTTTGGTATACTGTTCTAATAGAGTAACTTTGCTTGCATGTATTGGCCTGTGTGGTGATTGCGTGAGCAGCCGAAGAGCCGTTCGAGTTCGTGGGCGACCAGGAGTTCGAGGAGCAAGAGTTGCAGCTGCAGCCGGGCTTTGAGGAAGGCAAGTATAGCATGGAACATCCTTGATACCTATACACTATCGCAATCATTTATACATATGCATATGTCTTAATTTGTTTACCTTAAGGCAATTCCTAGTGCTTTTATGCTGTCCTTGTTATATCCCGGGTTTATGCATATGGGTAGTCTTTTGCTAAGCGCAACTGCATCACTTTATTCAATTGTTAATCATGACTTAATGGTTCACTTAATCTTAATGATAAAACCTGATTTTTAGCAACATGGTTCAGGGAGCTAGAGCTTTGCTTCGTGTATGCTCTAGTGTCTCTCAATAAGGCCCGGTTCTTAAAGTGGCAACCCAGGAACCTGTCGCCGCCGCCGTAACTATTATGGCTATGGTCTTGGACAAGTAACATGTACGTCTCTAGCTTGCCAGTGGTTACCGGAAGGCGTATGTGGGAAACTGCAGTGCAAGCATGGACTTGATCCATCGGGGACGGTCTCACCTGCGCTTTGAGATCCGTCGGCTATGTCTCCTTAGGCACAGTCCTGTGTAGGAGTGTTTACTCTGCGCCCTGATACTCCACATGTTGCGCCGGAAGGGCGATGCCCGCGCTCTGGACGCCATTGACCTCCCTCACGCTGCGCCCTGGGCGACAGTCAATCCCGATGCCTTGGGGTCATGCGTTGCTAGTTGAACCAAAACGGCTACTGTGCTTGTTAGGGTGTCTTGTGAAAATCCTAGTAGCGTCCCTATGCACTCACACCTCGGAAGTGTGGTACGTGCGTGGTTGGGTTGAAAGCTCCTTTGAGCTTTTACGCTAACGGTTGGAGAAAGGGCGAAACCTCTACAGAGTGTACATCTATCATGATAGCCGTGCTCACGGTCACGAGCGGCCTGGGGGTACTCATCTGCGCTACGACAACTTCAGGAGGACTCAGGTGCACGTCCGCGTGCGTGATCTGCATGCACAGACTGATCGTGCGAAGACCGTCCACTACGCCATCACTGACAGGGAGACACGGGAGGCAGGGATCGCTGATGCAGCTCGTCAGGCTCTCTACGTCTACAGGCATAGGCACTTCCCTTCGAACCGACACCAGCCAGAGAGGTGGTACCCCCGCAGTAGGAGCGGTGAGGCAGCTTGTACCATTGCTACGCTCGCGGGCATCACAGACGCTTAGCTTGTTTCCACAGTACAGCTCGCCGGCGCTGTTGGCGTTCCTTAGCCTAACAGATAAATCCGCAAGTGTACGGATGCCGATGTAGCTTTCACCTAGGAGTATTCTAGGGTATCGAATCCACGAGGAACGAGAAGTGTACTAGAAACGGCTCTGGTATATCCAGGGACGATGGGAGTGAAGAAGAACAGATAAGTGGGTAGAGGTAATCTAATGTCGACTTGCTAACCTCCTATCAGGATTACTTGATTCCTCTAGTTGCTTCGACGGCTAGAATGGGAGAACCTCAGAACGGGGTGAGAGAGGGGGTTCTCCGGGCTCAGCACTACTGTTATGAGTACACCCGAACGTGGTGGACTACGAAGGACGGACAGGGCTGTCACCACCTGCCGCCTACCACTGTAGTTTTGTGGGGTGCAACACAACCTGAGGTAGCTAGCCAGCACAGGCACCACGCCTAAGCTTTCAGCTACTGACCTCCCCTCCCGCGAGTAGGGGAGGAAACCCCAAACAAGAGTCGCTGTCACTCGCGCAGACTCAGGTACCCGCAACTTGAGAAAGCATTCAAGAACTACTAATGTAAGGAGAGAAAGCAGTAAAGACAAAAGAAGAGGAACTTTACTCGAACTGAAGCTTCATTCCTCGGAGGCACAATGTTGGAGAGGGGCCGGCACTTCGGCTCCTCTCCGGACTCTCACCTCACCACTCTCCCTATTTTCTAAGCTAGATAGGTAGCACTACACTACACTTGGACTTCTTCCTTTCACCATGGTGTGTAGAATGGGGGTGGAGGTCGCCTTTTATAGCCTTCCAAGGGCGGTATCACGCGTAGGAATGACGCCAAGGACCTGCTTAGCTTCCACGCCAAAGGGGAGGGGTAACGGCCACGGTCATAGGCCAGCCGGCCTACTTCAGGCCATTCGGCCTGGAGATGGTGCCATTTGGCACCGTCTTTCTCCTGGACGGTCCTGATGCTCTCCTAATGACGGTTGCAGTGGCGTTTGATCCACGCTCGGCAGTTAGAGGCCGGTCGGCCTAGGCTAGGCCGGCCGGCCTGGCTCTGGCCCCTCTCGGCCCTCCGTTGCACTGACACGCTCATGGACGGTTGCTTGTTGTCTGAAGAGGCGGTTCCAATCCAAAAGTTTGGTTTAGTCGCTGCATGTGGGCCTTCCGCTCCATGTCTTAGGCCTTTCGGTCTCAACTTCACTCATCCTTGTGAAATCCATGCTTGGGGGTACTTTGGTGACACACTAAGGCCATCTTGCAAAGGTTGAGGTGGTTTGGTGGAGGTCCAGGGCCGACTGGCCTTGTCCAGGCCGTTCGGCCTAGGTCAGGCCGACCGGCCAGAGAGGTTTCGCCGGCGATTTTCCCGGAGGCGTAACTTTCTCATCCGGACTCCGAATTGGGTCATCCAAATATCCATTTCGATCAACTCAGAGAGCTCTTCGACATGGTGCTGTCAAATATGTGATTTGGGTCACTTTTGCACCATGTCCAAGTCTCCTTTGTCTTGGGATGATCCTTCACTTGCATGACTTCACCGATCTTGGTATTTATGCACCATATTACCTATATTTCCTTGCAAAACATATTGGTGCACAAAACTTGTGGAAATCATTAGTTTAAATAAAATATTATATGAGCATCACTTAGTTCCTTTATTAAGTTGGGAAGGTTGACGGTCAAAAGTAGCATATAGTGGTCGTCAACAGGCGCCCTCAGCACGGAGCTAGACGCCGCTCTGCAGGAGAACCACAGACTGAGGGACCACCTTGACACCGCCTACTTCAGGATCGAGGCCATGGAGGGGCACTTCATGGGGAGGCCGAGGCCGCACAGTTCGAGGTACCAGGGAGAGTCGCCGCCTCGAAAGATGACCTTCTACAGGAATGCAGCGAGCCGCACCACCATCGATCCTTGGGAGTTTAGTACCATGAGTCTGTAATATGGATCGTTTAGTACCACTCTTATGAGTCAAAACATGGTTGAGTCGTGTCGAGTCTTGTGTGAGTTATGTCCTTAGTTGCTTGGATGGTTTATTATTTTGCTTATGTGTGAGTTGGATCTTTGTAATGATTGTCATGAGAGCAGATGCAAGTCTGTAATCATCTAGTATTGGATTAAGGTATAAGGAGATTAATGAATAAATAGTTGGGGCTTTATCTCTATTGCACTTTATCTATAGTCTTCTCTACTTTTGAGGTTCTTTATCTTACCAGCTATGCAATATCTCTAAGATATGACTGCACTGAATTTGGGTTGTTCATTATTATGGTCCTTAGTGATTAATGGAAAAATTGTACATTGTTGACAGATGGTTGAGACAAGGAGAGCAGCAGGTGGCAGCGGGACGAACCAGAACTAGAACCCGCCAATGCCACCGACTATGGAGCAGATGATGCAGACGCAGACTCAGCTAATGCAGCAGATGGCCCAGATCATGCCATGATGCAACAGAACCAGCAGAACCCGCCCGCCCAGCAGCCTCTGGCGCCTGCCAGGGACAAGAGGAGCGAGTTCTTGAGGGGACATCCGCCCAAGTTCTCACACGCCAGAATCCCGCTGCATGCTGTATACTGGCTCAAGTCTGTGGAGAGACAGCTCGACATCACACAATGCGATGACAGGGAGAAGGTTCTCTACGCCTCGGGACAGCTTGAGGGAGCAGCTCTAGACTGGTGGGATGCCTACCAGTATGCACAGCCTGACCGCAACCGGATCACCTGGAGGCAGTTCCGTGATAGCTTCTGCTCTCACCATGTGCCTGAGGGGTTGATGACCCTGAAGAAGCAAGAGTTCCTGGCGCTGAAGCAGGAATCGATGAGTGTCACAGCTTACCGTGACAAGTTTCTTGAGTTGGCCCGTTATGCTCCTAAGGACGTGGCCACTGACGCAAAGAGACATACCCGGTTCCGGAATGGGTTACAAGATGCACTGCAGTACCAGATGACCTGCATCAAGTTCCCAAACTTTGGGGAGCTGGTAGATGGAGCCCTGGTGCTGGAGCACAAGCGTCGGGAGATGGAGGAGAAGAAGCGGAAGTTCATGAATCAGCAGTCAGGAAGCAACAGCCGCCCCCACTTCAACTCTTAGCCAAGCCAGCCAGTGAACCACCAGCGCTTCCTGGGACAGTCTAGCCTACTGAACCGCAACTAGAACATGCAGCGCCCGCAGTATCCACCACCTCAGCAGCAGCAGCAGCAACGCTTCCAGGTCCAACAGCGGAACAGCCAGGCTAACAACGCACCTGTAGGCTCGAGGGGGTGCTACAATTGTGGTGAACTGGGTCACTACTCCCACTCCTGCCCCAAGAAGGCTCCCACCGCCGGCCAAAATAACAACAACAACACGAGGGCCGGACAGCAGCCAGCTCAGAATGGGAACCAGCAGCAGGCGCAGGGGAACCGAGGCTAGCAGAACTTCGTCTAGGGCAGAGTTCATCACATGGGCGCAGAGACTGCACAAGAGGCTGCTGATGTGATAGTCGGTACGTTCCCCGTCAACTCACACCCTGCTACAGTTTTGTTCGATTCCGAGGGCCTCGCATGCATTCATATCTGCCACTTTCGTGAAAAAGACCTCAATGACCATGCAACCCATGAAAAATACTATGATAGTTAACTCACTAGGAGGGGAACTGTGAGCCACATTATTCTGTCCTAAGGTTGTGCTCACAATAAGGGGGGTAGAGTTTCTAGTACACCCGATAGTGCTAACTCTATTCGGGATGGATCTAATCCTGGGAATGAGCTGGCTGGCAAAGTACGATGGAGTGATCCTGTGCTCTCAGAGGATGGTCCAGGTAACAGCAAAGTCCGGCGAAAAGGTTGAATACCAGGCCACCAGTTTGCTAGAGCATTGCCAAGTCAACCAGGCGGAGGGTACGACATTGGAGGATATCAGAGTGGTGTGTGACTTCCCGGACGTATTCCCCGACGAGTTGCCAGGTATGCCCCCAGAACGAGAAGTCGAATTCGTTATTGAACTTAAACCTGGCACCCCACCTATATCTAAAAGACCATATAGAATGGGGGTATAAGAACTAGAAAAACTTAAGGAGGAGTTAAAGGCTTTGTTGGCCAAAGGGTATATCCGTCCTAGCTCTTCACCTTGGGGAGCACCGGTTTTGTTCGTGGATAAGAAAGACGGGACACAGAGGATGTGCATAGACTACCAGGGTCTCAATGAAGTGACTATCAAGAACAAGTACCCGTTGCCAAGGATCGATGATCTGTTTGACGAGATGAAGGGAGCATGCGTGTTTTCTAAGATTGATCTCCGTTCAGGGTATCATCAGATGAGGATCAGAATGTCCGACATCCCCAAGACAGCTTTCACCACCCGGTATGGCTTATACGAGTTCACTGTGATGTCTTTTGGGTTGACCAATGCACCGGCTTACTTCATGTATCTGATGAACAGCGTGTTCATGGACTATCTTGACAAGTTCGTAGTAGTGTTCATCGATGACATCTTGGTTTTCTCTAAGAATGAGGAGGAGCACGAGGAACACCTCAGGCTAGTGATGCAGAGGCTCAGGGAGCACCAGTTGTATGCTAAGCTGAACAAGTGCGAGTTCTGGTTGAAGGAGGTAGCTTTTTTGGGTCACGTATTGTCAAACAGAGGGGTAGCGGTCGATCCGAAGAAAGTCAGCGATGTGCTAAGCTGGAATCCACCCTAGGATGTGAGCGAGATTCGCAGCTTCTTGGGAATGGTAGGGTATTACCGGAGGTTCATCGAAGGGTTCTCCAAGATTGCTAAACCCCTTACATCACTATTGGAGAAGGATGCTATGTTTGTGTGGACCGAAGAATGTCAGTCCAGCTTTGAGGAGTTGAAGAAACGATTGACCACGACACCGGTACTGGTACTGCCAGATATAACCAAGTATTTCTCTGTCTACTGTGATGCGTCCCGTCAGGGTTTGGGATGTGTACTCATGCAAGAGGGCAGAGTTGTGGCATGTGCGTCCCGACAGTTGAGGAAACATGAACTGAATTACCCGACTCATGACTTGGAATTAGCAGCAGTAGTCCATGCACTGAAAATCTAGAGGCACTACCTGATCGGGCACAGGTGTGACATCTACACCGATCACAAGAGCCTTAAGTATGTGTTCACACAGTCGGACCTGAACATGCGACAGCGCAGATGGTTGGAACTGATCAAGGACTATGACCTGGAGATTCACTACCACCCGGGCAAGGCCAACCTGGTGGCAGACGCCTTGAGTAGGAGAACCTATGTGAATCTGGTTACAGAGAGGAATCTACCGAAGGAGTTGGCCCGGGACTTCAAAAAGTTGTGTCTGGGATTCGTGCCAACATGACAGAATTGGAGGTAGAGCCAACTTTGGAGCAGGAGATCCAGAAGGGGCAGTTGGAAGACAAGAAGATCAAGGAAATAATGGAACAGATTAAGCTAGGAAAGGCACCCGAGTTTCGAGTGGACGAACAGGGAACAGTTTGGTATGGGAAGAGGATATGCGTACCCGACCTGAAGCACATCAAGGATATGATCCTGAGGGAGGCTCATGACTCCGCCTACTCGATACACCCCGGAAGCACCAAGATGTACCAACAACCTTAAGGAGAAGTTCTGGTGGTATGGACTGAAGAGAGACGTTGCAACTTATGTAGCTCTGTGTGACACGTGCCAGAGGGTCAAGGCCGAACATCAGAGACCGGCCAGACTGCTTCAATCTTTGAAGATACCAGAGTGGAAGTGGGAAGAGGTCAGAATGGATTTCAAAACCGGATTGCCCAACACATAGGGAGGGTTCGATTCTATATGGGTGATCATGGATCGATTAACCAAAGTGGCTCACTTCATACCGGTGAAGACTAAATACACAGGGGCCAAGCTGGCAGAGTTGTATATGGAGAGAATCGTGTGCTTACATGGTGTGCCGAAGAAGATAGTGTCCGACAGGGGTACGCAGTTCACCTCACACTTCTGGCATAAGTTACATTAGTCGATGGATACGAAGCTACAGATCAGTTCAGCTTACCACCCCCAGACAGACGGACAGACAGAAATAACCAATCAGATACTGGAAGATATGTTGAGAGCATGTGCCTTGCAGTATGGGACTAGTTGGGAGAAGAGCCTACCCTACGCAGAGTTCTCGTATAACAACTGAAGGACCGATTAGGCGACCAGAGAGGGGGGGAGTGAATGGGAGCCGATAAAATTTCTCTCACGAAACCGGCTACTCCCAACTCAACTCCAAAGCCTACCTACCGATCTTGCCAAGATCACGTAGCTACTGTGAGGCTACTGACCCTAGGAACAAGATCAACGCAGCGGAACACGAATCGAACAAATCCAACACGAATCGATCAAAAACCACACGAATCAGCAACTCTCAGCCAGGGGCGGTTGCACCTCTCTCCAGGGGCGGTTGCACCGCCCTTGCCTGCCAGGGGCGGTCACACCGGTATCCGAGAGCGGTCGCACCGGTCTTGCCAGACAGCACGGGAAAAAGGTCAACTCGAGAACGGATCTCCCAAATGGCTTGGAGTTTTGAGACGAAACTTTGGGTAGATGATAGACACCTCAAGGAGAGGCTATGCCCCAAAAATCTCGGCCTCTAACTCCCTAGAACTCCAGGAATTTCAAATCTAGCGAAGTACACACCCTCCACGAGTTCATCCCAAAAACTTCAAATCTAAACTGATTCCCGACGTTTGGGGGCAAGGGATCACAAAGAAAAGAGGCACAAGGCACTCATACGTGATTCCCTCAAAGAAATCCGAGAGAAAACGGGCTAGAAAGTGAAGAACGAAAATCCCCCAAAAATGGCTCCGAAAATACCTCCGAAAATGGGAAAAAGAAAAGGAGCTCGGGAAATCAAATCATGGCACAAAGATGTAGAGATTAAGCTCAATCAACCAACCATGAATTCACCTATACAAACTATGAAGGATTCAAAATAGTTCTAGGTGGAGAGGATGAAGAGAAGGGGAAAACTAAACAAGCCAAATGAAAATAACTAAAAGAGATAACAGCCACCACCCCTAGGGGGTCTATTATATAGTCCAAATGGTGGTGCTCGAAAGACTAAACTACCCCTAAGCGATACATACCCCTCAGGGGCGAATATGACATTTTCCGCGAAGATTTTTCCGGCTGGGACACTTTCCACCGAAAGCTAGCTTCCCTCCGACGCAAGCCTTGCGATCACGCCGCGTGTCCTCCGGATCGAAGCTCCTCGACGCTCACGGGTGACCTGCCCAGGTGGGACCGGTCACACCGCCCCTGGGGGGCGGTTGGACCGCCCCTGGCTGGCAGGCCAGGCCGTCGCTACGTCGAGTCCACGGTCCTTGGTTTTGAGGCCCAAACCAAGGGAAACCGTCCACCGATGATTTTGTGGCCAAATCACCAAACCCCGCGCGCAAGCTTCGGTCGTTAGCCGCCACCTTGCACCGGCTTCTCATCCGCGTACGAGCTTCGGTTGTGAGCCGCTACCTCGCACCGGAACCATGTCCCCTTGCTCGTTCTTGCCAGCATGTGAACCGCACTTGATCCACCGGCCACCGGGTCCCTCGAACCAAGCCTACTTGTCTCTCCGCTCCTCGGAGGCCGCCATGGCTAAGACCTTTCGCGCCTGCGCCTGTTTTTCACCTGCACCAATGCAATCAAGCCACATTCTACACCTGCAATACTTGAGCCAAGGGAAACGTCAATCCACACCACGTTGTCAATCACTCATCACACCAGGAAGCGACCATCCATCGGTCCTCGGACACACCGCGTCCTCAATCTCCCCCTTGATGAGTGCATTGACAACACACACATAGTAACCATAGATAGAAAAGGAAAATAGAAAAGAAATCGAAAACAAGACTCAAGCAAGTGACTAAAAGCAAAGACAAGCCAAAACAAAGTCACTTCGCAAGAGAAAGCTCCAGAAACGCCGACCCTTCAAGAAGAAGCGAAAGGGCTCAACACCATCGGCAAAAGAGCAAAGCACGAAACACAAGTCACGAATCTCCAAATCACTTTTCAGAACACTCAAAGCACTCCCCCTGCATTGATGCAAACTCCCCCTGAACAAGTGAACTTGTGCGTGCGAAAATGCATCGAAAATGGATCAAATCCCACAAAACCTCGTGCCACTGCACAGGGCCGGTTGGACCTCCCTGGAGGGCCGGTTGCACCGCCCTAGCTCCAGGGCCGGTCACACCGCCCTGCAGGGGTGGTCACACCGCCCTGCCCAGGCAAAGCACAAAAATGCAAATCACAAAAAAATGCTCGGAATGATGTCGTTTCAACTCGAAAACCTTCGATAAGTGCCCAGCAATGTATTCTAATGCTTAAACTCTCCCCCTTGTTGACAATGCACAAATCAAGGCAAAAATGCAAAAAATTCAACTCTAGCCTTCTCAAATAGGCAATGAGCGATACAAAATTCTATAAGTTAGAGAACAGGCAAACTAGACAGGTCACAGCATCATAAGGGCATTGCCGTCAAGAAAGTGAAGATATATAGTCATTTGACAAAGCCATGATCAATTTGTGCAATTTTTTCAAAAGTTTCACCTTATGAGCAAAGTCCTAAACATGGACCATTTGAGCAAAAATAAACTTCATCTCACCAAAATCATGAAAGGACAAACATTCTTGACAAAAGATCATCATAAACGCCCAAGTTCTACCTCATGTCATGTCAAAGCACGGAGGCATGTGTCACTTCTCATGGGAGACTTCTCCGGCAAACAACATGCAACCGCTTAGCACCCATGTGTGCAAGTGTGTGCAATGGTGAAAGCATAGAGACATGAGCATAATTTTCTACAAATATATCTTTTTCTCAACTTTCTTCTTTAATGCATAGACATCTCATCTTTCAAGTTTTTCAAATTAAGCATGGTACATGAAATGTCTTTGCGACAAAAAGAAGCTTATGCTCCTCCACAAGATAAAGCATGGGCTAAACATTTACAGTGACAAAGGTCTTTGACCCAATTGAAAAGAATAGCACACCCTAGCATGATCTTAAGCAAGATATAGCCATTTCGACTCAAACAAGACATGCAAAGGCATTTACTCATGGGTGAAGGATTTAAGTTCAGTTTATCATTTTAATTCAAAAAGAGACTATCTCAAATGAATATATATCAAAACCATCAAGAGCATAGCCATCCATACAAGCAATCCCTAGCCAGCCTGCCTAAACTCTAAAATGTAGCAAGTTGTACCAATCACTGCATATAGGAGAAGCTCATCCTAAGATATGATACAAAAGATGAAATCAAGATACAAAAGCAAGAAAAATGTACATCAAGATACAAAGATGGTACAATAGTATACATATGCTACAAGAGAAGCCTCCAAAACTCAGCTCAGAAAACTGCACACACACCAAGTTCTCCTCGCAAGCGGGTGAAGGTAACTTGGTCAAGTGGCTTAGTGAAAATGTCTGCAAGCTGGTTTTGGGTAGAAACATGGGCAAGCTCAATATCTCCTTTCTCCACATGGTCTCTCAGAAAGTGGTACCTCACTTCTATGTGTTTGGTTTTGGAATGAAGCACGGGATTTTTGGCTACGCTTATGGCACTGGTGCTATCACAAAGAAGTGGAGCATGGGACATGTCTAAGCCAAAATCTCTCAACGTGTATGTGATCCAAAGCAACTGAGAACAGCAGCTAGCAGCAGCAACATACTCGGCTTCCGTGGTGGATTGGGCTACACTAGACTGCTTGCGAGAAGACCAAGACACAAGAGACGAACCAAGAAACTGACACTGACCAGAAGTAGACTTGCGATCAACACGACATCCAGCAAAATCCGCATCAGAAAAGCCATGAAGTGCAAGAGTGGAATCGGCAGAATACCAAAGACCCAGCTCAGGAGTAAACTTGAGATACCTGAAAATCCTCTTGACGGCGTGACGATGTGAAGTCCTCGGTGAAGCCTGAAAATGAGCGCACAGACAAACGCTGAACTGTATGTCTGGCCTCGTCGCCGTCAAGTAGAGGAGGGAGCCGATCATGCTTCGGTACTCCTTCTGGTCCACTAGTTCTCCGTCCTCATCCGCATCCAAATCTGTAGTCGTACTCATCGGCGTAGTCATCGGCTTGGAGTCACTCATGTCAAATTTCTTGAGAATGTCCTTGGTGTACTTGCTTTGGTGCATGAACGTCCCATCCTTGGTTTGCTTGATCTGCAGCCCGAGAAAGAACTGCAACTCTCCCATCATCGACATCTCAAATTCCCTGCTCATATCGTCTGCAAACTTGGCAACAAGATCATGAGAAGAGCCACCAAAAATGATATCATCCACGTAAATCTGAACGATTAAAAGATCATTGCCATTTCTCAGCAAGAAGAGCGTCTTATCAACCTTCCCCATCACAAACCCCTTGCTAAGCAAGAACCCTCTCAACCTGCCATACCACGCTCTGGGTGCTTGCTTTAGGCCATATAAAGCTCGGTGGAGTTTGTACACTCGGTGTGGGTATCTCTCACTCTCAAAACCTGGGGGCTGCCTCACATACACTTCTTCCTCGATCACCCCATTCAAGAAGGCACTCTTCACATCCATTTGGTACAATTTGAACCCTTTAGCAACTGCAAATGCTAGAAGGATCCGAATTGCCTCCAAACGGGCAACAGGAGCAAATGTCTGCTCATAATCTATCCCATCCTGCTGCGAAAAACCCCTGAGCAACCAACCTCGCTTTGTTTCTCACAATCTCACCACTCTCATCCCTCTTGTTCTTGAACACCCACTTGGTTCCTATGGGATGGCAATTTGGAGGTGGTTCTACTAACTTCCACACCTGATTTCTCTAAAAGTTTTCAAGCTCTTCATGCATGGCATTGACCCAATCAGAATCAGATAAAGCGTGTCCAACATTTTTAGGCTCAAAAGACGCGACAAAAGCAGAATGAGCATAATGAGAGATGTTCTGTGACCTCGACCGTGTAGTGCGTTCATCCAAGTTCCCGATGATCTTCGAAGGTGGATGATCCCTCTGTACCAGCCGGGGAGCTTCTCGCCTCGAGATTGCCTCCCCCTCAACATCAGCTTCCACTTGAACTCGATCTGGAGCGCGACTCGACGAAGGTGTAGCAGAGGGACCGTCGTCGAACGTCGTGGTAGTAGTGGAAGTACAAGGTACACGATCTCCACACGGTGCCTGAATTTCCTCATCATCTTCATCATCTGGCTGTTCTTCCTCAAGATGGGCTGTCCCAAGTCATCATCACCTGCACACTCAAAAACAGAAGAGCTACACAGAATGGTCTCGTCGAAGGTGACTTCGCAAGTCTCCATGATTTGGTTAGTTTTAAGATTGAGCACACGATATGCTCGAGAGTGATTAGCATAACCAAGAAAAATTCCATCCATCGAACGAGACTCAAACTTGTCCAAATTTCCTTTCTTCAAGATGAAACACTTGCAACCAAAAACCCGAAAGTGACTCACACGGGGGGAACGACCATGGAAAAGCTCATAGCAAGTTTTCTTCTTGAAAGCACGAAGGAAAATCCGATTCGAAACATAGCAAGCTGTGTTCACCGCTTCTGCCCAATACTTCCTAGGAGTCCTATGCTCATCTAGCATCGTCCTAGCCATCTCACAAAGTGTTCTATTCTTTCTCTCAACAACACCATTCTGACAAGCAACATATGGTGAAGAGTATTGATGTTCGAGACCAAGATCACGACAGAAAGCATCAAAACGAGTGTTCTTAAACTCCGTACCATTGTCGCTACGTATAGCTCTCATGGCACCACCATTACTCTCGTTTTTCAACCTCAAAATCAGATCTCAAACAAAATCAAATGTCTCATCCTTCGACGCCAGAAAGAACACCCAAGCATATCGAGAAAAGTCATCAACAACCACAAGAACATACCACTTCCCACCAACTGAACGAACACGAGCGGGGCCAACCAAGTCCATGTGCAAAAGCTCCCCTGGACGCTCAGTCATAACATCTGTCAAAGGTGAGTGGGAAGCAGCAACCATTTTTCCAAGCCTACAAGGTGCACAAACCAAATCTTTCTCGAACTTGAGCTTGGGCAATCCTCGGATAAGGTCAAGAGCACTCAGGCGTGTGAATAGATCAAAGCTCACATGACCCAATCTCCTATGCCACTTTCAAAGCTCAGAAGAAGTACCAGCGATCAAACACCGTGAAGGACCAAAAGATCGAGAAAAATCAGCACGAAAAATCTGTCCCTCGGGAATGATCATACACACAAGGTCACCTCGAGAATCAAGAATTTTAGAATCACCACGTTTAAATCGAACCTCATAACCCTCATCAAGAAGCTGAGAAACTAAGAGCAAATTAAAACCAAGATTCTTGACAAGAGCAACCCGCTTCAACATGAAAGTGTCGCTCACCTGAATAGCACCCTCAGACAACACTCTACCTCTACCCTTATCCCCGAAATTGATGTACTGCCTAGACACCACCGGGGTGAGACCGGAGAACCACTTACCATTACCTGTCATATGTCTCGAGCAGCCAGAATCCATCAACCAAAAGTTCTCCAAGCCTCCCACCTGCACAATTAGAAACGAGAACGAGAATGAGCGAATGACTCGACACTGGGGTTAGCACAAAACGAGTCAAACCAGTGTCGGGCCATCTGCTCAAAAGAGGGGTTAGCAAAATCAACTCTACCACGTGAAACCCTCTCGTCTCTCACCATCGGACCTCTAGCACCACGCGGGGGAAAACGTGGACTAGACTCTCTCCTAGCCTCAAAGCTACGGTCGAACCACCCTGAACCAAACTGACCACGAAACGGAGGCCGCCTAGCAAACTCACGAACAGCTGAAACACTACGACTAGCAACCACAGGAACTGTGCGCACAAAGGCGTCGCCTCTCGGCCAGGGTGAACGAGACACAGGCACACTATGAGAAGAGTAGTCCCCACCTCCTTCTCTCTTCTCACCTCCCTCTTCTTCCTCCAACAAAACTCCTCAAGGTGTCCATCCCTTCCACAATGCTCATAATGGAAGCGGACCGGCTTTGGCTTTGGGGTTTCTCTCGGCTGTGCCCTCTCTCTCGGCTGGTAAACCCCACTCCTCACAAAGGTCACTCTCCTCTGAAAGTTCTCTGACTTAGGTGGAAACTTGGGAGGATCTGGAGTGGTGTCAAGCTTGTTCAGCAGGTGGTTTGGTTTGGGTGTGAAGGTGTTCTTGAGAATGGCTTTTGGTGGGTTTGTGGGAATGTTTGCGGTGGAGCTCTCTGGATCTCTCTCTCTCACCACTACTCTCACCAACCTTCTCAGAACCAAGACCACAACCATCAGCTCTCTTAAAACTAGCAATCAACATCTTGAGCTGAGGCTCACGACCAGACAACCAACCCAAACACTGTCTCAGCTCATCATTCTCATCTTGCAAGCGATTCACACACTGCTCTAACTCAACATTTTTCAATGCAACAACATCACAAGCAGAGCATGAATTTGCAATGGGAGATTTAAGTTGTGCTTCAAGTGAACTAATCATGGTGCGTGATTCAAGCAACTGAGCATGCAAAGCAGGACAAGAAGTACAAGCGCCTAGCAAAGATGACCTAGACTTCAACTCAGCAAGCTCAACCCTAGCACCCTCTAGTTCATCTAAACAAGTCATGTGTTTCTCCTTAAGCACAACAAGATCAGCAATATGCACATCACAGAACGAGCATTCAACCTCATCAGACACAAGAGGAGCATCCTTCAACACAGCAATCTCAGACTCAAGCTTAGCCGCTCTCTCCCTAGACTCGCAAAGCAAAGACTCAAACACCATAGCCTTCTTTCCAGTCTCAGAAAGCAAGGTCTCAAGCTCAGCCACTCTATCCTTGGACTCTCCTAGCAAAGACCTAAACTCCCTCTTTTCTTTGTTGGTCTTTCTAAGCACATCATCACGGTTATCGACCAACTGCTCTAATCTAGCAATCTCCTGACGCAAAGAGGTGGGATCGGTCAATACCTCATCCTCGGAGTCGGAGTCGGAGTCGTCCTTGCTCTTCACGGAGTCGTGCGCCATGGTGCAGTAGTCGACGGCGGCGAAGGAGATGCCGTTGAAGTTGCGGTTCAAGCTCTTCTTCTCCTTGCGGTGGCCGCGGTCTTCATCTTCACTGCTTGAGCTTGACGACGTGTTGGTGGAGCTTGTGTCGATGTCGCTCGCATCAGCCACCATCGCTCGAGATCTGTTCTTCTTGTGTCCACCGTGCTTGTTCTTCGATCTTCTCTCGTCCTTGTTCTTGTGCTTGGAGCGGTACTCGTCCTTGGGACGGTGCTTGTGGTCGTCTCGCGGGCGGTGCTTGCGGTTGTAGTCGTTCTTGATCTCCTCGGGGCACTCGGCGATGAAGTGGCCCATCTTCCCGCATCTGTAGCACGTACTCCCGGCACGCCTCGAACCCTTCGGTTCTGGTACATCCGCTCGAACCTCCTCGTGAGCAACGCGAGATCCTCCTCGCTCAGCACCTCATATTCTTCATCTGGAAGAGACACAAGAGAAGACAAAGCAAAGTGTCTAGGAGATGTTAGCATGTCCATATCCAGAGCCACCGACTAGAGCCAGACTATGGGGATCAGTCGGACTCTTAGCCTTGGCAAGCAACTGTCTGTCCACCTCAGAAGACTTCAACTTCGAGAAAAGCTCATCAACAGAAAGAGTCTCATAGTTTGCCGACTCCATGATCGCCTCAACCTTGGCACCCCACACGGATCTATCAAGTGCTTGCAGGAGCTTGATAGCTCGGTCATGATCCGAGTATGGGAGCACGGTAATGTTGGCTTTCATGTTGTTGACAATAGAAGTGAAACGCTGAAACAAAGCATCAACCGACTCTCCAGGCAAATGAGCGAAATTCTCATATTCTCTCCTGTACATCGAGAAAAGCCTAGCCTTGACATGGCTATCACCACCGTGGGCTACCTTGAGCTTCTGCCAGATCTGGCTAGCTAGGTCCTCGCCCAAAACACGCTCAAACTCCTCGGCAGACAAAGCACGGAACAAGTAGTCAACAGCTCTAGCATTTGCCTCAAACCTATCCTTTGCATCCTGGGCATCTAAGTTGGTGGGATTGACATAGTTCTCATCTTTCGTCACATCCCACAGCAACTTTCCTTTGCCTCGCAAGAAAGCGCCCATACGCGCAACCCAGTTCGGGTAGTTCTTCCCATCGAAGTGCGGAGGCCCGGAACCCCGATCTTGGTACGCCATCTTTGGATCTTAGACTGGTTAGAGTCGCAAAGACCCGTAACCGGCTCTGATACCAATTGAAGGACCGATTAGGCGACCAGAGAGGGGGGGAGTGAATGGGAGCCGATAAAATTTCTCTCACGAATCCGGCTACTCCCAACTCAACTCCAAAGCCTACCAACCGATCTTGCCAAGATCACGTAGCTACTGTGAGGCTACTGACCCTAGGAACAAGATCAACGCAGCGGAACACGAATCGAACAAATCCAACACGAATCGAATCGAAAACCATATGAATCAGCAACTCTCAGCCAGGAGCGGTTGCACCTCTCTCCAGGGGCGGTTGCACCGCCCTTGCCTGCCAGGGGCGATCACACCGGTATCCGAGGGAGGTCGCACCGGTCTTGCCAGACAGCACGGGAAAAAGGTCAACTCGAGAACGGATCTCCCAAACAGCTTGGAGTTTTGAGACAAAACTTTGGGTAGATGATATACACCTCAAGGAGAGGCTATGCCCCAAAAATCTCGGCCTCTAACTCCCTAGAACTCCGGGAATTTCAAATCTAGCGAAGAACACACCCTCCACGAGTTCATCTCGAAAACTTCAAATCTAAACCGATTCCCGGCGTTTGGGGGCAAGGGTTCACCAAGAAAAGAGGCACAAGGCACTCATACGTGATTCCCCCAAAGAAATCCGAGAGAAAACGGGCTAGAAAGTGAAGAACGAAAATCCCCCAAAAATGGCTTCGAAAATACCTCCGAAAATGGGAAAAAGAAAAGGAGCTCGGGAAATCAAATCATGGCACAAAGATGTAGAGATTAAGCTCAATCAACCAACCATGAATTCACCTATACAAACTATGAAGGATTCAAAATAGTTCTAGGTGGAGAGGATGAAGAGAAGGGGAAAACTAAACAAGCCAAATGAAAATAACTAAAGAGATAACAGCCACCACCCCTAGGGGGTCTATTATATAGTCCAAATGGTGGTGCTCGAAAGACTAAACTACCCCTAAGCGATACATACCCCTCAGGGGCGAATATGACATTTTCCGCGAAGATTTTTCCGGCTGGGACACCTTCCACCGCAAGCTAGCTTCCCTCCGACGCAAGCCTTGCGATCACGCCGCGTGTCCTCCGGATCGAAGCTCCTCGACGCTCACGGGCGACCTGCCCAGGTGGGACCGGTCACACCGCCCCTGGGGGGCGGTTGGACCGCCCCTGGCTGGCAGGCCGGGCCGTCGCTACGTCGAGTCCTCGGTCCTTGGTTTTGAGGCCCAAACCAAGGGAAACCGTCCACCGATGATTTTGTGGCCAAATCACCAAACCCCGCGCTGCAAGCTTCGGTCGTTAGCCGCCACCTTGCACCGGCTTCTCGTCCGCGTACGAGCTTCGGTTGTGAGCCGCTACCTCGCACCGGAACCACGTCCCCTTGCTCGTTCTTGCCAGCATGTGAACCGCACTTGATCCACCGGCCACCGGGTCCCTCGAACCAAGCCTACTTGTCTCTCCGCTCCTCGGAGGCCGCCATGGCTAAGACCTTTCGCGCCTGTTCTTCACCTGCACCAATGCAATCAAGCCGCATTCTACACCTGCAATACTTGAGCCAAGGGAAACGTCAATCCACACCACGTTGTCAATCACTCATCACACCAGGAAGCGACCATCCATCGGTCCTCGGACACACCGGGTCCTCAACAACAGTTACCAACAGAGCATCAAGATGGCACCTTTCGAGGCCTTGTATGGGAGGAAGTGCCGGACACCGTTGTTCTGGAACTGGACCGGGGAAAGCCAAGTGTTTGGGCCAGAAAAATTCTGAAAAAGCGGAACGTCAAGTGCAAGTAATCAGGCAGAACATGAGGGTAGCTCAATCACGACAGAAAAGTTATGCAGATGTTAGATGGCGGGATCTCAGCTTTGAAGTTGGTGACTACGTGTATCTCAAGGTGTCACCAATGAAGGGTGTACGACGGTTTAACGTGAAGGGCAAGCTGGCACCTCGATATATTGGACCTTTTCAGATCTTGGAACGGAAAGGTGAAGTGGCCTACTAGCTAGGGCTACCCGAGAAATTGGCAGGGGCACACGATGTGTTCCATGTGTCCCAGCTAAAGAAGTGTTTGAGGGTACCCGAGGACATATTCCTTTGGAGGAATATGCATCTATATTTGAAGGATTAAACAAACTGCAATGGATGGAAGATGAGCAGAAGTACAGAGGCATATGCAAGTAAACAAGTAAGCATTCAGTAGGATGGCAACCAATATCAGTGAATCGAGCTATCCGGAACACCCATGACAGAAGCATAGGAAAACTAATTGTAGTACATGACAACGCCCATGACCGAAGCATAGGAAAACTAAACAATTAGAAAGCATCCCATGACAGAAGCAAAGCAAGACCATGACGATGAAATTTTAATTCACGCCCAATGTTCTATCTCCCTGAAACAGGAACTATAACACATCCGAGAACAGCCATTGTAGCCCATCAGACAACACGTCATACACAGGACTCGACAAAGAAGCAGCTCAGCAAGAACACATCCAGCAGACCATATATCAATAGATGTTGTGTACTCGGTTGCACCAAAGATGAGCTCAGGAGCTAGAACACGAGCAGCTATATTCATTCAGGTCCAAGCTTAAACTCCAAATAAAAACTAACTCATCAAAATGAAGAAGAAGCCAACAGCCGGCACAAAATAAAAACACATATGCAGATTATTTGGAGCCAATATATAAGTCCAAGCGCTAGGGAGGGTTTGAGGAGGAAGGTGAGCACAGGGGACAAGGTCGGCCATGGGAGTGGGATTCTTGGCTCGGCCCTAGGGCTTGGATGCGGCTTGAATGGAGGGGATGCGGTGGCGGCACTTGACGACGATCATGCAACAAGAAGAGGAGGAGGCACAGGCAGACGTAGATGAGAGGACGGCGGCGCGGGAGGATCACCTGGTTGTTGAAGATGGCAGCGTGGTCACGACGTCAAGAGCAGCGGCGATCTACTGGTGGCGGCGACAACGATCTGCTGGAGGCCAACGAGCAGTTCACCGCGTCGAGGGCGGCGGCGGCGGCGGCGGCGTGTGTAGTGGCTGCAGCAACAACGATCTGCAAGCGGTTCACGGTGCAGAGAGCTAGCGGCGGCGGCGGACCGACTGGATGAGAGGGCCGAGACCGAGCTGCGCAACCGGTCCTCCCACGATCGTACACAACCGGTCCTCCCACGATTGCAAACCTGCAGAAAGCCCCCACCTGCCGGCGCCGTTGTTTGCAGAGGGGGAAGGCCCACATGGCGGCGCCGTTTTGATCGCGGAGGGAGAAGGCCCACATGGCGGCGCCGTTTTGATCGCAGAGGGCAGCGACGTGAGACCGAGCGACACCACGGATCGCATGGAAACCTTTCCTTAAATTGTACTTTTTAGGAGTAGATATATGTTGTATGCACATAAGTTATTTTTGTTGTGGCAGCATATGTTGTTATTATCAGCTAAAGTAATGAAAATATATACAAGAATTTTACTCCCGTGGCACCTTTCATGAAAACTACACGAATCATAAAACATTCTAATAACTTGTCGGCGGTGCAATTTACAAGTTTCCCTACATAAGCAAAATAAATACAAGAATAGTTATTTGAATTTTATAAAATGTTATTTGATACACCTTCAATTCAAATTGTAATTACTTCACAATGTGCAATAAAATGAAAAAAGAAAAATAAAAACGTTAAGTAGAGAAAGAATGAACAAAGGCCCGTTCAGCCCAAACGGTCCAACAATCCCTGACCGTCCATCATTGATTTGACGGCTCAGATTGTGTTAGCATTGTATATAATCCGGCTCCAACCCATCACCCTAGCTGGGTGTCCCTTCCTCCCGAGAGTCTTTTACCTGTATGCCATTACAGAAGTTGACGTTTACGCGTGTGCCATTAAAAAGTTCGCAGACACCTGTGTGCCATCGGCCGAATTTTCTTTTACTCGTGTACCATTTTTGACAGATTGGGCTTAACAGAGGCTAACGGAGCTGGAAAAAAAGACTGTTTTGCCCCTCCATTGACGTTGGCCCCACCGTTGCTGTCTCCCCTCTCCTTCCTCACCCTCTTCTTCCTCTCACTTGCATGTGGGACCCGCTAGTCATCTCCTTCCCCTCCCTCTTCCTTTTTCTCTGTCCCAACGCGACGGGCGCGCAGCAGGGCTGGAGGCCGGCGAACGGCGCCCGCGGCGAGGACATGCCGGAGGAGCGGCGTTGTTCCTCGCACGGCAGAGGAAGAAGAACACCAGGGAGATGTATTCGAGGGCAAAATAGACTTTTCTATAGGTGGGTCCCATCTGTCAGAGCTAATTTCTAACAGAAGTCGTACAAGTAAAGAAAAGTTCGAACGATGGCACACAAGTGTCTACAAACTTTTTAGTGGTACACGCGTAAACACCAACTTTTATAATGGCATACACGTAGAAGACTCTCCTCCCGAGAAGCAGCCCACCCAGCCACCTCCATCCACCTGCTCGCCCGCTCCTCTCTACTCTCCCTCCCTTGAAAGGCATGCGAATTTGTTGTCATGTTTAGAAATTTCTCCCCTCCCGCACGCCATCAGCTCCCCAGACCCACACCCCCACCGCCGCCACCATGTCCCCGCCGACGCCTCCCCCACCGACGCCTGCTCCGTGGCCACCACCCCGTCCCCGCCGGTGGCCGGCGGGAGGCTGCCCCTCCCGTCCCCAATCCTCGCGTCTGAAGCGGAAGGTCGTGCCCGTCGCCGTGTCGAGCTGCTGCCGCCGTCGACAGATCCTAGCGCCGCGTCCCTCGTCCCGATCCGACCGCTTCAACCACGACTAGGTCGCCGTCGATGCTCGGTGCGCTCGCCACCTCTTCGTCGCCGAGGTAGCCGGGCGCAAGATCCTGCCACGGCGACCCTAGGTCTGGCCGTGGCGGGCCCAGATCCATGGCCGCTGGGCAGCGGCGTCACGTCCATGGCCACAGCAAGTCTTCCTCCCCTTCCTCCCTCACTCACCTTCTTCACCTTTCACCCAGCGTCGTCTCACCCGTCCGTGCTGCTTCCTCCACTCGTCCTGCAGATCTCGACCTCGGGAGAAGCCGCTCCGGCGACCACTCGGTAGCCGGGTATTCCTGGACTTCGGCAGCAAGCATTGTTTCGCCACGGTGGATTCAGCCCACTGCTTCCTGCAGTGCCAGCATGAAGGCATCAGCCGACATCTCTTCCTCCATCCACTTATAAAGTGAGTCTTCTTTACTTTTAGCAATTAATTTGGTGACCTTAGCTGTAGCAAAATAGATGGGCTGCGACAACCTATGATTGAAGGATCTGAACATTAATGGCTGCTGCAGACATACATTGTTCGTGCAAGTTTTGGACTTAGGATGTTTTATCTTGTTAATGTAACAGAGAGTTTGCTTCCCTCTTTAGCTCTGAAGCACTAAAACTTGAGTTTCCGAAAGATCTAAAATGTTTGGATACTAGAGCTCCAAATGCTTCAGGAACTTGCAAAATTGGTTTTGATAACGCTTTTGCCGTTAGTAGTTCTGGCTGCAGTGGTGGCCTTGGTATCTTTTGGAACAAAGAAATTAAGTTGGAGATTTTACCGTATTCGCAGTATCACATGGATGCTATTGTTTCAGAAAATGGGGGTTCCCCATGGAGGTTGACGTGCGTTTACGGGGAGGCCCAGGTTAATGAGAGATTCAAGACTTGGGATATGTTGAAGCACATAAAGGCGTCATCGGACCTGCCATGGGTTTGTATCGGCGATTTCAATGAAGTGTTACATCGATCGGAAAACGACGGAGTGCAGGAGCGGAGTTTTGCACAGATGGTGGGTTTTCGAGAGATGGTGGATGTCTGCGGCCTGTTTGACTTAGGTTATGAAGGCCGTAGCTGGACATATGAGAAGTGAGTTGCTGGGGGGTCCTATTGTCGTGTACGCTTGGATCGCGCACTTGCTACCCCGGATTGGAGCACCCATTACCCGCTAGCAACAGTGAGCAATTTGGCAGCAGCCGCATCCGATCACGGGCCAATACTACTCCGCTGGAAGCAGGAGCCAGGGGGTCGACGGCCCTACAAAGCCAAGAGGCGTTTCCACTATGAGGTTATGTGGGAAACACATGAGGATTTCTCTCCCTGGCTGTCAGAGGTGTGGCAGGGAGACAGAGCTCTAACCTTAAATGACCTGCATCGTAAGCTCAAGTCAGCGGCAGGGAAAATGGATTGCTGGGGGCGCTCCACCTTCGGCCATGTAAGATTGGAACTGAAGAAATTAAAAGAAGAATTGGAGAAACTCCAAGCGGATCCGCACCGAGTCGGGCCGTCGCATGCTGAGACAAAGATCACTGATAGGATTGTCGAGTTAAACCACAGGGAAGAGATAATGTGGCAGCAGCGATCGAGAATCAGATGGCTTGCGGCAGGGGATAAGAATACCCATTTTTTCCACCTACGTGCCAGCCAGCGAAAGAAGAAGAATAAAATAAAGAGCTTGAAACAACCAAATGGGCAGGTTACCGAGGATGCCCAAGTGATGGGTAGGCTAGCGACCTCTTTTTACAAGGAGTTATATAAATCGGAGGGGGTCAGTGATATGGAGCAGGTTCTATGCACAGTTCCTGTCAAGGTCACACCTGAGATGAATGAAGCGCTAGTCGCCCAGTTCGAGGAAAAGGAGATCAAGGAAGCACTCTTTCAGATGTTCCCCACAAAGGCTCCGGGACCGGATGGTTTTCCCGCGCACTTCTTTCAGCGCCACTGGGAGCTTTGTGGAGAGGAAGTGACCACCGTGGTCCTTCGAATTTTGAGAGGGGATGACAACCCCGCAGAGATCAATGATACACTGATTGTATTAATACCCAAGGTGGATCATGCAGAGGAGTTGGGACAATACAGACCTATTAGCTTGTGCAACGTCTTATACAAGATAGCATCAAAGGTAGTTGCCAACAGGCTAAAGGTGATTCTACCTCAGATCATAGCGGAAGAACAATCGGCTTTTGTTCCTGGGCGAATTATAACTGACAATATAATAACAGCATATGAATGTCTTCATTTTATGAAACGGAAGAGAGCTCAGGATCTGAGGTGTTGTGCACTGAAACTCGACATGAGGAAGGCTTATGACCGCGTGGAGTGGAGCTATCTGCGTGCGATCATGCTACGCATGGGGTTCCACCAGATGTGGGTAGAGATGGTAATGAGGCTGGTATCCTCTGTTTCTTTTTCCGTTCTCTTTAATGGTGAACATCTTGAGAAGTTTAATCCAGTCACGAGGTATCCGTCAAGGAGATCCTATTTCTCCCTATTTGTTCTTGTTGGCAGCAGAGGGCCTTTCGTGCCTGTTGAAAGAAAGAATGAACTCATCGAACCTTAATGGAATCAAGGTGGCCCCATCGGCTCCGGTGGTTAGTCACCTCTTTTTGCGGATGATAGCCTGCTATTCTTCAAAGCGGATAGGGAGACTGCACAGGAGATACTTGACGTGATACAAGTCTACTGCAGGGCCTCAGGCCAGCAGGTAAACGCGGACAAATCATCTATTCATTTTGCAAAAGGAGTAGCATCGTCGACACGAGATGAAATCATGAATCTGCTCGATGTCCACAATGAGGCCTTGAGTGAGAAGTATCTTGGTATGCCAACTCACGTGGGGTCTTCAGTCAATGGAGCATTCAAATACCTCAAAGATAGAGTATGGAAAAAAGTTCAAGGTTGGATGGAGCAAACTCTATCGACAGGGGGTAAGGAGGTTTTGATTTAAAGCAGTTGCACAGGCAGGTCCCTACTTACTCGATGGCTTGTTTCAAACTACCGTGAGGCTTATGATAGCACATCAATGGTGTGCTGCGCGGATTCTGGTGGGGGAGTAAGGAAGGGAAGAGGAAGACATGTTGGGTGGCATGGGATGATATGATCAAGCCTAAACAACTTGGAGGCCTCGGTTTCAGGGACATCAAATTGTTCAACTTAGCTCTACTAGCTCGTCAAGCATGGCGAATTGTGCAGGATCCAAAGTCACTAAGTGCGTGTATGCTTAAAGCAGTTTACTACCCCGATGGAGATTTCCTGGGGGCCGAGGTGGGTGCAGCGCCATCACAGGTGTGGCGTGCAATCATGGAAGGGAAAGAGGTTCTGCACCAGGGTCTGATCAGGTGCATCGGAACGGGAGAAGACATGAGCATTTGGGGGATGAATTGGCTCCCAAGGAACGGTATGCTTCGCGCCCTTGCCGAGCTTGCGCCCAGACCGACCACTGCTGGTGAGTGAAATCATTGACCCTACTGGAGCTTGTTGGGACCGGCAAAGGTTGCTAGATTTCTTTCACCCAATGGATGTAGAGACCATCAGCAACATACCTCTAACTACCAGAAGGCAACGAGACTTCTGGGCATGGCATTACGAGAAGAGTGGCATCTTCTCGGTGAGATCGGCCTATCGAATGTTGGTAGGCAACAGAGAGAAGAACAATGCTTATTTCGAGGGGAGACCAGGCAAGTCTAACTTCAAGGCGGATGAGAAGGAATGGTCTTTACTCTGGCATGTGAAGGTACCATCAAAACTCAGAGTTTTCCTCTGGAGATTAGCACGACATTCCCTTCCATCAGGGGACGTCCTTCTTCAGAGGAATATGGCTCAATCCGATATTTGTGCTATTTGTGGAGCCAAGGATTCATGGAAGCATTCCCTACTAGAGTGCAACATGTCCAAATGCAGTGTGGGCGCTCGAAAAGGAAGATATCACGGACTTCCTAGGGGCACTCCAGGAGGTGGACGCGCGAGCATGGTTGGCTAAGATCCTCTCCTCGCTGCCCCAGGAGGACATGGTACGCGTGGTGGTGACCATGTGGGCGGTTTGGCATGCAAGAAGGAAAGCTCTTCACGAGAACATATTCCAGGGGCCATTATCGACACATGGATTTATTGACAGGTTTATTTCTGACCTGGGAACAGTAGAACCAAAAAGGAATGAAGGAAAACAACCTGGGAACCCCTCGCAGAGGTGGATCCCTGCCCCCCATGGCTACACAAAGATCAATGTGGACGCTGCTGTCTCCAAGAACTCGGGGCTGGCATCAGTTGCCGCCATCGCCCGGGACGAGGCAGGAAGGTTCATGGGGGCGTCCTCAGTGGTAACCTACGGCATCACAGACCCGGAGACGCTTGAGGCCATGGCATGCAGGGAAGGATTGGCGCTGGCTAGCGACATCCTCCTCCTCAAGGTGCGAGTTGCAAGTGATTGTGGCATTGACCACGTCACCTGCCATGTTGGCAGCCACGAGGCAACCAAGAGCTGCAGCCCATCTTCTCTTACGGACAGGCATCGAGAGAGGCAACTCACCTAGCATGGCACCTGGATGCTGCTGTTTCTAGGTTCTTGCTTGTGGCTCTAGATGAGGCGAGGATAGCAGAGAGACCCGAGAAGCAACGAGAGGAAGATAAATGCAGTATTTTTTCATTTCACCTTGTGGGTCCCACAAAATTAAAACCCAAACTATACTATAAAGAGCGAAAGATTTGACGGTCATACAAATCGTACTCTTAAACATCGCTCTAGATTAATTTAAAGAGTTCATGTTGATTACATCTCTAATATAAAATGTACTCTTACACCTTTGAACCTACACCGTTTGATTTTACGATCTAACGCTCTAGACTAATTTAATGAGTACATATTGACTACATCTCTAATTTAGTAAATTTTTAAAACACGTGCCGCAGCCCTTATACTGCTCCAAGAAAACAAACATCGGGTAGGGATAAAGCCTCGGAACCCAATCCTTTTCCTGCCTCCGCATAACCCAAGTTACTTCCCATTCCCTATCCCAGCTTCTACCCAAACGCCCCCTATGTTTATGGTTAGAACACAATGACACTTTATCTCTCGCATCTCAATCCGAGTAGAATGTCAAATTGTGGATACCAAATAGAGTAGCTCGCCGGTGGTGGTGGCGCCTTTAACTACGGGTGTTCAGCACCCACACATGTCGACAAGCAGCTCCAGCACAGGCTCTGTATGCGCTAGAAGATGAGAATTATGCTAGAGGCACAGCTGCCACCCAGCCTACAACTCTATTGCTTCTCTATTGCTTGATAGGTTTTAGAATATTTTTTTTGTGTGGTGACAGTTATGCTAAAAGTTCTAGTGCACTACAAGAAAAACACTCATTGGTGCCACGCACGTTAGTGCCGGTCGGCCTAGAGCTGGCACTAACGTGGCGCGCCCATGTGAGTGCCGGTCAATAATACCGGCCGGCACTAACGCGCACTACAAGAAAAATGACCTTTGGTCCCTTGTCATTTAGTACCGATTGTTTAAAACCCGGTACTAAAATGGTCACCGGCCCATTTAGTACCGGTTTGTAACATTGGAAGCCTCGGACACCCATTTAGTCCCGGTTTGTAACACAAACCGGTACTAAACGGCGCACGTTAGTACCGGCTAGTATTACAATCCGGTACTAAAATGGCGTGCACGTTAGTACCGGTTTGTAAGTCCCGGTTTGTAACACAAACCGGTACTAACGTGCACCGTTTAGTACCGGTTTGTGTTACAAACCGGGACTAAATGGGCCTCCACGGGTTACTTTAAAAGGAATGCATCTCCCACCCAATCACAAGTGATACATAGGTGGGATGGTAAGGAAGCTATGCGCGAGGCCAGATGTCGTGGGTTCGAATCCTCGCGGCCGCGTTCACGCATTTACGCGTGAAAAATTCGCGTGACTCGTGACGTTGCGCGTGTGCGGGCCTCCCAGCTCTTTCAAATATTTTTTACTTTTTTTTGGCATAAAATCGGTTAGTACCGGCTGCTGTTACCAGCCGGTACTAACGTGCACCGTTTAGTACCAGTTGTGGAACCGGTACTAAACGACGAGACACTTTAGTCTCGAAAGTTTAGTACCGATTCCACAACTGGTACTAAACCTGCCTTACCGACCGGTACTAAAACCCTTTTCTCTGTTAGTGGCGCACCATTTAGTGTCGGCTGGTGTTATTGACCGGCACTAAATGGGCGCGTCACGTTAGTGCCGGTCAATAACATCAGCCGACACTAAATGACGCACGTTAGTGTCGGTCAATAACACCGACCGGCACTAACGTGTCCTCTGCGGGTTACTTTAAAAGGACACTATCTCACACTTAATCACATGTGATGCATAGGTGGGATGTTAAGAAAGCAACGCGCAAGGCTAGAGGTCGTGGATTCGAATCCTCGCGGCCGCGTACGCGTATTTATGTGTCAAAAATTCGCGTGACTTGTGACTTGCGACGGCGCGCGCGTGCGGGCCCCCCGGCGCGTGAAATATTTTTTTTATTTTTTGGTCGGTCGGCGCATGTTAGTGCCAGTCACAGCGACCGGTACTAACGTGTCGTATGACCGGCACTAATGAGTGTTTTTCCTGCTGTGGTGGTCCATTCAGTTAAACATGTTAGGCACGAAGTGATATCAGTCATATCTCGGGAGCCTCTACTCTCCTTAGAGTGTGTGACAACTGCTCCCCCGAAATCTACGGCAACCTCACTAAGAAAACACTCATTGTGAAACACTGGCAACTTGGCTAGATCTGTAACTCCCAGCCTGAGAAAAATCGTTGCCTAGGAGGCTAGGAGTAGCCTGAAAAGTTGTTGATTTTTGCCTGGCAAGACAAGTATGAAGAAAGTCGGTTTGTTGATGTGTGGCCTGAGATGCTTAATGAGAGTAAAAATACTCAATGCAAATGTGCTTTGTGATATATAAATTCTTTTTTTATGCACTAACATATCTCATCATCTGGATTATAGAAGAATAAAAAATTGACAAAAGAATCTCGGTGCGTAGACATGATGAACAGGAGTTTTTAAAAATCATTATTACTATTTTGTGATATGATGGACAATATTTTACATATCAATCTTACTATTGGCAACAAGCTGAGCAGTAGTGAAAATTGTGAAACCGCCATCATACCGTGGGACCCACCACCTCTAAGTGCTTAGCACTTGATTAGCGGCCACGCAGCAGCTGTTCCTTGCCAGGCGCTCGTTTTTTACTGCCTGGGCCTGAGTCCGTTGCTTGGACCAGGCAGATGGCCACGACTGCATCCAAACATATGAGAGGTTACAGGCAGGCCTCCGCCCAGGTAGATTCGCTCGAGGATCGTAACCAAAATGCCACATTGTGCAGCTGCTCTCTTGAAATCTACGGCAAGCCTTCTAAGAGAGCATATACTACATATGATCTTTGTTCAGGACATTTTGTTGCTACTTTCGTCACGCTGCTTTTTTATAGTTTCCCAGTGCCTCCTAGTCCCTCAGCTGAACACAAAACACACACGGGGCAGACAGATCGTTCCTGAATTTCCTGAGGGTATGAAGCTAGCTAGGAATAGTGCAATGTGTACTTATAGCAGAAGTGATAAAAATCATAGTGGTATTCATTGTGCACTTATAGCAAGTGATAGAACACATATGTTTTAGCTTTTCTTCTCACACTTCTGATTTATTGGATCATGCCTTGCATAAGTAATGACTTCAACTTCATTGCCAGGGGGTATATTTATGCGGACGTCTTGGTAAATGAAACTGTACGTTATTTTTTTCCATTTCTCACGTCACATACATGTATATTCTGTTATAGAAGAATGCATTTGCTTTGCAGCGTGAGATATAGGGGCCGCCCATCGACATAGATGCGTTAGTTCATGTTGTCCATCTTGCGATCTTTGCAGCATGAACCATGTTCCAGTGCTCTAATGATCGAGGATTTCTGACCAGCACAAAAGTGTAATAAACTGTTTCGCAAAAAAAAAAAGTGTAACAAACTGTTGCTGTTATGGGTGGCAAAATCAGAAAGCTAATGTTGCTATTATGGGTGGCAAAATCAGATGCTCTGCTCTGTTCTGATGTCCGACATATCCTGTGCATCATTTCCTGGGCCTGCGATGTATTTTTCTTTGGACTCATCATTTTCCACCCCTCAGCCTCTCACCTGTACCGCATTTGCCCCGATAGTAAAAATAGGATTACACAAAGAAAATAGAAAAAATATTTTTTTTAGCCCGGAGGCCACCCTTGAGCTACGGTCACGATCACTAGTCGCAAGTCACCAGTCGCGCGTATTTCACAGGAAATATGCGCGCATGAGATACCTAACCATCGAACTCACGACCTCCTACCTCGCGCGACCCTTACTTACCATCCCACGTATACAATTTAGAAAAAAGTCCAAATTACTCCCCTCAAGTATAAGCAAAGTCCAGATAACCCCCTAAACTATGTTTTAGTTTAGTTTACCCCCTAAACTATGACATTTGGTTCAAATTACCCCATAATATGATTTATCTTCTTTGTTTTTCCATACATAAGTGGAATCTTGAGTTCAAATTTTACATGGTGGTAGTGGACATAACAATGTATGTCAAAAAAATATATTTTAATTTTTTGTCATTAGTTTTCACATAATTTTGTATCTCAATGATTAATTTATTATTAAATATCCTACCATGCGAAAATAACTATAAAATATTGTGATGTATTCTTTTAACATGAGTTATGATGTCTATTATCATCTTGCAAAATTTTAACTCAAAATTTACCCCCTAAACTATTATCATCTTGTTGAAACGTACAAATTTTGTGTAAAGTTCCTCTCAATCCGAGACTGTATGCAAAAGTTATGAATACTTGAAGAAAAACAATTTGGGCCGGTGCGAAACGACTCAGTTTCGGGTTGGTACGAAGGACTAGTCATTCGAAGTGGCTCAATTCGGGCCGGTGCGAATGACTAGTCATTCAAAGCGACTCAACTTCGGGCAAGCGTGAATGGTTATTCAAAATGGCTATTGGCCCATATGATGCGCTTATTCATGTCGGCGCCATCCGCACAAGTTCGAATCTATACCCCTTTAAAACCCATCAGTTATGTTCTTTTCTAAGTCTACCCCACAAATGTCCCCCGCAGAGATGTTCTTTACTCCGTTTACACCAACATGTACACCCAGAAATTCAACTATCTCAAATCGAACCGTTCAGATCTCTTCTCGCGTCTTCTCTCCTTACTCACTCAAATCCAACGGATTATGTTATTTGGATCATCCCGCCTACCACTTCGATCGCCCTGCCTCTACCTTCCTCGCGCAGGCGCACAGCCGCCCCCACCTCCGACGCCTCGACTTCACGCCCATCCCCTACCCTCCCATTCCTTGCGCACGCCCGCGGCTCGTATCCCTCCGTGCGCCACCGTCGGCGTGGAGGGAGGTTCCCATGGCCGTGGTCATCAAGCAGCCCGGTTCCTCTCCCTCGTAGCCGCCTGAGCAAGCTACCGGAAGTCCATCTAGCTGCAAGGAAGGCGGCGGCGAGGCACTCTTCTCCGCTCGCGCCCGTGGAGTCGTCTCGCCGGCTTCCGATTTTTGGGCTGAACCTGGGCTATAAGGTGGCGGAGCCGCGCGGCGACCGACGACATCAAGCTAGGCTTCAACAGCCGGCCTCCCAGGTTGGGCTGCGGGCTGAGGCGGCGGCGACGGCGGCCGCACGGGGGCGAGCTGGCCGGCGGCGTGCGGGCGAAGTGGCTGGCAGCGGCGGCGGTTGTGCGCGAGCGTGTGCCGCCGACGCCCGGCCGCACAGATGCCTTTTATTTTTATCTAAAAAAATCTTTCTCCCTCTCGCGCTCACACACAAGATTCACTTTCTCTTTCAGACCTCGCGAATCCTTGTTGGACCTGAGCTGGAGCGACCGAGAGTGGTAATGAGCTAGATGGCATTCTTCCCTGAGACGCAGCGTGGCAGCCTCAACCCGAACTCTGCCAGGTCCAGGTGAATTTCGCTCCCTCCCTCTGTACTCCTTTGGCTGGGCACGACTGTCCCTAACAGCACTTGTGCTGTTGGAGGAGGATGTGGTATTACAGCATCAGAGAAGAAAGACAATTAGTGGAACCTTGCGATTTCTGGATGTTGTGAGAATTGGAAAGGGTTCTCGTTCTCAGATTTTAGTAATTTGATTTGTGTGATTATATTGTTTTTCTTTCAATTATCGTAAAGCAACAAAGATGAGAAGGGAATGCTGTGATGATTGGAAGTAATGCTAATAATGCTCACAGTTTTAGTAATTAGATCTTTGTAATTTATATGAATTTTCTTTATAATATTGGGAAGCAACAAAGATGAAATACGGGTGTATGGAAGTCATCGCATGGTCTATTGAATGTGTGGAAAGCTGTCTGTCGAGTCATGTCTAAAACTAAAACTAATGTCTGCTTTATGTGTATAGCTTCAGTTGATGCGAGGTAGAACCAAGGTATGAGATGTTGAGACACAACTCTGCAGCCAAATGTAATGTAAGTGTTTCTCCAAAACTACTCTTGCCTTGTCAGATTCATCTTCCAGCTGTCACTCTTGTATCATTGTATTTTACCTTCCATTCCATACCTTTTTCTTTTCCCAACAGAATCCTTTTTTCTTCTTCCATAAATGATTTCTTCAGGTACTATTGTGTGATCAGCTTGGATTAGGATAGTTCAGCTCATCACCCATTTCATTTCCATTGTCAGGAATTGTAGGCTTGTCCCACTACATAAAGTCGAAAGGCTTGTTTGATTAAATATCTAAATCCATCATACTTATGCTCTTCATCCCCATTTGAAATTTGTGATTTTTTAGGCACTACATGTTCTTTAAGTTTCTGAAATATTATGTCTCAATTTACTTAATTACTTGTGAGTTAGCTAGGCGTTAGCACTTTGATTTTGCTTTTGTATCAGCATTATTGAAGAAGTTCATTTGAGTTTTGAGAAGTCCAATAGCTTGCTGATTGGGGACATGTACAACTATTGGATTTTAGGTTCTGTACCATTTTGCTGATCTGGTATTGTCCTGAAGACAATTTCTTTTCACATAAGTGTTATAATGTTACTTTTAGACCATTTTATGTACGGTAAGAAATATTCAAGAACTTCTGTTAGCATTATTCCAAGATCAATGCCACAAACACTGTCTTCCTCTTTTGGTTCTGCAGGAACCTAGCACTTGTGAGGGCAGATATTTCAAGGCTCCCTTTCGATTCTTGTTCAGTAGATGCCATTCATGCTGGAGCAGATTTCCATTGTTGGCCCTCACCCTCTAATGGGGTACATCATCTTTCTCATTTGGACTTTATATTTGTGTAAATATTTCAAAAAAGTTCAGATTCGTGTTGCTAATCACGATGCAGTATGGGATGCATGTTAACTATACTCTTACATTCTTCATTCAGACCATTTTGATTTCTTTTATGTTTTAACAAACTTTATAGGAGAATGAAAAGCCATTATCTGATATTAAACCCCGGAAACAATAACATTCTCCCTAAGATTACCAGCTTATATTCATGTTATTGTTTAACTGAATATGACATTTGCATCTTGACAAACTCATCATAAATCAGAATTGTGATGATACCATTAGTGTTCTGCTAACCGGCACTAGAAATCCCTTCCATTCATGATCATGGTACAATTTTCTGCTCTCTAATTGCAGGTAGCTGAATTAAGCCGTGTACTAAGACCTGGTGGTGTCTTTGTGGGCACAACTTTCTTTATCCTCTCCCAGGAACAACTCATTCTCTGTTGAAGCATTAAGGCCACTGAGAAAGGTAAGTTGCCATCTTTTGCTCCTTCTGTGCTTAATTGGGCTTATATAGTTGATTTGCATTTTACTGCTTTGTGTTGCAAATTGTTGGACCGGTTAACACCAGCTACAACTACTTCACCGAAGGAGAGCTAGAAGACCTGTGCAAATCGTGTGTCCTGGTTAACTACAGCAGTAAGGTTCGGAGGTCATTTATCATGTTCTCGGGACAAAAGCCATACTGAAGAAATCTCTCGAACCTCTCTTGTTTCTTCAGGATTCCATGTAAAATGTGTTCACTAAAATTTCATATATATTTACGTCTCCAATATAGAATAATGCGTCTAAGGGTTCCTCATTTCAGTATAGAAGTGTGTTTCTGAATGTATTCAAAACAATGATGTAGTACAACAATTCAAGCTGTAGATTCTTGAAAGAAACACTGCCAAGTGCCCTACTTCTCTGTGATTTAGCACACTCCTAAGTGTCAAATATTATCATTTCTTAGGGCAAACGAACTATCATGTCTATGGTGCTTATTCTATTTGTTATCAATTATTAATCATATTTTAGTTTTTTTATTTGCATTATTAAATTAAGTCGTAGCGTTAGCACGGGCATTCTACTAGTGAATTAAACATAATCATTCACACGAACTCAATCTTGGCCAATGCGAATGATGTGTTTATTCGTGTCGACATCGTCTGCACCGGTTCGAATGAGTTAAACCTACCAGTCCATTTTGCGCCGGCACTTATGGGCCGATATAGATAATGGTCTCTGCAGTAGTGTGAATACGGACATGCGATGGAACCTGCCACATTCGCATGAGTATTAAGAAGGACGAACAAGACCTCAGCAATGGTGTCATCTGCAGGCATGATCGTGTAGGACTCGCGCATCACATTCTTGACAACGACACTTGTGGTGACAAATGGCTCGTAGTGCTCCTTCGTCATGTAGGCAATCACCGTGCAATCCTACAACCTGCTCCACACAAGAAGCTGTTGGATGATGTGGTTGCAAATGAACACCTCATCCATTGGTGGTTGTAGTCGGGCGAATACAGAGCAATGTTTTAAATAGCTGGCTAAGACATTTAGCTTCAAGCTTCTAAAAACGGCTAATAGCCGGGCTAAATAGAGCTATAGTGGCAAATAGCGGCTAAATTACACGTAGAAGCAAATAGCCGCATCCTCCTCAATCAAGCTATAGCCGGCTATAGCGGAGGCCTTAGCCAGCTATTTAAAACATTGATACAGAGGAAGAAGAATGGTTACAATCTTTAGACAGAGTACATTGTAGAATATAATGTCCACAAGCGACCAGAGTATCATGTCCTTGTGGGTCCAACGACAACTGTTGCTCCTCGCCCTGGGCAAAAAAAAAAAAAAAAAAAAAAAAAAAAAAAAAAAAAAAAAACCGAGAACCGACCGAAAGAACCGGAACTGGAACTGAAAGAACCGGAACCGAGAATTTCGGTTCCCAGTTCGGTTCCTATTCCTGAGGAACCGAAATACCTCGGTTTATTCGGTTCGGTTCTCGGTTACCCAAAAAACCGAAAAATACGTCACGACCCATCTAAAGAAGCCCAGCCCAACACCTAACCCTAATCCCCACCAACTCCCCAGACGGCCAGACCCCCACGCCATGCACTCGCTCGCTCGGCCGCCTCCTTCTTCACGCAGGAAGGCACGACGCGCCGCCGCCCGCAGCGTCCTCACGCTCGCCCCCCGCTCCCCGGTGCGGCGGTGCCCGCCTGGCCGCCTCCTCCCTCCCTCAGTCCCTCCCAGCGCGCCGCCACGCCGCCCAACCTCACCACGCAGGCCGCTGGCTCCGCGCTCGCGCCTCCCCTGGGTTCTCGCGCCCGTGCCCGTGCCCTCGACGTCGACGGCCGCCCTGCCCTCGCCGGTCTCCATTCACGTGCGCCAGCGCCAGCAAGTCAGCAATCGAGCACAGCACCCCCGATCCCCGAAGGCCGAAGCCCCTGCTGAAACTTGAAAGGAAACAACGGCAACGTCGATTGCGTCCTGCAGTGTAAGCAATAAGCATCATTTGTGATAATTTGTGTAAGCATTAAGCAGTACTGAATGCATTTTTTTCCAGATGTCTGAGGAGAATTTGGAGCAAGACATGAATGATTGGGTGGAAGCCAATTCTAGGGCTGACGGGAATTTCATTGAAGATGAAGATGGGGCTGACAGTGGTGAAGAGGGAGAGGGCAAGAAGAGGAAGAAGATGGCATCCAGATCTGATATGTGGGACCATTTCACCAAAATTTGGCATGAAGGTGAGTTGGTTAAGGGAAAATGCAACTATTGCAAAAGAGAAATAGGAGCACATCCAGTACTAAATGGCACATCTGCTATGCGTAAACATTTTAACCGTTGCAACTTGCAAGAGCAATCCTCATGTAGAATCTAAGCAAGGAGTTATATCAATGAGCCAAGGCACTGTAGGTACTTGGAAGTATGATCCTGAATTGCTTAGGTCCGCTTTTGCTGAAATGATCATAGAAGATGAGGAGCCATTTGCAAAAGGTGAAAAGCCTGGATTTAAAAAGTTCATGTCTCTTGCTTGCCCTAAGTTTGATTTGCCGTCTAGAAGGACATGCACTAGGGATTGTGTGCAACTGTACTTTGAGCAGAAAGCAAGATTGAAAATTTTCTTTCAAGAACAATGCAATAGAGTATGCCTCACAACTGATGGTTGGACATACAACAGCAAGAAAATTACATGACTGTGACAGCCCACTTTATTGACAATGATTGGTGCTTGCATAAAAAGATAATTAGTTTTTTTAAGGTAAAAGGCAAAAAGGGGGATGATATTGGGAAACACCTGCAAAAGGTCTTGCTTGATTGGGGGTTGGACAAAGTTACGACAGTAACAGTAGATAATGCTAGTGCAAATGATAGTGGTGTTAGTTATTTGAGAAGACAGATAAATAGTGCCAAAACTAGCATTGCAGAGGGAAAGTACCTTCACATTAGATGTGCTGCACATATACTTAATTTGATTGTCCAAGACGTTTTGAAAGAAGTAGACCAATCTATCAAGCGTATACGTGCTGCAATTAAATTTATCAGGGGTAGTACATCAAGATTGGATAAATTTAAAGAGATTGCTCGATGGGAGAAAGTTGACAGCAAGGCATTCTTGACCCTTGATGTGTGCACTAGGTGGAATTCAACCTATGATATGCTAAAGGCTGCTATTACATATGATAAGGTTTTTTTAAAGTACCCAGATGAAGATCCATACTATACAATTGAGTTACTTAGTACATTAAGCCAGGTATTCCCGGACCAGGAGTTCCTGATGAGAATGATTTTGATAATTCAAGGAAAACTAGCTGAGTTTCTAGGGCATTTTGTTGATGTAACAACACGAGTTTCAGCAACCTTAAGTGTGACTGCTCACACTTACTTTGGTGAGATTGGAGAGGTCAACCAGTTAGTGAATGAATGGATGAGAAGTTCTGATTTATTGCAGCAAGAAATGGGGAGAAGAATGAAGGAAAAGTTTGACAAGTATTGGGGGCAGTGGCATGAAAATTTAGATTTGCAAAATGAGAAGGGAAGGGGAAAGGAGAAAGAGAAGGAAAATATCAACTTGCTGATTTTTGTTTCTTGTGTACTTGATCCTAGATATAAGCTTTCACAAGTATACAGAACTTGCAATTGAGGAGATGTATGGTGAAGGTGTTGGACAGAAAGGTTTGGGCTGCAATTACCAAAGGTTTGCATGACCTGTTTGATGAATATATGAACAAAAATTCTCCAAATGAAGTGCAATTCCAGCCAAGTGATTCACCCCCTTCTAAGCAAGGTGCAGGGAATGCTAGAAAGTTGAAGGCTAAAATTTCAAAGAAGATGAAGCTGACTAGTGGAACAAGCAGTTGCAGCAGGGGCAGCAGGTCTGAACTTGATAGGTACTTGGCTGAAGAGTGTGAAGATGATTCCAAGAAGTTAGATATTCTTGCTTGGTGGAATGGGCAGTCCACTAGATTTCCCATATTGTCTCAATTGGCTCGTGATGTGCTTGCCATTCCAATCTCAACAGTTGCTAGTGAATCTGTCTTTAGCACAAGTGGGCATATTCTAGATGAATTTAGGAGTTCACTCACACCATTTATGATTGACGCACTTGTTTGCACTCAAGATTGGCTTAGAAGATCAACTCCTTCGAGTGTTCTAGAGGATACAGAAGAGTTGGCCAAATTAGAAGAAGGTAACTATTTATTGTCCTTGTATCATTTATTTGCTGTTTCAACTATGATAAATTATTTGATGTATTATTTGTTTGCTGTTTCTATTTTCAGAACTTATTCAAGAATTCAAAGACATAGCCATTGTTGATGGACATGCTGCCAAGTCAGCAATTCAAGGCAGCAAGAAAAAGATGGTTACATCCACCAATATCTCCCATCCAAGCAAGTCCTCCAAGCAAAAGTCCTCTAAAGAAAGCAAAAACAGCAACTTATCTAAAGATAAATGACTATGTGAGCTAAATAAATGTATATAATTTCTTCTAGTCATTTACTCATCATAAATTCTATTTTGTCTAACTTGTTTCAGTTTGCAAATAATTTTGTAGGCTTGCTGTTGCTGCATCATAAATAAATGGGCTGCACGATTGCACATGGAGAAATGGAGGATGGACTTGATGTTTGAGTGTTGGTTGGTGCTTGACTACTTGCTGTGGTGCAGCCTTTGCAAATAATGAAGTGACTGTTGGAGTCTCGGACTCTTGGTGCATTTTTCATTGTTATCAAACTGTTGTACTATCATTTGTGAACTTGTGCTTGTGAGTTTGTGCCTGTTGATTGCATCAAAATATAGGCGAAATGCTGTCGAAATTTCGTGTTGAATGTACTGTTTTTTTGCACCCTGAAAATTGCGGGTCCCTCGGAACCGAATCGAACCGAATCTACCCGAACCGAAATTCTTCGGTTCCTAAGGCTGAAAAGAACCGAACGGTTCGTGAAACTTGGAAACCGAATTTTGCAAGGAACCGAGGACCGATCGGTTCGGTTCGGACCGAACGCCCAGGGCGAGTTGTTCCATGATGAGATGAAGCGTCCAACAACTTGCAGGGCAAGATAAAGCGGTTGTAATTTAAATAGCTCTATTCATTTTCACACCCGTCATAGATGAAAGAGGTTGAGTGCACGTCAACTTCTACATGCTCCCCACGTATGTAATGAACGGTTCAAATTTCTAGACCAATCAAGTTGTTATATTCTAGCTGTGAAGATATTGATAAGCATGGAGTCATTAAGAGTTCAACCCTGTATCTGGCTGTTCTGTCCACCTTGATACCAGAGCTAGAAGCCAACATATAATAATGATGTGACATGGGCTCTAGAATATTTTCTCAACCAATCGGACAAGATTCCAACCCCTCTGTGCATGCGTATATATGGACGGTTCAAATTTCTAAACCAAGCAGTCAAAATTTCAACAGCTATATTAAAACTATATTCTAACTGTCTTAATTTCAACCAGTTAGTATCTAGAAATACATGTGCCGGCAAGGAGAAGCACCATGTCGAAATACACTGTCACATTCATGTTATTACTCGTGCCGGCTTCTGTTGGAGCAGGTGCGAATAAGTTAAACGAACCTGTTCTACTTGGGCCGGCGCGTATGGGCCAATTCAAGTATCTGTCTCTGTAGTAGTGGACCATGAACTGCATCACCGGCTATGGTCTACACGATGTCAAAATATTCAGAGGCCACAAAAACAGTGTAGGAGTTCTGCTGTAAAAGTCTATCGCATGCAATTAATGATGTCACTAATCCAACGACTGATGACAACTCTTTCCGGACAGAAACATCTTTGTTGTGTGGCTTAGACTATTTGCAACGGTGTCACTTAAATATCATCCTCTAAAAGAATATTTTAACACTCCTCTAAAAAATTATACCCTCTAAATAACATCATGCTGCAACGGTGTCCTCTATTTCCCTCCTCTATTCCATTTTTTCCCGGTCCCACCACCGACGCACAACAGCACCCCCTTCCTTCCCTTTTCTCTCCCCCACGCTCCTCCGTCGAACTCTGCCTCGCTCGGCTCCTCTGCGCTCCCCGACCGAGCTCGCCGCCGGCCCTCCTTCTGGCCCCTCCTGCCTCCCTCTACCTCTCTCCGGCCCACCTCTCCCCAGCAGGCCGCTGCCGGAGCTCGCACGGCGCGGATCGAGCTCCGACCGCAGCGGGCCCCCCTCCTCTGCCAAAATCGGCGATGGAGTAGCACCTGGTGGAGCTCCGGCGGCGGGCTCTCCTCGTCGTCGCGCGCGGCCATGCCCCCAGCTCAGCCGGCGTAGCTCGCCTCCCCGCGTCGGGCGGAGCTCGCCCACGCGCCGCTGCCGCTCCTCGTCGGCGCCGGCCGCCTCCTGCCCCCGCGCGCCGCCGCCGAGGCCCACGCACTGGCCGCTTCTCCCCGCGCCGTGCCGCCGCTGCTCCTCTCCGTCGCCGGTCGCATCCCGCCCGCGCGCGCCACTGCCCACGCGGCCGTCCGCCCGCACGCCTGCGCCGGCCGGCGACAGAGGGGAGGGGAGCCGGAGCATGCAAGGGACGGAGAGGAGGCATTTGGAGGACCTGGATATTTGGGGGTTGGAAGGGAGTTCCTGAAATTTAGAGAACGGTACAGAGGACATCGCTGCAGGAAGTTTTTTGAGCAAAACCTCTATATTTAAAGGTTCAGGAGGCTATAGAGAACACAATTGCAAATAGTCTTAGCATCCCTACTGTCCTCTAGGTTCCTTCTGTTGCATTTAATTAGCTTCGGTCATTTGTTTTAACTCGCTCTGTCTAACTTTGTGGTTTGGACAGCATCGACGTTTTTCAGCCATAAGTCCTGCATGTAAAGAAAAAATAATTTTTTCGGTGAGGAAGCGAGGAACGCTGCTGGAACATTAGAATCGTTCATGCAGCACCTTCGCACATTGCACAAGTGTTGTCATCAAGGGGCCCATGCAGACGAATTTGTGCAGTCATGGGGGCATATTGTAGCCACTAGTTTCCTTGGTGCACGGCTGGAGGGCTATCCGTGAGCAGTGAAAACCTGCTGGCCACGATGTTCTCTCGGACCCAACATCTTCCTCGGTGAGCCACCCACTAGGAAACTCGCTGGACAAAGCACAAGGATGAACCTGACGGGTCCTATCTACCAGCGGCAACCAATCTCTGTCCTGGTGCCTTCCATTCCTATGGGAGTAGGTACACCACTGCAGAGATCGTCATTCGTATATATTGTGCCGGATCAAAATCCATCAGTGCATTTATATCATTCGAACCAGCTCGAACATATGCCAGCACTGGTAATCACATAATGTACCAGTGTTATTACAAGCCGACACAATTACTTATTGTTAGTTTTAATTAAACTGACATTAACATAAACATGATCTTAATCTTAGTCTAATCATGATCACTAATTAACTTAGTGCGGAAACTTAAGATTAAACTGACCAGAGGCTTGAGTTGCCATCTGTAGTTGTAGATGCGTTGATGTAGATGAAGTTGAACTTGATCTTCACCAGATCAGAAGCTTCTTGCTCCTGCTTGATGAAGAACTTGACGAGTAGATAGGAATCTCGTGCTTCCGAAACCCTTCAGCGCCTTAATCGATCGGTTGGTGGTTTTGGTTGTCAATAGATTGACCCACCGTGAGGTCAGGACCTCTCATTATATAGGTACACGATGTGGGTTCGGGGCCGAGTCCCTGTAGGACACGTAAGGGTTGCTACCGATCATGACAACTTGAGTTCTAATCACGTACGTTTAGGTGGAAGTCCATACGTGATAATTTTGTTCTCTCAGTTGTTAATCTGAGATCACAAAATATTTCCAACATTCTCCCACTTGATCGAACACTTAACAACTGATGTTCACTTCAAACTTATGTTCAGTCTTAGTACAACAGCAAGACCCAGCTAATGCGTCGTCAGTAGTCATTAGTTGCTACTGGGACCCCATTAACCAAAGTTAACTACAATACCTTGATAGAACGCTTATTAACTTATCGGGAGTTAATACGGCCTATTCCAGTAATCAAAACTAAAGATCATCCACAAATCCAAACTAACTTCGCGAAAAATAGGATAAGTAGAAAATCTTTAGTAAGTTGTGTTGCCAGCATTTTACTTAGTGCATTCTTAAGCATAACGACTCGATCCTGGAATATTTCTTTCACAACACAATACATAATTATTAATAGGCTTGACACCATCAATTGTCATGTTGCTACTTGAAGGAATACTGTAATTAAAACACATCAGTATTGATATAAATCAATGTTAATGATTTCTTAGTACCGGAATATAATTTTTATGCCTGCCTGATTAAAACATGCTATACAAAATTAGCCTCATAATTATGCTAACTTCATTTAGAGCATTTCTGCAGAATTGCTCATGTCTGCAAGAGTAAAGGACATAATCTAATTGTGCACTTTTATATCCATAGACTCTCGCAAAATCTTATCTAAATATTTTATAATAAATAAGCATGTCATTAGATGCATTAATCTTTTAGCACCTTTTCCAGTGGACCTCCTCTGGATCATCACTAATAAGTTTTGTCAAGCATTCCGGCTCATAATGCTAAGTTCATTGCTTATAGACTTTAGCATATAACTTCTAATAATTGAAGCATAAGGAACGTCTTCCTTTATTTATTCTTAACTTTATACTTATGATAATTAATTTGCAACATTAAGCAAATAAAACAGGCGTGGCTTTGTATTTTTCACATATAATGTCACTTAAGCAATTTCTCAACTTATGCTTTTATAGTGACAAAAATCCCAACACTCACTTTGGTCCAATCTTAGTGTATCTTTAATGCCTACAATATAAGAGACTTCCACTAAGATATCTCTTATATCTAATTTAATGATATAATTAAACTCTTTCTTTTGTAGCATATATTTATCGCTACTTCACTTAATAGAGCAACATTTACTTAGAGTATTAGGATGTTTAATTTCTCCACCTTAATCTTAAAATATAATGCCCATGATATTATAAAACATCACGGTGAGTTACAAACTTAGTATTTAATTTTCTTTTGGAATCACTTCTCAAAATTTGTAGACCCTTTTATAGTCTACTATTTTGAATCCATCAGAAATTACTATTAAAACCCATACTTATAGGTTAAAGCTTATAGACTCAATTATGGCCTTCTTATTGTAATTTGCAAAACAATTAGAGGCTCTTTTCTTTTGTGCTTAAAGTAATTTATTACTACTTTTCCTAATAAGGTTAATCAACTAATGAAAAACCTCAACGAAATTTAGTAGTAAATGGAGATTCATTAACTTATAGCACGACTTGATATATGCCAAAATAATTTTATCTTAAATCACTGATACAGGAAAATTAGTCCCTTATCTCATCAAGATTTCTCTACCTCCTTTATGAGCTCCCACTGACTCCCACTGATCTCTGCATCCTTTTAGAACACAGCTATCTTGTCGCAACAAACTTAGTGAAACAGTTAGAACAGTGAAGATGGTGTCCCTTAAACTTATTTGGGTATCCATAAATGGTAGCTCTTTAATTCTTTATTTTAGCATGACATTATTTTGTCTTGCTTAAATACCACTAATGATCTTTCTCTGCCAATCTAGCCCACCACAGCGATGGCTAGAAAATGAACTAGAGTAGCAAAGCTACGATTAAGTATTCACAAACAGCGATGGCCAGAATGGTGAACACAAACCATACTTCAAAAGTCTTTGGTTCTATTGAACTAGTCCACCCAGCGATGGCCAGGAATGAACAAGAACAACAAAATCTGTGAGCATGTATCCACTAATCCGCGATGGCTAGAATAATGGACAAAGTCACACTAACTTATTTGAGACAATTGGTAATTATGGAGTATTACTCCTATCACAATGGTATTTTAGTGAGCATACGTCGCAAATATTCACCCTTTATTTATGTCGAGTTTCGTTTTAGCCTTTTGAATATTAAATTCATTCTTTATGGGTAAATAAGAGCATAGCGAGAACTTATAGCTCCTTAATTTCCTTAACTTATTTTCCCTCAATACAATTGGTGCATTGTTTTTAACAGTTGGAGGATCTCTTTACTGATGAGAAATTCCATTCTCCCCTTCGAAATTGTGGTCAAAACGTTAGTGAGCCACAAAATTCGACAAGGTCTCATCATTTTCTTATACACACATCACATACTTATATCAAAAACAGAAGAGCACATAAAATTTACTTTGCCAAATAACAAAATAAATAACAACAACAATAAACTTAATAATGTATTTATCATCACTATAAATATAATGTGACAATATTTCAGTAATAGAACAACTAAGATTCCTCTTAAACTATTACATTTTCAAGGAAAATACTGGAGTCACTAGCTGATTCTAATAAGAATATCATAACGCTTGGACTTCAGCTTCATTCATTCATAATGATTTGCTCCCCTTCTTCTTATGGTTCCTTATGCATAATCTACAAGTGATGTGCACATTGCACCTTAGTCCACCATTAAGGGATAATAATTTGCTAAGAATTTAGCCATAATGAAACAACATTATCAACATAATTTGCAGCCACTTACTCATGGATCTACTTCTTCATCATTTACGTAGCTAATGAAATCAAGAATGCTCCATGTCTCCCTATTTGGGTTGTAGCTAGACTTGATAGGAGCATAGTGAGCTGGCAAAGATGACATAATACTTTTCACAAGGAATTCATCAGAGATGTCTACTCTAAGTGATCTTAACTCATTTGCTATGCCACATATGCTCATAATATGACTCATGACTCCACCTTTACCATCATAACGTGAGGACATTTTTGTAATCTGGACATTGGTATACATCTTATAGGAACTTGCATAATTTTCCTCAACTGACTTTAGTAGTTCCTTAGCATTGAACTCAATTCCATTTTCCTGATCGGGAATTCCTCCCCTTATGCTTTCTATGATCGATTCCTTAATGATCATTTTAGCAATTTTGTTAGATTTCTTCCACTTCTCAGTGTCGATAGCGTACTTCTCAAACTCACGAGCATAGTCCAAACTATCAAAAGTAGGAGCAACAGGTTTGTCCTCACATAATGCATAATGAAGGTCATAGAGCATGAGAACCTCCTGCACATCTCTCTTCCAGGCATGAAAATTATTGCCATTAAGAGTGATGATGCCACTTAATAGGACTGCAATTTCCTCAGCCGAAAATTATAATAATAACATAATGTCTCAGTAATAGCACAATAAGATGCACATAAAAAACATGAAATTAACCCTACGATGGTCTGATTAAAATCACGCATATAAGTTTCAATTTGCATCACCGATGGGTAGAAAACAAACGAAGCTTATCATTAACTCATAACTAAAACAACGATGGTCAGAATTAATTACGAGTGTACTCTAACCAAACATCTCGATGGTTCCATTTGATTAGAGAGCATCATAATTGTACTTGGTGGAATAAAATAATTTCAGCTGATATAAAAGCAAATTAATGCAATACTTATCTCTCTTAAACATAACAGAGAGTTTAAATGAACCAGCTTATTCAGAAATCAAATATAAACTTAATCTTAAATCACACCAAAACAACGCACAAGATATTAAGTAAATAAATGCATCATAAATTAATAAGCTTATAAAACTTAAGGTCAACTTATGTGCACAACGCATAGAATCGTTGAAAATTAATTTGCACTGAATAATAAGTCTCGTGAACTTAATAGCTTGTAGCAACCAACTTATTTGCATCAAATTATCGTATTCATAAGTTGAAAATCCACCATTACTTGGCAATAACTTATTTGCAATATAGTTCAAATTATGAAAAAACTGTTAAATAACGCATAGCTTAATAAGAAAAAAAAAGCTCAAGTTATGCTTATGAAATAATAAAGGCAAAACTTTATTCGGGCCGAGACAACCTCAAAAGAAGCCTGCGAACGAAATCAGCCCAGCGTGGCCCATTATTTTCCCCGTGCGAGCGCGACTCGGGTCGGCCCGAAACGCAAAATGCGGCCCAGCTCCTTAACGCGCGAGCGCAGCCCGTGATCGCGGCCCACTAACGGCCCAGGGACGGCCCGGCCTGCCTCCCCGCAAACCCTAACGCGGCAGTGGCTCCTGGCCGTTGATGCGGATCGGACGGCGGAGATCGACCGCTCAGCAAATAAAGGAGCCGACCGAAACCCTAAGCCACCCCAGTCTCTCCGCGTCGCCTCACTCCCCTTACTCCCCTTCTCCTCTCCCGATCCCATCGAGCGTCGCCGCCGTCGTGAGCTTCGCCGCCAAGGTGCCGCAGGCATCCCTCGTGGAACCTCTGGCCGGAGGACGCGTGCGACTAGGTCGCGCGCGCCGCCGTCCAGGGGCTCCGCTTGGGCGCCGTAGCGGTGGCAGGCAAGAGCACGGCGAGGGCGTCGCGGACTCCTCCCGCTCCGGCTTGACGCCGGCGAGGAGACCCGCGTGCGGCGACGTGAAGCCGCAGCGCTCGACGAGAGGCGGCCCGAGGCGCGCCGGTGCGGCTGCTCCGAGGCGCGCGTGCACGTGTCTGATGGCGCACGTGCCTCGCTAATGTAGCTGCTCGGTGAGGAGCTGTCGTCGTCCACGCGTGGCGAGTCTCAAGCCACGCGCAGCCAGCAACAGGTAAGAACTCAACCTCAATCTTAGGGTTAGGGTTTGGCTCAGTGGGGATTTGCTTTCGAATTTTGAGGAATTTTTTTTATTTATGAACTTTGCAATTCGATATTTCCCCTCCTTCTACTTGCTGTTGTGCCCTTTAATTTCACGATTTGGGATCTAATTTGCTCGATCTTAGGCAAAACCCGTGAACTTGAGACTAATTTTGGGGAAACCGTGAACTCAATCACTTAGCTTAATCACGAAATTGGGCTTAATTTCATAAAATTGGGATAAATTTTGGGCAAACAGTAAGAACATTAACCCTAATGACCTGATTAATCATGACGCCGGTCATGATTTGCCATGTTTGGTTAAGCTTAAGCATCAATTAGGCACATTAACGTCTAATCCGGTACTGATAAAAGATCAAGAATACATCTAAAACTTGAATTTGTCTGAACTAGATTAGACATTAACTTAATTAGCACGTAACTTGCATAAACGTAACTGCATAGCCTAGTTCATATGAACAAGCGCACGAGCTAATTGCACATCAAAGCTTGCACTTATCTCACGGTGCATTACTAATTTCACAATAATAAGCACTAGTCTGCCTAACTGCATACATGATAGGTAGTACTAATCTACCAGGCATTGATCACTTATGTGCGCATAAAACGTATGTGCATATGACACATCTGCGGGCTACACAGATTGAACATTAACTTAGGTATGCAAGAAAAGAAATTGTCTTAGATTAATTCGACTAATCATGCATAAATAAATATCCAACTAATCAGAGGCATGGATACTAATTGCTCTGGATTAGGACCATGTTAGATCTAAGGAGGCTCTTGATACTGACTGTTAGTTTTAATTAAACTGACATTAACATAAACATGATCTTAATCTTAGTCTAATCATGATCACTAATTAACTTAGTGCGGAAACTTAAGATTAAACTGACCAGAGGCTTGAGTTGCCATCTGTAGTTGTAGATGCGTTGATGTAGATGAAGTTGAACTTGATCTTCACCAGATCAGAAGCTTCTTGCTCCTGCTTGATGAAGAACTTGACGAGTAGATAGGAATCTCGTGCTTCCGAAACCCTTCAGCGCCTTAATCGATCGGTTGGTGGTTTTGGTTGTCAATAGATTGACCCACCGTGAGGTCAGGACCTCTCATTATATAGGTACACGATGTGGGTTCGGGGCCGAGTCCCTGTAGGACACGTAAGGGTTGCTACCGATCATGACAACTTGAGTTCTAATCACGTACGTTTAGGTGGAAGTCCATACGTGATAATTTTGTTCTCTCAGTTGTTAATCTGAGATCACAAAATATTTCCAACACTTATAAGTGCCAGCGTATTTTCACAATGGCACGTATCCATGTTCCAGGCGGCTCAAAATTGACCATTATTTGGTTTACGAATCCGAATGGTTGCCCGCGCATCAAGAGAACCGTGTCAGTTCATTTCTCCTCTCTATACACGCGGCCCAATGCAAAAAGTTTTCACCACTTTTCACCCCTTTCCACTCATATAAACAGGCCCGAAGTATGGCAGTAATTATTGATCAATATAGGTGCGAGGTGTGAAAACAAGAGACAAAGAAGTCAACCGCTTCATCTTAAACTACAAGTTGCAGTGTTAATTGAAAGGTTGGTGCGTTTAATCTTGCACTTTACGATAAGCCTCCAGCGCACTTGCATGTTAAAAAAAAAATCGACTTGCGAGGGTAAGATAGCCCCCGGGCTTTTTCTAAGACAGAAGACATTCTCACGCAGGTCGAGAAAAACCCCGAACCTCTGCCCCACCCTTATACAGGGCCCGTAGCCCTTGTGAGACAACCACTGGGCTGACGGCTTCTGCAACTACCCCAGGTAGGAGAGCCCAAGCCAACCACAGATACGACTTGGGAGGCCTTGACCCGTGCTTTGGTTATGGTGACAGACGAAAGGGCCTCTAGCTGACTTGGTTAGATGGCCTCAGTAGCACTCCTCAGGTCCTGGGTTTGACTCCCCGTCGGAGCGAATTTCAGGCTGAGGTTTAAAAAGTCCCCTCACGCACATGCATGTATAAATAGTACACTACTGCAGTCACCTTGTATAGATTCATTCTCGCTCGCATCTATACATCTTTTCACTCTCTCGCTTTAGCATCTTCACACATTCACCTCGTATGGTAAGCACGGGAGAGAGCTTGGACGCAACGGGACCAAGCAATGTTCATGTTGGTGGGTGTCAGGAGGATGGCGATAGCCATTGGTACCACTTAAAGAGCTGTGGGTCGCGCTTCATGCTCGCACAACTTGGCATTAGCCATGGTGACTGGACATAATTGATCGTGTGGAATACGTGATAATTGATTATCACGATCCTTTTGTCACCACTAACTTCTGCCTAGCCAGAGGCAAAGAAGGGCTACTACCATTTCAAGATCGCCAAAGATGATGAGACTTAGGAAACGAAGGGCCTTGTCTTCTACATCAAGATCAATTGATCAAAAGACATTGACAAGCACCATTGGCTGAGAAACCCCGGTTCCCTAACCCAACAACACTGAGCACCATGCATCTCTATACAGTACCAACAATCCTTCACACTGCTGCCGTCCTCCCCTACCTTTGCCTTGACCACACCATCATCCTCTTCCTCAGCCTCGAACGTGTTGTTGTCCTCCTCCTCCTCCCCATGCTCCTAAGTGCCTCTGTCCACGTCATCACCAACCATGGTGCTGCCGGGCGAAGAAGCGGTAGCGGAAGCCGCAACTGTTGAAGCTGTTGTGCGGCAGCCAAGGCTGCCGCCTTCCTCGCCTTTGTCGCTGTTGACGGTCGTTAAGTGTGATATACAACCGTCACATATTTTTTTAATTTATTTCTAGGGGCGGGCTATGCCATGGGCTGTCCCTGTAAATCTATACAGTGACGGGTTACTAACCTGCCCCTACAAATGGCTATTTGTACACTACTAGATTTTAGGGCTAATGCCACAGAGTTCATTGCAACCACACAAAATATGTTGCATTACATAGGTGTTGTTGCAACTATTTTGTAATTTCGTTGCAAATGATTGATGCATTTGCAACCATTGAAATATGGTTGTAAGTAGCTCATAATTTGGCAACATTTATTTTTTGTTGTTATAATTTATATTTTTGTTGCAATATGTAACGGTTATTGCTACCAAATTCAAAGTGGTTGTGAGTAGTAATTGATATTACTACAAGTTTGTTGCGTTGCATTAAATCCTCAGGTGTGTTGCAATACATTTCTCTATATTGCAACAAAAAAATTAGCGGTTGCATAAAGATGATGCTATTGCCACAGATTGTTTTTGTTGGTATATTGTAGTTTAATTTGTTGCAATAAATTAGTTTTTTGTAACAAAATCTCTTTGGTGGCATCAGACCATCAAGGCCGTGGTTCGATTTTACTATGTGTCTTAAATTTATTCCATTATTTTTTTGTTACCATCCCTTTAAAAATCAATGACACAAAAAATGAGTATTTTCTAATGTTATTATGGTAAGCATGAGGTTCTATATCAACGACCGCTCTTCGGCTACCCTCCCCCTCCGCCATGTCCACCCGGCCGTCCTTAGCCCCTCCGCCACGTCACCCGACCGCCTGCGGGAGCTCTTCGGCCACATCACCCGCCCGCCCTCGCCAGCTCCTCGGCCACGTCACTCGGCCACCCCCGACCCCCTCCGCCATGCCACATAAGGCCACCCACGCCACATCACGAGTTCACGACCGGCCTCATATTGTTAAAAAAAAGATGGCCTATATGGGATTCGAACAGTCGACGCTGCAGCTGGTAGCCAAAGCAACTAATCACTAGGCCACTTGTTCTGTTGTGATTTCGTCCCGCAATGACATCCTTTATAATTTAATGAGTTAGCTAAAACATAATAATTATAAAGCTTGGGTCTGTAACAAAAATTGAAGATACAGTACCAGTTCAATGGTTGTGCTTTGTTTGGACGGTCAATACCGTGGTTCGATTCTAGTATGCGCCACATATTTTTTCCATTATTTTTTTGTTACCATCCCTTTAAAATCAAGCATACAGTACTAGTTCAATGGTTGTGACTGGCGTGCCTTGGCTTTGAGTGCATGGGAGTCTCAGCTTTGTGTGTTGCAAGAGGGCTGTGGTTGGAGCTTTGAGTGCATGGTTAATTTTATTCTCAAAAAAAAAAAGAGTGCATGGTTAATTTTTTGGGTGGATGCTGAGATGGGAAATAGCCTGTTATTGAAGAGAGGGTTAGCTGAGGGCAAACACAACTTGTGTGTGCAGTTTGATACAAACAAGGTAGCAAGCAAAGCTGTCCATAATAACCTTTAAAAATCCTCATTATTATTCAATCCAATCACCGAACTCCTAATGACAAAAGCATGGTGGTCTTACAAGAAAGGAATGTGATCTAGCTATGGTTATACAAAGTGGCAAATTAACGACAGGCCGTATCAGAAAGCTGAAATTATATGAAAAATGCATCTTCCGGTTCTTCAGTATTTTTATTCACAGGTGCTACGTATCCATCATCAATGTAGTCGTCGGTGGTGTCATCTTCTTCGTCGTCTGCTAACTCGCTTGCTGTTGGTTCGGGTACAGAATCAGCATATGCCATTTTAATAACAAAAGCATCACCAGTCACACCTTCAATACCTGATCTAGTCCAATTTGTCAACTCCTCATGTCTCTGTGATTCTATCATGCTTTCCACTCCGACGTCCAGTGAGTCAATATCAGTTTCTCCATCATCTTCTGGACATTCTGAGTCTGGAATGGCAAACACATTTCTTGGCTTCATCCTGATAACCGTAGACCAATTTGGTTTCTTGTAACCTTTCACATAAAACACCTGCTCAGCTTGTGTCTCCAAAATGTAAGGATCATTTAGATATCGGAATCGAGTCACATCAATATCGATAATCCCATACTGATCCCTTTTAAATCCTCTACCTTTGCTCTTACTAGCAGGAGGTACGTCGTACCAGTCACATTCAAAAAGGACTACTTCCTTTTGTGTTGGAAAATCAAGTGCGTAAATCTTTTTAACAACGCCATACCAGTCGATGTCGCCAGCACTACCATCACCTTTCACAACAACACCACTGTTTTGTGTACCCAGATTCTTCTCTATTTCAGCTATTCTGAACAGAAAACCATTGATTAAGCATCTATTGAAAACACGTGCACGATGGTCTGGTCCTTGAGAAAGTGTATGTATCTCATCACTTGTTTTTCCTTCTGCGTATAGTTTTCTGATCTGCAAGCAGTATAAAAATTGTTTTACTTTTCATATAAATTATATGCATCAAATTGCTAGTACGGTGAGCTATAATTTATTAATTTCTACATTCACTGCAAAGCACAAGAAAAGAATTAATTGTAGCTCACCGTACGCTCGAACCATTTATCTATTTCTCAATTTAAAGCATATGTTTCTAATTAATTATTTTCTAGTGTAGCCATAATTGTCAGATTTCCCATGAGACTTTTAACATAATACATGTACTGTATAGGATGAATTTAGTATGCCGGTACATCTGTTATTATTTTCATATGATTAGACATATTTGTAATTTATTTTAATATGTACTAACTTTGTCCCAATTAATTTTGTTGCAGTCTGACCGGTGAGATGTGGAATGTAGTTTTTGAACGCAAAGGGGCGCCCTGGCATGAAGAAATTATTGAGGTTGATTGTGATAGGGCCCATATCACATATTACAATTGGGTTTTACTAAAATCAAGGATGGGATACAGTCAGCGGGACTTCTTATACTATAAGAGCCGATGTGCCAATGATACAGCAAGCCTCATTTTGGTTGACTTTGACCACCAAATAGAAGACATGCTGGCTCAGAATGAGGCAGAGAGGAAACTCAGAGTGGTGCTATCAAAAGTTGAACTGACTGAACTGCAGGTCCACATAACACCAATGAAGCGACCAAGGCCAAATATAGAAAAACCTTCAGATGAAGCAACCGCAGAAGAACAAATTGATGCATACAAGGAATGGCTTGCAAACCTGCAACAAGATCAACCAGACACGGGTAACTTGAGTTCCTCCACTCATCACAATTAAATTATGTGTGCTTTGATCAGTCAACTTACATTTCCATGCTGTGCAGAATTTAGAGATGATTACAGGGACGAAACCATCAAGACATATAAAGAATGGTTAAGGCGTCAAGACTTTCTTCAAGATATTTGTAGTCACTATTCTTTCACTCTCCACTCAAAAAAAATTTTCCTTGTGCAAACCATAATTGTATATACTGATGCTTCCATTTAATGCAGTATCATATATAGATGAGGATGGCAGTGATGTTGATAAATTTTCTGATGACGAACGTCTTGCTGGTAGCCCATCACCGCAAAACAATTGGCCATCTCATGCTCGGCTTAAAAAAAGAAATAGAAATGGTGTGTTATGCATCCTACAATTTATTTACAGTGCCATCTCCCCTGCTGAAATTGTCTCTTCATTTCAGCCTTATTGGTTTTTATAGCAGGTCACAATAAAGGCAAAAAAGGCGGGCGTGGTGCAGCCAAGGTTTTCGCAGCAGCCATGAAGAGAATAAAGAGTGGCTCCCAGAAATTACAAATTGAATCTGCATCAAGGCTCGGAGGTCCCACAGGCCCTAACTCTCGCTCATTTATCGATGAAGTGGTAATGTTTACAAGGAAAAGGGCTCCACTTATTGGAGTAAAAAAGTGGAGTGATATTGAGCTAAATGTGAAAAATTCTATAGCCTTGGATATAATGGTACACATTATTTAGTTTTTTGCCTAATTTCTATATTAAATCTCACCTATCCACATACTTCACCTTCTGAATATGTTTTCAAATAAACAGAATCGGTGGGACATTCGAAACACTGATGAGGAAAAGAAGAAGATATGGGCCATAGCTAGAGATCGATACAAAGGATGGCGATCAACATTCAGTTCTACATACAAGGCATACAATAGTTATGATGCAAGAATGAAACACAAGCCTGAAGACTTAGATATTATTGAGTGGCACTACTTGATTTTGTACTTTGGAAGTAATGATTTATAGGTCTGGTAGCATTTACTTTCCATTTATTTTCTAATACACATGTGCAATATGTTCAGTGCACTACTAATTAGTAATGTATTTTGTTACTCCAACCTTTTGTAGAAGGCTAGCAGAAGGAACTCGAGCAGCCGTCAAGAAAAAAGGACCAATCATTCCATGGGTACCATATCATTCTCCAGACTTAGCGATGAGCAGGTATTGCTATGGCATACATTTTACTTATTTTTCCTATCACATTTTGTATTGTTCTATTTTCACAAGTGTCAACTCATATGATATATTCTTGGCATTTTAGAGAGACCCGGAAACTGGTGAAGAACCACCAGATCTTCGTCTTTGGATGCATACACACATGAGGAATGGGCGATGGTCAGACCAAGCATCTAAGGATGTCTATGTGAGTAATTTATTCAGTTTTCTACTCACAGAATTATTCACAATATTGATAGATTTTTTATATGGAATACTAACTCCATTGTTTTTGTTTCATTTAGGATAATGGATGCTTCAGAGTTGCTGAGAAAGAAACCATTGATGGAACATATCTCTCGACTCAGCAGGAAAATGATATTTTCCAGTCAAGCTACAAGGAAAGCACAGGATGCAAAACATCCGCTATACATGGTCACGGGTACATGTCTAGGCGCCCAACAGAGATGCAATCGTTGAAGGCTCAACTCCAAGAACAAGCTCGTGCCACAACAACAACCAACCGGAGAAATATTGCGCTACAAGATGAGGTTGACAAGTTAAATGAAAAACTTGCAAATCAAGAAGCTGAAAGTGAAAGGAGATTGGAAGAAAAAATGCAACAATATAGAGAGGAAGAGAGGAACAAACTCCAAGCACTTAGGGAAGAACTCATGGCAACATTTGCAGGTCGCACAATAACTCCAATTGTTGAGGTAAAACATTATTCGGATATTCATTGTACTCATCATCATATTTGAATGTGATGTGATTAATTCCTTTAATAATTTATTTCTTTGCATACCGCTGCAAAAATCATTGACCCAAGTGAAGCAGTGCCAACAATTGAGAAAAGTACTGCTTCTACTGAGAGTGAAACCCCATCAGTTGAGGTAAAAAAATATAGAAATTGATTACATCCATGGTGGTATTGGAATATGAGTAAAGTTCCTTCCCCAATTATTTCCAGTGCAGATTGGTGCAAAAGGCATTGACCCAACTGAAGCTATGCCAACAGTTGAGAAAAGTGTCGCTTCTAATGCGAGTGGAACCCTATCAGTTCAGGTAAAAAATAAAAGGTATTCATTGCAGCCAATATGATATTGAATATGAACAAAATTTCTTCCACAAATGTTTCCTATGCAGCCTGCCCCAAAAAGCAGAGGCCTGAGTGATGCTGCGCCAAGAGTAGAGAAAAGTGGTATAAACATTCCAGCTTCTAAGGCGACACGAAGTGTTTCTCAGAACAACAAGAACTATATTTCTACACATCAACTTATGAATGCTAAAACAAAACGTGTATGGACAAGAAGCCAAAAGGTATGAAAAGCAAATCTTATTTCCAATCAATGTTAGGAACTTTTTATATGAGAGGTACTTGCTCATCTTGCAAGGACACTGAGAACCAGCTAAGATGTAACTTTGAATCACAAATAGGATATTCCATCTTGTTTGTGTACAGTTTGTTTTACCCAAATGTTTGCTATGCTAGGTTCTGATTTGATCCCCCACAATATGCTGAAACCAAGTATCTTATTTTGTTTCTGATGGTGTGTCTCTTGTGTGCCATTTCAACTAAAACTTCTGAGTTTACTGATGCATATGAATTATTTTTTTTGGCAGGATATTTGAACTTGGATCAGAGGACTTGGATGCCTTCCATGGTCAACACAGGGAATTATGCAATGTCAGACAATATTTGTTGTAGCCTACATAGGATAGACATTGTAGTGTTGATCACCCAGCACCATCTATCTATGAACTATTTTCAATTCGAATAATGTATTGGGCACTTTACATACTATTTTCTACGGGTTTATGTATGTGAATTCATTTCAGTTTTAACGATGATATGATTGACATTTTTTCCTCATTTATTTCTTTTTGTAAAAATGAATTACCATGCAAATATGTCTAATTATCCTATTTGTGTTCCGATATTGATCTTTCTGTTGCGAAAAAGCTAAATGCAACAGTTGTAGTTTGTTGCTATACGACAACCCTGCCACCGATTTTGAATGATGCTACAATAGTTAATAACCACAAATAATATTTTGTTGCAACATCATTTCTTGCTTCTAAATATATCCCGTTGCAGACCTTACTGTTGCCACCATACATAAACTTGTAGCAATATAATTTATTTCAACAAAACCATTTCTGTTGCTATAGGATCAATCACAACGTAATACATGCGTAGCAATATTCTCTATCGCCATGATGTTGGCCGTGGCCATACAACGTGTTGCAACAGTGTTTTCTGTTGCAAACCTTATTGTTGCCACCATACATAAACCCGTGGCAATACAATTTATTTCAACAAAACCATTTCTGTTGCTATAGGATCAATTGCAATATAATATATGCATGGCAATATTCTCTATTGCCACAATGATGGTAGTGGCCATACAACGTGTTGCAACAATGTTAGTCTGTTGCAACTAGGTACTGTAGCAATGCCTACTTGTGTGGCAATACATGGTGTTGCAATGACATTAGAAGTTGTAACAACTCTCTAATGCAATGCTTCTGCATGGCAATTACAACTATCGCAACATGACAAAAAAATTTCTTGCAATGTACCTATTGCCTCGGAAGTTATTGCAACGGCTCGTAGCAAAACTTCCTTTGTTACCATTCCTCCTATTGCAACTATTTTAGGCCTATTGCTACGATTTTTGCACCGTTGCCATAAGCCTAAAATCTAGTAGTGGTAGCAGCCATTTGCAGGGACAGACGCCCGACGCTCCAAAGAAATAGGGGTTAACCCGCCCGTAAAAAGCATTTGTGTACTAGTGCATTAATTAATATCATGTTCCAATAGTTCTAACATTAATTAATTCCCATGCTCCGCACATCGAACCACAAACAAGCTTTCACCTAAACACATTTCATGCTACAGGATGGTTCACGACGCTGACACGTACCTAACATTATTGTGAAACTGCTGCCACCCATGAGGTCAAGACCGCTGCACAGCGTAATTGAGTAGCTGCTGGTTTTATGATGCAACTGGCTCTAGCACAAAGGATGAGGAGGCTTCCACTCTAGCGTTCCATGGCTAGTGCGTACCATGCCCTTGACCTTGAAAGAACTACTGAAGCTGTGGCCCGTGCCTTAATGCAGTTGCGTACCAAGATCTTGATTCTGCGCAATTGCCTGTTTCCGGACGCCTCGTTATCCCATCAGTTCAACGCACACATAAGTTAGCTGACTCCAAGCTTCATTTGGCTGCTGCATCAAGTTTTTGACGAGCCGATGAATGAGTTTGCAAGTTGCTACCGAGAGCGAAGGACTAGCACATGTTCGTAGATATGGAACATATGAAAAAGATCTTTTTTATATGAGAACTTGTAGAGGCATGTGCTCTTATATATGAAAAATTCTTATCCATGGATTTAAGTTTCACTGATACAAAAATGATTTGTAGGGGCGGCCTGATTTTTTTTCTAGAAACGGCACAAAAGGTCACCTGCACATACAAATAGAATGATCCTACTGGACCAATTCTCCTGCTCCTAGAAATCAATTTCCATGGACAGGCGATGGGGATCAGCACCTGAAAATGATCATTTCCAGTGGTGGGTCACCCAATTGCCTGTCCCCAAAACTGGTCACTATTTTCAAGCATGACCGTGGGATGACCCACACCTGAAAATTAATTTCCAGGAGCGGATGACGGGCTCACCCGCTCCTGCAAAGCATTCGCGAAGCTGGAAAAATCAAATGCAATGCGAGGCATTGATTGAAAAGAAGAAGCACATCATTTACTTTTTACTTCCGTCCAATTCCTTCTTTTATCTCTTCTCATACCTTATATCTTCTCAACCACGAGCCTAATCTAGACATCGAGTGGATCGAGGGAGGTGGAGGCCAGCCAATCGACGGAATGTGCCGCAGGGGCAAGAACTTGTTGGTGGCCTTCGTGTGAGCGATGGCGGCCATCCCCGACCTTAGCAGCGCATGGCTGGCATCAACTGGGGTGACAGCGAGCGGAGCCACCACTGTTGTCGTATGGATGACCTCAGCGTTGGTGGCGGCGGGCGGCCCTATCCACGGCTGTGTGCGACTAGCCATGGCTCTGTGTCCTCGCACGGTTGACGGGGAGCTAGCTGAGGAGGAGGCCATCGACGGCACCGCTAGTGGAGGATGGCGGGCACCAGGATGTGCGGCCCCTACGATAGGGCCTACAGTTGCGGCTCTATAGCATGGGCCCTGCTGTGGTAGCAGGCCCATTGTTGGCCATAAATGATAGGGTGTAGGTGCAGATCCAGCACGGGCTAGTTGCGGTGGCACGAGCTACGCTCAGACAGGGGGACCAGATGTCGTCTTTTTATTTTTTTAATCAATTTGCAGGCGGACCAGGTCATAGCCCGGCCCAGGAAGTGCCATTCCAGGATTGGACCAGGCCAAAGTCCAACTCTGGAAATCCATTTCCAGCACCAACGGCACGCCTTACTGCTAATGCCCTATTTCTTGCGGCCAAAAGCAGCAACGGGCCTAGGGGCCGCGCATAGAACCTCCAGGCGCCTGCGCCTACAAACCTTTTCTGGCATGTAGTGACTGTCCCAATATAAAGCACTCATCATACAAGTAGATCGATAATGCATCTCAAATTCAAGATCGTGTGGTGGAAAAAATGATTTTCAATGGATTTAAGTTTTTACATTTTTCATAGATGAGTAGAGTCATAAAGGCATAGACTGAGTTTGAGGAACTCTCAGCACGAATTCGTCCTTTATGATGGGTTTGCCACACGATGCGCTTAGTGCTCCTTCTTGTTCTCCTTGGCATCATACACTACAAGAAAAATGACCTTTGGTCCCTTGTCATTTAGTACCGGTTGTCTAAAACCCGGTACTAAAATAGCCACCGACCCATTTAGTACCGGTTTGTAACATTGTAAGCCTCGGAAACCTATTTAGTCCAGGTTTGTAACATAGACCGGTACTAAACGGCGCACGTTAGTACCGGTTTGTGTTACAATCCGGTACTAAAGTGGCGTGCCACTTTAGTCACGGTTTGTAACATAAACCGGTACTAACGTGCGCCGTTTAGTACCGGTTTGTGTTACAAACCGGGACTAAATGGGCCTCCATGGGTTACTTTAAAAGGAATGCATCTCCCACTCAATCACAAGTGATGCATAGGTGGGATGGTAAGGAAGCTACGCGCGAGGCCGGAGGTCGTGGGTTCGAATCCTCACGGCCGCGTTCGCGCATTTACTCGTGAAAAATACGCGTTGCGCATGTGCGGGCCTCCCAGCTCTTTCAAATATTTTTTCTTTTTTTTGGCGTAAGGTCGGTTAGTACCGGCTGGTGTTACCAGCCGGTACTAACGTGCACCGTTTATTACCGGTTGTGGAACCAGTACTAAACTACGAGACACTTTAGTCTCGAAAGTTTAGTACCGGTTCCACAACCGGTACTAAACGCGCCTTCCGGCCCGGTACTAAAAGTCGTTTCTGTAGTAGTGATACAGTGTAAAATTTGCACATCAGGATGCATTATCTGTCAGCTTTGTTTGGTAGTCAGATTTGTGTTTCCTTTTTGATGGAACATGGCCTGATTATTTCCCCAAATTTCACAAAAAGTATTCACCTAAACAACCGTGTCAGTTCATTTATTCTCTCTGTGCACGCGGTCCAATGCAAAAAAATTTCACCAAATTTCACTCATTTAAAATCGCCCATAGTGTTTTGTTTGGCTGAGGATATGCCAGCTCCTAATTAGAGAAGCATCACTTTGATAAAAAAATGCCATCGTGGAGCAGAGAGATAGTGGTGAACAAGTTGCACATCAATAACTGGGTAATGCAGGAAAGACTAACCCACGGGATTAGGGTACAAAGGGCAGTCTCTTTTCGCGGCAGACTCATCTCGTCACCACGTTTGGCCGGCTCGTTTGTGCATGGCAAGGCCAGGCCAAAGAGCAATCTCTCGTCAATGGATTTCGGCCGCTACCTTGCAAGTGGAGGCGAGCACAGAAAGGATGATCAAAGATTGAAATCTCCTCCAAAATATCGTGAAACAATGCTGTTTCTTTTTTTTGCGCTACATGAACGGCACCTGATACATAGGCAAAACGACATCTAATGTAGCAATTCTATCGTGTCCATTCAGGTCGCTGCCGCATCCTCCGTTACGGTAAAGCAGTCACTGCACGCGAGCATGCTGTGAGGAGGTGCTAGCGTCATTTGGCAGAATTTCCTTCCTTCCGGATGCCTCCTAACCCTTAAGATGAACGCACCATTGAGGGTTCTGTCAACTGACTTTCGGATGAACTCGGTAACTATTTTTCTCACTTTTTTTTAGTAGAGAAGTTTGCTGCTACTACATACCGAAAAACTTTTGTAGCTATGGCATATGTACCATGACCTTTTATATGACGAACTTTTAGAGGTCTGTGCGGCTAGCTATTCATCCAAGGAAATAATATAGCTTCCATTGATGGAGGCAAGCGGGACTTCGCTAGTCAGGGAGGGCATTTTTGTAGAATTGTAGAAATCACGATTTTTCATATTGGAGTCAACCCGTGCATTCGCACGGACGATGTATTGGAGCTCAAAAGAAGTAGATAACACTATATAATTAATTAGATTCATAACTAAATTATAGTACTCTAAAAATCTGGGAACATTATTCAGATATGACAATGACCCTTTATTGGACCTTATTCTAATGCCCCACGTGACGAAATATCCCATTATAAGAGGAAATATTCACTGAAGAAAAGGTCCCAGGTCAAAACCATGTTTTAAATCAGTTAGTAAACCTTCCAAACATGGATTCCATGCATGAAAGACCTGGTAACATCGATTCCAGCAGTTAAACATTTTAGTGAAGTCGACTGTTTCCTTCCCGCCTGGCCGCAGCTTGCTTCTTCCGCATCACAATTCACAACAACCTGCTGCGAGCCGTTCTGATCTCTACCATCACTCCATCGTCACCGTCACCAAACTTCTCCCCGTCGCCACTGCATCCCGCATGCTCCATCACCTGCTCCGCGCCCTTCTCTCGGCACTGAGATTCACCAAAACAAAGCTCCCTTCCTTGACCGGCCTCCTCAATCTGTGCTTGCTGGTACCGCATCTCGTCAACCGCGACAAGTTCTGGCCGTACTGGAACCATGGTGGCGTGTGGGGATTTAAAGCACTCAGAGGAGGTATCATCGAGCGCAGGTAAAAGAGGTGGCCGCATTCGTCACTGCTTCCGGCCTCCTTCCAGAATTGGTCTGCATGGATCTGACCGCTTCCTTTTTCTCCTTTGTTTTTGATCAATTTGAAGTAAAAGGGACACTATCATTTAACCAAACAGCTAGTTTACAAGTGAAAGAAGATCCAGAGGTTTTCTTGTGCACAAATATTTAAAACCGGAACCCATTTAACACGTGAAAAATCATGCAAAGTTGCCAAACAGTGCCAGACGGAGAAGATATCACTCTTTGTGAATCACCGTCGTATCTCCATCAGTTCGCCATGCATGAACAATGTTTTGAAGAAAGAACATGGACGTAAGGTTGGTGGAGCAATGAGTAGTGATTCATCTATGTCCTGATGTCTCCAAATCCTAATTCTTGAAAGCCTTTTGTATATGGTTATATAATTGTATGTAGTTATAAGGCATCAAGTGGTACGATGTTTTTATTGCTAGATGTTTATATAAGAGGAAAATTAAAGATATCCTCTGAGCATTGAAGCTATGGGTAGCGAGTTGGAACTATTCATTCCGGACTACCAGTGGCATTCATTATCCTGGTCAGCTTATATATATTTCGTGAGAATTTGTTTTGGGATAGTTGAAGTACGATCGTGAAACAATTATGGATGGGAATGCAATTCACAAAACGGCACCAGTTTCCTTTGGTGTTCGGGAAATAGCACTCTAAATGTATATATTTACAAAACAACACCGGTTTCATCAAAAGCACAATAAAATAGAACTTCATCTACTCCGTATCTAATTAGATCAAACTGCCCCTATTGCATTTTATTTAAACTACATTTAACTCTACACCATACTAAACCCTAAATTATAAAACCCTAAACTCTAGTCCCTGAACACTAAACTCTAAGCACAAACTTTAAACACTAAAACATAGAAATTCTAAACCCTAAAACCCTAAATCATAAGTTATATTTAACCCTTAATCTTAAAAACTCCAAACCCTAAATCCATAACCCTAAACTCTAATCAATATTTTAATCGTAGTGAAAACAAAGAGAAAAACAATTAAGACATGGAGCAAAATGAGTAGGAGTGTTGTTTTCTGAATTAGATGGGTAAGTAGTGCTATTTCATGAATATAGAGTTTTATAGGTGCTGTTTTTCGAGCATTATGGTTATGGAACACCTGCAATCACACACACCGCATCAGATCCACTACAGGAAATCCATGGATTTTTGACATTCTATTATGTCCTAATATATGGAATTTATGTCACAGAATAGGATTTATGACATCCAGGTGACGGAAATCTAAACGTCAAAAAGCCACCGTCATAAACTCATTATGTGACATCTGTATATATAATGTCACAATTCTATGAGCTTAGGTTTCGTGTCATATAATTGTGTGACATTAGATTTAATGTCATATATTAGGATTTATTTAACCGTTGCAGTGTCTGGGCTAAACTGTAACAGAATTGATAAACTGTCACAGTTTTTTTAGCTTATCTGGGCTTAGAGTAAAATGCTAACGTTTTCTGAAACCGTCGCTAGGATTCCGTCACGGAATAAATAGCATGTTGTAGTGGTGGCACAAACTGATTTTTTTTATTTTTTCTCTCCTTCTCTATTTTTGTTGTTTCCCTAATTTTTCTACACAATTTACATGACACAAGTTGATATTTTAAAAGATAAATAAATATTTTGTGACACAGAGTCTGTCATTGGTTGATGGCACTTATAAATTAGACTTTTTGACACAGAAAACGTCTGTGTGACATAGCAAATATGGTCATTGGATGAATTTTGACTACTTTGTATGACGTACAATCCTTTACTCGTGTATGCAGAAGCTACAGGATGGCCGTTCTGGCTTTGACCACTATAGTAATTTAAGGCTCTCGATGTGTGCAAAATCTTGGCCCTTTAGTACAGGATAGTAATTGCCTCAATGAAAGGACAAAAAAGTTTGAGCAATGCGTTTTTGGAGTCATTGAGCTATCCATACTCTCACCATTTATCCATTTGGAGTTTTTGGAACATGGTGAAGTCAATTATAGTGAACATATATATTGAAAAGATATCCAAGTCACCAATGTGCTAAGTTAGTCATTCAAGACGAAGAGTACACGCTTAAATGTTTATTGGTGATAGATTAGGTCTAGAGAGAAAAAGCAAAGTGTTAATGTCTTATACTCTTGAACTGAATAATCCTTGGTATATTGGCGCCTTGAACTGAATAATCATTTGGCTTGGTGTGGAACAAGATCGAAAGATTGTGTGTCGGAGATTAGGATAACTATGTATTGATGTGAGGTATTTCATTATAGTTTCAAACATTTTTTTTAGACAATTTGTCAGGCTAGATAATTTTGTTCATTGAACTCCTACTGAGAATGGCTTTATACCATCGGATATATAAGCGGAATGCAATCGACCTGCGTTTTGTTCCCCATTCACTGCCGCATCTCTCCCCTCGTTTCTTTTCCCGTATGTGTCACTCATCCCTGTACTTGCTCACTAATCAAAAACTCTGATCCATTTGTGTGAATTTTCCACAATTTTTCTATTGTTTACAATAACAGATCTACGAACAGAGTGCACTGCTGTGTGGCTGCAGCCCTTCTAGCAATGATGATTGCAGTCCTCATTCGTTATTCCCATTCTCTGTGGCTTCCTTGTTTTATATATATGGCTGGATCGGCGGATACTACCGATTGAGAAAGATCGACTGTGGCGGCTCTGATCTGTGGCCTTCGGGGCGAGGACAATCCTAGAAGCACCAACGTTGACGCTGGCATTCAGGTACTAGAACAAGTAACATGCTTTGCGTGTTCCATCATGACCGGAAGGAGGGTCCAAGAGAGATCACCGTGTCCTTGCTTTCTTACACATGATTAGATCCTAAAAACCTGTGCAGGTTTAGTCGTGCCGTTATTTACAGCATGGTGTGGAGATTCCAATGTCTGAAATTCTCACCAGGCATACACCCAATCTTTAGCTGGTTGAAGTTCATATGTTTGGTAATATAACATTGTGAGAATAGTGCAGTAAGAATTCAATTAAGCAGTGTATTGAAACAGATAATCAGCCTTGAAAGAACTCAATTACATCATAAGTTTCCTAACATTGAGGTATTGCTGAAAATCCAGATATTAGATTATAAATACACGCCGATCTTTCAATATAAGCAGAGTTAACGGCGTTTGATTGTGTATTTCAGCTGTTCCAAATATCACATTTCTAGTAAAAATCTGCTATGGCGAGGCTGCATCCTACTGGTAATTATATAACTTTGGTGTACATCCCAGATGAGATCTCAATTTAAGAAACTTCAGTTACTTCGAATATGTGACTAAACCATTTAGTGGGGTACCCAAAATTGTGAATTTGCTTATATGGTAACTTACTTATACTAGAAATAAAGAGAGGAACATGAGCCACCAAGTAGTGGAGAGTTGTGTTTTTTTCTAAATTGTGTCGTTATGATAATGTGCTGCTGATTCATAAATACAAACATGCCACCTGCATAGGATGGTGACAGAAATACAATGGAAGGATTACTATTATGCACATATCAAAAACTCAAAATATACACATATCAAAAAACATTATGCAGCTACCCAGCTACCTCTCCTGGAGATTCACGCAGAGAAGATGCGGGTGACTGTGCGAACTGATGTGCCTTTGTCAACATGCTGACGATGCGCACAACTTGCCCTAATAGCCGCCATTTTGATCAAGAGCTCTTAAAACGAACACAACGGCCAGGAAGATGCTCGGTTCAAGGAGGATGTTGCTCGTGTCCGATGTAGTAGCTGCTAGATTCATTAGGAAGTAGCATTTTCTACTTTCTTAATGCTTCCTAATCCCAATGTTCACGCGCTATCCAGGGCTCTGTCATCTTTGTTTTAGATGAGCTCACCAATAATTTATCTGGCTCTTGCTACTAGCCGACTATATCTGGACGAACTTAGTGTATTTGAGAATGTTTATATGAAAAACAGCCTTTTCAATATGCAAACTCATAGAAGCAAACTCATTGTTTGGTGCAAATTCACGTTCAGAAGGAAAATGTTTGGCTGACCAGGTAAGGGACCATACCGCAATCAGTACGAATGAAACTGCACGCTGTAGCTAGGTAACTTCCACCACTGCAATTAACATTTTTAGGGGTGGGGTGGGTTCTCATTGGCAGCGGAAGAACTCGTAGCATGGAAAGAAAAGAAGCCAAAATGGCGACAAGACTCTACAAAACAAACACACCAGGGCTTAAGGCCGTGTTTAGTTCCCGAAAAGATTTCGATGAAAAGATTTCGGGTTTTGATTTTACCGATTTAGGAGTAGTAAATGTAAACGAAAAATGTGGAAAGTTATATGGATAGGTTGGAAATCTTGAGACGAATCTAACGACGGTAATTAGAGGGTAATTAATTCATAATTAGCGGATGGTTACTGTAGCATTACTATTGCAAATCATGGATTAAGTAGGCTCATTAGATTCGTCTCGCGATTTTCAGTCTATCTATGTAACTTTTCACCTTTTTTGCCTACATTTAATACTCCATGCATCTAAGATTATCCTTTGATGTGATGGGTGAAAAGATTTCGTTTTGCAACTAAACAAGGGGTAAGGTTCAGTCGTGCATGGAAAGAAAAGAGGCAAAACGACAGTAATTATTCTTTTTTTTGACCAGTTGACACTAGTTATTCAAAGTTACAGGGAATCATTGATGCGACTCAATGACATTTGTTTGGTTGCTTGTTGCTGCCGATCTGGACGGGAGGCCGGTGATGCCAGCTTACATGCATATGCCGGCCAGAAAAAAATTCTAGTGGACGAAGGATGGCAGGGTGGGTTGTTGGATGGCGACAGCCGAGTGTCGCACGGCCTGGCTATGGGAGGTGAAGATGATGCTGAAGCTGCAGCCCAGACGTGCGGCGATCACAACCATATTAACATCAACAGCGAGTGGGGTGATGCTGCGTCCCAGGATTGAATGGTGCGCAATTGCTTCTTTCCCGACGCCTCCTAACCCGCTCAGTTCAATGCACGCATAAGTTAGCTGACTCCAGGCTTGATTTTGGTGTTACATCACTGAGAGTGAAGGACTAGCACATTTTCGTAGCTATGGAACATGGAAATAATCATTTATATATGAGAATTTTTAAAGGCATGGTGCCTATATATTTAAACATGCAGACAATGAGGGAGCCAGTTTTGGTAGGCTGAGGTCTTAATTTTGGATATATATATATGTGTGTTGTATGCACATAAGTTATTTTTGTTGTGGCAGCATATGTTGTTATCAGCTAAAGTATGGAAAATATATACAAGAATTTTGCTCCCGTGGCACCTTTCATGAAAACTACACGAATCTTAAAACATTCTAATTACTTGTCGGCGATGTAATTTACAAGTTTCCCTATATAAGCAAAATAAGTACTCCCTTTGTTCTCGAATATATGACGTTTAGGACAATCACTTTAGTTCATTTTTGAACTTATGAGCTTGTCGTGAACATCATATATTTAAGAACGGAGGTAGTGCAAGAATAATGCATCTCAAACTCTGGATCGTGCTGGAAAAAATCATTATCAATGGTTTTAAGTTTTATCATTTTCTTTGATGAGCAGGGCCAAATTTAGGCTGAGTTTCAGGAAGTCTCAGTATGGATTTATCTTTGTTGATGGGTTTGCCACACGATTTATCTTGGCAGTGTCAAGTTGTACCTCAAAATGCACTATCTGTCGGCTTCGGTAGTGGGATTCCCTGTTTATCAACATTCATCATTTGTGTTTTCTTTTTTAGATGGAACAGGAAGGAAAAGCCCCTATTGAATACATAGCGCCTAATCAGAGGAATAACCTGGTTCCAGAGCGTTGCATGCTGTTCCATGATCCTCTCACGGTTCTTGTTTTTGGTTTTGGGTTTGTGGCCACGTATGCATGGGCCTCGTAAATGTAGAGATAGCAAACACTCAGAAAGAGGTAGCAGCGCGTTAATGATGCAGCTGGAGGCTGGTGCCGTTGTAACATCCTGAATTAAAATAAACGCGGTAGGTTGACTAGGTTAATTAGTGTGGACAAAAAGTTGACATTTCTAAACCAAAACTCGTACGGACGATCGGTGACCGCAGCTGCGTAGAGCTTGTCGAAACGATTTGTTTGCCTACTAACACCTACGATTCATCTTGTTGATGAGTTTGCCATACGATGCTCCTCGCAATCCTTCTTGTTCTCCTTGACGTCATTGAAACCAACAGGGCCCCTTTAAGACATGTCTATAGGCGACCGAAATATCTGACCCTAAGGGAATGAAGCAACATCGGATAAATAGGTCAACACTAGTAGCTGAGGAAGTTGAAGGACTGGAATATCTGATCTTATAGGGCCTAAGAGCCATCGATAAATAGGTACGTACAAATCAGCTGAAGAAGAGAATACAAGTGACCTATTATCCGATCAAGAAATCTAAATACTGACCGTAATTAAACCGCAGCGCCGGTGACTGCGACGAGCGAGGATTGCCGCCGGCGACCGGTTTGCCAGGGTGGATGCTCCGGCCGCCGGCCATCGGCCAACGCGGCGGCTAGAGGATCACTGAACTGCAGGTGCTCGGATGAGTCGTGTTCAGATGGTTCCTGATGAGTTTGCTTCAGGCAGGAGGGGGATTAGTGATCTATCCTTTCGTGTGGCTGCTAGATTTCAAGCTTTCTCTTTCAGTTTCTGAACATCTGCTCTGTAGTTTGTTGCAGTTTCCGGTGGCAAGGTCCAGTTTATGGCTCTAGTTTGATCACTGATGTGATTTCCGTAATCCTTCATGTCACTTTCAGCTATTTTTTTTAGGAACATGTCACTTCAGCTGCTGTTTTCCTAACCTGTTTCTGCTGGCCAGTGTGATTACTGCTTCCAGTATAACAACCTGGCCTAGAGAGGGTGTCCAGGATGCCTTTGGGTATATGGGCTAAAATTTGCATGGGGTGCGTAGCAGGCCTGATTCCGGCCTTGGATGAATCTAGATGGGCCACAGAGCTCTGTTTTCTCCTCTTAACCATGCTGATGGTTCTAAAAAAAAAAAACCATGCTGATCGCCCATTCCCTTTACTCCGAAAAAACAAAAAAGATGCTGCCCTTCCTGAAAAAAGGGGGTCTAACTATAGCGCATAATTATAAGCTAGATCTTCAATAAAATTCTCTTAAAATGTTATTTGATTTGAAGTTCACAATAATATAAAAGGGTTGACGTTCAATGACTATAACTTACTAAATGGTTAGTGGAAGTGAGGGTGAATTCCCTCAGTGCCACAAGAATTAAACTCATTTCCTTTAGTGCTACAATTTTTTACAAAGTTCTCTCGGTGCCATAAAAGATTTAACTTTCCCTTCACTACCATTCCGTCAGGTTTTCCATCCATACACATTGTTAACTGATGTGTGAAATGACAAATTTGCCCCTGGTCCACCTGTCAGTGCCTCTCTTCCTTTCTTCTTCCTCCTTCCTCCGTTCTTCTCCACCAATGAAAGTGCCGTCCACCAAAATCATGCCGGCACTTGCAGTCCCGCCTCCAATCCTCCACGCCGCAGCCACCTCCTGCTCCGTCGACCACTCCTGCACACCGCAGCGACGTCCCAACGGTCCAGGGCGAGGAGATCGGGCGGGACGCGGGGGCTGGATACGCCATCCGCGGAGATCGGGCGGGAGCTAGATGCGCCATCCGCCGAGTCACAGGCTAGGAGAGTTTGGCGCCGCGGGGCGGAGGAAGGGCAGCTACGGTGGCGGTGCCATTCGCGAGCCTGATGAAGCTCCCGCGCTTGGGCGTCGCTGGCAGCAGCGCCAAGGTTCGTGCGTGGTTGAGGGCTGCAAAGGGACCGGTGGCATGACTCTTGCGAAGGAAAGGAGGGGTGGACTTGGTCGGCGGCCTTCCGCTTCCTGCTTTGCCGGCGCTACCTTCGTCCGCCCGCTCGTCAAGCACAGATATGGGCAAAGTAGAGAGCTGAGCACAAAGCACGCTGCCTCATGCTTGGCCAGCACTGCCTCCGTCCAATTGGATTTGGATTAGGCCTAATCCAAACCCGAGTCTTTTACGTGTATACCATTACAAAGGAAAAAGTCTATATCACCCCCCAACCTATGGGGGTGGACTACATAACCCCCAACCTATGAAATGGTCTATATCACCCCCTGAACTTTCAAAAACCAGTCAAATTACCCCCTAAAACAATTTTGAAAAATCATAGTAAATGATAGAAAAATCATAAAATGGAAAATCCAGTTGTGTTGAACTCCAAATGAGTAGATCTACACAGTGAACATATAATATGGTATGGTTTAGTACATTTTTTGTGTAGCTTTATATCTATGGTTTTTCTTCATAACTGTAAAAAATTGTACTATAACATACCACATTATATGTTCACTGTGTAGATCTGCTCATTTGGAGTCCAACACAATTGGATTTTCCATTTTATGATTTTTTTGTGATTTACTATGATTTTTCAAAATTGCTTTAGGGGGTAATTTGACCGGTTTTCGAAAGTTCAGGGGGGTGATATAGACCGTTTCATAGGTTGGGGGTTATGTAGTCCACCCCCATAGGTGGGGGGTGATGTAGACTTTTTCCCATTACAAAAGTTGGCGTTTACGCGCGTGCCACTAAAAAGTTTGTAGACATGTGTATATACCCGTGTACCATTTTGGACGAAAGGAGGGCTAACAGAGGTGAGAAAAGACGGTTTTGCCCTTCTGTGGGTCCGCTTGTCATCACTGACCTTCCTCTCTTCTTTGCTCGTGGAGTCCAGACATGACTGGCACCTAGTGCACAGAGAGACGGGTGGCGCGGAGCTTGGCGGCGGGCGTGCGCGCGTCGAGGCCGCAGCACCTGGAGGCGGCGCGGCACCTAGCCCTCCACATTCAAAGTTCAGAGTTTTCTTTGTTTTTCCCAAGTTCAGAGTTCTAATTTCGGAAACCTTTGATCTTTGGAACAAACCTCCTATATATTGTTTGTAGCTGGTTGTTACAGATTCGATTTTGATTAAAGGATCCTAACAAATTGAAATTGGAGTTTGATTTGGACGAATTTCATCAAGGAAGGGACTGTATTTTTGTGCATTTAGACCAGCATCATGGCACTGGCAGCACCAGCAGCTTGCCTGCTTGTTTCCAAATTCCACCGCGCGTCGTGCATCCAGCTTGCCCCGTGGCTAAATAGATCGGGTCACTAGTAAATCGAGCACTAAATCCTCATTTAGTTCGACGTCGGCGACGGATCACGGATGAGGCAGCCAGCAGCATGGGTCCTCGCCTCCTCAACTTGCAGTAGATGGTGTTTTTGGTGAGCTTCGATTTGGCACTTGTGATGTTAGTAGCTGCCGAGCCCTTCTCGGCTTCTCCTTCTTCGCGGCGGCGCAAGCCTCCAATTTCTTCTCCGTGGCGCCGGGCGGCGGAAACCCAGCAGCTCCTGTCAGGTCCATCTTGTCTGGGAGCAGTTCGGACTTCGGAGCGCACAGCCAGATGAAGATAGGGTCAGGGGCACAATGGACATTTCCTTAAGGCCTTGTTCGGTTGGGCCAGGATAGCCCGGGATCACGGCCAGATCCACGGGAACCACCCCGGCGTGTGTCAAATACCGGCCTGCGATGGAAATGTTGTTCGTTTAGCCCACACGTGTATTCAGCCCAAGCCCAATCCCCGCGGAAACCCTCAATCCCGGTCTGGAATCGACCCACGAGTCCACAGCCGTGGAACTCATCCCGACCAGACAGATCGCCAGGTTCTCGGGTGTGGAGGCGGCGACGCGATTGAGAGGCGGTGACGACGGCGACGCAAGGATCCTTCCGCCGCCGGCCGCCCTCTTCACCGGCGACCTTTTCGCCGGTTAGCTCGTCCTTCCCTTCCTTCCCTGCTCCTCTCCGGTGTCCGTGTCTTAGGGTTCGGATTCTTGGGTTCTTGCCTGCGATGGCCGCGGCCGCACGAAGGTGGCAACCCACGCATCCGTGCCAAGGCGTGACGCGGAGGTGCCTCTCGGGAGCCGGGGCTTCATCCTTCTCTGTGTTTGCTCTGCCCGGCACGTTGTTCCCCAGCCGGCGGCCCCGCCCGTGTGTTGATCTGCTCTGCCTGCCGGTCGTCTGGGCTCCAATCCAACCCGGGCACACCACACGCTACTTGCCCCTGACCTTGTTTGCCATTGCTAAACTGAACATTCAAATGCCCTTGTGTTGGATCAGATCGCAGCTTTAGCATGTGTGATGGTCGTGCTCCATTGCTGTGTGGTAGGGCATGGCATGTAACTTGAGTCTTTTTGAATATTTTCTTGAGTGATAAAATTCTGTAGATTTGGTCATTGAACATATGATTAGAGTTTGCAACTGTTGATTGATATTATCTGATAGGCACCTACCATCTTTAAAAGAACAAAGTGGATGTCGTACTACTGCATGGCCAAGTGGATTTGATTAGCTGCTTGAGCATCAAGACTAGACTTATGTTTTCAGTAAGTTGTTGATTTACTTCTCAAGAGTTGTGCTTCAGAGGAGCCGATGTAGGGGAGGGGTTAGAGAATTAAGTGCTTCAGGAAAGGAAGGGCCATGAACATTTGTCCTATATGTTTTTGTTTTTCTATTCGATATGCATAATTCAAATCTCCAAGCTTGTGTTTTTTCAGCAAAATTTAATTTAGGTAACTTGAGCAAGTTCGCTTTTGGTTCACTGAAAGGATGTCTTGTTACTGAAATAAACTTCTCATGCCTTGTTCCTGTCCTAAATATTTTGATCGGTAGACAGGTCTTTGGAGTTGCTGTCACTAACAGGGGCAGAGCCAGGATCGGATTATAGGGGGCTGAACAGTAAACATTTTTTTATTGTACAGTAAACATTGTTGTGAGCGTAATCAACAATCAGGTGTATCTGCATGCCCAACTTGCCAGACGCCAGGGAAAAAGACATGGGCCTTAGTAGGAACTAGGCAATGGGCCAGACTCATTTGATAGCCCAATGTACTGTGTGCCTCTCTTTGCAGCCCGTTTCTCTTTCGTAAAGGCAGACAGACACCCTTCTTCAAGCTCCAGACATCAGACAACCTCCATCCATGGCAGAAAAACTCAAGGGGGGCTCCAGCCCACCCAGCCCCCCAGCCCCCCCCCCCCCCCCCCCCTGGATCCGCCACTGGTCACTAAGTAATTGACTTTGGAGCAATATTTACTTGTATGTTTGGAGTTGCTATGTTGGTAGACAGGTCTTTGGAGTTGCTGTCTTGGTTGGTTGGTAGACAGCAAGAATCTGAAGCCAAATATTAATTGACTTTGGAGTTGTAGTGATAAATTTATAGCAGCTGGTGAAATGTTGTTCCAGTAATGAATATGTTTCGGCCAGTACCTGCTTGAAATGATGGCAATTGAAATACTTAGGTCTTGTTATATCTATTTAGATATTCAGACTTTTATAAAGTGATATAAAGAAACGGACTGAACTTGGTGTTAGTCTTGACCATTATTTATTAGTAACTAGCCTTCATATTCTGAAGTTCCAGCAATGATTTTGGATTCGCTCTGTCCATCTATAGATATTACTGTAACATTTTTTTCTGAAATTATTATGAGATTCAGTAGGCTCTCTCATATGTGATGGTTAGCTGCATTACATTACTTTTTGTTGTAGTCATCCTCTTCCTATGTAAGTTTAAATAGATGAAACAATCAATCCTGAAACCAGATCTTGTCTCTCTCAGTTAGTCTATCCTGGAAAGTTTATAATACTGAATCACTTTTTTGTTCTTTGCAGATTGTACCTGCACCGATTAGAGTTGGAGAAGATCAACGCCACCATCCTATAAAATTATGTTTTGTCAAGAGTGTTGATGCACATGGTTCAAGCTTATTATTTATGTCATAACAATTTTGGAGACTTGTAGAGTTGTAGTTGACTTGTGAGAACTAAAGCAAACCATTTGTTGTGGTCTGAAGATTTGTTGTTATTTATGCACACCACCGGGCATGTTGATGGAGCCATCAGATATTGCAAGAGCTTTTAGATTAACTAGCTTGGATAGAATTCCAGATGCTTAGACTGTACTCAGTCAACTTGCATGGAGCCATGGACTATACTGCTGAGTACCTGATGTACTTGATGCAATTGACAGAGCGGGATATGGTTTAGTTATTATAAGCTCAGATTGATGTATGGAATTGTTCTTGTTTTCGTTAGTGTACCACTCATTTGCTACACAACATGTCTCACTGTTCAGGCATCATGTGTCCTTTTGTTCCCAAGTCTGAACCTCTGTCACTTGCTTCTAGCCGATTTACTTCAGCAAGCGCATACAAACAGATGAACTATATTTACTATCAAAGTTAATGTGCAGCAAGGCCGGTAATGACACCACACAGGTATCAATCCACTCCTACCGAATAGGAAATGAAGGCTGGAATTAGTGGTGGATTAAACCCAACGTGTATTGGGTGGTACCAAGTGGATCAACTAAATCCCGGTGGGGAATGAAATACCCTCTGGAACATATACATGCCTACCGAACAAGGCCTAAGTGGGTCCCACCCGTCAGGGCTAAAATCTAACAGAAGGTGGACGGAATGGTACGTAGGTAAAAAAAGTTCGGACGATGGTATACAGGTGTATGCGAACTTTTTAATGGCACACGCGTAAACACCAACTTTTGTAATGGTATACACGTAAAAGACTCTCCAAACCCAGGTCTAGGGAGGGGGTACACCGGGAGCTGTTCACCGGGGTGAAGGGGCTGGCTTGGGAGACGAGAAAGATGCATGCAGCGGGCAACTCTTCTAAAGAAAAAAATGCACGACGAGCAAGGCAACTGATGGGTGGGTCCCACATGGAAGGGAGGGGTGGGTCCCGCATGGAAGGGAGAGGAGGTGAGGGTAATCTGGTCTTTTCCATGGCTACTTAACACCCGCTTGAGGCTTTTTTGGACAGAAATGGCAGTGAAGGGAAAAGCTAGAACTTTCGTGACACTGAAGAAACTTTGTAAAAATTTATGGCGCTGAGGGGAGTGTGTCTAATTCTTATGCCAGTGAGGGAATTCACCCTACAAACCCTTAGCCAGTAGCATTTGCCTTCAAGCCTCAACCCTCAACTGCTCAATTGGTCTCAGCCTCACTCAGCTGTTGCACACAGGAATAGCAAACAAGCCTATGGCCCATTACGGAATAACAAACGAGCCCACAACCCACACACATCGCTGGACGCTGGTGAAGCGAGCAATGGGAGGAGAAGATGCATCCCGTGTATTTTTTTTAAAAAAAGACCAAATTAGTATAAACAAAGTCCGGATAACCTCTTAAAATATGTTTTGGTTCAATTTACCCCTTAATGCAATTTTTATTTTTTGTTTCTCCATGTACAAGTGGAATTTTGAGTTCAAATTTTACGAGATGATAACAGACATTATAACACATGTTAGAAAAATGCATCATAATTTTTTATAGTTATTTTCGTGTGGTAGGATATTTACTAATAAATTAATCATTGAGATACAAAATTATATGAAAAATAATGACAAAAAATTAAAATATATTTTTCTGACATACATCGTAATGTCCACTACCACCCTGTAAAATTTAAACTCAAGATTACACTTATGCATGGAAAAACAAAAAGACAAATTATATTAGTGGATAATTTGAACCAAATGTCATAGTTTAGGGGGTTATCTAAACTTTGCTTATACTCAAGGGCAGTAATTTAGACTTTTTCCTTTTTCTTAAAGAAAAGGAGTTCGATTTAGACTCGTCCTAGTGGTGACGTGGTGAGCTCTGCTGGCAGCTTGTCGGCACTCTAGTCACAGAAATTATTCGGCAGATCTTGACCAAAATTGATAGGCTGATGCTGACATTTGGCATGGTAGCAAACTAGCAATAATATGAGCAAACTGTCTGTCAAGATATTATGAAGATATGCTATAAAAGCACTTAATACTCTCTCTCTCATTTTCATGGATAGAAAAAAGGACACTAGAAGTTTTTTTTTTCTTTTGGATATTTTGTATAGGAAAGCACGCATTCATGAATGAACTTTTACAAAAACTTTCTACTACACCATAATCATGCGAATGGAACCTTGTCAGGGGCAGATCCAGCACCGGGTCGCCCGGGGCTAGAGCCCCTCCTACTGTTGCCAGAACCATGGAGCCCCTCCTAAGCCCCCCTTTCAAATTTATGGACATGAAGGCTTGGAAGGAGGGTCTAGAGGTGGAAGATGAAGGAAACAAGCCCCTCTTAATCCGATCCGCCACTGAACCTTGTGGGTTATATATGATGATTGTTGCCTCCCTATTTCATGCTAAAGCTGCCATCATGTTGGAATTCAAACACCAGCAGCTCCTAGTGGCACATCTGAGTCTTATATGAAAAGTGCCATCATGATGCAGCTAACTCAAGAAACTCAAGCAAACTTTTGTTGAAATGGACCGCTTCCATCTCGCACACAAACATATATAAAAGAAAACAACACTAAGGTCCCTGTCACGCACAATCAACTGTTCAGCACACACATGGTGCAATCATAATGCGCATACCCAGATCCGTGCTGGCCTTGTCGGTGACACAACACAAACAAATGGAATACATATATTTTTTCAAACGAAAAGGAATACATATATTGATGGCTAATAAGTAGATTTACATCGCTGGGAGGATTGACGCACTCCCAGCAACTCTGCTACTGTAGCATTTTTTTAGTTTTTTTGTTTCACTTTTTTTTCTTTTTTTCTGAGCACTATTTTTGTTTCTAAAAAAATTAATAGAAACAATAAGTATATCTATGTCACTAAATTTTTTTGGCACAAGAGCACTATTTCGATTTTGTCTCAAAAAAAGTAAATCTATGTCACTAAAAGAAAACTTGTCCACCTAGAGTCGATGCATCCTCACTTGCCACGTCATTCTAGACTTTAAACGTTGCTCTTTCATATGAGCATCACGTATGCTGGTATCTCGGCATTGTCTTTAGAAGAAATAGGTACATCCATGTCATCGAAACAAAGCGAACCCACTAAGAGTTGGTGCGTCCTCGCTTGCCACGTTGTTCTAGGCTTCTAGTGTTGCGCTATTACGCAATTGCTCGGTCACCATGTATTAATATTTTTATTGTTGGCACATAAAAATGTGTTGCCCCTTGCACATTGGAAAGCCATCACTGCCTCCCCACGGAGTTGAGAACATGACACAAACATTGCGCTACTCAGCTACTCACTCAATTCCTCCCTCATGTGTCAACTCGCCTTCTCTATCCTCCGTTGAGCCCTTACTCGGATCAGAGGTGGTGTCACTGCAGTGGAAGAAGGCACGCACCACCCTTCTCGTGCTCATCAACTTCACGTGTGAAGCCCACTGCCACTGTTTTTGGGAGGACGCGTTCGCTAGACCGTAGTTCTTACTCTCAGGTTGTCCTCTCCGTTCTCTTTGTTGCTGCCGGCTAGCCACCAATGTCACAATGCGTCGTTCCGGTCCTCTATTTTCAGAAACTCTAGCGCAACAATAGAAGAAGGCCTTGATAGGTGCGCATTTTCGAGAACATCTGCGTTGCCGCCATCTGAACTTGGCAAGGGGTCATGCCCGAATGAACCATCACTATCCAGGACTGCTATTTTGTGCCTACCTTGTGGGCATATTACCTACTACATTCGATAGCCTAAGATTCTTTCATGTATGTTGCAGTTGATCACCAAGACTAAATAATATAGAGAATCTAGAATCACCCGTATAATGACAAGTTATTATATATGTGTACATATCTATAACAGGCGCGGTGTTAGCGCGCAATCCTTCTTAGTAATATATGTGCATGGATGGTCATGAGTCAGGTAAGGACACACATTTGTCAAAATATGCCTTCATTTTTGTCCACCAAACCATGCTACAATGTCAGGCTTTATGGCCAAACAGCAGGCTAAGCTAAGATAAGATAAGGATTTCCTGCGCTAGGATCCATGGGCCATGATGATTGATTGACAGAATGTCCTAAATTAATTATGCTCTTCCTTGTTCCTCTTTCTTGGATCACACTACTGTCAATCAAGTGCAATGATATATTTGATCTAGGGATTAACAAAGAACTATCATCATAAGCAGCAGATGTTTGAAATAACGATACTAAATATTATCTGATGGTAACTCTGTTATGAATTATACTAAAATAAAAAAAGTCAATTGCTTATTAATCATCCAAAACTGCATTCATCCAGCAGAAGCCACACCTGTCTGGTTTCGAATTTATAAGCAGTTCACATCTCATAAAATTACCAACCCTCATAAATTATAACTGTCCTCTTGTAATTCCGTCCCAAACCTAGTTGTTTAATTTAAAAGTTATAGGAGTTAACCAAGAAGAAGGGAAAAAAACACTAGTTGTAGGTGGCCGCCGGCCGACCTACACAAAACCACCCCAGCGACACTAGTGCATGAGACAAGCACAACTGTACAAACGTACATCCTGTACCTATTTACAGTTTTGCCCTTTCTCCTCCACTGGGACCCACATGCCAGCCAGTACTAATTACTCTGCTTCGTCGCGCCACTCTGCTTCTCCCCCACTGGGACTCCACTCTGCAGCAGCTCTATCGGTCTCCACCCGCCATGGCCAGGCCGCTACGTTCCTTCTGTCTCCACCGGATCAGGTCCGGCGGCGGCTGCGCGGCGCCCACCGCCGCGCCGCCGTCGATATGCGGCGCCAAGGAGGAGCAGGCCGATTCCGGCGACGGTGACGGCAAGTCGTCGGTGAAAGACGCGAAGGAAGAAGAAGAAGACGAGGAGGAGGCGAAGAAGAAGAAGAAGGGCGGCGGCAACGAGGCCTCCGCCGCCGCCGCCATCGTGGTGGGGAGGAAGGTGATGGTGGCGGCGGACGGCGGCAGCGAGGAGGCCCGGACGGCGCTGCAGTGGGCGCTGTCGCACGCCGTCCGCCCATGCGACACGCTCGTCCTGCTCGACGTCGCCAGGGGAGGCGGCGGCGGCAATGGCAAGAACAGTGCGTAAGCCTGCATAATCAACTACATACATCGCTATGATCGATCGTGATCTTAAGTTGCGTGTTTGTTGCAAACTGAGTAAGATTTGGTTGTCTTGTTTGGTTGATCATTTCCCTTTCGTTTATTAGGACGCGATCCAAGAGGGTGTCAGCATCTGGAGGCGATGAGGAGCATCTGCCAGGCCAAGAGACCAGAGGTAACTACAAACTACAATCAAATATGAAACATTATTTAGCTTTATTTGGGCACGGGCGTGCTAATCTTCTTTGTATCGTTATAATCTCTCTTCCGTTGAGTAAGATTATGTAGACACAAAGTTTTTTCTTTTTCAAAACAAACAAACACAAAGATCTATGGAAAATGAGGTTATTGGTTACTTTTATTTCCAGTGTTTGTTCTGGCTAATTTTAGTCACTATTTTTTTTTTCGGGCCAATTTGGTTTCCAATTTGTTGGTTTTGGCTCTGTTCGAGTAAAGTCTGAATCTGCTATAAGGTGTCCTTCATTGAGAAATAACATTTGGCAACAATCTATATAAGCAAGCTACAATGTAAGGGAACACTAATTGCAGCATCTAAGAACTACTAACCAATTGGGGCATCAAGCCTAAGAAGAGTGGCGTTGATGCTGCCAGTCTAGAACTGATATGCATTTATTAATACAACAGTGATGGTCTATAAAGAGGAGTCCTTGATCTGATGCCATCCATAGCTCTTTACTATACACATGGTCCTCCAAAATAATTGACATCTTTTGGGCTGGTACAACGAGTATCTGTTGAACTTATCATCTCGCCCTGCTGTGTGCTCTTTGGTGCAAGTAACAGAATCCAATGAAGTAATGTAGAATAGAAGGATCATGTTGTTCATAAACTTTCCCTCTGCTGCAAAAACTGGAGGAGCAAACGGAAAGCGACATAGTATATAGACGGTTAATCACATCCCCTAAACTGGCTGAATGGAAAGTCTAGCATGTGTCCTGTCCTACAATAACAAGCAGCCCTTAATGTTCACTGGTTCGTGCATTTCACGAAAACGTCCCAGGATGTCCCTTGTGCAGTTCTGCTGTTGGAATAATAACATGGAGTGACACCACAAACCTCCGATCCGGGATGAACGAATTGTAAAAACTCTTTGCCGACACCTTTTGCGACATTGAACTAAGAACTATACAGTAGATGCATATAATCAGACAAAAACAGTTCCATGGCTAGTTAAATCTTGCGAGACAGCATATCCTTGAAACAAAAGCATCCTATATATCAAAACAGTACTAAAATGAGGGCCCCGTTTACTGTCAGATCAAAGGAAAAAGATGCCGGGCAGTAGAGAGAGCTGCTGCAATTGCAAGCAAAGATCGCAACTGACAGCGGGGGTGGGGGCATGTGGCTGGGCATCATCAAAGGGTACATCCATGTCTCCAAGCAGACAGGATCATGGCCCTCCATTTCCAGCTTTGACTTTGGTGCCTTACGCTGTGCCCATGCGGCCATGCCAATTAAGCTGATGCAAAGTCCTTCCAAGAGAAGGCCCTAGTGATCAATAATTAGCCTTAATTACGTGCCATGTTTCAATTTGATCCAAGCAAATCGGTTTTATAATTTTCAAAAGATTTCTTTTTTTTAATGATCTATCAGGTGTGCGTGGAGTTCTGTGTGGTGGAGGGGAAGGACCGTGGCCCGGCGATCGTGGAGGCGGCGAGGAAACAGGGCGTGTCGCTCCTAGTAGTCGGCCAGAAGAAGCGTTCCGTCACGTGGCGGCTGCTGTCCATGTGGATGGCCGGCGTCAAGGGCGCGGCCGCCGGAGGCGGTGGCAGCGCCGCCGACTACTGCGTGCAGCACGCGGCGTGCATGGCGCTCGCCGTCCGGCGGAAGAGCCGGCGAGGCGGCGGATACCTCATCACAACCAGGAGGCAGAGGGATTTCTGGCTCCTGGCATGAGGTCTTGAGCTCCTCTCAAGAGTTTTAGGTGGGTGTGTGACTAGGTGGTGTAGAGCAGGGGAAGTACTGAAGCTTATAGATAGGGAATAATGATGGTGATTGGTGTTGGCTTATAATGGCTTGGTTTTGCTTGTTGCTGCACTGCTGAACTTACATGGGATTGTGGAAGGCAAGATTGGATTGTTGATGGTTTGCATCTTGCAACAAGAGTTGAAAGTTTATGGAACCAATAAGCAAATTAGAAGCGGAGGAATGATGGAATATATAGGTACTTTCTTCGTGAATAGATTGCTAATAAACAGCTCAAGAATCAAGTCAAATTTGCATGGTACATGATGGAACACAAATAATCTGCCATCTAACAGACGATCCAAGTAAAATTTACATTGTTTGACTTAAGAAAACATGTTACATTACTGTCAGACTAAACTAATATCCCGCAGAAAAATATCGACAAATCAAACATGATTCTTGCAGACGCCTCTCGAGAATGATAATAAATAGGCAGGTGATTCACTAGCGCCCCCAGCTAACCGCGATTGTGTTGTTCCATGAGCAAGGGAAGGAGTAGGGGAGAAAAAAGGAGAGAAAAGAACACAAACAACACGACTGTGCAGCGTGCATGATCATAGCAGCAGTCAAACTGCATCGCTCTCCTGGAGTTATATACAGGTAAACACGGCATCGCTCTAACCTCACGCTCCATTATACAAAACCTGAGAGGTGAACATGCTGCTCCAGGCCTGTGGTCTAGGAAGACGGGGCAGATTCTAGGAGGCGGTACATTGTGATCTCTTGCTGCTTGAAGTACCTTCGGTCCTCCTCATCCACAAGGACCAGATTCAGGTAATACTTGACACTGAATTTGTTGTTTATGTTGCGGTAAGTCGGGGTCAGCTCATAAGGCGTCAGGAATAGCCTCACTGGAATAGATTCACCTGCAAGCACAATTTGATTAGCTATGCAGGGGAATAACATCAACATCCTTGGAAAATGCTATAGCCTAGCTTCGATAGGATGGAATTTGGCTGAATCCTAGTTCCATCCACGTGTAATTCAAGGATGGACACTCCATGCTCAACTCACCAAATTGATTTCCTACAGGGGCAAAGCAAGCAAGCAGCAACCACCCTGACAAGATTCAGGCTTCGAACCATAGGTGGCGTTGGACAATTACAGATCATGATAGTAAACATCTGAAGAAAAGGTTGTTACTTTAGGCATCATGGTCCTTTTGCCATGATTAGCATCCATACAGCTGGTACTAGTTCAATTGCACGCCGGACCAACTTCTATGGTTCGCAGCAAAAAGACAAAAGTCCATACAAGGGACAACTAATTTCCTTTTTTCCCTTTAAATGCTAATTAAGAAATTTAGAGTTATCAGTGACCACGATTTATAACTCCCATGAGCACCAACAGTTAACTCAAATGAACTGGTTTCTGTCAGCGTTTCATACAGTTTTGAAATTGCAAACAAGTTAGTTCCTTTAATGTCTAGGCACATTATTGCTTTAAACATTTGAGATGTTGAAAGCCACAGGTGAAAAAGAGTGCAGCCATGAGTTCAATGAATGGGTATGAATGCTTTACAACAATAAAGCACACTCACTGCACTGTAAAGTGGCAAATCATACCTCTGACAGGAGCACCATCCATCAGCTCAAACTTAGCAAGAGTTTCCGTTTCAACATATGTGTTAGAGCCTGATCCTGTTGACTCCCTACGCCGAATCTCCAGCTCCATATTTTTTATTTTTATTCTGACAAGAAGGAAGTATATCTTCCCAATAATCACATCATTGAGATGGTACCTAAAAAATACAAATGTGAATAATATGCAGGGTTCCATAGTGATAAGCTTAACGAAAGAGACAAACAGATAGGCACCACATGCCAATCATCTTACTTGCTTTTGCTGTACTCAAACTCAATATGTAAGCAATCCTCAATTCCTACTTCCATCTGAAAAAGGAAAATTCAGCAACATGAATTTCATAATGAAATGTACAATCATCTATGTTTTTCGAAAGATCATTCTTAGTTTAACCACTTTAAATAGCAAAAGGCATGCAATGCAATTAAGTATAGCTGAATAGAGCGGTACAGAAATAAATTATTAACTAGCTCTCCAGGACATGCCATTAAAGAAGGTGTGAAGTAACTCTAATAAACTGCATTCCATCAGGCTATATAAATTTTGGTGCAATCAGCTTATAAATGAAAACCATCAACACAACATTCTTCCCCCAAATGTATTATTGCTTATTTGAATTATAACATAACCCTCAGAATAGACAGGCATATTTTGGAATATTACTACTTAAGAATAGTAGTGAAGGTCAGGACACTCCAAGGCTTTTATTCGGTCATCCAAACCACTTCTCTTCACCTTCCTATCTATAAACTTCAATTATGTCAGACTGGTGGTAGCATATCAAATCAGTACTTGAGTTCAAGATCTGTTTTTTCCGCAGAAAGAAAGGACTCAGGTGGAAAACCATCTAATTCATCTCTCCCCTTGTTTTCAGAATAATTAAAACTGATATTTCAAGATTCAATACATGGACCATGTTTGATGTAAAAAAAAATATCCATTCGTAAGAGATGGGGATAATCAAAGTGGCCAGATTTTTCAGTTATCAGGCAAAAACAGAAAGACCAGGCTCCACAGGTTTCTAGAATCTGATAAGCTAACATGAACTATGAAGAGAAATTTGGTAAACATTGCTAAGGACAGAGACACCTACAATGACAATTTGAGAGACTCTACCAGCATAATATGACACAGTCAAGTTATATCCTAAGTTACTAAAGTATCTTACAACCATCAAATTTTAAAAATAAGCTTCTGTTAGTAAGAAATTCAGAACTCACCTTAATACTGTTATTGATTGTAGGGACAGGGGAGTAGTTTCGTACCTGCCAGAAAAGTAGGAAAATGAATCATTATTCTGAAGAAAAACTATGCAATCTGCTAGAACACGTGAAAATTAATAAATATGTTATTTTGAATGTGTTAGTTCATGTCAATGATGGCAAAATTAAACGGAGCAAATATATTGCAGAGTGATAAATATATTAAAAATCTGGTGAAATTATTTCAAAATATTGTTATGAAGTCTATGGTTCTACAGCTTTCATCTAGGTAGTGTAAAGACAATGGTGATTATCAACTTACACAGAAATCTCGGTATTCCACAATATTCCCAACATAGTTTCTGCCAATAGTCACCTTCAAAATGTACCTGCAAGCACATCAAATTATCATGAAATTACAGGACATTTCAAACAAGTGAAATACTGTAAGAGGTCAGGCGCTTAAGTGTACACGTTATGGTTAACAATTGATTTTGCTTGAGCCAAAACGGAAATGAATGAGTTTGGGAAATATGATAGTTTACTCTCAAATTTAGTTGCCAAATAATGATAGGATACTATACTTGTACTTTGCTATAGCCTAAAATTTTACACAGGAGGATATATGTGCTAAAACAGTGAGCTGATCATGCATTCTTGTCATACAGAGTCAGGAACTAATCAATGGAACTACAGAAATGATGACATCCTATGCCAAGTCTGTACAGGCACTTAAAGATGTCTTCAGCATCATATTTTGTATGAAGCTTCCAAGCATTCCAATTCATTATAGTTAGTATAAAGTAGATATCAGACATTGTGACACACAAGGTTGCAGATTCACAATCCTGATAGTAACTGGTCTTTCAGTGGGTACTGGGAAATTAAATCTTGGCATTGTAATATTCAAATCTAAATTTATAAAGCTGATTTGACAGTATTTAACCAGAACCAATTTGAAAGTACAATTAAATTCAACACTTCAAGCTTTGCGCGGAGATGAATTGGTACCAACCATGCCCCCCAGGGATTTTGCAAAGCCAAAAATCGGATATAATAGCAGTAAAAATTTAAGGATGCAAAACAAAACATAATATGAGTGCTGATCTAAATCATAGCATTTGCTTACCTCAGTCTGACATTTGTCCCATTGTAAGACTCATATGGCATTTCAACAGTCGAAAACTCAAACGGATACGCCTTTCTTTCATAGATTTCACCAGGAACATCTAACTCACGTACTGCACAGATAAAGAGTGTAATTCAAGTCATAACAGCTTCTCACATAATAATAATAGTAATAACGTGTATACAGAGAAAGCATAAGCAGTAATAACTTGACCAATTCACTACTAGTAGAATAACAAGTTCAGGAGACCCATTTGCCAAATCTTAGTTGCTAACCCAGGCTTCTAGTCTAGTCAGGTGACTTAATTTACATCAGCAGTCAAACTAAAAGAAGAGATAAGGCAAACAGTAAGGACAACTGATACTGAGTTGATGAATATTAAAAAATAGCCAAATATGGACATATGGTACAACAAAAGGCATAATGATTAGAACAGTTGCGTATTTTTGGCTTTTCAAAGCTTGCATCATGCCTTTCTTGCGTATTTTGGTTTTTCAAAGCTTGCATCATGCCCTGTTTTGTGCCTTCTCGGTCTTGCTTGAGGAGTTTACTGACTGAGACTTATTCCATGAGGTTATTGCAAGGCCTGGTAAATGGTAATACCAGACTCAGTGGTTTTCATTTGTTTCTCATGTTATCTTTGTAAACCTGGATCTGTAAAGCTTTCATAAAGCTTCACTTTGCTTTATTCTTTTTATTAAAAAAATCACATGTTTAACCGTTTGAATAACATACCAAGATAATGGTACAGTAGAACTTGAATGTCACCATGCTTAGGAACTAAGGATGACAACAAGAGGATTTGGCAGGGATAATGGTTATTAAGTTTTTAATTCTTGAACACGCAGGAGGGCTGCACATCATTATATTAATAATTATTAACTAGCCTATGCTCTCAGACTTCTAACATGAAAGAAAACGGTCACAAATCCAGACATTGCAAACATCCACTGTAGGAGGTACTGGCATATCATACACCAGAAACTCACCTAACGAAGTGAAGTCGTAGAAGTTCCCTCGGTCAAAATACAGCTCTGTAAAAGAAATGGTCATCCATTGTAAATATCAGGATCTAGGAGGACCAAAAGTAGAAACATTAAACGGGAAGTAATTTCTTAAATTGACAGTGGAAATTTTATATTCATAAATGCACAAATGTTTCGTATAATGGTACTTTTATCAGGACAGAAGCCATATTTATGTGAAATATGTCCAGAAAAATTGAAGACTGTAACTGGCCATCTAAACAAAACTGTATAGAGGAACATTTCAGCAACAATAAATATAACAGCAACCCTGCAGAAAATATTAGAAACAACAACCATCTTAAAGCAACATAGCAAGACGGATATGAACTACCAGTGCAAGAATCATCAGAGCGAGCATCTTAATAGCGCAACAAAATGGAATAAATCCATAACAAGAAACTAGTTGTTCATGAAGGCATCAAACAAAGATAACTAGCCTGTAAAGTCACATAACCTGAGCAGCATCTGTGGAATTAAATAGCAATGACCATTACATCTCTAGAAGCAAAACCTTGTCTCATTAACTTGCTGCAGGTACTGACAGAAGCAGCAGCAGCAGCCGAGGATAAGATAGCATACCTATTTGGCCCAGCAACTCGATCTTGACACCCATGTGTTCAATCCTTTTACCTGGGACTGGTGCGATCGATACCTGCAAGCCATTTCACCTGAAATGAATACTAGGCTCGACCCAAGCAAGGTGGATAAGAATAAGGAAACAAGGAAATCATACTTCTCCAGATATCGTTTCCAGGCTCTGGAAAACTGGGACCATTGTTGTCTTCCCATTGTCCTTCTTAACTGAAACCTGTGAAACGACAACAGCAGAAACCAACAGTTTCTAAGCTATAGGCAGAACTCTGGTTTGAAACCCAACTGGTAGCAACATGGGGATATCAATAATTGTACCTGCTTCCTGGTTCTCGCATCAGAGAATGTAATCGAGATGTCACATGGTGGCTTGAATGCTCCAATGATGTAATTCTGAATTCACAAACCCATAGAGTTCAATAACCATCATGGTGGATCATGAAAAATCATATCCAATACTTCCACATTGGAAGAACATTAAGAGCTAAAATCTCTATATGCAGGGCATTTATGTTCATCAGAAAACTGTGTTATCATATATGCTAGGACGAACAAGTACATTAGCATGTATACCATCCCAGCCAGAGTTCAAGTATCAGGCATGTGAATGTGAACCAAACTTTCCCACACTGCAACAGGATTTGATTCGATGGCAATTCAGACACCCAGCTTAAACAGCCCAACCTGAGAAAACAGACTGACTGGCAATCCGCCGCTACTGAGTCAGCTCGAGTGAAATAGACCAAGACCCCTTGTGCCCAAGCTGTACCAGGATCACACGTAGCGCCGAACTGTGATAAAATTTAGCAAACAAAAAGGAGTTGTACACCCTACTGACGAGCGCGGGCCTCCCTTACTCTTCGGCCGAGTTCACCTAAGCCAGCCGCGAGTGCTTAAATCGGAGCCCCAAGCATCCGATCCCAGCAGCACGCGAAGCGAGACCCGCCCGCAATTGCGCGCGCCGGCCGCGCCAACAACCGGCCACTAGGTTCGAGGCTCGAGAACTAAACCCCGCACGGCCCGGCCCGTGCCCATCCGGGGAGCAACGCGTGCGGCACCGGTCGCCCCCGCAGAATCGCTGGCGGGCGGCGCCGGTCCAAGAGCCAGATTCGATCGGCTCCACAGGTCGCCGCTCCGAGGGGGAGGAAGTGGTTGGCTACGGCGGAGGAGGGGGAGGAAGAAGAAGAGGAGGAGAGAGGGGCGGGGGGCTATTGCTAACCATGGCGGCGACGGCGATACGGCGGCCGGAGGAGGACGGCGCGGCGGTACTGATCAGAGGACGCCGCGTCGGGGGGATCGAGATCGGATGCGGCGGAGTCGCGGAGAAGAGATCGCGAAACTCACTGAGGCGAGGAAAAGGTAGTGGGCCCCTCTCTGGTTTCTCTCTCGGGAAGCTTGAGGGGCCGACTGCTGGGCCCGGCTTTCTTACTACTGCCGTCTGAGCTGGACGTCCCGGCCAGCAGGGCAGCTGTTTGTGTCTGACGTGGACTTCAGACAGCCTGCTAAAACGGCTTCTCCGATTCAACATCTCAGGCTGTCCGCACTGGTTCCGGTAAAAAGGACGGTAAAGGCCACGTCTCCCTATTACCGTGAGTTAACCGTTTTTTCTTCTGCAGCGGGCTAGGTAAAAGGAACTGGACCTCCCCGTTTCGCTCTTCACCCGGGGAATCAAGTGTGCGTACAGATGAAACGGTAGCTGCCACATCGGCTGGGACCCGCGCGCCTTCCCTAACAACCGGACGGAGAGAGCAGAGGGAGGAGGGCGCTTGAAGGCGTTGTCGTCAGATGACCGCCGCGTCGAGCTGGGGAGGGAGGAGAAGGGCGTCGGCCAGAGGAGCCCGCGCCGTTGTCGAGCTCGAGGGAGAAGTGATGCAGGTCGAGCACGCAGCATCCGCCGCCGGCACGCCGGATCCGGCCGCCGCGGGACACGAGAAGGCCCGCCGCCGCCACTGGAGAGGGCGTCGATTCCCCCGCCGCCGCGCTCGCCGAGGCTCGCTGAAGGAGCAGCCGCCCCTAGGAGGCCCGACGGAGGCCAACCCGCCCGGACATCGCGAGCTCCGCCCGCCGCAGAGGCCCCTGCGCCCGGCGAGGAGAGCCCCCTGCTCCGGGAATCAGCCGCCGCGAGCCGCTGGCCCTCGCCGGACGCATCCTCTAGTCCCCCGTCACGCAGATCGAGGCAGGCCGCCGGAGCTCCGCCTCCCCTGCGCGGGGATCGAGCCGGCGCGAGGCGGCTCGGTGACAGGGGAGAGGAGAGGAGGCAGCGTGAGGGCGCGGAGGAGGTGAGCCGGCGGCGGAGGGAGAGGAGGAGGCCGGCGGCGCGGTGGGGAGCTGGAGGGGCGGCGCGGTGGGGAGAAGAAGTTTCGGGTGAGAGAAGGGAAGAGGGAGAGAGAAGGTGAGTGGCCGGCGGAGAAAATGAGGAGTGGGGGAGAAAAATAAAAAGTGTGGGGCCCCCGTCATGGTAGTTGGTATAGAGTGTGAGATTTAAATGTTGACGGGTGCGGAAGAAATGGATTTAAAGTAGAGAATCTCGCTGACCAGGACAGAATATTCCTTTTAAAGGTTGGAGGTAGAGGTTCACTGGTGCGGACAGCCTCAAGGCCGTCTTTGGTACAGCTCCACCAACTGCTCCGCCGCGAGCTGCTCCGCATGGAGTTGTGCCAAACGGTCGCATGCAAAACAACTCTACAGCCTGAATCCCCTGAAATTGCACTCTCGAGAGCCAATGGCGCAGCTGAAAACCCTCGCTCCCCACGGCTCCTCCTACTCGAATCTCACCTTTGTCCTCGCGGGGAGGGCCCGCGGGCAAGATGGCCTGCGGCCGGCGAGTGCACCAAGGAGGCGCGGGCGAAGCCGCCGCCGAGCGCTAGGGATGCGCGGGCCATGGCCGAAGGCTCAAGTTGGGCGAGCAACCATGGAGGCGGTGACGGGCACTGAAAGACGACCAGACAGGCCCGCGGGCGGCGGTGGACGGCGACAAGCGGTGGACGGCGGCCAGACAGGCCGGCGGCGGGCGCGGGGGAGGTGCGAGCGCTGACGAGCTGCGGGACCGGAGGCCCATGGCGGAGAGGTGGGGAGCAAGAGAGGAAGACAGGGGGATCAAGGGACGACCGACGGTTGAAGAAGGACAAGATAAGAACGAGCGGTAAAGAGAAGGAAAAAAATAAAAGAAAAAAATAAAAACAAGGGTATTATGAAAGGATACTTATCTAAAAGATACAAAGAACGGCCCAATCAGGCCCAATTAAGCTCGTGAAGTAATTCTCCAAATCGGTCATCTCCTGATCTTCCTACTCCGATTCTGACTCTTGCCCCCCAGCATCCGATTCCGATTTAGAGTTCCCCTTTCTTCTTTCGTTCTTGACGCCGATCCGAGACGTGTCAAAAAATGGCGTCAACACATGCCCTCCAGTTTCGGGATAAGATGCACATATTGTCCCGAAATTCTCGCCTTTTTGATTCACTACCATCCGGAGGAGAAGCCCTGATTTTCACCATGCGAAATCCCATGCTTACCCCAGGGCAAGACTATAAATACAAAGCCCCTCTTTGTCCCCCGTCTTCATCCCATCGCTTGCCATCTTCCGCCGTTGTCTCCTCAGCGAGCTCCTCTCCGGAGACCTTTTTTGGCGACCCTCACCCGACGACCTCCAAGATTCCTTCAAGTTTCTTCGAGCCTCAATTCCGCCGCAAGTAAAAATGGCTTCAAGCTCATCTCCTCAGGTAAAGATGCTTTTAAACTCATCTTGCTTTTCTTGTATTGTTCTTCGTTTTCTTCAAAGTACCCGTAGATTCACAGATCTAAATCTATCTTTCCTTTTTTCTTTGTAGAAACCCTGTGAATGAAATTACTATTTCGATCCAGAATCCCCAGGCCTTTTCATTTTAGGTCCAATCGGTAGTGAGGACCCTACCGATTTTATAAATCTGGAAACCAACCGTCTCCCCTTCAAGAGCCTATTAGATCCTCCCTCTGCTTGGAAAGACACCTTCCGATCTTGGTCGACCGTGATTGCGGGATAGAAAAACTGGTATCTCCATATGAGCAGTAAACACACCGATTGGGATGCCTGTTGGCACTCCTTAGTGTCACGTTTTAGCAACGCTTCAAGAGCGCTGAAGATATATCGTTGTATGCAATTGGATTCTGCAAGCGCACAGAATATATCTCGTTGTAGCACTTCACCTAAAAAGTTATCCCAGGGTATCGTATTTATAATTCCACAGGGAAGCAGAGTGATTAAAGTGTATTGAAGAATAAGATGATATATCTTGCCAGAAATATCAAGCCACTAAACCCAGGGGCACAAACTCTAAGGTTTGGGATAATGGTCAAATAAATGACCGGATAGAAGGTCTAAAAGACCAGCGACACAGGAGCACCTAGTTCTATAGAAAAGGAAAGACGTTGGGAGAGACCGGACCTAGACACTTCCTACCTCAAAGCGAAAGACACTCTAACCTTAACCTAGACTCTAGCTTAGATACCGGGAATAGAGCTCGCTTCGACGGCTAGAACGGGAGAACCTTAGAACGAGGTGAGAGAGGGGTTCTCCGGGCTCAGCACTACTGTTATGAGTACATCCCGAACGTGGTGGACTACAAAGGACGGACAGGACTGTCACCACCTGCCGCCTACCACTGCAGTTCCGTGGGGTGCAACACACTTCCTAGTTAATCAACAAGCCAGACACCACGTTTGCACTCGATGATTAAGATTTCTCTTGAGGCCTGTCAAGAGAAATCTCCGTCTTCCCTAAGGCGTCTTACGGCCCGGTCAAGGCGAGCAAACCCATGTGATAAAGCCCGGTAGAGCTAAACTAAACTTTACACTAAGACTAGATGAAGAGAACTTTACTCTAGAAAGAGCAAGATCTTTACTCTAAAAGAGCAAGACTAAAAAGACAAAAGATAAACTTAAGCTCTGAAAATAAGAAAGTAATTGTATTGATAAACTCTTCAAAATGAAGGAAAGGATACAAGAGCTTTACCAGAACTCCGAAGACTTCGAAGATCCGAGCTAAGCTCGACTCGACTCTACTCCCAACTCTAATCCTAATCTAAGAAATGGAAAAGATATAAGAGCTCCCTTGAAGTATAAACTTGAGAAGTGTGGTGTGTCTCCCAAGGTGGATGAGGTCTCCTTTTATAGTCTTCAGGGGCGAAGCTCGGCGTCATTAGCAAGCTAAGCGCTTGCTTAAACTTCACGCAGAGGGGGGCACGTGGCGGCCACAGTGGCCTCCCTCAGGCTGGCCAGCCTGGCTCTGGTGCCATGTGGCACCGCCTTTCGCAGGGACGGTCCTGATGCTCTCCTGTAGGTCAGTAACTGTTGCGTTCGGTTGAGACTATCCGAGAATCCTAGGTTGTGGGCCCTTCAATTCATGTGTCTCCCACTCTAGGTCTTTCGCGTCCTTGGATCAAACCGCCATCAAATGCACGTCTCCTGATCATCTAGGATACTTGGCTCAGCTTGTGGATCAATGACGTGGCCAGAGGTGGCCCAGGGAGGCCGGCCGGCCTGGCTCTGTGCCAGGTTTGGCCCTGATTTCTCCTGATTTGTCCTGCAAGCATAACTCATCCAAAACTTGTGAATTTATCAGTGAAAACATATTATTATGGAACATGGTATGATCATACTCATTTCCCCGAAATGTTGACGGTTGTTGGGGAAATGGCCCAGCCCATTAGACAATGGGAGGCCCATGTAAAGGCTGAAATGCCTCTTTGTAAATTTTGTACCCACCAGGGGCTTGAGGGCTAAAGGCCACTCCCTTACTCCACTATATAAAGGACCCTAGGGTATGAGGCGGGGACTCACTTTGAGCACTCTACACTTTTATCACAAGTTTTAACTCTTTTCTCCTCCCTTTGGTCTCTCTCTTCGTTCGGGAAGTGAGGGTGAACTGAGAATTCCACTTCCTATCCGAAGTGGGGGTTCCTCGAGAATCTCACATCCCAACAGTGGAGCCCCCGGCCTTGGCTCGTAAAAAATAAAAAGAGAGAAATAATTTTAGAGGAATGAGAAAAGACTTCGGTGGAGGCTCTGATGACTTCGTGGCTCAATCCAGCCACTTTGTGGCTCATGGCTCGCGGGCAACTTCGCGGCTCACTTGGGAGCTCACGGCTCCACTTCAGACTCGCGGCTTGCACAACCACTTCGCGGCTCACTTCGGAGCTCCCAGCTTCACTTTGTGGCTCACTTCGGGATCAGCTCAACTCTCTTCGCGACGCGGCTCAACTTCACGGTTTTGCGGCTGGCTTCACGTGGACTTCGCGGCTCACTTCGGAGCTCCCAGCTTCACTTCGTGGCTCACTTCGGGACCGCGCTGAACCACTTCGTGACTCGCGAAACCAATTCGCGGCTTACTGGCTCCACTTCGGGAGCTCACTGGCTCCAGTTGCCACTTCGCGGCTGGCGGCTCGTGCGGCATTAAATGTCTTCGCGGCTCAACACTCGCGACTGAGCGGTTCACTTCGCGCGGAGCTTCTTCGCGGCAGCCCACTTCGCGGCCCGCATCTACATCAGCCCGACTCCGCGGCCTAGCAACTCAACTTCGCGGCCACCAGGCTCAGACCTCGCGGTTATAGGTCTCGCGCCCGGGAGATGGCTCGGTTGCCATCGCAACATCTTCCGTTGTGTGCTTTCCTTGGTTTTTTTGTTTCTCTTTATATGAGAACAGAGACATTACCCCTCGCCTATGTTGCACGGATATGGATACGCGTATCAGTATCAGGCCGATACGGATACATCGATACGTTATTTCTCAAAACAACAGGATACGTGAATACGTTTTGGTATTAAAAATAAATAAATAATAAAATATTAAAATTGTAGATACAATAACAGAGCTACTCCGTAATAAGGATCAGCAGCTTGCATCTGCTTCCTAGGATCGGCAGCTTGCTGCTTCCTCATTTTCGTGCTTAATTCCTGCCATCTACGGTCACGGACGGATTCATGGCCAGGTAAACCAAGCAAGAATAGACATTATTTGCTAGCGTACTTGATTTGGGGAAAGGAAAGGTATGTAGAGGTACCTCGGGTGAAAGCCGTCATCGTCTCGCTGCAGATCGTATTCGTATGTGCCACCATGGGCGCACGACGGACGGCGAAGGCACAAGTCCACTGACTGCTGGCGGAGGCGTGTACGCTACAGGACATATACGAGAGGAAAGGAATTCGCCGTTGCCGGTCGCCGGCGGACGCCGCTGCCGCTCGTGCTGGCGGGTGCCGAGATGCGCCTGGAGCAGAGTTGAGTTGGAATTATTAGATAGTAGAAGTATTTACGACATTATAAACCATATATAGTTAACATGAATTCAATATATATGCTCCAAAATTTGGACATTTCTTCTCACTTTATGCTTTTCATGTGTGTATGCGCTATTTGTTGTTATCCGTGTGTATGTGCGACGAGAGCAACTTTAGCAGGTGCATTGCCTTTCACTGGGTTTATATCATCATTTACTAATGTGCTACTTGGATTGATCTTTGAACACGTAGATATTAGATTTATGTACTGCATATATGATATATTATTCTACTACACTTCACAAGATGGAGTTAGTGTCTTTGTGTTCCCCAGTGCGGTTATCCATGGGCTGCCGGTTGGATTGGTCTAACCATAAACAAGTTATTAGTAGCTGTAACATTTTGCTGTAAAGTTTTGCTTGAAAAATCTCATGTACTACACAAACATGTCCTAAGAGCAACTCCAGCAAGGCCCCTACTCGAGCCCCTACTCAAAAAGTAGGGGCCGAGAGAAAAAACTCAGCTCCAGCAGGGCCCCTACTCGGGTCCCTAGAGTAGGGAGGCACCCAAATCCTCCCTCCGAGCCCCATCTCCCACGGGTCCGTAGCAAGGCCCCTACTGCCTTTTTCATCGCTCCTGCGTCCTCTTCCCCTCCTTCCCGCGCGACGGCGCTCCCTCCCGCGTTGCTCGTCCTTCTTCCCGCGTGGTGGCCGATGGTCGTCCTCCACCCTCCCCTCCTGCTCCTCTGCCCCAAGATCCGCGCGGCGCCACCGCAGGGCCCGCTTCCCACCCCGTCCGTCCTCCCCTCCTGCTCCTCCGCCCCCAGATCTGCGAGAGGGTGCCACCGTCGGCCGCCGACCACCATCCGTCTCCGCCCGGCCGCCTGTCTCCGTGGCCGTCCTCCACCCTCCCCTCCTGCTCCCCCAGCCCAGCCCCGAGCACGAACCACCGCCAGCCAAATCAAAGCAGCCCTGCCGCAAGCCAAATCAGAGCTGTGCCTGCAAGGATTCGTGGTGACCTCAATTTGACCAAGAAAATGGAAGCAAGAGAGACGGAGAAACAATGTTGTGGTCACCTCGTTGTCAAATCAAGCCTGTTCATTGTTCAATTGAGCCCACATGCTATCCAATCGAGAACCAGCGGCATCCAATCGACCATGGTGTGTCGGCCAATTTGGAGCAGACGGAGGTGGCGCTCCCCCGCGCCGCACCGCCGAAGCTCATTCGTCACAGCCGCTTGGGCTGCTTCGCTCGCCGTCGCCGCCTGAGGCGGCCCTGCCGCAGCCGCACGGGCGGATCCGGCACCGGCGCCGCTGCCGCGAGCTGTGCTCGGGAGAGAGGGAGAGGATGAGGATTGGGAGTTGGAGGAAGAGGAGAGCGTCGAGGAGAGACTGGAAGAAATTTTTTTACCCACTGACGAACTGGTCCCACGTGTCATGTGGAAGGTAGGGGCTGTCAAGTTGGGGCTATTGCTGGAGTCGGAGGTAAATTTTAAGCCTCAAAAAGTTGGGGCCAGCCCTTACTCAATAAAGTAGGGGCCTGAAATAGGGGCTATTGCTGGAGATGCTCTAAGATGTAAAGTCGCTTCCAACGCATAGTAACCGAAGTACTTGAGTATGGACATCTCTCACAACTAAAAAGAAAGAGAAGGGGAACGCCGGATAGTACGACAATTGTCTCCCCGTACGTCGTCCCGCCGCTGCGAAACATCGGCTGTCGATCTCATCCCTGGTTTTGCGAACTCCCGTTCGATCGACGTGCATCGCCATCGCTCTCCGCAACCGCACCCTCCTTTTTAGTCAAACGCTGAGAGCCGTCCGTCCCACGCATATGCCGCGATTATAGAATTCCAAATGGGCCGGGACACAATTGGTGGCACGAGGCACGACACTAAAAAGCACGACACTAGCACGGCCCTAGGCACGATCGATAGTGCCTAGGGCCGGCCCGGCACGAAGGGCTATAGTGCCTGGGCCGCCACCTCGGCCCGTAGTGCCGGCCTGAGGCACGGCCCGAAAATGGCCGGCCCGATGGTTAGCTCGACAAAAAACCCTCAAACACCACCAGCCCACGGCCTAACAAAAACACCAAACCCTAATTCTCTAGTCTACAGTCTTCACCGCCCCCCTCCCCCAGTCCCCCTCCCGATCCAGCCACCCCCACCCCCCTTCCCACTCCTCTCCTCCCGATCCCCGCCGCCGCCCTCCCTCCCGATGCCCGCCGCCGCACCTCCCTTCCTGCTCCTCCTCTAGATTCCGCCGCCCCCGCGCCATGCACCCCTCCCTGCGCCAAGCACCGGCCGCCGCCGCCGGGGGTGCGAGACGGAGCGGCTGGGTGACGGGCGCCGCCCTGCTCCGGCCGCACCGGCCCCCTACACCGTCGCCGCGCCGGGCGACCGGCTCCCCTCCGTTGGGCGCGTTGACTTTGCTCTGTGCACGTCTGCTCCCCTCCGTCGCCGTCGCGCCGACGACCGCCGCCCCTCCTCTGGCCGCGCCGCCTCTACCACGGCCGAGATCTGCTCGTGGGGCCACGTACCGGCACCGACGCCGCCCCTCCGTGCTCCGACTTCGCCGCTCCCCCTCTGGCCGCCCCTCCGTGCTCCGGCATCTGGTCCGGCCGGCGCCGCTCAACGGCGTGCAGGCCAGAGGGCAGTGGATGGGCCGCGTGAGCCCGACGGCCCGACACCAGCCCGATGGGCCAGCCGGGCCATCGTGCCGGCCCGACACTATAAAATGGCCTTAGTGCCGGGCCTGGGCCGCCCATTTGGAATTCTATAGCCGCGATAAGCCTTCGATCGTCCCGCGCTGCCTCCTCTCGCAAACCCTCGGCCGCCCCTCCCTGCAGGCCGTGAACCCTAATCCCCCACGCCGCCGTTGTTCACCACGCCGCCGAGACGCTTCGCCCCAGGCAACGCTGTCCCGTATCGGTGGTTTTGCGTGATGCATCCTCTTCCAGTACGCGCTTGATCACGGCGCCGCCTCTGGAACAACCATCTCCATCGCAGGCGCAAGGTCCATCGTCCTGGACCAGGTTCTCATGAGTCACCGACGAAAACTTCCTCTCCCTCTCCACCGCCCTCGGTGCCGCCATCGCCGTTGCCACAAGCCCCCCACGTCGCTGTCACCACCTGCCGTCCCCATCGGCCAGCCATCGCTGCCGCCATCTCAGGCACGGGAGGCCACCATCACACTCTCCCACAACAAAGAAGCCCTTTTTAATGCCTTGAGTGAGATCTTCTTTTTCTCCTCTTTCCATTTTTGTGTTTCCCATAAAAATCTGTCGCCTCTATGTTGTTCTGAAGTTTTTCCGGCGATGCTCCGGCCATGCACAGCGTACGTGCATGGCGCCGCCGCGAGGTCGCCGTTGGCCTGATGAAAGGAGGAAGATGCATGTATGAGCTTTGTATTTTAAATCAATGGCTCAGATTAGATGGAGATCATACCCCTTCGTGCTGACAGGCGGGTCCCACCCCATCTACTCGGGGACATTCGCCCGTCCCCTAGCTGCGTTCCCATCCGTTCCCCTCCTCCACTACCTCCGCCCCCGCCGCCCTCCCGTCGCCCCCTCCGTGTCGCTGCCCGCCCTCCCTTCCTCTCCTGCTCGCCATCGAGGAGAAGGGTGAGGCGAGGGTGGCGTGAGCTCTCCCCTGCAGAGGCCAATCTCCACTGTGCCATTCACGGACCACCTCCACGACTCCGCTGGCCCTCCCATCCTCGCTGACGCATCCTCCTATCCCCGTGACCCCCTCTCTCTACTCATCGCGTGGATCAGGGCGGCACGGGGCTGGAACGCCACGTTGCCGGCAGATCCAGGTGGCTCGAAGCCACCAGAGCCCGGGAGCGCGGCACCAGGCATGATTCCTCACTGGAGGTAAGGACCAGACGCCGCCCCCTTTTGCCTCCTCCGGCCAGCCACCGGCTGCGGCAAACGTGCCCTCCAAGCATCAAGGGATCTGCAGGTCAGTCAATCAACAAAATCCAAATCCAAGTTCTTGTTCGTTTCCTGTGGTTTCGTTGATCTTAGATCAAGTCAAAATTGCTTCTGTGAAAAATTATTGTGTCCCACAGATGTGAGCTTGCCCTGCGGCCGGTGACCGCCTGCCCAATCGTAAGTTATAATTGACCTACTGCAACTTCCCTTTCCAGGATTTGGGTCTACGGTGGAGTCTGTTTTAGGTGCACAAAAATATGCTCTACTCCATCCATGAGATTTATTTATTTGTGTCGCTAGAAATGGGGATGCATAGAAGCACAAATGGGATTTATTTGTTCTTGAATCTAGAGAATAAGAGGCAACTGTCATGCAAGATGTCTCTGATACTGTCAACATATATGGCCTCAGTATAGTGCTTGCTTTGTTGGCATTTCCCTTGCCTTAAGTTTCAGGAGCATAGTGCTTACTTTGTTAGACTAAATTATTTTTCACTATGATGCTACATAAAAAAGTTGAAGATTTGCTTTCTTGCCTTCTAATTTTGTTTTGTACAATAGGTAAGGCCGTACAGGTTATAGCTTTAACTATTTGTCTATTCGATTAAGAAAATGGCAGCTAACGGCGGAGAGAAGCAGGGCCGTAGGTATGCGGCATTGGAGAGCCTCTCATTCGGCCCAGCAATAAATGAGGTACCTGTCGAACTTGGTTCTACTCATTAGAGCTCATTTGACCTGCAATCATGTCATACTGATTTAGTTGTTTATCATGTGAGTAGTATCATCAAGCCTATATAACCACTTTCCTCATATCCACTTGACTGAATTGTGCTATATTATTCCTTTGTGTCGTGCTTGCGCAACTCCAGAAGTTTCTATGTGTTGATCCTGAATGTATGGTCGCCAGTGAACAATAGTCGTGGGAGGGCAATACAGATAAACTAGGGATGATGTCTCAGACTTTGAGTCATCTAATTTATCCTGAGTGTATGGTCACCAGTGAACAATAGTCATGGGAGGGCAATACAGATAAAACTAGGGATGATGTCTCAGACTTTGAGTCATCTAATTTTTGTGACAGTAGTATTTGTTCTGCTGATTCAATTGTTTTACCATATATTTGTCAATGATATTTGTTTTAGTGCTCCATGCCTAGAGCACCCAAGAATGATCTATTCTTCTCATTATAAGTTGTGGTCTACTGCTCTACTGACTGACATGTTCATCAAATTGTGTAGCTACTCCTACCTACGTATCTCATGATACATGATGTATCTGACCCAACCAAGAGTATGTACATGTAGTATGTGATGATACTAGACCATCTGTGGTGGTATATACGTTAAGTATGTGAGCATACATAGAGTATGTTGACATACTAATTTTTATATATTAGTAATAAGGTACAATCAAAATAAATTAAAAACTAGGGATGCTTTTGAAAATTTTCATGAATATCCCTTTGGATCATCATAGGATTAGTATGTGGACATACTCAAAGTGATAAAATAGTATGTACACATACGTATGGTGGTATTCTGATGGTGAGAGTAGCTACACGCGCGTGTAGATAAAACGCGTATATATATATATAGGGAAAATCCTTTCTACACGCACGTGTAGCTACTCCTCGCTCTATGCTGACCCGGTTTCCCACCGATCCGTGCAGCTCGGTGGTTATTGGGTGAGATTGCGTTGGGCAGACCCGATAACACACCCACGATCCTATTTTTCCGGTCTTTTCAAACACCGATCCTGTTCATCCCATTCTTTTATATCCCGTCGAACTCTCGGGACGTACGGCCGCCGCCACACGTCCGCGGCTCCGATCCGTCGTCTTGCAGCGACCGGCGGCTCCGTCGATGCTCGCGCGGCGAGCGTTTCTCGTCCATTCCCTTTACCAAGCCTTGGTGGAACTAGCGTTTTCGCTGGATCATGTGATCTCCATGTGGAAGAACCACGCGCGACAGAAAGGAGGTAAACAGTACACTCGATTTAATCTATCTTCCGAGTGATTAATTAGTAGGAGATATCTGGATAGGAAGATTGATTCGTTCTGCACTCTCTTGAGCGGCAGCCTTCTCCGTCTTTCGACATCCACGGCGTGCGACCAAGCCGACTTCGTCTGCTTCCTCTCGCGTGAACTGCAGGCGCCGCCGCTGCGACCGTCGTCCACGCCGCGCACCCGAGGGAGCTGCCGGTCGCTTCTCTTCTCCGTTCTTCGCGTGAGCAGCAGCCGCCGTCATCATCGGGCCCGTCGTATACGCCTAGTACGAGTTCGCGCTTGGTGCACGACCATGGCCCTGATGGCAAGCTCTCCAGGGTCTTCCCAAGTTCATCTCCACCAAGGCCCTAGATGCACCAAGATTCGCTACGCAGCATGCAGGCCACCGACAAGACCATCGACCTGCACGAGTGGAGACTATCGATCACAATTACTCGTATTGTTTAGTATGCATACATATACTTCGTTTCAAAAAATAGTATGCTTACCCATACTCCATATAGTCCATAAGGGTACGTATGAAGACATATCCTAATGAGTATACTTCATGATTAATCAAATGTGTGGATGCGTACATGCGTGCCAATACTAGTATGTGTATATACTCTTGGTATGAATAATTATGTACAGGTATGTTGGCATACTTCCCAGCGAGAACATGTATGCGCACATACTTCTCGTGTTAGCATGTGATGATACTGTTAAAAATCGTGTTAGTATGTGATGATACTGTTTAAAAAAGTATGTGATGATACTCCGTATGGACACGTATGCATGTATACTTCATTTTGACGTTTTAAATTTCTCGTTTTAAATTATGTAATCAATTAAAATCCTCTGTATACATATTCTTTTTGAATTCAAGTACGGTTGAAATTATCAGAATTAACAACAATTTATCTCACTACCGTACGCAATAAGAACGCAACAATCTGTTGACATCACGGAGATACGTCCGCCGTGCACTTTTGAAAACCGGCTGGCCGTAAATCACGTAATTAGGTGTGTGATTAACATTTAATGGATCAGTAGTTGGTTCAAACAGACCCGTTTAGATGAGATATCCTATCAGACGGGTTTGATAAATGGTGAGAGTAACTACACGCGCGTGTAGAAAAAAGCGTATATATATATATATATAGGGAAACTATTGTCCGTGACCGGTAACAAGCCACCCACCTCAATCCTCCGTCCGATTCGATCCCGATTAGTCCACCCACCCGGCTCCCGAGCCGCCGCCGCCACGGCTCGACCGGGCTCTGAGCCCGAGCGCCATCCCACCTACCAATTAATAACTGCGACAAAAACGATCCCCAAATTTCTCTGTTTCCAGTTACGCAAAGCACGCAGAAACATCGTCGAGCAATCCACCGGCGACTGCCCATACCCGATCTCCCATCGGTGGGAGCCAGCGTTGGCCCTTTCCCTCGCGACGGTAGCAACCTCCCGAACCGGCGGCACCACCTGGAGCGGCGCTGGCAATGACGTCAGATCCCTGGTGCGGCAGGCAGTTGCCCTCCTCGCGACGAACCGGCGGCATCCTGCCTCCTCAACGCGGCAGCACAGCTCTTTCAACACGGCAGCATGGCGGTTTCGGGAGCAGAGAGGCGCGTGTTGACCAGATCGACGACGGCGGCTGGCTCTCCCAATCTAGCCTCCTCCAAGGACGCGCGATTGGAGAGTTTCCAGATCCAGCGTCGTCCATGCCTTTGGTAGCGGTAGTTCCGACCGTCTGAAGTCATGGCCGCACCACCATTCAGCAGCCAATTCCTCGCGACTATTCAGGTTAGCCTCCGCACAATGGCAGAAATCCTGATGTGATTGTATATAATTTTTGCTTGCGACTCATCACTATTCGCTGTCGTAACGTAACATCTGAAACGACCATGATTTAGTTGATTTTCCAGACGGACCGAGGATTATTGCTGCCTCTGTGCACACGGTGTCACAGGTGATGCGATGATTGGGAGGTCAGACTAAAGTGCTCCCAGGTTAACACACAAACCAAAACACATGATGCAGATTGAAAAGTGATTTCTTTTTGCAGATCTCCACATACGACATGTGCCTAAATTACTTGTATTTCACTCTATCTCTGTATATCTGTAATGTTTTCAGCTGCTTTGCCATTTGATTTTCTAGATATCCATATGAAATTAATTTTAGACCAAATGGTAATTAGTCACATGGGCGATGTATGACCCTAAAATAGTAGTTGTTTGCATTTTCAGCATATGGAGTTGAATAGTTGTACAGTTAATTCACTCTTGGTAAGCTCTTCTGCTGTGCAGAAGCTTACCATCCTTGATGGGACCAACAAGATACCTGCCGGTTACCATTCTAGATTTTCCCAATAGAAATCATATGATCTTGATTTTATAGTCATTTTATATGCTTTAGGCAGTGGGATTGATACCTGAATGGTCTGGGGTTGTTTACATTCTACTTCCTGATGCAGGGGAGGGTGATGGGGCTCTTTTTTCATGCCTGCTACATAGGCATTCAGGAAGCACAGCAAGCACCTCAGGTGAATGTCTTTGTTGTAAATTAATGATCCTCTTGTAATTTGATGATGCCATTGTGGTAACCCATCATATGTGCTCTGGTAATTTACCGAAGGCATTGTAGTATATTGGATTCTAGTAAATTTGACTCATTTTATAGTAACTTAATCACGCTATATTGATAAATGCCTTTGTGGTCTTACCATGCCTTTCTATAGAGCAAGACCAAATTTCTTACACTTCTCTTATTGTAATTTCTGGTAATTTTGGATGATTGATAGTGCTTATAGTAAATTATCAGGATTTGTAGTACATAATTGTCGTAATTTACTAGACCTTGCTTGACCCTGCATAGTGGTAAATTAACCGTATACTTTACTACTTCTGGATTTGGATTTATGTGGATTCCACCAACTTCTATTAGTTGATTTATCTGTATTTGAATTCTATGTTGCAATAAACTAAAATTCAGTTCTAGCTTGCATAGCGTCCAATTCTTGCAACCTTTTGTTTTCCAAAATAATATATAGCAAGGTTCAACATCATGTCATAGGAGGTCAGTCAATGCAATTTTGCTAGCGCTCGCTCATGAGTCTTGGCACAGATTGGCAATATGTTAGTAAACAAAATTTTATCCACAAAAGGCTCAGAACGGTGTATGCCATTTATCTAGTGCCTAGTGGTTAAGATTGTTTCTCAGGCTACAATTTCCACTGTTGGGCATATCTGTAGTACTTTGTACCATTTGTAGCTGTTGTAGAGTTCATTTAGATTTCAGGCACAGGGCAAAGGAAACACATTCATCACCAATTTATATTTTGTAGCAGTGCTAGCAAATATATCAAAAACCACACATAAGGGACACATAAGAGTTCACAGAGGAACTTCCAGGAACTGCACCCTATTATTCTAAATGTCACTATAGTAACTTGATAACACCATTACAGTAATTATCTGAAATCATGTATTCTCGTAAATTATAGTCAGAATTTACGTCAATCGTTGTTGTGTTATAGTAATTTTGACTTAGTATGCGGTAAATTAACCATCTGAAATCATGTATTCTCGTAACTATTTCTTGGTAAAACGGTATCATCATTATAGTAATTAGTTTTACCCTCAAAGAAAATTATAGTAATTGGTTTCTCAGTACAGCTTGACAACAAATTGTGATAACTCTGGATCCTAATTACGGTCTTGAGCTATTCAGATTATCGGAACTGTTTTACGGTATATTGTCATCATCATGGTTACCGGTTCAACCAACAAATTGTGGAGTATTTTTGTAACTGGTTCCTCGTAACATCATGGCGATAAATCAGAAGCATGTGCCTTTACTCTTTTTAGTCGGCGTATGTATTCTCGTAATTGCCTAAATGTATGCGCATCAGCGGACACACTATCTCTCCAGCTTGTATTCTCGTAACACTTGCACATGCCTGATAAAAAAGGAAAAAAGAAAAGCACGTACGCAACACATGTATATACCAGTTTTGATTTGAAAGAATATCCGGCTGAAATCTTGACCCGATCGATCAAAAGTTTTTTTCTGGCGTGATTACGTAATAATAACCTTCGGTATTAATTAGCGTAATAACTCTCGGCTCCGCACGCTCGGCTAGCTAGCTCGCAGGCTTGCGTCCTGGCTGGAACGGCAGGGGTGGTGTGGACCCTGTTGGGCGGCCAATCCTAGCTCGCCAGGTGCCGTGGCTACAGAATAACTATTCTGTGGCCGGCCACGAAGTATACTCGCCGTATATATATGTATATGTATGTATGTATATATCTATGTATGTATGTATCTATGTATATATATGTATGTATCTATGTATATATGTGTATATCTATGTGTATATATGTGTGTATATGTGTGTATATGTGTATATATGTATATATCAGAGGCCTGACTTTATCCCTGGCCAGACCCACCTATTTCATTAATAATATAAAGTTTAATTCCTCATCCAATATCTGTTGGCATGCAGCTAATTCAAAAAAGTTTGTGTCCGCTTGTCTTCTTTTCCTTTCTAAATGCTCATGGAACGCAAACCCTTCACTTTATCTACACCCTTCTACAGTATGTCTGCTCGTTTCTGCCTGACTGCCTATAAAATAGGACCACAAAAGCTTAAAAAGTAAAGATACCTACCCGTTATCATCACTTTTATGTGCTTGGGGCTCATGATCCATGTGATTGTTATTATCACTTTTCATGTGTGAATCTGAATGACAACTGACCAAGTGTTTGAGCATTTTAATGGTACTAGCATGTTTATGCTACTCCTCATTTTCTCATCATTTGTTTGTTTGCAGAAATATATGGAGTTCTTAAGCCAGCTCATCAAACATTTTTCAGTGGCTTTATGATCCGGCAGTTTCCTTCTTGACATTGCTTTAGTTTGCCATGTATGCCTTCAGTGGCTTTATGCTACTCCTAATTTTATCACCATCTGTTTGTATTGAATCTGCACATCCAATTCCAAGATTGATTTAATTTGCCCTGTATGGCTACCTGGCAGCTTCCTTCTTGCTAGCTATGTATATTACTGCAATTTTGCAAATGTAGGTACTGCAAAGTACAACTATACTATGATTTTTCAAATCTGTCAACTAAAATTGGTTATGGTTTTGCTTTCAAATGTCAGTTTGCAATGGAGAGAAGTCTCGGAGTGGAGGCAACGACAAATCAGGCTCTGGTGATAAACCTGCAAAACCTTGTTGCTGGTCGACAGTTTTTTAGAATATGGATGGAAAAATTGTAAGTTTATATTAGTTTATCAGACTTGCACTACAGAATTGGAGCAATTACAATTTGGACAAATGCTTTCTAATTTGTGTTCTCCTTGGTACATGATAGCTATATAGTGCATCAAATGGCGCTGTGCAAGGTGAGTATTGCAGCAGAAGGAATTATGCAGTTCATTATTTTAGAAGGGCTAATGTAGAATCAGCGAGAGTATACCATACTTGCTTACATGATACACTATAGAGTTGATGTTAGTAAGAAGTCTTAATAGAATATATACAATATGCGATGATCATGGGTGTGGTATGCCATCTCGAACTACCAGCCATAAGTTTTCTTCCAGCAAGGAAGAAATTGGTGAATTTGCGTCGATTTAGTTGTGCAAACATCTCACCAACCTGAAGGGACCGTGACACCCTAAGAGGGGGAGGGGGGGGGGGGTGAATTAGGGTCAATTAAAAACCTATGGCTAAGAGCACATATAAAAACCTATTTCAATTTCTATCTAAAAGTGCACTAGGTTTTTCTATGTGTTGCTAACTCTACCGCTAAAAGTTTTGCACCCTAGGTTCCAATCCTAGCAACTACACATGGCAATTCTAGGAAAGGTAAATGCGAATGTAGTGCAATAAGTAATGCGGAATGTAAAGAGATAGAGTAAGCAAACTCCCGACACGGCGATGTATCCCGAGGTATCGGAAAGCCACGGCTTTCCACTAGTCCTCGTTGTTGGAGCCCCTATCAAAGGGAATGCCCGCGCAAGGGCATAAACTCCCCGGTCGAGTCACTCCGTAGGATAACCTACGAGACTTCCCCACACGCGAGTGGGTCTCCGCTTGGCCTCTCCCGATGCTCCTCGCCGCCTCCACTTGGTTGAGCTTCGGCAAATCGCCTAGGGCCTCACCTCCCTAGCACAAAGTAACAGCGGCCTCTCCACAAACTCGGTTGGAGGGTCTCGCAAGACTTACAAGCCCCGATACTTACAACTCTTGGTGCGCGCAAGCACCGATAGATAGAGGTGTTCAAACCTCGCCTAAACTCTAGGCTAACACCTAAAGCAATGCGCTAAAAGGTCTAACTAGCACTTAATCAAGCACTAAGCTTTATGCTAATCACCTAGATCTTCTATTAAGCACTTTGGTGGAATGAGCACTTGTAAATGAGTAGAGCAACTATCAACCACTTCCCCAAGTCTCAAGCCCCTTCAAATGGCCGGCTAAGGGGGTATATATAGCCCCAAGTCCAAGAACTAGCCGTTGCTCCAACGGCCAAGTTTTTGCGTGAGCACCGACCTAATTTTTGAGCACCGGAGCTTTGCAACGGAGCAATTTGGCCAACTAGCCGTTGCACTGGCCGTTGGCTTGAATCTATCACCGACTCATCCGCTGCTGCGTCAATGGAGCACCGTATCAATCGGTGCTATGTTGATTTCTGCCAGAGCCGATTTTGAGCCGATCAAACGAGCCGAGCCGAGCACCGACTGATTCGGTGGTACTCTCTCCTTAGCACCGGATCAATTGATGGATTGCACATACGAAGTGCACCCATGGCTTGACACGTTCACCGATTCATCCGGTGGTGCTTCTCTTTGAGCACCGGACCATCCTATGGTCCATTTTCCCGAGCTCACCACCGATTCATCCGGTGGTACCTCTATCAGAGCATCGGACCATCCTGTGGTCTTGTTGACACGCCTATTTTGGCCCTGCCATGTAGCACCGACTTATCCGCCGCTGCTTCCTCAATTACGTCGGTGCTCACCAACAATGCGTCGGTGGTCCTTTTCAGCAGGATTCGCTTCTTGTACTTGCGTGATCTTGTCTTGGTTACAACATACCGTCACTTGGGTGTCTTAGAATCGGTATGAATTGGATGGCTTGAATACCGTCATTTGGAATCTAAAAATACCTTCAAAAATACATCTTGACAAACATGTTAGTCCCAATGACTATGTTGGCATTAATCACCAAAATCATAAACATGGCCTAGGGCCATTTTCCTTACACAACCATTAGAGTAATTGTGAGATTCCTAGAAGCAAAGCATCATATAATTTGGTATTTAGTAAGAAGAAAAACTACTGAATTGGACAAAGCCCATAGCTTTTCATGTGTTTCCTGACAATGGCTCATAAAAAATGACTTTTTGCTGTGCTCTAAAATGACTTTTTGCTGTTTTCTTGGGAAAATTTTACTATCTTGTGCAGGAGGAAGGGGACAGGCAGGCACTTTGAGGACATCACCTGCGGACAGTATGCCCTATGGACAATGTATCTAGCTCTACTTACATCGACCAACCTGTTCTTAGCATATACAAGGTCAGGGCTACCAATTTTTGCAACACACTATCACACAGAGTGCTAGATGGACAAGCTGTAATATCAGCCATCATCTAACGAATCCAAACACGCACTGCAAGGAAATTTGAAATCCCATTTCATGCGGCAAGGAAAAAAAAGGAAGAAATCTCAACCATCTGCTTTCTTCTGGCCTTTAAAAATTCGGCACAAAGAAAGTGGTCCTTTAATGAGGGTGGTTCCTACTGCAAAGCAAACAGTACTCACACATTGGTTTCTAAAATAGATCAAACATGCATCAGACAAAGGCACATAATATAAGACATCTCCCCTCAGATACCAAATATATGAAAAATGCATTGGTTAGTTGATGTTACAAACGTGAACAGCGTATGCAACCTGCAGCATATAGTTGGAACTTTAGCTAGCTATTGATACACCAAAGTATCCTTCTCAGCAATAAACAACAATTTCATAATTCAAGTTGCAAGCTAATTGAACAATAGTGTGCTGAAAAATCAGGATAAGCATGTGAAGATATGGCTCGGGCTACAGGAGGGGGAGAGCTTCTCCTCCTAGACCTGTTTTAATTCAAAAGATATATATAACTTTGTTGTAACTGTGAAGCATTAGTACAGATCTTTGTCACATGCACAAATAGGTAGTAAAAAGATATTCAAGCAGCAGTGATCAATTAGTGCGAATTACATAAAACCAAGAAATTGGTTTTGACTGACAAACAAAGAAGTGGGAAATAGATAAACCAAGTGCAAGCAATATACAAGATCAATAAAGTTGAAAGCATGATTAGCTTGCATTTTTTGATAGACCCCCTTCCCCCCTCTTCTCTTCCAACCCTCACATCGGTTCTTCCCACTCGGAGATGGCTCAAAAGCATCGAAAGATTGCAACTTGGAAGCGAGGCGGCAGGGGATTCGGCCTTACCTTGCTGCTGCATCGTGCAGGCTCGACGAGTCTGCGCCCCACCCCCAGCGAATCCAGCAGGAACTATGCGGCCGGCGCGTGCGAAGGCAAGGGAAGGAGCAAAGGGCGGCAATGGAGGGAGCTCCGCCCGCCAAATCCCGCAGGCCTCGGCCATCTCCCACCGGTTCCTCGCACCCGCGCATCCTCCACCTGTCCAGTGCAAGCCACCGCCACCTCCCTTCAAGCTCATGCGCCTGGACAGTCGGGAATCGGAGTTCCTGCAGCCGCTCGTGCATTTCGCCCTGCACCTGCTCCGCCGCTGCCACGCGCCAGTGCCGTACCCCTTCCCTAGCCAGCGCCGGTCTCCCCTGCTCCTCTGCCGCCTCGCGCTAGCGCCGGCCGCCCCTGCTCCTCCGCCGCCCCGACGAGGGCGAGCAGCGCGAGGCGCCCAGGTTCTAGATCTGGCCGCAGGGCCCGCGCCGGCGCGCCGCGCGCAAGCGGCCGCTCGGCAGGGAGGGGAGCAGAGCAGGGAGATCGAGAGGAGGAGGAGGAGGAGAAAACGAGGAGAGCAAGGGGAGGAGGAGGAGAGATCGAGAGGAGCCGGGGAGAGATGCTGCTAAGAGCAACTCCAGCAAGGCCCCTACTCGAGCCCCCTACTCAAAAAGTAGGGCCGATAGCAAAAAATTCAGCTCCAGCATAGCCCCAACTCAAGCCCCCAAAGTAGGGAGGCACCCAAATTCCTTCTCCCAGCCCCATCTCCCAGGGGTGGAGAGAGAAGGCCCCTACTTGACTTTCGGCCGTTTCTCCCTCCCGCGCGCCAGGCCGGAGTTCGCCGCCCCTTCTCTGCCACTCGGTGCCGGAGCTCGCGCTACCCATCCGCGGAGCTTGGGCTCCCCGCCGCCTGAAGCTCGAGAACCGCTCGCGCCAGCCGGAGCTCCGCCGCCGCCGCAAGTTGGGGAAGGGATCCGGCCGCCGATTCATGCCCGGCCGGAGCTTCTTCGCGGCAGCACCTGGCCCGCGCGCCCGGCAGGAGTTCCAGGATGGCATGAAGATGTGTCAAAACATGTTGGTGTACTTACTGGCTCACGAAAGAAATGGATATCGCAGATGGCTGTTTGAGATTATAAAACATTATCTTCACCACATCATGGAGCAGAATATAAGTACGGTTTATGAGATTGAGACGCTGCTTTCCCAGAGTCTATTGAATTTAAAGTTGTGATCTTTGCTTTTTTGGATTTATTAAGAAAATGTTACCTTGATCAAAGTGTCTAAATTTTGTAGTATTAGTATGTTAGAATGCGATCAATATGTTTTTAATCCATAGTTGCTTAGTTTGCGATTAATATGCTTTTAATTCATAGTTTTGATGTCCCGTAGCAACACACGGGCACGATACTAGTGGAAGAAGAAGCTCCAGGCATGTTGAGTGCTGGGGTCTACAAGGAAATGGAAGCTGTCGTGCTTAAGTTCTTTTAGATAATGACAAATAAAAGCATTCTGGCTTCAAGCACCCCAAGAGAGGTGGAATCAGGCCAAAATTTAGGAGGCCTCTAGTGTTGGAGAACAAGAAAGTGGGAAACAAATGTCAAGAATAGACTAAGCTTTAGCTAGAATCAGGCCACAATGTATCAGGTGCCTCTGTCTCTCTCAGGGTCTTCTTCTGGTTACTTCACAAGTATAGACTAAATACTAGAGGCCTCTTAAAATGGAAGAATATGATGTTGCAGATAAATAACTGTGTCCTATGCCTGAGATCATCCGTGGAGGAATCAATGTAACATGTCTTCCTTCATTGTCCATATGCAGAACTGTGTTGGAGGATCATCAATCTTCAAATTCCACCACTGGTGGACACTTTCTTGATCATGGAGTCTCTAAAAATCTCAAATGGGGCTACCTTTCTTTGTAGGGGTCATTATTTCAATGAGCTGGTGTTTCCAACCATCAATTTATTATAACTACGGAGCCCTTTTGATGAAAGAATTTGCTCTATTTACTATTTGAGCAGAGCAATCCCTCTTAGACCTAAGCATCGGAGTGATGAGGAGCATCGAAATCCTTGATGCCATCTTGGCGACAGAGAGGTATAAGCATCTAGAGGTCGCCCTGGCAAAAAAAAAAAAAAAAAAAAAAAAAATAAAAAAAACCGAGGGCCGAGGACCGAACCGAAAGAACTGGAACCGGAACCGAGAAATTCAGTTCCCTGTTCGGTTCCTGTTTCTCAGGAACCGAATTTACTCGGTTAGTTCGGTTCGGTTCTCGGTTAACCGAGAGAACCGATCTAGCCCAACAGCAGCCCAGCTGGCCCATGGCCCAACAGCGAACCCTAGTATTTCTTCTTCTCCTCCAATCTCCATCCCACCTGCGAGCCGCCACCCATCCGCCTCCATCCCGCTCTCCCTGTCTCCCAGGTCACGGCGCAGCACCGCGACCAGCCGCCGCGCCCGTGTCCAGCCGCCGCCTCCTCCGCTCCCAGGCCCGAGCCCTCGTCGGAGATCAGCATGATTTGAGTCCTTGATGCTTTGCTTAAACATCTCGGTTAGTTCGGTTGGAACCGGAACCGAACCGAACTAACCGAAACCGAATTGGCTCAGTTCCAATGATTTTAACTGACCGATCGGTTCCTATTTCCTGAGAACCGAATTTTGTAAATACCCGAGGAACCGACGGTTCGGTTCGAACCGAACGCCCAGGCCGATCTAGAGGCGAGCACGTACACCCTACCACCCGCGGGAGCCAAAAATATGGATTCTGTGTCCTATACCAGAGATCAGTGGATGAATCAATGGAACATGTCTTCCTTCATTGTCCATATGCAGAAATGTGTTGGACGATCATCAATCTTCAAATTTCTCTATTGGTGGATTCTTTCTTGATCATGGAGTCTTTAAAAAATCAACGGGGGCTGCCTTTCTTGATGGAGGTCATTATTGTCATGAGCTGGTGTACGCATTCAGATGTCAAGGAATGATCTCATGTTCAAAGGTGTTCAACCTTCTGTTGAGAACTGCCAAGCCCTTTCGGTGAAAGAATTTGTTATAAGCGACAGCGAATAACCGATGAAAGTAAAAGATCGAAGCAGTAAAGGGACACGAGATTTAACGTGGAAACCCTCCCAATGCGAGAGGGAAAAACCATGGGCGCCAACCAGCAAGAATTTCACTATGTCGGGGTTCGAGTACAACGCCAATGGCGGCGGCTTACAAGAATACGAGAGAATCAATCTCCAATGGAAAACCCTAACGGGATATATATCAGGGTGGCCCAAGCCTCCAGGCGACGGGCCTCCGCTACGCTCCGTCAGAAGTTGGCCTTTTGATATGGACGAATTTGGATAATCCTCAACAGAATTAGCTCAAGGTACTTTTCGAGCAAAGCAATCCACTTGTGCTATCAATAAATTAATGGATAACCCTGATTTTCTTTGTTTCTCTTTTGTTTCCTAGAGACTTGTACGGGCACTTTCTTTCTCTGTTTGTTCTTATTATATAATCAGTAGGGGGTAACCACTTCTGTTTTAAAAATTCGGCTGTGTTCAACTTACCGAAAAATGTTATTTAGGACATCGACATGCTAGCGAGTCCATTGGGGTTCGCTCCGGCTGGCAGTTGAGGAGATGCCGCCATCAGAGGTGGTCTCGCTTGCTCTTGACCTGCCATCGGCGTCAAAACTTAACGGCCCTACCATGAACGCTGGCAGTGGCAGATGGGGAATCTCCACATCCCTCGACTGTAGGGCCCTCATTGCCTCTGCTATGGGCGGCCTCTGCATTGGGTCGGGGTGTGCACACCATAGCCCCACGCGTAGTGCACGCTCCATCTGGCCTCGATCCTCCCCGTCCATGGATTCTTCATCCCTGAGAGTTGCATCCACTGCTTCAAGGATCACATCACTATGGTGCTTGCCCCATACCCACAATAGCAAAGGAGTGACCATAGTTTGATGGTCTACAACAGCTGGACGCCGCCCGGAAACAATCTCCAACAAAACAATGCCAAAGCTGTAGACATCCGACTCCCTATTCCGCTTCCCCGTCGCAACAAAGTCTGGATCAACATACCCTGGTGTTCCGGCTATGTTACATGTTGTCTTCAACTCAATATCATGGTCAGTGAACCTCGCCAAGCCAAAGTCGCCTAACTTGGCAACGTACCGCGAGTCAAGTAAAATGTTGCAAGGCTTGATGTCGCCATGTAATACGCAGACGCTGCAATCTTCATGCAGATACTGTAGGGCACGGCCTAGGTTGAGGATGATTTTGTACCTAGGCATCAACGAAAAAGCGACTGATCAACCAAATGTTAGTCGTCGTCATCTGAATCGTCATTCTTGCATCGTTGCACACATCAGTCGATGGCACATTAATTATGTTCTTGTACAGTTGAAATTCTCCCAGATAATGACATAATTAATTAGAAACAATTTTGAAGTACCAATAATAAGTAGAGCGATCGATCATATCAACATACCTCATGGCCCACGACAGCCAACTCCGCTCCCCGTGCAAATGTTGGTCAAGATTACCTTCGGTGACAAGCTCATAAACGAGCAACAAGCGATGCTTCTTTCCATCATTGCACCAGCCTAATAGTTCAACCAGGTTACGGTGTCTGACCTGACTGATGACCTTGATCTCGTCATCGAATGCGCTCGTGGCAATACTAGATGACGTTCCTGGTTTAAACCTTTTTACTGCCACTGATCTGCTTGGATTTGCCAGCTCGCCCTTGTAAACACAAGCGTAACCTCCCTCGCCGAGCTTCTGTTCCTCCGCAAAGTTGTTTGTCGCCTCGGCCAGCTCATGGTAGCTGAAACATCTGGCAACATGGGCTGGAGTCTCGTACCCTGCATTATAATTCTTTCTCCTTGTTCGCCGCCGCAGATGATACACAAAACCGGCGATGACTACTACCACAATTGCTACTCCTGTTATTATAGCAACTATCTTCCAAGGACTAATTTTGGAGAATGGCGAAGGAGAAGGTGCAGGTGCATGGCGGGGTCCATCCAAGGTGGAATTGAACGACCAGGCCAGTAACCTGTGTAACTCCGACGACGAACCTGTAGCCGCTGAGAAGCCGATGGCCACTACGCTAGGCAAGAGTTGCCTCAGGTCGACAACCGATTCCAGACTGTAGATCACACTGCCAATCTCTAGATCAGCAGCGAGGCGCTGAGTGATGTTTGCGTAGGTGATCCGGCATGTCATTACCAAGCCGGACTTCAGGTTCCTGCCTGGAACGTTGGTGTTGTTGTACACCCTGGAGATGAGGGAGTTGACATCGATGCCGATGTGGTTGTCGCTGTTGTCATAGCCCGCATTCAAGAACGTGTCGAACTCGACCGCCACGGCCCGGTTGTCCCCCGTGGCGTTGGTGGTGCCCGAGCTGAAGAGGCCAAGGCTGCCACCGATGCCAGAGGCAGGGATGACTGACGGGTAGTGCCCGAGGAAGAAAGCCATGCCGTCGCCGCCACGGCCATTGGTTTCTGGCAAGATTTGGAAGGAGAATACTGTGGTGAAACTTGTGAGCTCACCAGTGATCTCGTCCCAAATGGCTACCGGTTCCGAGTAGGACACCCGCCCTACGCTGTTCTCCAAGCCTTTTTTCGTCAGCTCGATCACGTTGTCCTCCATGCGTGTGTCGCCTTGTAGGCTTATGTTTGCAGCCTTGTGCCGCCCACTTGGTTGGGAGAAATCCATGTCGAAGGAGACCGAGATTGCCAGAGGTAAGTGGAGGGCACTCAGCAGCATGTCGCACAGCCAAAAGGTGAGTACAAGGTGGGAGGAGCTCAATGTGGCCATTGCTGCCGAATGCTATATTTCTGTCGTACAATGGGCCACTATATATGCTCAACACTTGTGCCAACCGTTTGTATATATATATGCACGAAACGAAGGTGTTCGGTCTCACCATTTGTATGTCCATGGCCTCGGAGTATCCGTTGCACGGCGTATACAATGAAAGCTAGCTTTAAATTTGGTATCTTGTTTAAATGCAAATTGTTGCTTTTATTTGCAAAGAAAAACTAAAGCATTTTTTTAGATTATAAGGACAAAAGCATCTGGCCCTCAACAATTCACAACTGAATGTCTACAGCCACTGTATGGACAAACATGAAAACAAAGTCCAATGGATTACAAACTTTATGGACAAACAAGAAACCAAATCGCTCGTTGTTGATTTTCCTAACGCAAGCAAAAACATATGGGGCCTACTATTATTGAATATTATACACTGGGTACGGTATTTCTATTTTAAGGGACAAAGTTTTCCTATATGTTACAGGGACAAGCAGCAGCATAGGCCAAGCAGTACAGCTCCCTATATCCAGAAAAGAGGTTTTCTTCGGTGCTCCATACTACCTTATACTGGTGTTCAAAAAGGACCAGTATAAAAGGATCTGACGGTCTAAATTAGTTGTATACTACTAGACCTTCACCTGTAGTATAAGGTAGTATATGTCGAGTAGTATAGTAGTATAGGGGTATTATGGGAAAAAATATTTTAACATGTGATATAATGTGGTATAGATCGAGTAATATAGTGGTATAGGGGTATTATGAGAAAAGTTATTTTTATTTTTATATTAATTTGGTCCGATATATTTATTTCTTTTTACACATATGTTCATTTAGGTTAGGAGCTCCTATAAAAAAATTATATTACAGTCTAATTACAAAATTACCCATCACTCCATACTCCATACTACCATAGGGTAGTATGGAGCACCGAAGAAGACCTCCCAGAAAATTGGGAAGACTACAATTTGTACATTCCGCACAGATCATTTGCCGGTCATCCTGCTTCTTCTGCACCTTAGCTTCGAGTTCTCCGGAATTAGATTTGGTCATATGGATGGAAACATGTACATATGTAACCATGTCTGCGTTTGCTCAAGGGAGGAAAATGTCGTCAGAGATACTGAAACGGTTGGGTTATTGTAGTTTAATCTCTCTCTCTCTCTCTCGCCAAGAGAAGAAAGTCTTTTTATTTCTCAGAAACATAAGAAAGGGAAAAAACAAGAGCCATGAACTCCATGGAGCTGGATTTTTTTTGGCAGTGTTTGTTTGGCAGCACTCCGATCTAGAAAATCCAGCTCCACACTCCAACTCCATCATGAAGCTGATGTTTTTTTAGAGTGGACTACTGTCAAATAACACACCCGAATTGTTTCTTAATTAGCAATATATATGGTGCGCTCATGCGCAACTATAGGGCAGTTCAATTACTCTCTTAATTTCAAATTGCAAGTCCTATATATATACTGAATATAAAGTGAGAAGAGATGTTCAATTTTCGGACCATACACTGAATTCATGTTCACGAAAACAATTTTATTCTGCGCGGAAATGCAAACAACTAGCTAGTTCCTCAGATGGGCATAATATCTTATTTATAGTGTCACATACTCTACTATCTAATAATTCTAATAATATCTGTCGATCTACTTTTTGCTGAGTGCATCCTTGAGTAGTTCGGTCGATCAGTACCCAAGGGCTGCTCACCTCCAGGTTTCTGTACCCCTCCGTCGCCACGACAGCATCAAGATTTTCAGGTGACCCGGCTATGAACTCAATGCACTTTGCTTTGAGCCGTGGGCAGTTGTGCTGCTCCGCTAAAGCTAATGTGGATGCCACCATGCTGATGCCAATGCCGAGGGTAAGCCTCTTCTCACACATCACCTTGAGCCCGTCAAGACCGTACCTGTCCGCAGCTACTAGTAGATGTTGAGCCATCACGGCTTCTTCTTCTTCAACCACCTCTTGCTGGCCGTCAAACTCAGGCAGCATGTCCGTGTAGATGAAACGGAGCATGGCCCTGAAAACTTGAGCGTCCATGTCCTTGATTTCGACACGCTGTGTGGTTTCCTCCTGCATCTCACCAAAGAACTCGGCCTTGAACACGGGAGACCTTGCGGCCAGAATGTTCTTGTGCGCGGCTAAGGACTCTCCGGACACAGCGAACGTGACGTCCGCTCCGGCCTCGCTCCGCAGGAGCTCACCGAGGAGGTGCCGGTGCAGGTTGCCGGTGGAATCCGGCAGGCAGATGTTGGCTTCTTCCGGTTCTCTGAGCACGCTGATGGTGCACTCCACTATCAACGTCCCTGAACCTTGTACCTCGTCGTCTGTTGTTGTGCCACTTGCAATGTACACGAGAATGCCGCGATCCGAGGGAGACTGGAAGGATTTGGACTTGGACTCGTACTCTGTCGCCAAGGAAGACGAGCTCGAGGCCTACCAAGTATTCGGTGCGGCTGCTAAGGCTTGCAGGGTAGAGGCGGATCTCCCAGTCGTAGCCAAAGACGCTGCACCTGGACTTGATGTGATCCTTGTTGTTGCCGATGGTGGCCCTGGTGACAGAGAAGCCGTCGATCTTGAGGAGGTGCACGGAGCGGGCTTCCTCCGGGAGGTGAGTGCAGCTGTGCTTCATGTTCATGGTCGTCGTGGAGAGAGTAGCGGCGGCCTGATAAATTTGGCGAAGCCGCCGTGGAGGCAAAGGTTGGGCGTGGAGAAGTCCGGCAGGGGAGCGCAGGCGAGACAGCCGCCGTAGCCTTTGGCGCTGTTTCGGGGGGACGGACCTAGGGTTAGAGGCGGCGGTCCGGCTGATTGGGCATCCTGATTTGCTACTACAATTAGGACGGGCTGGGCATCCTGATTTGCATAATTTGAAGCCTAATACTGGCCCGAACCCCGAATGGATTTCTTAACCCTAAAACATATTCGTACAAAGATTAACTGTTGGATTTCTTAACCCTAAAACACATTCTGCCCACTTCTCCTCCCCGCTCGCGCCACCACCGCCTTGCCCTGCATGGCCTTGCACGCTCCTGGCCACTGTCACCCCCTGGAGCCAGAAAAGAAGGTATTTTCCCCAACATTGATAAATTGAAGGTATTCCAAAAAAACAAAAATGCCGATAAATGAAAATTTTGAAATGTTGGATTTGTTTTTTTTTTGGGGAGCACGGGCCCCTTGGTAGGTCACAAGGACATTTGGTAGCTTCAGGACTTCATAGGTATCCTTAGATTGAGTAATTGGCATAAGCAAGTGTTAATCAAGAACTAGATCCACTACAAGAAAAATGAGCATAAGTCCCGGCGGAAAGCCGGGTTTAGTACCGGCTCCGCAATCGGGATTAAGGTTTCAAGACTAAAATGACATGCAATTTAGTACCGGTTGTGGAACTGTACTAAATCGTGCACTTTAGTACCGGTGGAAAACACGACCCGGGACTAAAGTTTCTTTTGGAAGAATCATAGCTGGTCACCCTTTCTCTCTCCTCTCTCCTCCCTATTTTTCTTTCCATTGCATCTTCATTCTCATCGATCTGTTTTTGAAGTCAAGAACACGGAAAAAGGATTCAAAGAGCAGCTCCATTGCATCATCTACTCGTCATTTTAATCCGAGATTCACAAGAAGAATTTATGAAACAAGAAAGATTCAAAGAACAGCTACATGTCTAAGAATGGGATCTAAAACAATAAAAGAGAAAAGAAATTTGAAGAACACATCGCCAGCGCAGCCGCAGGGCCTCCTACGTGGCCGGCGAGCGCCCGCTCGACCCCGACCTCACGCGCGGCGCCCTCCCACGCCAGCGTCGCAGCAGGGCCTCCCGCGCGGGCGTTCTCCTGCGCCGCCGGGGAGCGCCCGATGGCCGGCCTCGCGCGCGAAGCCCTCCCACGTCGGCGCCGACGCAGGTCCTCCCGCGCCGCCAGGGAGCCCCCGCCCGCCCTGGCCGGTGCCGGTCGCTGGCCTCGCGCGCGGCTGCAGCCCGCCCACGCCGGAGCCGACCGCCCTCCCGCGCCCGCCTACGTGCGGCGCCGCCGCCAGGGCCAGGGATCACACTCCCTGCAAGAGAGGAGAAAACACATAAGGCTCCTAACGCAAGAGAAGAGAATGGTAGAAGAGAAAGGAATAGTTAGAGAGAAGAGGGAGAAGGGAAGAGAGAATAAATGAGGGCCGGTACTTGCTGCGTGCCCGCGGCATCAGATTTTTTTCTTGAACGTGAAGAATAGTATCGGGCTAAGGCTTGAGCCAGTACTAAACTTGCCTAAGTCAATTTAGTACTGGCTGGAAATGCGATCCAGTACTAAAAGATGACATTTAGTACCGGTTTGTGTTAAAATCCGGTACTAAATTGTCTCTATGGACTTTCAATGTTTAGAGCTGGTACTAAATGGCTCGATGACCAAATTAGTACCGGATTTTGGACAACTGGAACTAAAAGACTAGGGACCAAAGGTCATTTCTCTACTAGTGATTGCCGATTTCAAAATGCTAGCAAATGAACTTTTGAAAAAAAAGAATGCTGGCAAACAAGCAAGGAACGACCGTAATCAGTTCCTGATGCATTCTAGACCTACACACATATATACTCTGGACCACGCGTGGATCTTTTAATTTGTTTTTCCCGCCCTTCCACTAGAGGAATGGATACTGATCATTGCTTTATTGTATATATTGCCATGCGTGTTGGGTGTCTAGGACATCTGAAAAATTCTCACCAGTATCACCTGGTTGGTGGATCCGGGTGAAGCAAAAGCAGCAGCCACCTAACAACGTTAACGCATAGGTCCTAAGGAACTAAAAAAAAAACACTCCAAAATCTATATGTCAATTCAACACTAACAATATATATGTTCCACTTAGAAATTTGGAGGTTCAGACTCCATTACTTATTGCATCTCATGGTACAAGAGTCACTAAATAGCACCAATAGATAAGAGATAAAGTGGTACATGAGGACAACATACTTCATCCATCTTCATGGTTCTCACCATCATCCCTCGACGTTGTTGCGGTAATTAAAATTCTCCCCATAGGGTATAGCGGCATGACACGGGCAATCACGGACTGTAATAGCAACCGAGTGCAATAGTGGGAGCTAAGCTACAGCCTGCTATATCTTTGACAGTTACCAGCTTGTAGTGGTAGCAATATGGGGTCCAAGCAGTCTGCATAGCGGCTGCTATCAGGGCTACGTGTTAGCTCAATCGAAATTAATTGATTACAATCGAGTCCTGATGTCTTCTACGCCTACATTTTTTTTAGATAATGGAAGAACATTCTCTACAAGAATGCATCAGACCAAATTAATTACAAGACGGTAGCTACATCTACCAACATCAGCAGTACATGCATGTATAATACATGTAGCCTACACTACTGCAGAGACCATTATCCTAAATGGCGTGAAAACCTCATCCGTGCCGGCATTAGCGCCCGGGTCATCCTACACTACTGCTTAAACGTGCCAGCGTGCTCCGCACCGCTTAGAATGACTGTTTATTCGAATCGATTTGTTTAGCACCGCAGCGTTTGACTTTGTATACTAATCGATTTGTTTAGCACCTTGTAGTTTATTAACCCATCGCTACCGATTTAGTTAACACCGGTTAGGATGATGTCATGCACGTTTAAAAAATGGCGTTGGTTTCAGTCATTTGATCTTGAATGAATACTAGATATATATATATATATATATATATATATATATATATATATATATGGATCGTTATGAACGAATTGAACATACAACAGATTCACATTCAACTGAATGTGAACGTGTACGTGGTAGACGTTCATAAGGACACAACCTAGCTAGTACCCTTCAAGATCACTTCAACGTTCATATATATGTAACATATGAGAGGCTACCATTGAACATCACTTCATCAGAGAGTATAAGTTGTAGATAAATTAAACTGAATTAAACATAGAAGAAATTCAATTTCTTGTCCATGTTTATACGAGGGATAGAAATTACCATGGTTTTCTTGTGCACAACTTCAGCACAAGAGAATCCACGTGTCACTTGTTTACAGACGAAAAGTTTTACAAATTTTATTGAAGGAGCGGAACAAGAGGATCTTGGATAAGCTGACGGTGTGACAAGGGCAAATAGTGGTATTACAACCAAGTGCTATAGTAGCAGCTCAGTTGCAGACTGCTATCTTGACACGTTACCTTGTAGTGGTAGCAGCAAGGATCCGAGCTGTCCGCTGTCACTATGTGTTAGCTCAATCTAAATGAATTGATTCCAGCCATCTGCTGGATGCCTTTTAAACCTATAAAATGCCTCATCCGAATGCAACTTATATATATATATATATATATATATATATATATATATATATATATATATATATGCTCTCTTTGTCCGCATGATCAATTAACCGATTTAAGAAAGAGGAGCTCGGAACGAACTATATATTGAGCCTATGATGGGCATGTAGATGTGTCCGTGCTTTGGTTGCTGCATCCATTGCCTTATATATTGAGCCTGTGCAGTGTGTTCTTTGACAGGGCGTGTTTGGGAGAGCTCCACTCCAAAAAAATAGCTCCAGTCCACCAACTCCATCTTTTTGCAGCTGCACTCCACTAACTCCAAAAAAACATAGAGCTGATGTACATGTTTGGCTGATTGCAATACTCTAGCTCCAAAAACATGAGGAATAGTTGTGAATAGTCTATTTTGCCTATTATATTGGACCTACATGTCATCCTCTTCTCTTCCCCTCTGTCTCCTCTCTTCTCCCATGTAGCTGTACTTGAATGGTGCGTGAGCAAGAAAACAGAGAAAGAACACATCTCGCATACATCTTGATTGGTCTGCCTGCAACACCCGACCGATTATCGACATCAGCAGATGATTTGGCCTCATGCCAGAAGAGCACCTCTCATAGACGAAATCCTCTCTGCATCGATAGCTACACAAATGGAGAAGCAAGAAACAAACAAAAAATCCTCTCTAGTTAGTCTAATAAGCCTTCATCTCCCAAGATCTGGTCCCGGAGGTACTTGTGCAGCAGCTCTGTGCGGTGCCCCTCACCGTCCTGACTCGGCTCCACATCATCACCTTCCTCGCGCGGTGGTGGAATCGTGCTGCGGCAACGACGATGCAAAGCAGCGGCAGGCAAAAAGGAGCAGCAGCGGTAGGGCCTCAGGCCGTAGGCAGCAGCAGCGACCGCCACATTGCCGCCGTCGCGTGGCCGGCAGCCTCCTAGTCCTCCATGCGTCCTACAATGGCGGCTGCTGGGACGCCGGCGAGGCACGACCATGGGAGGACAGGGCTTGCGGGGCAGGGGCGGGCAGGGAGGCTTGACTGTTGGGGAATTGAGGGCGGCGGCGCGCGGGGAGACTCGGACGGCGGGGGAACGCGGGGAGCCTGGCGGAGGAGGGCCATCGCGTCAAGAGGCGGCCGGTGGAAGGCAAGTGAAGAGGGCGTCACGCCGAGGTAGCTGTTCTTTTGTTTTGCGAACCGGTATTCCGTGTAACTAGTGGCAATGGTGGGTAAATAACCTCCAACTCCATGTGAAGGTTCAAAACTAGTGTTTTTGGAGCACCCCTTTAGGTACTCCAAGAAAACATGGAGTTGGTCCCCAACTCCAGGTTTTTTCCTGGAGTTTCTAGATGAGTTTTTGGAGTTGAACGTGTTTGGCAAAAACTCTGTGGAGCAGAGTTGCTAGAGTTGGAGTGGAGCTCTCCCAAACACGCCCAGTGTTATAAAGTACATCAGGTTGAGATCCGTTCGTACAATAATAAAAAAAATAGGAGCACTGAAATTGTTTGGAAGCTAAAATTCATGCTAGAGTGGAGTGCAAATTTGGCAGATATATATCAAGTGTTTCGACAAAATTACTTAGACAAATTGAAAATTTACAAGAGTGTTTGTAGTATATGTAAGATTATTTGTAGTATACACACAGGAACATTAATTTTGGTTAACACTATTTATAGTATTTGATGTGTCTCGGGTCATTTACACGAAGTACGGTGCAATTAAACATCTTTGTTGCCGGGAGGGTGCGTTGCCTGCAAGCAGAGCCGGTACCAGAGCAAATGAAATTGAGGACGTGTCACGTGATGCATTATTTCCCATCTCTCTTTTTTCTTGGTTGCTAAAATAACTCCGCTGTTTAATATTTTTCAGATCTGAAGGCAAGTAGTACGTATGTACTGGGTTAGTTGTGCTGGTAATCAGATCTGCTAATGTTCAGTGGATACTTGCGTGATGAAAGAAACTTATATTTGTTACTATGTTCTATCCATTTTCCCTTGCCATGATGATTTTTTTCAGCTTGCACTAATCTACTTGAAATTCTGTTGATCCGGCAGCTATTTCGGTGGCGCTGTTGGAAATATACTGTAGATAGCGCCGCTACCACTTGGGTCCTCAGAAGCTTGCAATCGGCAGTGACGGTGACTGCTGGCTTGCTGCTGTAGTGATTTGTGGATGCGGAGGATCGAGACGATAGAGACAAATGCAATGAATCACTACAGCAACTTTCCTTATCGCTGAAAAACCTATGGAAAGATTTATTCCGTATGGTTTCTTGGAAAAAAAGGGTAGTGCATATTGTCTTTTCCGTCAAATTTTTTCCTTGCAAAAATTAGTAGGGAAAACATGTTCCACCTGCATTTTTCTCTTTCCTTAGGAGTTTGAGCTGTAGGAAAACTTGTGACTTTCTAATTTCTAATAGTGCATTTAAGCAATGTGTGCTTTGATATCTTCACAATTGCGCAATCATGCATGAAAGGCTTATTGCCACAAGAACGAATCAGATGCTACTGTGCACTACGGGAAATCCCGTGTTTGCCGTGTGCCACTTTGCGGGCACACGGCAAACAGGCCTGTTTGCCGTCACGGCAAATAGACAGGCTTTGCCGTGTGAATGACCAGGACACGGCCGTTTATGGTGGCCTCTTTGCCATGTGCGTGCTGTTAGGCACACGGCAAACAGGCCACTTTGCTGTGTGTCAGCTGTTTGCCGTGTGCCTAGCCACGTGGCACACGGCAAACAGCTGACACACAGCAAAGTGGCCTGTTTGCCGTGTGCCTAACAGCACGCACATGGCAAAGAGGCCACCATAAACGGCCGTGTCCTGGTCATTCACACGGCAAAGCCTGTCTATTTGCCGTGTGCCCTTGTCACGTGGCACACGGCAAACAGGAGGAGCACGGCAAAGTAGCCTGTTTGCCGTGTGCCATAGGCTGCAAAAATTTGAATTTTGCCTCCAAAATTTTTTTGCTAACTTTTTTGTCCATGTATTATTCCATGTTAGTTTTGTGCATGTTTTCCGATCTGTTTGCTATATTTAATTATTTTATATCATTATTTTTAATTTTATCGATACGGCAAATTTGAACTGTAAGTGTTTCGAATAATGTAATGTAATATTTGGAAAAATGTTATTCGGATTCTTAAGACTAATATGATGCCATGTCCATTAGATGGAATCAAATTTTGAATATATTGCTCGCTTACCGTGTGCCCAAATTTGGGCTCGGTTCGTTTAAAATTTTTTATAAAATACAATAAAGGTCAAAAAATTATAAATTTTGGCATGATGTCATGTTTTCATACGTAGAGGCTATGGTAAAAAATATAGAAGGTTTCGAGCAAGTTAACGCATTGCCTCTTTACAAACGGAAGCTTCTCGGGAGAAGATCCTAAGAGTTGTGAAACGGATGTTGTCATTTGAAGCAACGTGACAACTGAAATTTTTTTCTCCAACAAAACTTATTTTTTATAGTTTACATACACCTTAGACAGGTTCATGCCCAAATTTAGTTATTTTTTGAATCCGTTTGGTGTTTTTTAAATTTTTTTTGCTTAGGCAGAAAATGTTTGCCGTGTGCTCCTGGTGCGGCACACGGCAAAATTCCAGATATTAAAAAAACTTGAAAATTTTTAAAATTTCAGAAATTAAAAAAAATTTAAAAAATATGTTGTTTGCCGTGTGCCCAGATCAGGGCACACGACAAACAATTTTGAAATTCAATTTTTTTTAAAAAAAAACCCTTTGCCGTGTGTCGAGATCCAGGGCACACGGCAAAGGGTTTTACCCTTAGCCGTTCGGCCACACCGCACACACACCCACACACACATTCACACACACGCGCGCCGCCGCTGCTCCGCCGCGCCGCCGTGCCGTAGCCTCCCCCGGCCGTCACCGCTCCCCCACGCGCCGCCCCGGACGCCGCCGGCTGCGCCTCCCCCGGCCGTCGCCGGCCGCGGCTCCCCGGCCAGCCGCCTCCCCCACCCCCGGCCGCCGCGCCCCCTCCCCCGGCCGCCGCCCGCCGCGCCGCCGCGCGTCTCCCTCCCCCGGCCGGGGCGTGCCGCGCCGCCTCCGCGCCTCCCCCACCCCCGGCCGCCGCCGGCCGCGCTGCCGCCTGCCACGCCTCCCCCACCCCCGTCCGCCGTGCCTCCATGTCCCCTGGCCGCCGCCGCCGGCCGCGTCCGGGCCAGTCATCCCCCGCCCGTGCCCCCACAGCCGGCCAGCGCCACCTCGGCGCCCCTCCGTTCCACCCTCTCGGTATGCATGATTCGCCTTCGCGCTGTTTTATGTTTGTAAATTTTGAAATATTTGAGTTTGTTAGAAATTGTAAAAGTGGATTCAAGATAGTAGTTTGTTAAAATTGTTATAAGTTTATGTGATGCTCTGCCGTCGTGCCGTTGTGATGCTCGACCGTGGTGTCGTTGTGTATGTGATGCTCTGTTTGTTAAAATTATTAGAAGTGTATGCGATTTTTGCAGGTTTTGCTAACCTCAGCGTGTAGGGGAGGTGCTGCCGGAATTTTTTATTGACATTTCTTTGGTTTTTTGATGTGCAGAAGCCACCATCCATGTGAGCCCATCTCCACCTCGCCACCGTTGAGCCTCTAGGTGAGACTTATGGCTTCGGTGGTTAAAGCATTGTGTCCAGCCATCGAGCCGTGGGCTTAAACATCTGTGTAGCCCGATCTTCGTGTCATGGTTTTTGTTGTAGGTTTGGAAACCCTCACCGTATAGGGGAGGTGCTGACGAAATTTTAAATTTGCTATAAGCTTTATTGAATTTTGCAGGAATCCGCTTCCACCTGTTCGACGAGGAGCCGAAGCGGGAGCCGGAGCGGCAACTGTAGCCGGAGCTGGAGCGGGAGCGGGAGCTGGAGCTGTAGCCAGAGCGGGAGCGGGACCACGAGTCTACACCACGCCGGCCACGCCTATACCGCCGACCCACCGTAAGCACCGCAATCACGCTCGCGTTACATGCATGTTCGTAGATCACGTAACCCAGTTAGGCGTCTCCCGTTCGAAAGAGATATGGTTGGAAATATGCAGAACTTTGCATATCTACGACCGTATCTGTTTCGAATTGTCCATGTTATTTGGACAACCTGAGGATGTGTAGCTAGAGTAGGTTCCATAGTCTACTCCGATCTGGAACAGGATTTCAGCAGCATCTCCCCGGTGTTCTCTGCATACACAATCTCCCTCTGAGACGTGTATTTGGAGAACAACGGGGAGGTGCTGCCGAAATTCTGTCCCAGATCGGAGTAGACTATGGAAACTTACCCTAGCTACGCATCCTCGGGTGGGATTAGGACCTATCTTCACCTAGTAGAGAGTATAGACATCGTGTAGGACCTACACTATGTACATGTAAAAGAATTTCATTTTCATTTGCCGGTGCCATAGAGGATGAATGATCGTACCTGGATGGTCACGGGTTGGAATCCTGGGGGTGATGTGACTGTGGATTGGGTTCGGAGGACCGAGGCTTTTATAGATGAAGCATTTGCAAAGGTTAATGGAAGAAACAAGACCACTTGGTGTCCTTGCGATAAATGTGGGAACACGCATCGAAAAACAAAGGAAGAAATGACAAGACATGTTTTCAAACACGGATTTACGAGAGACCAAACCCGGTGGACCTACTATGTTGAAGGCAATAATCGTAGAAGAGACGAGGCCGTGAGACAACGCATTGAGGAACTTGATTCAGATGCTGGGGTGGCAGACATGTTAGATGACTTTGAGGACGCTCAGTTTGATGAAGGAGGAGGGGAGGATGAGCTAGAGCCAAGCGCGAAGGCGTACTACGATATGTTAGCTGCAGCTGGTCAACCCCTTCACGAGCATACCAAGGTTTCCCAATTGGATGCTATTGGGCGCCTAATGGCCGTGAAGTCCCAGTTTGCACTGAGTCGAGACGCCTTCGATGTTATGTTGACGGTATTTGGTAGCCTGCATCCGGAAGGTCACATTCTGCCAAAGAACATGTATGAGTCACAAAAGGTCCTTCGTGCACTTAAGATGTCTTACGAGAAGATTGACGCCTGTCCTAAGAACTGCATCTTATTTAGAAAAGAACACGAGAATGCAAAGTACTGTACAAAGTGTGAATCCTCAAGGTTCTTGGAGGTAGACACTGGTGATGGTCAGAAGAGGCAGCACGATCCCCACGAAAGTCCTACAGTACCTTCCATTCATATCGAGGGTCCAACGACTGTTCATGAGCGAGGAATCCGCAGGACAGATGACATGGCACAAAAATGGAACTCGATATGAACTAGACAAGCTTGTACATCCATCCGATGCTGAATCATGGACCCATTTTGATAGGATCCACCATGTTAAAGCTGCTGAAGCTCGTAATGTACGTGTTGCGTTGGCGACAGATGGCTTCCAACCTTACGGAATGTCGGCAGCCCCATACACTTGTTGACCTGTGTTCGTTATCCCTCTCAATCTCCCCCCCTCGAGCGTTATCTTTGAACGACAGAACATTTTCCTGTCGTTGATAATTCCTGAACACCTAGGGAATAATATGAGTGTGTTTATGGAGCCTCTGATTGATGATTTGCTCTGTGCTTGGGAGGAAGGGGTTTGGATATACGGCCGAGCTACAAAGACAAACTTCAGAATGTATGTGTGGTACCACTACTCTCTGCATGACATGCCCTGCGTATGGGATATTCTGTGGCTAGTGTGTGCACGGGAAGTTCCGTTGCCCAATATGCAAGGCTCATCTGAGGTTCATTTGGTTGAAGAAGGGCGGCAAATATTGTTCGTTCGACAAACATCGACAATTCCTCCCTATTGACCATCCATTCAGACGAGATAAAAAGAACTTTAGGAAAGGCGTCGAAGTTAAAGACCCTATACCGCACATGATGACACCTGATGAGATTCGTGCCGAGTTAGAAGCCCTCGTGATGAATGAAGATGGTGGGTTTGTGGGATATGGCGAGAAACATGCCTGGACGGATTTGTGTGGCTTGTGGAGGCTCCCCTATATGCAAGACCTCCTTCTACCACACAACATCGACATGATGCACACAGAAAAGAATGTCGCTGAGGCGACCTTGGGTTCAATCATGGCCTGGCCTGATAAATCAAAGGACAACGTTAAGGCTAGACTTGATCAAGCAAAGTTATGCAACAGACTAGAGTTGAACATTCCGGCTCCCCAAGAGGGAAAGAGGTGGAAGAAGCCAAAGGCTGATTTCTGTCTAACGCCGGACCAAAGGAGGGAAGTACTACACTGGATCCAGAACTTAATGTTCCTTGATGGGTATGCAGCGAATCTGAGGCGAGGGGTGAACTTGACTACTATGCGAATCAACAGGCTCAAGAGTCATGACTATCACATATGGATCGAGCGGCTTCTTCCGGTGATGGTTCAAGGCTACGTTCCTAATCATGTCTGGCAAGTGCTTGCAGAGTTGAGCTTTTTCTTCCGCACGCTTTGTGCTAAGGAATTATCTGTGACAGTGATCAAGGAAATGGAAAAAATGGCGCCCGTGTTGCTCTGTAAGTTGGAGAAGATCTTTCCACCCGGCTTCTTCAATCCGATGGAGCATATGATTTTGCACCTCCCGTACGAAGCACAAATGGGGGGGACTGTGCAAGCACATTGGTGCTATTCTATTGAGAGATGCCAAAAGGTGCTTCGAACTAAATGTCAAAACAAATGCAAAATTGAAGCTTCTATTGCCGAGGCATACATTCTGGAGAAGGTCTCCAACTTCACATCAAAATACTATGCTGACAACCTTCCTAGCGTGCATAATTCACCCTCTCGTTACAATGTTGGCGAGCATGAATCGAATCTCAGTCTTTTCCGAGGGCAACTCGGAAGTGCAAGTAGTTCGGCCATCAAGACCTTGAACCATGAAGAGTGGAGCAAAATCATGCTATATGTTGTTGACCAACCTTGAAGAAGTCGTGCCGTACATAGAGTAAGTTTTCAATGAGCATTTAGTATTTCAATACTTTGTATTCTGCATCCAACCCCATTGTTCCTCTTTGGTATACAGGGAATTTCGTGCGGAATTCTGGCACGGTTCTAGGGCCCCTACAGTACAGGAAATGGATACCCTTCTTAGGCAGGGTGCAGGAAATGGAAGACCTAATTTCATTTCTTGGTTCTCACAAAAGGTAATGAACAAAGTAGCTCGTTCGTAGTTCGTAGTATGACATTACAAGTTGCTCCCCTATAATATGACGGAATTGTATCCTATTTTGAACTTGTAGGCTCAAAAAGATACTTCTATGAGTGCTGAGTTGCAACAGGTTTCTAAAGGCTTTGCCTATAGGGTCAAGTCATTTGGCGCTTATGATGTGAATGGGTATCGTTTTCACACAACAAGCCACGAGCAGAGTCGCCCCAATCGAAGAACCACAAATACTGGAGTTTTTACTCCAGGAGACGATGAACTCGAGTACTATGGAATAGTTGAACAAATATACGAACTGGACTTTCATGGCTCGAAACCCCTGAAACCTGTCATATTCAAATGCCATTGGTATGATCCTCAAGCTGTGAGACGGACCCCAAAACTTGGGCTGGTCGAAATTCAACGGTCCTCCATGTACAAAGGAGATGATGTTTATATTGTGGCCCAACAGGCCACACAAGTGTTTTATCTCTCATACCCATGCCAAATCGACCAACGTATCCTGGGTTGGGATGTTGTGTACAAAGTATCACCACGCGGAAACCTGTCCCAAACAATGAAGATTACAACATAGACCCAAACACATATGCTGGAGAGTTTTATCAAGAAGATGGGTTAGAAGGGACATTTCAGATAGATTTCAGTGAAGCGATCGGAATGGAAGTAGATAATGAAAGAGTTGAGCAGGAGGATGCCGGAGATGTGATTCATAATGTGAAAGACTTAGAATTACTTGAGAAACTACGATTAGGCAACGACAATGATTCTGACAACGAACCTCCTTTGGAGCACGGTGTTGAAGATATGGACACGCGTGATAGCGATGATGAGTCATGTGATCCAGCTAATGTGGATCATGATGACTATTTCTAATTCGTGTAAGATATGTGTACTAATTTATTTTAAATCTATATTTTCTAAATTTATTTTTTAATACGCGTGAATTTATTTCTACTACTTGTACTTACTTACTCTTTGCCATTGCAGGTGATTGATCAAATATGGTAGGGGGGCGGCAGAGGTGTGATGAGATCGCTCAACTCTCTCCTTGGGAGGGGCAGCGGTTCGGCGGAGTCCTCCAAGGGGGCCAACAGGGGAAAAGGGAAGGGTTCAACGAGTTCGTCGGCGGCTGCAGGTACTTACACTTGGTCTTCTTAATTACAGTGGTCTTTCTAACACTTGTACTTACACACAACTCCTTTTAATTATAGTGGAGAGGCCGCAGAGGAGTACTCGCAGGAGGGCACCCTCGCCTGTACCCTCTGCGCACAGCTCTAGTCCAGAGGAGGCGGAGCAGGAGGGGGAGGGAGAGGAGGAGGAGGAGCAGGAGGGGGAGGAGGGGCGTAGGGAGGTGACTCACCTAAAGTTTGGTTGCGAGGCCCCTCTTCCCTCCCGAGATGACCCATACCTATGGCTCAACGGCCGGTTATTGCACCTGACCCTCCCAGGTAATTAACTTGACATGTTCTTACTAATATTTGTTCTCATGTTTTATGGATAGTTAAAACTAATTAATTTGCTTTTTTTTACCTTTGGCAGGGGCTTTGAGATTGTGGAGCCAGGTGTTCACTCTCGCCTTCCCAACGACATTCTGGGCCAGCTTTGCAGGATGCGCTACCCTGGCATCATAGAGAAAGGGGACCGAGAGCAGCCGGCGTGGTCGTGGGAGGCGTATAGGACTACGCGACCACCCAGGACTTGGAATTAGATGAGAATGGGCAGGTGTATGGGAGCAAGGCGCGACGGGTGGTGCTCGAGCTGTTTGTAAGTATTCTTCGTGTTACATTTATTAATACATCGCATTCATCAATCATTTTTGAAATTACTAGTACATCATGTGATTTGTGCAGGAATTCTACAAGCCGCTGGATGGAACTATGAACCAGGCGATCCAGGTGGCTGACACGGCCTGCCGCAAGCTGGTGGCTGATATGTGGTACGAGACGAAGCTGTGTGCCATCATACAGTGGTGGGCTAACCATGCGCCTAGACGCGAGAGGCGGAGCGTGCCGAAAGTAGAGGCGAGAAGAATGACGCTGACAAAGGAACTATTTCTACAGGTAAATGTTCAACATTTAATTCCTTTGATTAATTACACACAATTTTATTTTTATATGTCGTACTTGATGGCGTGCAGGTGCCTCTGTGGTGGCTAGCTAACAATGATCGGTGCTGGGGTATGGTGGTGGACAAGTGGTTGACAGAGGGTTTCACGGAGAAGAGTGAGGGTGGTCGGGTGCGGCGAGGGATGATGCCAGGATCATCACACCACCAAGGTAGCCACAACCTCAAGGGGTACAGAAAAAATGGGTATATGTATTCATTTATTTATTCCAACGCTAAATTCTGTAGAATTTCTTATAAATCTGCCTTTTCCCGCAATCGGAGGCACATGGTCAAGAAATCAGCATCCTCGAGGCCTATGCTTGCTCAAAAAAGGGGAAGGCGACCTCCGATGTCACGTACAACCCGGATGACCCCCCTCGGCATACAACAACTCCTCTGTCCATAGCCGCCTGAGTGACTACACCGAGATGGCAAAGGCGGTGAGGGGGCCGGATTTCGATCCACACACGGAGCCCATTGATGGAGAGGCCGTCATGAGGATGGGAGGAGGCAAGAAGCATGGGCGGTACGTTATTGCTGGCAGCGTGATCGACACGGCTAGTACTCCCACTCTCTCGCAGCTTCATGCTCGGCAAACCGACTCCACACCGCCTATACGACCGAGGCAAAGCACCGTACAGATACAGATGGAGCAATTCAAGGTTATTTCTGTTGCACTCGTCGTTCAAGCGCTTAACACACCCTTCGTATTCTAATCCATGCATCATATTTTGTAGGCCCTAGATGGAGGCATCGTTCCAGGCACAGGTCCAGGCGACGGTCTAGGAGCAGTTGCAGGCCCAGACAGAAAGGATTGAGCAGGAGAATGCAAGGAGATGGGAGGCCTATGCTCAGTATATGCAGTCCTTGGGCTTTCTGCAGCCACCGCTGTCACCGTTCGGTCCACCACCTGGAGCTCGTGGCGGTACTCCGACTCCTGTGAGTGACTTCATAGCCGTTTACTTTCATTTGTTATAGTGACTTAGCACTTTCCAAACTTAGTATACAAAGTAGAAAGACTTAGTATACAAACCAATGACTTAGTAAAATCACTTAGCTTAATACATTCAATATCTTCAACTTTGGACAGAATCAATCGGCGGCATCCAATGAAGGGCCAATCAACCCAGACCTGTCGCCTTCGTGGAGTCAGTGGTCGTCTCCGCAAGGGATGCAGGCTCGGTCGTGGCAAGGGCCGGCTCCTCAGCCGTGGCAGGGGGCTCCGCCTCAGTGGGCGCCGCCTCCGTCGTTGCGGTGTCAGCTTCCGCCGTCGTCGTCGCAGGTGCCGCCGCCCTGGGCTTGGGGTATGCAGCCTTCGCCTCCGCCTCCGCCTCAGCCGCCGGCGGACGAGTGAGCGGTATGTATCATGTGGTTTCTATGCCGTGTGCTTTGTATGAACTTGTTCTGGACTATGGACATTGTATGAACTTGTTTATGAACTTTCGACTCATATCGACTCGTATGGACTGTATATGAACTTGTTTATGGACTTTGTATGAATTTCTGTGGCCGTGTATGGCTTATGGTGTTTGTGAGCTTATGAAGCGATATATGATTGTCTGTGATGCATATAAACTGCCTGGGATGTTAATTGTAATGCATATGAACTGTCTATGATTGTTTTTGTTGTTTGGGGGACTTTTAAAAGCAAAAACAGCAATAATTTAGCCGGGGGAAGGCTGTTTGCCGTGTGCAAAGGGGTGTTTGCCATGTGCCATGACCTTTGCACACGGCAAACACTTGCTGTTTGCCGTGTGCAAAGATCACGACACACGGCAAACAGCGGCTGTTTGCCGTGTGCCAGGCACGTGGCACACGGCAAACAACCGTTCCCCGGGATCCGTCGTCAGTTAACTTTATTTGCCGTGTGGGAAACAAGAGGCACACGGCAAAGTACCTTGACACACGGCAAACATCTTTGCCGTGTGCCCGCGGTACGGCACACGGCAAACTCCTGTTTGCCGTCGCAGTGTTTGCCGTGTGCCATTTTGTACACGGCAAAGCCAAAAGCACACGGCAAAGGCTTTGCCGTGTGCCTTTCAGGCTTTGCCGTGTGCCCCTGACACACGGCAAATACCCTGTTTCCTGTAGCGGTGCATGCATGTACATTCCATCTCCGAGAAGGGCGGCACGGTTTTGCCCAAAGTCAGGTCGTCTGCTTAAGCGAGAAGTAACTGGTGTGCCCCAGGCACGAACCTCTGATGAGTAGGTAGACGCGTGTAATATTGCATTACCGAGAACATCGTTGCCCACACAGACCACGAGGAACGGCCCGCGGTTGCCTCTGCAGTCGCGGTGGTCGCAGCCAGCCATGGCGCACATCACCCTGGCGGAGTAGGACCCGTACCTGATGTGTGTTGGCTTTTTCTTCCTCATGTCTGTTGGCTTCTTCTGCAGGTCATGCCAGTAATCGGTGATTGGGTCCCACACGACCAAGTCCCTGATGCACTTCCTCCTGAGCAGGACGCGGCCGTGGCGGCAGTCAAGGGCGGCCCGCGTGGTGCGGCGGCGCTCGTACGCCGGCGGCAAGGGGGAGGCCGCGGTGGTGGAGATGAAGCGGGCGTGGGAGTCAGTCTTATGGTTGTAGAAGAAGCCGAGGAGCGGGACGCCTTGGTGGAAGGAGTGGTAGGGGCGGAGGAAGGCAGGGTTGGTGGCCATGCGGAGCCAGCGCTTGCAGACGAGGGTGGCGCGAAAGAGGGCCGCGGGCTTTTCCGGTGGGAGGCGCAGGAGGATCTCAGCAACGGCGTCGTCGACTAGCTCCGGCAGCGGCATGACGCGCTGCGATCGGGAAAAAACGGTGTGGGATTTTCTTCTGCAAAATCCATGCATATTTATTTATTTACCTACTATATACGTAGTAATATATATTCACCGCGCGGCTGCAGTTGTGTCCCGTCCCGTCCTATAATATGCATGCGGACGACATGGGTCCAGCTGACGTAGTGTTCATGTTGCCATGTTGCTATCGTGGATTTTACGTAAGGAGTGTGGAACAAGAGGATCTTCTACAACCAGCTGGCGTGACAAGGCGTATTCAGCCTAAAATAGGGCCTAATGGTGTTACAACCAAGTGCTATATATAGTAGCAGCTCAGTTACATACTGCTATCTTGTAGCGGTAGCGGTAGCGGTAGCCAAAGGGATTCGAGCATTATGCTTTCAGCGCTATGTCTTGGCTCAATTCTAGATAAATTAAATTGAATAGTCGGCAACCCATGCATTCGCACGGCTGGATGCAAACTGTGGGAGGAGATTAAAAGAGTTTTAACTGAATACTTGTTATTGAAATTAATTATTTGATAAAAAACTCTAGCTTTATTATAGACTAAATAGTTTGCACTGACACACTTGGTTAAAACCTAATTGTCCTACGACACACTTGGTTAAAACCTATTTGTCCTACTCACGCACATTTAGTTTGCAAGTATGAAGTGTTTTTGAAAGCTTAGTTTTACTTTTAAATTCTTGATCTCGAATGATATGGAAAAACCTTATTTTCTGTTGTCATATAATTACTCCACCTGATTAATCATGATCAATGTGGCGAAATAAACAACACTAGTTCTATGGTAACGGAGGCGTGATCTAAACTTTCTTAGTACCGGCTGGTGTTACACTGTTACCAGCTGCTACAAAACCTTGACATTTAGTACCGGCTGGCAACACCAGCCGACACTAAGTTGCCGCTTATATATCTGCCCCTTTCTTCCACCCTGAGCTTGAGACCGAGTTCGAGCTTCTTCCTCCCTCCATGGCGTGTTAAGAGGGAGTTTTGCCCATTTTTTAAAATATTGTGAGGATTTTACTCATCTAAGTGCGCCAAAAGTTAGCAACCCCATCCTCTCTTCTTTCACAGTGTTTATTTTTCATTTCATGGTTTCTAGATAGAGAAATTAGTGATTTTCAGATGTGGGGGAAATGAGCATATATTTTTTATTTGTATTACCAGCCGGTACTAAACTGCCTGCGAGACCCGTGTGGGGTCTGGCAGGTTAGTACTGGCTGGTGTTACTAGCCAGCACTAACAGTCGCACGTTTGTACCGGCTGGCTGTGACCGGTAGTAACGTGCGACACGTTAGTGCCGGACATTTAGTACCGGTCACAACGCCGGCACTAAGCCGTTTTGTTACCGGTACTATAGGTCAGTTTTCCAGCAGTGTCCAGGTATAACAACCTATGGTGAAAACCTAATTAAAGACAATTGCCAATAGCATATCACCAGATGTCTCCATGAGTTCAATTGCCTATGTTAATTATCTTCCCTTTCTTGTCAGCAGCAGCATATCGCCGGCAGTGCAGCATAAAACCACCATCGGAATACTATGGAAGTGGCAGCACAAACTGCCCTCGGCGGGTCGCAACGACATGGATACCGGCTGTAGCAGAACATAGCCCACGGCTCTAGGAATCTCACGCTTGGCGACAATGTCACATGCAAGAGCATCTCCAATAGCTCTTGTATTCTGTTTGCTAAATTTAATGGTTATACCTGCTTTGTAAAAATAGAAAACCTTCTAATTCCATGGGGTAATCCAAGAGACTGGCAAAAAATGTGATGGCTATATTTAAGATAGAAAGCGGGCAGCGCTGGGGAAAAATCGCAAGCGAGGACAGGCAAGATAGCAAGCCTCGATGGATGACTAAGCAGATAGAGGAGCTATTGGATGCAGGTTTTTTGAGCCTTTTTCTTTTTGTTTTGGCAAGAAAAGCCCATATACAAGAGCTCTCGGAGTGCTCTAAAGAACCCAGTATCATAATCGTTAAGTGCATGTACAAACACCATACACGTATGCCACCAGATTTTCTTCCTTTTGTACCATATATATTTTAAATATTGGATCTAGTGCAAAGTAAAAATACTTAAAGCTACTGGTGATGACCAAAATCATGAACTATATATGTGTTCTTACCAACACCCCTTTATTCTTTATGTCTATCTAGGGAAAAAATCAATCTCACAAAGAGGTGTTCTATTCGTTGTTGCAGGTTTGAAAAAACTTAATTGGACGATCAAATGTAACTGCATATCAAATAAATAAGAAATTATTAGATCTGCTGCAAAATCAATAGATCCAAAGCAACAGGATTCACTGATATCTCTTTTTTCCTTGCTTCTAAAAAAATAATAGATCAAGTACAAATTCAGAACGTCTAAAACAACTAATGGCCAAAAAAATGTCTAAAGAAACTGGTGATGATCAAAATCAATAACCGTATGTGTTCTTACTGAAATACCTCTATTCTTTAGTTCTATCCAGGTCGGAAAAAGAATCAATCTCGCACAGATGCTTTGGTCCTTCCTATACCGGCTGTTCCTTTCGTCTTCCCATCCGTGATTGACCACCCTCAGGTTCGTCATGTATTTGAAGGACCTGGAACTGCAAGAGAAAATAGAACTCGAATCAATTGAATACGACAACAGAAGGAAGGGATAGAGAAGAAGAGAAAAAGGAGGACTCCGTGAAGCTTATGATGTTGAGTCTAGCATGACCGGCACTAACGTGCTGAGGCCAATTGTCACCGGCATAAGTAGTAGGCTGGACACTAGGCTAGGCCCAGCAGGCCCAAAAGGCCCTTGTAAGGGGCATGCTACAGTAACCCGTGGGTACTGTAGAACCGCCGCCGCTAGGAGTCCATCTAGGTTTAGGTTTAGGAAGAGTCTAGAAGAGTTAAGTGTAGTTGAGTTTGCTTGTAAGTCAAGTCGTGTCCTCTCCATAAATATGTGGGGTCATGCAATGGAATAAACTAAGGAGAGTTAGGGAAACCTCTCTGCCTTTTGCTTTAGCCCTCAACAGCCCCTCCAGCCCTCTGCGCCTCCTACATGGCCATCGGCCACCCCTTCCCCCTCTAATAGATCTAAGCGCATGACAATTGGTATTCAGAGCCAATTTTTTTCTTCCTAGCAGTGGAAGATGAGGAATTCTTATCATGGGATGAGTTCAAGAAGATATATGCAGCCCAGTTCAAAGAGCTACAAGAAATTGGAGCGAGACTCCATAGGAAGTGGGGTTCAGATCTAGCAACATCAACGGAGCTCCATGACAACCGCTCCCAGGAGGCAAACAGTACACGCGGTATTGTTCATGGCATGAACAGTACCTGCGTTACTGTTCATGGCGTGGGCTGGCGTGGGCAGCAATGTGCACGTTGAGGACACCTCCCATTCGGCCACGACGATATCTACGACAATGAGGACCCGGTGTGTCCGAGGACCGGTGGATGGTCGCTTCCTAGTGTGATGAGTGATTGACAACGTGGTGTGGATTGACGTTTCCCTTGGCTCAAGTATTGCAGGTGTAGAATGCGGCTTGGTTGCATTGGTGCAGGTGAAGAACAGGCGCGAAAGGTCTTAGCCATGGCAGCCTCCGAGGAGCGGAGAGACAAGTAGGCTTGGTTCGAGGGACCCGATAGCCGGTGGATCAAGTGCGGTTCACATGCTGGCAAGAACGAGCAAGGGGACGTGGTTCCGGTGCGAGGTAGCGGCTCACAACCGAAGCTCGTACGCGGACGAGAAGTCGGCGCAAGGTGGCGGCTAACAACCGAAGTTTGCGCGCGGGGTTTGGTGATTTGGCCACAAAATCATCGGTGGACGGTTTCCCTTGGTTTGGGCCTCAAAACCAAGGACCGAGGACTCGACGAGGCGAATTTGGGCAGCTGGGCCAGAGTGGCTGCCAGGGGCGGTTTAACCGCCCCCCAGGGGCGGTTTAACCGCCTCCCCCTGGGCCGGCCCAAAATCGGCGTCGAGGAGCTTCGATCCGGAGGACACGCGGCGTGACTGCAAGGCTTGCGTCGGAGGGAAGCTAGCTTGCAGTGGAAGGTGCCCGAGCCGGAAAATATCTGAAGATCAAATGTCAAATTTGCCCCTGAGGGGTATGTATCACTTAGGGGTAGTTTAGTCTTTAGAGCACCACCACTTGGACTACTAATAGGCCCCTTCAGGGCTGGTGGCTGCCATCTCTCTAGTTATCTCTTTAGTTTTTCCTTTGAACTAGTTTTCCCTTCATCCCCTCCACCTAAACCTACTTCGAATCATTCCTAGTTTGTATAGGTGAATTCATGGTTATGTGATGGAGTTTGTGCTGCTCATCTTTGTGCCATGATTTGATTTCCCGAGCTCCCTTTCCTTTTTCTATTTTCGTGGGTATTTTCGGAGCTATTTTTGGGGGATTTTCGTTCTTCTTGTTCTAGGGCGTTTTCTCTCGGATTTCTTTGGGGGATTCACAGTATGAGTGCCTTGTGCCTCTTTTGCTGGTGATCCCTTGCCCCCAAACGCCGAGAATCGCTCTGGATTTGAGATTTTCGGGATGAACTCGAGGTCATGGTGTTCTTCGCGAGATCTGCGATTCCGGGAGTTGTACTGAGTTAGAGGCCGAGATCTTTTGGGAAAACACTCCACTGGAGGTCTAGATCATCTGACCAAAATCTCGCCTCAAGAGCTCAAGCGGTTTGGGAGATCCACTTTTGTTTTGATTTTTTCCCGAGCCACCCAGGCCCGGGCGGTTTAACCGCCCCCCCTGGCCGGTTTAACCGCCCCCCTCTGGGTGTGTTAGATCGAGCCGCGTTTCGGGTCGTTTTGGTGTTCGTTTCGATTGGTTCGAGTTCCGCTGCTCGTTTCTTGTTCCTAGGGTCAGTAGCTTGACAGTGGCTACGTGATCTTGGCAAGATTGCTCTCGGAGGTTTCGGAGTTGTTTTGGGAGAATAGCCGGATCGGTTGGAAAGATTTTTTATCGGCTCCCATTCACTCCCCCCCTCTCTGGTCGCCGTTTCGGTCCTTCAGACAATAACATCGACATCTACAGCCGAGATGAGATCTACTACGACCTGCAACATAACCACGCCAACACCTCCAACGATGTTGCTCAAGGACGAACCTGCGTTGAGTCAATCTACATCGGCTTCATCTTCCTTGACGCATCTACAACAGCATCAACAAACCACCTCTACGCCGGCTTCGTCGACAATACTAGAGGGTGCCCTAGCCATGGGCAACCTGAGCCCAGAAGTTGCAGCGATGACATCCGAGGGTGCCCTAGCGGTGGGTGCACTCACCTCGGAAGCTGCTACGAAGCCATCTGAGGGTGCCCTAGTTGTGGACGCCCTCACTCCGGAGGACGTTACGACGACATACGAGGGTGCCCTAGCTGTGGGCGCCCTAACTACAGAAGATACTATAAGGACTTCCGAGGGAGCCCTAGTAGCAAGCAACCTCACCACAGGAGCATCTACACCGGCGACATCAACGGCAAGTTCAGCATCGTCATCTTCTTCACCAACGACGATTGCATCGACTTCTGCAACTACATCTACTACGGCCGGTTGCAACACTACGACGTCTCCTACATTGGACACCTCAACCCGGGCGTCATCTGCCTTGGATGAGGAGTACGCCCCCGGATCGGGCACTTCTCCAGCACTACCATTACTCAAGGACGACGATGAATCTGCTACATCTACTTTGTGCTCCTCCAAAAATTCCACGGAGCAACACACACGTGAGACTACCTGCAGTGCCACAACGTCCACATCGACATCATCTTCCTCGACTGCATTGATCAGCATGGCAGAAGTTGACAGCAAAAATTCATCACGTACACTTTCATCACCACCAGTTGGGTCGGATCCAACTGGCGAGGAGTTGATTGCCAGACGAGTTGCATTTTGCAACCCCGGTAATCAGGGCTACTACATCGAGCGAGGTTGTTGCCAGGCGACCAACAACTTCATCAGGCGCAGTACCACACAGGGTAGGCGGCCCTATGACTACGACGACAAGCGCAGATCGCCCACATGTTCAGGAGGAACATGCTACCTTGGGCGCATCACCCTCCATGTGCTCTTCTTTGACGACGACCACATATTCAGGATCGTACTCAGTGCCATCACAAGAGGTCACACCAAGGGCAAAGGGCCTCAAGACGACTGCTTCGACCACTACATCGCTGATTTTCACCAAGCAACTCGGCAAGCACTACAACAGATTCGAAGCAAGCGCCACCATCTCATCCTTAGTGGTGGTAACTAGATGGCCAGCTCGACCTCCACAACCGCAAGTGCCTGGGTCAATTCTTGGTCCACCTCCTCTACATCTTCTACAACAACCCCCGGTCTCCACTCATAATAATCAGCCTTCTCCTGTGATGAGAAAGTCTTCCGGAGAGTCATCTTCACAAGGAAGCAAGACACTACCACATCAACAAAGACGGAGTGTCTACATGAACCAACTAAGGGTGTCAAGGCAACAACGACACTCTACAGCAAGACACCCGCAGGTTAGCAACCATTGGCACAACAAATTAAATAAATCTAAAGTGGTTCATCAAAAGGCAGCTTCCCGATGACCTCAACTTCAATGGCAAATAAAGATGCCATATTCTTCTCCGGGAACCACATCACAGCCGAGTCTTCATCAACAACAGCAAAGTGTCTACGTACAATAACCATGGATGCCCAAGAAACAACGATCTGCTACATCAAGACATCCTCAGCACAAACAAGAGTGGCGAGTAAAGGCGCCAAAGCCACATCCTGCTCCAAGGATCACTGCATGTCCGCTTCTTCATCAACAATGGCGGCGTGTTCAGGTTCTCCCCCAACAGCTACGCACACCATCCGACGCACCATCAACAATTGCGACATGTACCATCCGAGTGGGGCTGTTCGACTGCCTTCTTCTCTTGTAGTCCAACAGGACCATGGGCGTCCAACAACCAATTATGGTTATAGATGGGCGCACATCTCGGAAAGGTGCCATCATCACTTCAACAAGCGACACAACGACACCGGCAAGCTTGATCAACATGAGCAGCAACAACAGCGACGCTTCACCACCTACAAGCTGCCCTCATCATCGGCCGCGAGCTTCACGTCGTCGACAACGACATCGCCGAGCACAACATCGAGTTCTTCATCAACATGCTCCACTAATCAGTGACTCGGTGATCAACCATGCAGCACCAACTCCATCACCACTGACACGCAGGCACAAACATCGACATTGTGCACGCCTCCGCAACAATAGGCTGCATCCACATTTGCTTCAGCACAGCCATAATGCTCCTGACATACAGCTACAAGTCGTTCACCAACATGGACAGAAGGACATCAAAGCATCGCCCCAGACTGAAATCACCATGGGGCTACCTTGGGCAACAGCCATGGCCTCCACCTCAATTCTTACCGGAGGGCCACGACACACCAAGAATAAAAGGTGGCTGCAGCAACTCCGGTTACGTCGACAAAAGGATGACAGTCGCTCTACAAGTTTAGGAGGCCTACCAGCATGAGGCTAGGCCCAGCAGGCCCTTGTAAGGGGAATGCTACAGTAACCGGCAGGTACTGTAGCACCGCCGCCGCTAGGAGTCCGTCTAGGTTTAGATTTAGGAAGAGTCTAGAAGAGTTAAGTTTAGTTGAGTTTGCTTGTAAGTCAAGTCGTCTCCTCCCCATAAATATGAGGGGAGATGCAATGAAATAAACTAAGCAGAGTTAGATAAACCCCTCTGCCTTTTGCGTTAGCCCTCAACGGCCCCTCCAGCTCTCTGCGCCTCCTCCGTGGCCATCGGCCACCCCTTTCCCCTCTAATAGATCTAAGCGCATGACACCAGTGTGGAGTAAGAATAGAAGTAATCCAGACTTTATGTGGACCGGGTGAACATGGGGAATTTCATGTGCTTTTTAAAGGACTATAGGCAGCGTTGGAAGTTTCTCTTTGGTATCTTTACCTTTTTTTCCTACTTGGACTCCTTCCATATCTTTTAAGATGTCACGGGGATCTCTTTTTTTCTATATTTCTTTTTGAGATGCACATGGTATTTTTAATGATATCAATGGTTATGAGTTGGTCCTCCATAGATCAATGGCCAGATGTTTTCTCTTTCTCCGATCGTGAGATTTTCTAAAGAGTTTGTGATTAAGTATAGGTATAGATTCCAGCCAAGTCCTGATGCTTTCTAAACCTATATAATGCCTGATTCGAATGCAACTTATATATGCTCTCTTTGTCCGCATGAGCAACTGAAACCGGCTCGGAAGGAAACAAATGCCTATGATGGACATTGCGGGCCTGTCCAGGATTAGGTTGCTGCATCTCAAAATTATGTGGTAGCTAAAATTCTTGCTAGAGTGGGAGTGCAAATTTTGCAGATATATATTATGCATTTTGACAAAATTGCTTTGACAAACTAAAAAATTGTAAGAGTGTTTGTAGTACACACAGGAACATTAAAATTTTGGTTCACATTATTTATAGTATTGGATTGCTGTGTCTTGAGTCATTTACATAAAATACAATGCAATTAATCAACCTTGTTGCCGGGAGGGTGCGTCGTTGGAAAGCAGCAGAGCCGGGACCAGAGCAAATGAAATTGAGGACCTCACGTGATTCATTTTATTTCCCATCTCTATTTTTCGTGGAAGACATTTTGGAAATAATGAGAGCCGCTTATTCCGAAAAATCGGATGGTGGAGACAAGCGGAGTACCTAGAGATAGCTATGATCGCATGACACGAGAGTACAGGAGTTCAAGCGGAGGAGCCCGACAGCAGAGTGCTGGGCTCCTTCCTCTTGTCGTGAAACAAATTGAAGGGACTCTGCAGTCTTGTGGTGTGCTCGACACGACACCATTTACGTGCGCCCAAAGCACTGCCGCGACGGGGCAGGCGAGGATGATGTGTGATTAGTAGAGCTGGGAATTAGGCCGTGCCGTGCCGGCACTGCCCAGCTCTCTCGTGCCTCGTGCCGTGTCGGGTCAGGATTTCTAGGTACGTCGTGCCGTGCCAGCATGGCACGACTTGTCTTTTACTCGGTCCAAGCACGGCCCATGGCACACCGGCACGTCTTCGTAACATGCTAGACCAAGCACGACCCTCGGGATACATGTGTTTGTTTTTTATTTATACTCATTTTCTTGCATATAATTATTCATTCATAGGATAGAAAATAATTTTTAAAATTAGTGGAAATAAATCTTAATGGTGAAGACATCGTAGATGGATGTTAGAATTCTCGATAGTTATATAGATGCAACCTTATTCATTTCATAAATGTCCATTGCCACTATTCTATGCTCAAATGGTTTGTTTTTTTTCCGTCACAATAGTTATGTTAGACTTTATAAAAGGTAGAATCAATGATATAAGAATGACATGCTATATATGTCTCGATGGACCATTTTCGCGCCATGCCGGCCCAAGCACGGCTTAAGATACGTGTCGTTCCGTGCCACCCATCGTGCTGAGATCCTAGGCACGGCATGGCCCTCGTGATCGTGTCGTGCTAACACGGCCCAAATTTGGTCGTGCTTCTAGTCGTGCCCAAATGTCATGTTTTAGGTGGCCTAAAGTTGGCGCGGTCCAAGTCCCGGCTCTATGTGTTGTCTGCACCCTGCAGTCTCGTCTCGTCTCTGTTGCGGGAGAGGTCACACGTCACACTTTTTCATGGGAGAGTGGCAGACCGTACCCAGGTAGGATTTGAGGGAGACGTGTTGTGCTTTCTTTTTCATGGGAGAGTGGCAGACCGTACCCTGGGGTTGCCCCATGTAAACGGCGGCTCACGACTTGTGATTTGGTCGACAAAGGTCAATCGAGAGGGAATCCAAGAACCATGGGTGCGACGGCGGGCCGTCGACCTCAACCCAATATTGCCTACTAACAAAGACCGGATCAAAGCTTACGTGACTGGTTTTGCTGAGGGCGTCGGGATTTTCTTCGTAGGCACCTCTGTTGCTTATGGAAGAGGAAAAGGCACCGCCGTTGATGCCTACACATTGGAGCCAAAGTCATCCCGTTTTACGAAGGTAAATGGGGCTGAGAAATCCTGCACCGTCGTACCCTTCATTAGCTTCTTTACCACAGGTATGGCTCCAGCCCTCTTTGCTTCTTTGTAACCCTGTACTGTGCACCTCCTATACACTGTTCTGGTAATGATTCTGTTGATATTTAATTTCTTGGAGTGCCGGCGGCGGATCTGGTCGTGATGAAGACCTCTGCACCACGATCAACAGAGATCGAGATGCGAGGGACATCATCACCAACAGCACCGAAGAGCGCCACCGTGAGGAATCCGACGGCGTCAAGAGTACGATCGGGATCATGGAAATCCCCGTCGTAACCCCAACAGGAGCGGCTACTCGACGGAGTCAGACTACTCTGACCTCTCCGGTAGCCCAAGGCGCGGCAACAATGGCGGTCGCACTCCGCCACGACGACGAGTGCTTCCACCACCCAGGCGACCGACTCCACCAAGAGATCGAGCTCCACCGCGCAGCAGAACCTACCGGCAGGACTGAACTCCACCCAGGACTCAGAACTATCGGAGGACCCGTTCCCCGCCCAGGGACCGGGATCGCAGGAGGGACAGCACACCCCCAAGAGCGGCTGACGGATCGGGACCGAGCGATTCCCGCCCTAGAGGTCGGATCGGCGGATTCCAGTCGTTCACCGAGCGCTTGAGAAGCGTGACGTGGCCCAGAGGCTTCAAGCTGTCGGATATCGACAAGTACGACGGGAAATCTGACCCATCTCAATGGCTTCAGATCTACTACACCGCCGTACAAGCGGCCGGCGGTGACGAGGACGTGATGGCAAACTATCTTCCCATCATGCTCACCAAGGACTGCCGCAACTGGCTGGCAGGACTCCCGCAGGACGCCATCGACAACTGGGAGCAGCTTACCGAACTCTTCATCGGTAACTATCTTGGTACCTGGGAAAGGCCCGGGAGCAAGCGGCTCCTCGGTCAGATCAGGCAGCGCAAGAACGAGACCCTGCACGACTTCGTGCGCAGGTTCTCAGAAAAGCGCAACTCCATCACGGACGTCACGGATCAGGAGGTGATGTCAGCTTTCCAGCGCGGCATCTCCGACGGGAGACTGATCCATAAGTGGACTCGGAAGCCACCCGCGACTGTCAATGACATGTTCCGGGTCGCTAGCACGTGGGCGGACGCCGAGATCGCGGAAAGAGAACAGCTCAGCGAGATCAGAAGTCGCTGGGAAGAAGAGAACAAGACGACTCGCAAACGCGACCGCCGCGAAGACGAAGACCGACACGACGACCATCGACGCAATGACAGCCAACCTCGCAAGAAGAAGAGCGAGGGAGACATGGTCGCCGCCCTGGACCGGTCCAGAGGCCGGGTAACTCCAGAGGACTTCCAGCGCATGCTCGATGAGCAATGCCCTTACCACAAACACAAGCACTCGGCGCGAGAGTGCTACGGGCTCAAGCGAGCCTTCACCGGGGGCAACAGAGGCCCTCCATACAGAAAGAGGAACGATGGTTCCCTGCGAGACGACAGGCGAAACGACGAGCCCGGCGATGACTTTCAGGAAGCCGACCGAGTGGTCCGCATGATCTATGGCGGACCAGAGTTCGAGTCGAAGCGCCAGCAGAAGCTCACCCATCGCCAGGTCATGCACGCGAGGGAGCCACCGGTACCTGAGTACCTCAAGTGGTCGGAAGTTCCGATCACATTCACCCGGTAAGATCATCCAAACTTCATACCGAAGCCCGGGTCCCATGCCTTGGTGGTAGCCCCGACGATCCGCAACGTTCGGCTCACCAAGGTACTAGTCGACGGTGGCAGTGGCCTGAACATCCTCTTTGCTAACACATTGAAGGAGCTCGGCCTGACCACTCTCGACCTGAGTCCCCCCCAATCCGCATTCTACGGTTTGATACCGGGAGAGGGGGCAGAACCACTCGGGCACATCACGCTGCCCGTCACCTTCGGAGACCGGAATAATTACCGGACCGAGCACATGCAGTTCACGGTGGCGAACTTTGAAACTGCATACCACGCCATCCTTGGGAGGCCGGCACTCGCCAAGTTCATGGCGATTCCTCACTACGTCTACTTGCAGGTCAAGATGCCAGGACCTAAAGGCATAATTACCGTCTTGGGAGACGTCCGAGTCGCATACACATGCGAGCAGGAAACTCTCAACGCGGCAGCCGCCCTGGACATGTCCAAGCGCATGGAACAAGTACTGGCTGCATCACAGGAGGTGGACAAGGACGCTCTAGAGATCCCCACCAAGAAGCCAGCAAGAGAAGCCATTACGCCAGGCAAGGAGACGGAGCTGAAGAGGATCTCTCTGGACTTGGACGACCCAAAGAAGACGGCCATCATCGGGGCAGAGTCAGACTCCACGGCAGGCTCTGCCCTGCTCTGTTTTCTCGACAGCTATCCAGGCTATTACCAGACAGGCCTAGAGCCTAACGATCAGATAAAGACCTCGTTCGTCACATCGTTCGGCGCTCCTTTGGCCTTCGGTCTGAAAAACGCAGGCGCAATCTACCAGAGGACAATTCAAGCGCGTATGGATCAATTGACTCTGGACGCGATAGAACGCCTACATCGATAAATCCGTGGAACATCGAGCACTTACAGCGTTTCTACGCCTAATCCAGTTATGTATTTATCTTTTTTATTTTTAGATTTATTTTTTCCGAGTGATTTTGGAGGGTAGTCACCCCCAGTTACGACTCGGCATGTTCATAATGAGTTATCAATAAAGTTGATTTCATCTTTCATCTATTTCTACTACTCGCATTTCCTCTTTCGCGTCACGCACATAAAGTATGAGTGGAATAAACCTTAAATCGAGAGGGAAAGTACTCGCCAAGTCAAAGCTCTAAACGTACGACAAAGACTCTGCGGCATGAGACTGAGACCAACGAGGCTAACCTACTCCGTAACAGGTCAACCACTCAGAAATTAAGGCTAGCGCAGAAAGAAAGGGAGTTGTAGACCAATAAAAACTTATATACAATAGTGACAATTCAAACATTGTTCAAACAATACTGGTTCGATCAAATACTACAAATATTTTATTTACATTGCAGGGTCACCAGCACCGGACGGGGCCGCTTCATCCGAGTCATCAACAACATCCTTGGACAGGACATTGGCGATGGGCTCGACTTCATGGAGTAGTCTGCCCACGTCGTCTTCAGAGGTGCCGGCAGCATACCCGCGGCCGAGTGGCTCCAGGTCTGACGCCGGGAACAGCGATTTGAGCACCGCCAGGACATGGCCACAGCTGGCCTGGCTGATGGAGCAGAGAAGACAAAGCAAAGTGTCTAGGAGTGTTAGCATGTCCATATCCAGAGCCACCGACTAGGGCCAGACTATGGGGATCAGTCGGACTCTTAGCCTTGGCAAGCAACTGTCTGTCAACCTCAGAAGACTTCAACTTCGAGAAAAGCTCATCAACAGAAAGAGTCTCATAGTTTGCCGACTCCATGATCGCCTCAACCTTGGCACCCCACACGGATCTATCAAGTGCTTGCAGGAGCTTGATAGCTCGGTCATGATCTGAGTATGGGAGCACGGTAATGTTGGCTTTCATGTTGTTGACAATCGAAGTGAAACGCTGAAACAATGCATCAACCGACTCTCCAGGCAAATGAGCGAAATTCTCATATTCTCTCCTGTACATCGAGAAAAGCCTAGCCTTGACATGGCTATCACCACCGTGGGCTACCTTGAGCTTCTGCCAGATCTGGCAAGCTAGGTCCTCGCCCAAAACACGCTCAAACTCCTCGGCGGACAAAGCACGGAACAAGTAGTCAACAGCTCGGGCATTCGCCTCAAATCTATCCTTTGCATCCTGGGCATCTAAGTTGGTGGGATTGACATAGTTCTCATCTTTGGTCACATCCCACAACAACTTTCCTTTGCCTCGCAAGAAAGCGCCCATACGCGCAACCCAGTTCGGGTAGTTCTTCCCATCGAAGTGCGGAGGCCCGGAACCCCGATCTTGGTACGCCATCTTTGGATCATAGACTGGTTAGAGTCGCAAAGACCCGTAACCGGCTCTGATACCAATTGAAGGACCGAAACGGCGACCAGAGAGGGGGGGAGTGAATGGGAGCCGATAAAAATTCTTTCCAACCGATCTGGCTATTCTCCCAAAACAACTCCAAAACCTCCGAGAGCAATCTTGCCAAGATCACGTAGCCACTGTCAAGCTACTGACCCTAGGAACAAGAAACAAGCAGCGGAACTCGAACCAATTGAAACGAACACCAAAACGACCCGAAACGCGGCTCGATCTAACACACCCAGAGGGGGCGGTTAAACCGGCTAGGGGGGCGGTTAAATCGCCCGGGCCTGGGTGGCTCGGGAAAAAGTCAAAACAAAAGTGGATCTCCCAAACCGCTCGAGCTCTTGAGGCGAGATTTTGGTCAGATGATCTAGACCTCCTGTGGAGTGTTTTCCCAAAAGATCTCGGCCTCTAACTCAGTACAACTCCCGGAATCGCAGATCTCGCGAAGAACACCATGACCTCGAGTTCATCCCGAAAATCTCAAATCCAGAGTGATTCTCGGCGTTTGGGGGCAAAGGATCACCAGCAAAAGAGGCACAAGGCACTCATACGTGAATCCCCCAAAGAAATCCGAGAGAAAACGCCCTAGAACAAGAAGAACGAAAATCCCCGAAAAATAGCTCCGAAAATACCCACGAAAATAGAAAAAGGAAAGGGAGTTCGGGAAATCAAATCATGGCACAAAATGAGCAGCACAAACCCCATCACATAACCATGAATTCACCTATACAAAACTAAGAAAGATTCGAAGTAGTTCTAGGTGGAGGGGATGAAGGGAAAACTAGTTCAAACGAAAACCTAAAGAGATAACTAGAAGAGATAGCAGCCACCAGCCCTGAAGGGGCCTATTAGTAGTCCAAGTGGTGGTGCTCTAAAGACTAAACTACCCCTAAGTGATACATACCCCTCAGGGGCAAATTTGACATTTGATCTTCAGATATTTTCCGGCTCGGGCACCTTCCACTGCAAGCTAGCTTCCCTCCGACGCAAGCCTTGCAGTCACGCCGCGTGTCCTCCGGATCGAAGCTCCTCGACGCCGTTCTTGGGCCAGCCCAGGGGGGCGGTTAAACCGCCCCTGTCAGCTCACTCGGCCCAGCAGCCCAAGTTCGCCTCGTCGAGTCCTCGGTCCTTGGTTTTGAGGCCCAAACCAAGGGAAACCGTCCACCGATGATTTTGTGGCCAAATTACCAAACCCCGTGCGCAAACTTCGGTTGTTAGCCGCCACCTTGCGTCGGCTTCTCGTCCGCGTACGAGCTTTGGTTGTGAGCCGCTACCTCACACCGGAACCACGTCCCCTTGCTCGTTCTTGCCAGCATGTGAACCGCACATGATCCACCGGCCACCGGGTCCCTCGAACCAAGCCTACTTGTCTCTCCGCTCCTCGGAGGCCGCCATGGCTAAGACCTTTCGCGCCTGTTCTTCACCTGCACCAATGCAACCAAGCCGCATTCTACACCTGCAATACTTGAGCCAAGGGAAACGTCAATCCACACCACGTTGTCAATCACTCATCACACCGGGAAGCGACCATCCATCGGTCCTCGGACACACCGGGTCCTCAGTCTTTCTACCTCCTCAACACAGTACCTGATTAACTCACTGATAGACCAGGTGTTCTTGTTTGTATTATAATTGATCTTAAATGCAGCGTACTGTTGTGGCAGTGAGGTCATAATGAAGTGGACAAGAAACCCATCAGATATCTCCATCTTCATTGCCTTAAGCATGTTAGCCATGTCACACATACTAAGGATGTGCTCTCTTATGCCATTCTGACCATTGTACTGAGAAACTACTAATTTCATGATAGGAGTGCTTGCATAAGTCTTAGAGGAGCTCTTAAAATTCTACTCAATCTTTGCCAATAAGGACTTAGCACTCAAATCTGCACCTTGTGCATCCTTAGTAGGGATAGCGCCCTTAATTCCAGCACTAACGGTCTAAAGCATGACCATGGTCGCCATATGGTCAGACATTTCCCATTTATCATAGGCAACTAAAACCTGTCCTGCAGCAGGAGCTGCAGGCTTGTCCTCTCTTAATGCAATGTCGAGGTCATTCCAAGCCAAGCAAGTCATGACCTTCCCTTTCCGATCCGGGGAATTCGCTCCATTGAGCGGCTCGATGTGGTTCGGGAAAGAGGCCACAACGTTGATGTTACTCACTGAAAATCAATAACAAAAAAACATAGCTTAGTAAACATATATAACGAAATGCAAAATTAAAGCATGATAATAACCCTACGTCCGTCTCATTAAAATCACACAAAAAAATAACAAATTGCATCACCGTTGGAAAAAACAAGCGAAATTTTATCTTAAGACTCATGATTAAAACAACTTTGGTCCGTATTAATCACAAAATTACTCTAAATAAATTTCACGTTGGTTCCATTTATTTAGAGGCATCTCAAAATATAGTGGTGGATTAAACTTAAAATTCAGTGACATAAAATAAATATCAACCACTAAACTTAAAATAGACTTATGCAATAAATAACACATCTTAATACTGAAAATAATGTGTGCTGAAAATGAAAAGAGAAACTTAAACTGGTAATAAAAGAGAAACTCATTTCAGCCCACACTTAAAACCAGCCCAACAGCGGCCTGCGAAGCACGCAGCCCACAGCCCGCGAACTCAGCACGCGCGACGGCCCAGCAAATGAGCAGCCCAGCCCAGCGAGCAGCACAGTCCAGCCCGCACGTGTATACCCTAACGTGCGTCGCATCTTGGCCGTTCGTTCGATCGGATGGTTGATGGCGGCCACGGTGCATATAAAACGCCAAAATCGGTGGGGAGGGGTAAACTCTAGTTCACTTTCTTCCTTACTTCTCCCCATTTCCGGCGAGAGAGGGCCAAGACCTGACGGATCCAAGCTCGGCGCCCCCGTGCGCCACCGTGCCGGAGCTCCGCGGTCCTCTTGGATCTTAGATCTAGGGTTTGGGTGGGGTTTTGTGGGGGTATCTTGGGTTTGGTACTGAGTTTTGCAATCCCCTCCTAATCTTTTACATTTTTTACTCTAAAAACATGAAAGACATGCAAAATAGTAGGATCTAAGTAGCAGCCGAAACCCTAACCCTTAGAATTTAGGCTAAAACATGAAAAACAACTAAAACTTTGAACTTTAACATGAAAAACACCTAGAAAACGTCACTGAGCCAGAGATTTAGGCATGATTCATCTCCGACTTAAAAGGAAAACAACTAAAACTTGATCTAAAACATGGCAATTAGGCAGGAATTTCACTGACTAACATAAAACTTAAACTAAAACATGAAGTAGATCATCATCTACACCTTCCTAAGGATCAAACCGAACTAAAACTTATGATCTAAGGATAGAGGGATCTAAAACGACTAGGCTTAGGTATCTGATACCAATTGTTAGTTCAATCTAACAAAGCTTAGAACAAACTTAAACTCAGGATCACTAGTCAGTAATAGATCACACCTAGATACATAAGCTAATGCGGAAAAGAAGTAGTTCGGCTTATACCAGTCGCAGTGGTGTCCATGGCGCTGGTTGAGGTTGATGTAGTAGTGTTGGTGTCGACGGTGAGGGCGCGGTCCGGGATGTAGCGGAGGCGCTCCTTCAGCGTCTTTGGTGGGTAGTGGTGTCCTTCAGGACGCCAGCGGCACTGCCCCTGGCGACGTGCTCGAGCTTCCGAGTCTTCCAGCGCCCTTAATGATCGGTGGGTGGAAATAGGATTTAGGTAAACCCTTAGATTGAGAGCCACGGGGTCTCTCTGATTTCTCTTATATAGGTAGCGCTGTAGACTCGGGGCCGAGTCCATATGGGCTTAGGGTTGACTCCCGATCAAGGCAACGGAATCAATGCGTTGGAACGATCCTGAAATCGACGGGAACAGAACTCCCCCTTTTCTCTCGGTCTCGTCGGTTGAACGAGGCCAAACCAAAATATCCAACATAGAATTCAAGCTGAATAAATGCTACATTAGCTTCTCTACCTTCAAAATCACACTAATCTAATATTCAAGGGCACGGCAAAGCCGCGCCATAGTTTCTAGTACCAGTAAGAAAGAAAAACTAATTTGTATCCAGTAGAGATAGGTGACGTGGCACAACTGCAGATGGCTTAACTGCGCATGTATTTAATTTTCCATGGTATCGGCATGCAGGATCTTCAACGACTTGGCTGAGCAACTGGCCCCCAATTTTGTTTCCATACTGGCGGGAAATATTGCCGCGTGTATCAAAGTTGTGCGTAGATTTCGGCGTTTTGCTAGCGCCCTCTGGCGAAGGCCGGCCGCGATGTCCACGTGGCGGATACTGCGCCGGGTTCTCTATGATGGAATCATAATGTTGTCGTTCAGTGTCATGGGTTACGTCTGTGCGTGGCTCTTCGTCTGCATCGCGCTCGCACTGTGGCGCATAGCACTGCGCGACTACAGTGGAGGAGATGCCAGCAGCGGCCCGGCCGGTAGTAACCTGGTGCCAGCGCTGGACATGTTCTATTCTCTTGTCCTTCTCCAAGGCGGGCTCTACGTGTTTTGGGCCTTATGGGAGTGGAGCATATTTGATGCTGACCCTGCATCCTTGCTCCGCAAGTACTGTGAATATATGGGTCTGCCGGACGAGGAATGGCGCCGCGATTACCTTGCTAGGTACCTCTCGGACATCCGTGAAAGGACGCTGTGCCACTGCCACTTCGCGCTCGACTCACTGGATTCAGGATCGTGGGATTCAAGGATGGGGAAGACATCCGTCCGTGAAAGGACGCTGTGCCACTTCGCGCTCGACTCACTGGATTCAGGATCGTGGGAAGACATGCTTTCAGGGGTGAGGTTTGTGGATGCCATGGTCGAGGATGGGGAAGACATGAGAACACAGCTTCTTCCCTTCAGGCCCAGGATCCAGAGGCTCATCGACGCCCTGGGATGGAGGCATCCAGTAGATCGGGCCAGGGATATGACAATGGCCGCCGCTCGCATCATCGAGTATCTGGCCTGCGACATCCATCTCGCCCAATTCCCCGGCGCCATGGAGTGCATATCCTCGTTACTGCTCGACGAGGAAGCCACTGACCTGCTGCTGACCCTGCAAGCCACTGACCCTACAAGAGACTCCTACGAGCTGATCCTGCAAGGCCTGGCCATCCTCGACGGGCTAGCTTTGGACCACCATAACTGCACGGCCATGTGCAGCACTCCCGGCGGCCTCCTCCGCACGATCATGGCGCCGCTCTCCTCCGCCCACCTGATGCACGATGTCAGAAACAGCACCAAGTGGGCCCGCGTGGTAAGCAGATCCTTGAAGGTGTTGTACAAGCTCCTCCGGGCTCCTGGGATGGCCAGCATGCAGCCAGCTGCGCCGGGAGATCTACTCTAACAAACAATCAATGAGCAACCTAGAGAGCATTCTCGAACATGGCCAAGGATCTGCTGGCTGGGAACTGGGAGAGCTGAAGAGGGCAGCAATGGGGATCCTCACGCAGCTGCGAGGGGATCTGTCAATTAACCTCGCCATGGAAACCAAAAAAAAGCTCATCACCAAACAGTTGCAGATCTTCCTTGGAGATGGAGAACAAGGTGAGGAAGCTGCAACCGTGGTCAACCCTCTCAGAGCATGGGCTGGGGAAACACTGCTGTCCCTGTTAACAAAGACTAAAAGTGACACTGCCCTCGTAATGAACTCACAAAATGACATTATCGGCCGCCTCGCTGGGATACTTGATGCTAAGAACGCCACCACGTACAGGATAATAGCAGCAAACATCTTGGAGAACCTGTGCGCTCACTGCGATTTGGACAAACAATGGGTCAAGGAAACATTGCTACCAAAGGTGAGTGTACAAGACACAATCATCGACCTAATCCAAAATGTTTTTCTTCCCAAAATTACCAGTACCTCCTTGTGTGTAGTGGATTAGCTTGAATTTCGCTCCAATAGCTATTCCTTGAAACTAAGCACAATTGTTGGGCTGCAGGTCCTCGCGGAAATACTATCTCGCAAAAGAGGAACACCTGAAAACAAAGTTTCACCGCCAAGCAACGAAGAAAACCAGCAAATAGATTCTCCGCCTGGCGACGAAGAAAACCAACAAAATTCTGCACCAAGAAATGATGAAGAAACCAACAACATTTCTACACAACAAGAAGACATAGAGATCCAGGAAACTTCTGCGACAACAGATCAAAACAAGTCATCTGATGGAGGAAACGAGCAGCAGTCCACTACAACAAAGTTAACGCGAGAAGCGTTTCTATCCCTCGCTATAGTGATACTAGACAAACTGGTCAGTGCAGATGATTTCGATAATGCTGTCCAAAAGGAAGGCATAGGACCTGCTGCCTTTGTCGGAAAGATCAAGACTATAGTTGAAGATAACTGTCAGGGAAATGCTGAGAGTCTAAGAATTGTGAAGCTTTGTTGTCGGATTGCTGAACCAATGATGAAGCGCGACCAGTACACTCAACACTTCAGAAACACTGGATTTGTGGAGTTGGTGTCTAATGCTTCGAAAAACATGTCTAACCTCGAAAGCTGCATGCTTCTCGCTGAGACTGATTTCGGACTAAAGAAGACCGTGAGGCCTACCCTCTCTGATCTCAAGAATCGAGCTTTACATTTGGTTGGTTAGGACTACAAATCTTGGACTTGCGATTGATATCCTCATATTTTGCACTCTATTATTTGTGAATCTGTTCTCGGCCTGTGAGTTGAGATTGTTATAAAACTTGGATTGTGTGCAGTTGCACAGACTGAATACTTATCCTTTTTTCTTAAATCTTGGTCGATGCTGTAACTCAGGTTGTAGCTGTAAAATATCAGAGGGACGGAAGATTAGGGTGGAACGCCGTGCCTCTCAGCATCGGCGGCTACGTGTTATATACTGGCAAGGAACATCCCCTTGCATGGAGTACAAGAAGGTGCACATCGTTCACGTGATTAGCTGGAGATAGAGATGGTTACAATCATATCTAAACTAACCTACAACAAGATTCTATTCTATCTCCAGCAATCACAACAGAACAATTATACACCGAATTTACATAAGTCAGTTAATCTAACATCCTCCCTCAATCACAACCGTGCTAGGTTGAGATTGTGCTTAAAGTTCTCAAGCTGTCGAACAGTTAAAGCTTCCTCTGCTGACGTGCCGTGTACACCTTCGACGACCCGTCCACGCCTTCCTCGGCTTCGTCGTCCTTATACATGGTGAGCGCATCTTCCCTTACTTTTCATTCATTTTTGTAGGTCACGTAACCTAGTTAGGTGTCTCCCGTTCGAAAGAGATGCAGTTTGAAATATGACCGTATCTCTTTTGAACTGCCTGTGATGCTTCCTATGAATTAATGGTTAGGGATATTATCTATATGCGCTGCCTGTAATGCTTATTGTTGTTTATATGAACTGCCTGTAATGTTTGTTGAGCAAGGGTACGTTATACGCGACCGAACGAATAAAATAGGGGGAGGTCTGTGGCTTTGCCGAGTGTATTTACCATAGACACTCGGCAAAGAGACCATTTCTGCTATTTTCTGTCAGTTTTGCCGAGTGTTTGGAGCTTTGCCGAGTGTCGTGCGAAATACACTCGGCGAAGACTAACCCTTTGCCGAGTATATTTACCACGACACTCGGCAAAGGCTTAGTCTTCGCCGAGTGTATTAGCCGTGACACTCGGCGAAGCTACGGGGGGCACGTGGCTCTACTACCAGATCTTTGCCGAGTGCCGTGATCCGACACTCGGCAAAGAGGTGGTGCTTAGCCGAGTGTCGTGATCCGACACTCGGCAAACACCGCCGTCACGGATGCCGCCACGTCATCACACGGCGACGGCGCGTGGCAGGCCGTTAGTGCGCTTTATTTTGCCGAGTGTCAGCCCAGGCACTCGGCAAACCTTTGCCGAGTGCCCGAAATATGACACTCAGCAAAGAAGCTCTTTGCCGAGTCTACAGTCGCCGAGTGCTTTTTGCCGAGTGTTACACTCGGCAAACAATTCGCCGAGTGTATTTAGGCCTTCGCCGAGTGTCCCTCAGCGACTACCAGGTTCCGAATTTGTCCGGATTTTGAATGGTCCATGTTTTTGTCCATCTTTTTTTTTAAGACAGAAGGCCATTTCTGGTCCTGCTTTGTTATGAAAGCAAAAGGTTTGTCATGTTACCAGCTTTTACGCTTTTACGGGGATTCTTGTGCAGAAACAGGATTAACTATTATAAATAGCACAGTCGCGATAGACGGAAACACTCTCTAAACCCCTCTACGAACCATTAAAAGGGGGCAACCAGTGCATGTAGCTCCCGCATGTGCAGGGTCCAGGGAAGGGTGGACTGACATTATATTGTAGCTCCCGCATGTGCAGGGTCCAGAGAAGGGTGGACTGACATTATATCAGCAGTCGATGTATATCGCCTATCAGCCCCCGAGCCTTGAAATGATTCAGAATGATCAATTCAAGTGTCCAGTGACCTTTAGGGTTCTTCAAATCATCTTAGATATCATCATCCGAGTGGTAATTTGCACCCAGAATTAGTAGTCACATCGAATCATCTTGGAGATCTTCATCCGAGTGGTTTTCTTGTACCAAGCCCCCGAGCATAGGAGCCAGCGGGGATGCATCGAGTAGTATATAGTCAAAATAGCCACCATCAATAGAGTAACGAAACAGAGGAGTTCGTGGTTGACTTGTCATGCCGCGATCTCCCTAGAAACAGGAGTCAGGTGCCAATGTAGTCGAAGCCCCATCATTGGTACTTGGCGACTCAAATATGCTGGAGAAAGACAACTAGGTAAGCCTGATGGAAAACCGAGTTGTAATTTTAGCGTCAGCCCCCGAGCCTGGAAGCTGTCGAAGATGTGATAGCACGCTGTGCGGCCTAGAAAGTAGTCATCCAAACAACGTACTCGGCGCTTGGCCAATCTTGTTAGAATAAAATAAAAAATAATTGAAATAAGTAACTTAGCTTGTTTGTTGTCGTTTGTCGATGAAGCAGACTTAGTCAGAGATGATTCCGACTAGCTTGAGTTCATCACAAGCATATTGGCGATGCGGCAGTACCGCGGCACAAGCTGAAGTCGAGCTTTGACTTGATAACTTGCAACGGGTTGAGGCGACCACACATTGATGAATTCCATTGATCATGAGGCACCCGAAAAGTCATCCAAACCACTCTTGCAGTGTATTCAGGAAGCCCCCGGCAAGTTGTACTCATTTGGCGAGTTATACTTCAAAGCACTTGATAACTGGTACTTGAAGATCACTACTCATACTGTGGAGTAGACTCTAGAGTACTTTCAAATAAGTACTCAGAGATTTGAAATCACTACTCGCCTTGTGGAGTAGACTCTGTAGTACTTTCAAATAAGTACTCAGAGATTTGAAGTTACTACTCGCCTTGTGGAGTAGACTCTGTAGTACTTTCAAATGAGTACTCAGAGATTTGAAGTTACTACTCGCCTTGTGGAGTAGACTCTGTAGTACTTTCAAATGAGTACTGAGAGATTTGAAGTTACTACTCGCCTTGTGGAGTAGACTCTGTAGTACTTTCAAATAAGTACTTAGAGGTTTGAAGTTAGTACTCGCCTTGTGGAGTAGACTCTATAGTACTTTCAAATAAGTACTCAGAGATTTTGAAATCACTACTCTTATTGTGGAGTAGACTCTGTAGTACTTTCAAATAAGTACTCAGAGATTTTGAAAACACTACTCTTACTATAGAGTAGACTATGTAGTACTTTCAAACAAGTACTCAAAGATTTGAAATCACTACTCTTCTTGCCGAGTAGACTCTGTAGTACTTTCAAATAAGTACTCAAAGATTTGAAATTACCACTTGTGGGTAGTTGCTTTATAAGGCTAGCCGGCCTCTACAGGTGTTCAGCCTGGTCTTAGTTACATCTAAGTACTCAGGGATCCTAGAAAGTAGTCATGTGATCTACTCTTCGGATTTTGACCGATGTAGACTTTGTTGAATCAACAAGTATCAAAGGGAACTCGGGAACTTCTGCACGAGTGTAGTCGACGCACATGCGCCACTCGTTGTTGTTCTTCTTTCTCACCAAGACTGGATTTGCCAACCAGTCGGGTGGAAGACTTCCTTGATGAATCTTGCGGCGAGTAGTTTCGCCAGCTCCTTCTTGATCGTCTCTCGCTTGTCGGTTGCGAACTGTTGCAACCGTTGCCTCTTGGGTGTAGCTTTGGGATCGACGTTAAGGCTGTGCTCGATCAGGTTCCTTGGCACTCCTGGCATATCTGCAAGTTTCCACGCAAAGATGTCGCGGTTGGCTTACAGAATCCTGACGAGCTCGCCTTCCCATTTCGGGGATAAGCCAGCCCCGATCTTGGAGGTCTTCAACTGGTCTCCTTCCAGTAGTGGTGCGTCCTTGGTCACCATATCTTCAGAGATAGCCGCCTTGTGTGGTTCGAGTTCCTTGCTGGAGATCTCGTACAACTTTGGAAGGTGTCCATAGCGAGGGAGTAAATTTGGTACTATAAATAAACAGCTATGATTTTCTATATTCTCACAGATAATGTGATTCCATTCCACGCACTTCCTTTATCATACTGCAAATAAAAAGGGAGGAGATCACCAAGAATCTTAATGCACAAAGTAAGAAACTAATATTAGGCAGGTTATCTTTCGATTGGATAATCAATGGAAATATATTTGAATTTCGTATGCGTGTCCATAGCGAGCGAGGATTTTTGGTACTATAAATAAACAGCTAAATGGCGTCTGATCCACCACAACAAAATGGCGTCGTCTGGCAACGAGTCTGATCCCCATGGGAGTGACAATGAAGACCGTGTTTCATCAACCGATCAAAGCCATGACAACATGGATGATTGGCTTGTAGAAGACGATGATGGCTGCCAGCAAGTTGACGGTGACGATGAATGGCAGCCAGAAGAAGAAGGAGAAGAGGAGGAGGAAGAGGACAACGACGAGGACTGGGGCGAGGAAGAAAATCTGGATGATACTGAGGCATCGAACGAGAATCAGTACGACGCGGATGGAGAAGAGGAAGAGGAGCGGGAGAGGAAGAGGATGGTGGTTGGCAGCCAGAAGAGGATGGCAAAGGGAATAGCACTGACTCGGAAGAAGATGAGGAGGAAGAGGAGAGACCACGTAAAAAGTACAGGTTTCGTCAAGCTGGTGACCAAGAGATGTCCGAAGCAGTGCATCAGCAAGTCCGACACGATCTCGGAGGAGTCCGCTGGTGACACTCTCAACTCGAAGAAGTCAACCGATGAGGAGACTACCGAACATGAAGATTGAACCAAGATAGCTGTTTACTGCTCCTTGATGGAGTCACCTTCAATAAGAGTCCCCTATGTTACGCATCCATTCCAATATGAGTGAGTAACAAAATTCTTCATGTTTTTAAGTTATATAGATCAGCGTCAATCATGCAAAACAATATGAGTGAGTACATTACAACTTGTTTTTTTATTCAACAGTGTGCTTGGTCGCTAACAATCTTAGTACAATCACTTTCATCAAACCTGGATCATACCCTTCGCTGTCAGCAATCGAAGGTGGTTAATATGTAGACGAGTTATATTTATGTTACTTTATTCCGTGCTAACCTTCATACTGTGTATAACTTGTTTTTTCAGAGATTAGAAACGCTATACGCATTGACTATATGATCCATGAGAGCATCAAACTTGACTTCGCCACACGAATGGAACATCTCAAAACAATCTCCAGTAAACCAATTCCAGAGTTCCAAGGCATCCCTGATAGTTATTCCCCAATGTACTTGTATGATTGCATATTCCACGATTCAAGCCTCCCGAAGCCAAAAGTTACAAAAGAAGTTTTAGAACAAGTCTTCATGTACTTCATATGAGCTGTTCTTTATATTTGAGTGAGTTCGAGCTGAATGGAGAAATAGCATACTTTGTTTCTTTTAAAATCAGAGTGTTTAATTCTGTGTTCTTTTTAACACGTGCCTGTGCACGTGTATCCCTACTAGTATAGGTAAAAAAAACATTTATAATCATCAAATTGGTAAAAAAAAAAAGTATGAGGAACGAAAGAGATGACCAGTTGCTCATGGAAGATATCTGATTACCACAGCTGCCAGAAATGCATGATCCACCAAAAATGCCAAAAAAGTGGACCAATGCCACCATAAAACTTTGAACTCAAAATAGCCACATCCTGCCTGCTAATTCATGTATTAGCACAACTCACCGAACTTGCAGGAGAGTGCAGCAAATTTGATCGCTCATTCGCCATAGGCATTTTATCAAACGCCTTGCAAGCAACAAATTGTCATGCTGGAGGAGTCAGAATTAACAAATTGTCAAGCCAGAGGAGCGGAATGACTGATAAATATGCATGCATAGAGAGCAACAGCGGGGGATTGGATCGAGTGAGGAGCAGGTCGGACCTTGCTTTGCTAGAAAAATTAAAAAATAGATGAAATAAAAAACCAACCACGACGATAACAAGTAATTCTAACCGGCGCGGCGGTAGCGCGCCGCCCTTCCTAGTTGCTATTACATCAGCTTCCTAGAGTCCTCAGGGCGATGGTGTGCTCCTCTTAGGGGGTATTTAGTTCCCACTACTAAAATTTAGCACCTATCACATGTAAAGAAAGTACATATGCATGAAGTATAAAATATACATTAAAAAACTAATTAAACAGATTGCGACTATTTTACATGACAGATTTTTAAGCCTAATTAGTCTATGATTTGACAATGTGTCGCTACAGTAAACATGTGCTAATGACGGATTATTTATACTTAATTAATTTGTCTCGCGGAGTACTAATAGAATCTGTAATTTATTTTTTACTGGCAATAAAAAATCCTATCCGACGTCCCTCATACATTTCATTGTGACAACTACTAATGTTTAGCACTGGAATCCAAACACTCCTTTAACCCCCCTAAGACGCTGGGCGCTACGATTTTTCCATCAGTGCAAATTATCTAGAGTCTTTCCTCATGCAGAGTCAGGAGATTGGCAGGCCCGCCGTGATTCAGGCTATCGATGTCCTGGCAAATTACTATGGAGGCTCTTCCCAGGCAAGCGCTGCGCTCCGCACACTGATTGTGAACTTGGTCGAGTCCATCAGGTTGAACACCATCGCTGATCGTGTGGATAGGGAGATGAGAGATCCATCTGAAAATAGGGCAGACCGGCAGCTCACCACAGAAGATATTGGCTTGATAAGGGACTGGGCTGATGTGTCGACAGCCTTGAGAATTGCCGCCAATAATCCCTAGGATCGGGTTTTAACCCTTTCCGAAATTTCATCGCGATAGGGATAAACAACGCCTTCCAAGCCGCAATGGCGCTCGGGATGGTGCTGATCACCAGGCGTCCCATCGTCCGGCGCCTTAAGAAGCTAGGCAGTTTCCGTCGTCAGAGGCAACAACGACGACGATGGCCTAGGCCTCACGCTTGTGGAGATACTCGGAGTGCTCATCAAAAACATCGACAACGAAGATCCGGCCTGGCGATCTCTACGGAAGGGTCAGCATCACCGACTGCTTCGGCACAGTGGTGCTCTTCAACCGGAACAAGGGCAACACCCAGTCGGTCGGCCACGTCGTGGTGTCGCTGCTGCCGACGACTTGTTCGTCGACGTCAACCTCATGGACCACGACTCCTTCCCGGACCTGTCCCCGGACGACGAGGTGGCACGGGGGCAGTTGTTGTGGAACTCCCGTGACACCCTGGCACGCGAGTACGATGCGGTCCAGAGGAAGGAGGTCACGGGGGAGTACGGCTCCGTGGTGGTGCACTACCGTGAGGGTCGTGATGACCGACGGCGACGGCGAGAACTACCCCGACGTCTACGGAACCGTCGTCACGGCGGCGACGAGGATGGCGACCGGAGAGACGCTGCAGTACAAGCTGTTCGAGAAGAGAGGCACGGCCATACCGCTGCGGAGCTTCGAGTCCATGCGGATTTGTGGGACGCGGACAGGTTCCCAGACCTGTCCCCGGACGACCAGATCGCGGTGGACTTCAGCCCACGCCTCGCCAGCTGCGACACGCGAGAGATAAAAGGTCCATACGGCAGGGTGACAGTCCAAGTCACTTGGTCCGTCTAGTCCTACTCCTCCTGTACGTATGCAAGTAAGAATAATATACCTAATTTAGTAAGAATAATATACCTAATTTAGTGAAGAAGTGATGCGTATGTATGATGGTAACAAGAGGCTATGCATGTAGCAAGAGTCCTTAGGTTCGGATCCTAGGAAACGCATGAGTGCGTCGCATGTATATGCCTCCTAAAAATGGCTCTTTGTTCTGCCATCAATGGGCACCAAAGCATATCAATAAAAGCATAAAGAAATAGCAATACAGCTATCAATTTGCTAAGAATAAATTCATTTGTGAATTGTGATAACCCAATGCATAATTGCCTAACCCACTGAGAATAAATTCATTTGTCATAGCCCAATGCATAAAAATGTCTAGGCCTGTGAGAATAAATTCATTTGTGATAATCCAACGCATAAAGGGCAAGGTAGACCTTAGAGAATAAATTCATTTGTGGTAATCCAACGCATAAAGGGCAAGCTAGACCTTAGGCCCCCTTTGAATCCAGCGACTAAATTTGGATCCATGGACTAAATTTTAGTCCTATCACGTCAGATGTTGATACTAATTAGGAGTAATACTGTAATAGGCTAATTACAAGACTAATTACATTGATGAAGGGTAATTCACGAGACGAACCATTAATCCTAATTAGTTCATAATATACCCATGTGATGCTACAGTATATATTTGCTAATTATGGATTAATTAGGACTAGCCGTAAACCCGTGCATGCGCACGGGCTAACCATATACTACACATATATGCCAGAATTACTAAAAGAAATACTACACTTTTATTTCATTTATTAAGCATAAGTGAACAAAATACTCCCTGCATGGGTTAGCCTTTTTTGAGTGATGGATACAAACAAATATTTTAAGTATTTTGGTCTTATGATATTTAAACTTAGTATGTTGTTAGAGAAGTCTTTCTACCATTGTAACTGTTGAATATATAAGAGGCAAATGTTACCGAACAAATATAGAACTTTTCGTCATCCTATCTATTTAAATTATCAAATTTTGAATTATTTGACTCAGCTAAGTTTAATTCCGTAAAGCGCGTCTGCTCCGATTGATTTGCTGCTTCTTTGTGTGCCTCGTAGGTTGGATGCTTTCACTCCATATTGTCAATCAAAGACACTAATGTAATGATCAATAAATATTAAACTATCACATTCAATTGTGCAACATAAGAATCCGAGATAACTGAATGCATACCTTCTAACTGGGCTGTCATTGCTTGGGCATGGCCATCATGCTACTGGCGAAGTAACAGCTACTAACTGACCAACCTCTGGTCGTCACTACTGCCAACGGAAACACATTGGCGTTGCTACCCAGCTGACTTTATTCTAGCTGTTGCTAACTTGACATCCTCAACATCGTCATTGCACTGTTAATGATGATTGTAACATGGTGCTCTAGTTGCCAGCAGTACTTTCTCGACCTACCACCATCAGCCCTAAATCATTAGACTCGAGGACTTAAATCTGCAGTCAATGACTGTATCATGAACTTCAGGCAATGGTGACAATGTCATAGATTCATTCATATGTATGGTCTATCTCACAAACTGAAGCAGGCAAACAGCATGTACTTAGGTACCTACAATTTAGGGCATATGTGCAGACGAAGCGACCGATTATGTCGGGCTTTGGTGTGCGCGGTGATGACGGCCCTGTTTGCCTCACACTGCCTTGGTGCTAGAACTCTGATCCTTGATCTCTATGATTGAATTTTCGGACGGTAGAAACAGGACATCAATGTCAAACCAGATTGAAAACTAATTGCATAAATGAAAGCTTAGTTTTGTAAATAGCCTTTGTTCAATCTATGTATACCTATACTAATCACAGACTCTCTAGAAATTCTCACGTTAATATCAGACCCTCGATTTCTCTTTTTTTCTCGAACTACGCAGGAGAGCTGCGTGTCATTTCATTAAGGTAGAAAAAAGGCAAGATTGCCCACACAAGTACAAGAACAAAAATCTCACAAAACCCACATACAACACACACTTTAACCGGAAAACCGTATCAGACCCTCGATTTCTCATAGGGCCAAATATTAACAGTTTAGATCATCATGTCCTCTCTCATCCCTCGTTCTCACGTCTTCTTGAATATTACCACTATATTGTTTTTGTTACGAATAGGAACGAAACCTCTCCCTCCAAGATGTTCCTATATTAAGTTGTTTTTTAAGTAGGAAAGAAACTTTCTTCCCGTGCAAATAAAAAGAGTTACAATCAATATATGTCTATTATTCCGAAGATGAAGATCGCATGCATGAGCGCGCCATATAGGAGCAGCGGTTTGTGACGGTGGTGCAGTAATGGGGCACCTCTACTTGCTCTTTTGTTGGGGACAAGGTAATTATGCAAACATTGCATAGATCACGGCCTTATATTGCCGTCAGAGGTTGCAGCTGCGGATGTTCTTTACTTACAGCCTACCTGGCCATCACCGGTCTATTATATCAAAGTCCATGTTCATGCTGAAACCAGACGTACACAGGGCATAATAAGAAGGGAGCATATCATGTGTAAACCAACCTGTCCGTGCAAACTGTAAAAACTTAAATCTAGGTCACACGATGTTGATCCAAGGGGGGCACACAAAGGAAGTTGGAAGGGCGATTTGCAAAATAACTGGGAAGGTGGGAGGAGGGATTTGCAAAATAACAGGAAAAGTGGGAACTGGGAGGGAGGATTGCATAGAGAGATTGATTTGCCCTTGATACGGTGCCTAATAAGAATCATGGATTCATGGACGCCTGCCTCTTTGGCATCCCGTCCGGTTTGGTGTGGTTACAGTGGCAGTTCAAGATTAGCAATCCGGTAAAAGCTATCCATGCATCAGAAATTTGCATCATCCTCATCCCAATGGCCACTACAAAAGAATGACCTATCCGCCAACCACATAAACAGCGGTCATTTTTGGACCCGGTGCTAATGAGGCTTTAGCACCGGGTTCAAAGGATATGAGCCTGAAAGAGAAGGTGGGAAGGTTTTAGCACCGGATGATGGTAAAATCCGGTGTTAAAAGATACCCATTAGCACCGGATGCAACCACCAACCGGTGCTAAATACACTCGGGCACATTAGTACCGGTTGGTGGCTACACCCGGTGCTAATAGGTGGGTTTTAGCACCGGTTGCAAACTTCCACCGGTGCAAAAGTAGCAGCGGGCGGCATGCAGAGCGTGGAGCAGGCACGCGGTAGCAGAGGCAGCCCCCCTCCTCCCTTTTCCTTCTCTCTCCTTCCTCTCTTCTTCTTTTCTTCTTAACCTTATCTCTTTCTCTCCTTAGCCTTATCTCTTCTTTTCTTTTCTCTTTCTCTTCTCACCTTTTTCTTCTCTCAGTTGCAGATGGGGCGTGAGACCTCGGGTGGGCGGCACTCTGGCCAGGCGCGCGACGCGAGGCGGGAGGCACGCGGTGGGAGGCTAGGGGCGCGCGGCGCTCCTGCCAGGGTAGGCGGGCGCGCGGCGCTCCACACAGGCCAGGCGAGCACGCGACACGGCACGTGGACTAGGCGGCCGCACGCGCGAGGTGAGCGGCGCGCCGGCCGGCGGCGCAACGTGGTGGACTGCCTCAGCATTTTTTCCTTCGCTAGATGGTTCTCAATCTTTTTCTTTTTTGAATATTGTTTGAATGTTGTAATTTTAGGTCAAATGTTATAATCTAAAAGAAGTTTTTCTACTCCTCATCTCTTACTTCCTCCTCTAATTTTTCTTTCCACCATTTTCTTCTTCCTTTTCTGTTGTTGAAGAACAAGAACAAGTTCTTCAAGAACAGCAAGAAAAGGTGCAGCGGTGGGAAGGAAAGAGAGGAGAGAAGGAAATGAGGAGTAGGAAAAACATTTAATTTTTTTGGCACGCAAAACCTTTAGCACCGGGTGATAGTTTCAACCGGTGATAAAAGATGACTTCAGCACCAGGTATTTGACCCCGTGGTAAAGATTGAACCTTTTAGCACCGGAAAATTAGCGCTGGTTGGGAAACTGGTGCTAAAGGGGGTTTCCTAACTGGTGCTAATAGCGTTTTCTCTAGTAGTGGGCTTTGCTAAGGGATGCTTGACGTTGCAGACCTGCAGTAATGGCGGCACGGCAAAGCGCCAACCTTTCCAAGATAAGGCCAGACTGCCAGAGTATGGAGGAGCCGGCCCGGCTGCCTTCTTTTCCTAGAACTAGCCTGAATACAACAAGATTACTACATTGCTGATTTGATCACAATCTTTCTCTATTAACTTACATATGGGTATAAGAAGGGACAAAAGCAATCAGTGACAAAAATATGATTGTAGCAGACTGCAATTTGAATCATGGAGATTAAACTGTATTCAAAGGATCACAGTTAACAAGGGTACGATGCTATAGTCAGCCACAAAAGCGGTACATGCTGCTGCCAAACCTGCACATATATTTTACAACATCCGATGTGTGCACCAACTTGGTTTGTGGAGGCGCTGGATCGTTTGCATCAGAATTTACAAATTTTTTTCTGCTGTGTTATCTTTATCTAAACTCTAGACCAAGGGACATAAGCTGTATATATGCATTCGAGACAACAAGAAACTCTGAAGAGATAATGGGAAACATTTAAGTACATATGCATGTTCTATTCCAGACATCATAGCAATAGATGATATGCACCACCTATTACAAACTAGCCCGTGCGAAAGCACGGGTTTACTGCTAGTACTTCTAATTAGTATCCAAACGTTCGATGTGATAGGGACAAAGTTTAGTATCTAAATTCAAACACCCCCTTAATAGGGCTGCCATAAGAAACCTCCTCTCGGCCATGACATGACAATATTAAGTCCTCTAATGGAAGCTTACAAGACCAGCGCTTGCTTGGCGCTAGCACACTGCTTTTTGCACCGTTACGAATAAATTATTATTTTCGCTGCCGGCGTTGCTATCCTTTGGAGGAGGCCTACATGCCTCGAACTCATCCGGACTGATCATGACGATTCCAAATATTTGCCAACGGAATATATACTGTCACTGTAGTGTGCAACTTTGGTGATGGCGTATCCTCTAAGCAAAAGATTCGGATGCGCCTTGCTTGGCATTTGCATTATCCAAATATATGCCAGCATAAACATGATGGCGCTATATATATATAGCTTCCATGGGAATTGAAAGTTGTATCATTTTGCCTTCAGTTATTTTCTCTAGTAGCTTGCACATTTTTCCTTATGGACAGGGGGGTGACGCCGGAATCAGGTCGTATTGAACGGGAGCAGCTAAGACCCGGCGATCATATCTACACCTGGCGCACAGAAAAAATATTTGGTCACAAAATACGTCTCTACGCACATCATGGTAAGACCAATCATTTTTATTAATTAGTATCATGCACTTTATTAATAGAAGAAGCGCACATTTGTTAGGAGGGTGAGATGAGGTTAGGCCATAGAATAAAATGAGCTGTCACCTAGGATAGATGATGTTCTGGCAAAAGAGTAAATTAAAAAAGAGAAAAAAAAACTGGGTCTTACATGAGACATATGGTTTCTACACACCATCCAAAACATAAGGAGAGGTGGATATTACTAAATTAAGGTGTGGAATCGTGGTGTTTGCATTAGGCCAGTCTCAATGGAGGTATCATAAAGAGTTTCATGGTATTAAATTCTATGTCATATCACTAGTTTTTTATGTGGTGAGGAGAGAGAATGAGACAGTTTCATGGGTTGAGAGGAGAGTTTCATCCCTATGAAACTTCACTGGCACAGTTACCTAGTTTCCCTATCTAATTAACTGTGTCCATGAAACTTTCACTGAGATCAGAATGACCTTAGAAGGGTAGTGTGTAATATACTAGTTTCTTGATGATATAGACCTTATGAAAACTACTACTAGTGTCTTGGGTCGGAAATGGCCTTAGTTTATTTTTATCCTAAGTGCACAATTCTGAGGAATGTTGGCGTCACACTCCATATGTTCCAAAAACAAGTCATTCCATTATTCAAAATTTATTTCACAAAATAAGTCAATATACCTAATTTGGAATGTTTGCATGTACATGTAATATTAATCATGCAACCGTTAGTTAGCACCAAATATGACTGAAAAATAGAGACAATCAAGGTTACTTTACTTTCTTGCTGTCTTAAACTTTTTGTTTTTTTGGACGGAGGGAGTAGCAATTTTGCTCTCTGGCGTTGTTTTGCTAGTCATTTTTGGGTCCACGACCTAGTTAAGTTAATTAATTGTTTTGTCTGTAGTAGTATATCTGAATGGGCGGGATACCAATCTTTCTTAACGCTGGCTAAATTATTTCTTCATTTCCATTCAATTAATCAATCAATTAGCATCATAGGCTACGTATATATTACTCAGTAATTTGAGTGTACAGGAATCTACGAAAGCGACGTGAAGGTCATCCAGCTCACCTGGACCAGGGTGCAAGTGCAACACACCGTTGCTACAGCGAACCCTGCCCCAGGTGCGGTGCAGCTCAGCCTAGGGGGCTCCTTGCCAAAAAAACGCTGCCCCAGGTGCGGTGGAGCTAAGCGTCAAGGCGACCTCGTCATCAGCTGCCTTGACTGCTTCCTGGGAACGGGAAAGGAAAAAGATGAACTTTGCCTTTTCGCCTACGCAGTGTCCAAGGAGTTCTATGACAAGAGCCATAGTATTTTTCGGCAGCCCACCTGCTCCATGGAAGCTGAAGACCCCGCCGAGAAGGTCTTGCGCCGCGCCAACGACCTGCTCGACAACGGCGGCACTCGTTGCCACTACAACATTCTGCACAATAACTGCTTCCACTTAGCCTTTTACTGCAAGACAGGGACAGATTATCATCATCCAGTCGCTTTAGGAGTGGAAATTTCAACGGGCACTTGGGAAGAACTACTGAATGAACCTCAATCCTATGGAGTGGCCGTCAAAACCGCTTTACAGATGCAGGCACAGTGACCGCTTATAGTGTTACGGTGTCCGTGCCATATTATATGCTCCTCTCTACGTAGACAATAAAACGGGCACTTTTATCATATAATATATTCCTACATAGACAATAAAATAGGCACTTGTATAGTGAGTTGCTTAATAGTATTTGGTTGTCTGTAACCAGCTGTTTAATGCATGCATCTGTGATGCAAGTATAAATAAGATTCTTGCGTGCTACAAGGATTTTGTTGCAAACTCAAACTAATATGACAACACATACATCAACTCGCAACGTAACTGTAACATATCGAGAAAGCTCGACTCAATTTCGCATAAATGGACCGACCACGATCTGTTAGTGCATCTCCAGCGTGCTGATGTCTGTCCACCCTTAATCGTCTGACTAATCGCATCTGACAAATCCTATACTCGGGTACATGTGGGACTAGCTGTAGTTGCAGATTTGCAACAGTATCCTCTAAGTATCACCCTCTAAAAGAATATTTCAATCTTACTTTAAAAGATTACACCATTTAAAGAGTATCATGCTGCAACGGTACCCGTATTTCTCTCCTCTATTCCATCTTTTTTGCTGGTCCCACATATTAGCGTGGGACCCACGAGCTTCAACCTTATCGCTTGGTGGGCCAGCGGGTGAAAGCGGCGTTGTCATACTCGTGCGCCCAGTTGTCCGCGAACACGTAGTGCATCCCAAGCCCCTCCGCGAGGTCCGCCAACGACCGCATCCCGTGCCCTTCCTCGGCACACACATTCTGCAGCCGGACGAGTCAACGGAGAAGAAGCCGGCTGCCTTCGTTGATTCGCGCGGGGCTGGTTGTTCTTCTCCACATCGTGTTTCGCCGTCGTCCCGGATAGGATGTGTTCCGCACCGGCCACATTCGTAGCTGTGATGGTGGGGCGGGGCTCTGCTGGTGGCATCGCGCAAACCAGCATGGTCGACGATGAGCAGGCCCCGTCCGCCATTCCTTCGACCGTCCCCATTCTGTTCGTGCTTCGCGTAGAAATCCCCACTACAGCGAAGGGGAGGCCCGACCGGGCTACGGCCAGCGTGGCTGCTGGCACACCCACTGCTCCGCCGCCGTTGGCCTCACGCTCGACACCCTCGCCGCCGCTCGCTCCTTCGACTGCCGGCGCCGCCGGCCGCTGGGGGAGCTCAGGCCGAACGCGCGAGATCTGGCCGCGTGAGCTCTGGCATGCATCAGTCGTGGCGCAATCGGGATCAGTCGTGGCGCAATCGGGCGACCGGGGACCGCGTTGCTGGACTCCATCGCCGGTGATATGGAGAGGAGAGGAGGATGGGAGAGGGATGGATCGGATCGAGTAGAGGGGACCGGTACAGGTGCTGGATGTTTAGGGAATGGAGGGGAGTCTCTGAAATTTAGAGGAGGTTATACAGGACATTGCTACACAGAGTTTTTTAACAAAACCTCTATTTTTAGAGGACACCATTGCAGATAGCCTTAGGCTTGTCCTTGGGGTATTATATAGTTTCATTTTAATTAATTAGCATGCCACATAGGATTTTCCGATTACATAGCATATTTAAGAAGTGAGATGAAACCAGTTTCATCTGGATGAAACTAACTCTACACGGATACCAGCTTTTGTTGAGTCTTGAAATAAATGCATTTTGGAGTCTATGAAACTACACCATAAAATTTGCATGGGGAAGTAATTTCAAGTCCCATTTTATATCTTTATTGCTTACGTGGCTACCTTAAAAACATCAGCATTAAATCACCCACTAGGATTAGCCTTATCAACTCTGCGGTACGGTTAATGCCGTTGACAAATCTGCCACCAACCACTCCCCTCCTTACATATCAATCGCCGCCTCTATTGGGCCCCGCCCCTCTGCACGCTCTCTATCGGAGGGTGGCTAGACCTCTCGCTACCTAAAGGCCTCGACTTGCTCTCGAATCACGCTGGCCCAGGACTTCCTATACAGTGTCGCCTCCCACGACAACACCTCCATGCTCTACCGCTGCACTGGCCGGCATGAACATGTCGTCGCTGATGCGCACGTGCGCACCCTTCGTGGTTGTCCCCGCTGACCATCGCCACCCATTCGCGATCCACGAGGTGTCGAGGTGGCAGCTCTACCGGCTAAGGTGACGACACCTGAGATTGCCGCAGAACGTGTCGGCCATCGAGCTCGGCAATGGCACCACCTGCATCCTCACCGGCAACTGCATAGTGGGGTGTTGGGGCGACGCCCCGGTGCTCGAGCACTACAAAGAACATGCTGTTCATGGCGGTCGAGGCTCGGCGATGCCGTGTGTGAGCTATCGTCATGGCCAACTACTCCATCGTGTGCTAGGGAAAGAGTGGAAGACCGAGGATCGCTTTGGCGGCGACATCCTCCACTACCACAACACCATGCCCGGTGCCTTTGCACGGCGTTGGACTTGCCCATCATCCGACATCTTCGCGGGCTCAGGGACACTACGTGGCAACGGAGGTAGCGAGAGCGGCGAGTGACTGAGGACATCGCCACGCTGAACACGCACATGCTACAGGCTTCCTCAAGTTACAACTCGTCTCCAACTCAGCCGCCACGTTCAGTTTGGATTCAGCCGACACCCCTGCACGGTTTCGAACTTCCTCATCCGACATCGAAACGAGGCAAATAAATATGCGTTAGAAAGGGAACGACGATGCCGTCGTTTTGGTTCTGGTCCTAGCTCCAGAAGCTTCGTGGATCACGCTGTGTGACATTGACAATGTGCCGCGTCACCTGTTTTGGGCCTTTTTCAGGCTTTGTATCGTGTCGGGCCTTCGGCCCAAGTTGTGGACGTCCCACCTGGTGCGCCCCCAACCCTAGGACGCCCCTAGGCTAATAAACTCAACAGCTGCCGCCACTTAGACTCGGGTTTTGCTTAGATTATTCTGTTTGAGACTGTGTCGCCGTTTTTCGGTTTGTGCAACCCCAACTCGTGTGCTTAATCATTCATCTGCAGTTGTCACCATTATTGAGTGTTGTGTTCTTTCGAGTGCTTGCTTGTGTTCTTCGTTTCGTAGGCAGGGATTAGCCTTCTTAGCGAGGTCAACCGTGTGACTATGGTTGATAACCAGAGGAGTCGTGGTGCTAAGATTGTAGGATTCGAGTTTGCTGACTTGAAGCCAGATCGGTGTGTCGTGCTCCACCCAAAACGAGTTATACTTCCCCTAACTGACAGAAGATCAGGCGCCCTAGTTCCCATCAGCAAGGAGGTCACCGTCTGGCACTCATGCGTGCGGCCACCACTGAACGCATTGAGGATTATCTTCCCCAACGGGATGAAAAAGCAGGTGGCGGTGCCTTGAGACAACACTGCAGGAAGAAGATGTCAAGAGTACTTTGTGGTATAAAGGTTGGGCGTCGAGACATAGAGATGTCACCCAACAACAAGAGTTATATGAGATATGATTAGAAAGGTGTTGCTTAACGATCTACCATGTCTCTTAGCGGTGATGCAAAAGCTCAGTAGTAGACTTGTTAGTTGTGGGTCTTGAATCCCTAAGTATCATTGGAGGGATCTTGATTTAGTGGGAGTAGATTCAGTTAAATGCTTAATTTAATTTGCTCGACCATAGATATGTTGTCTTAGTATTTTGTATTATCATTTTGTTGTAGATCAATGGCAAACTGCACACCATCATGCGTACAATCCTTGATAAGCAAAAATTGAATGGGACAAACTATATGGATTGGATCAGCAACTTGAGAATTGAATGGGACAAACTATCCTGAAAATTATGAAAATGAAGAAGTTCTAGACACCCCATTAGCAGAAGAGGCCTATGAAAATGCAACTACATATGTGATAAATGCTTATTAGATAGTATTGGATGATGACATTGAAAAATAAGCCGCCTTATACTTGCAGTATGGAGCTCAAGCTACAAATGCAGTTTGAGTCATACCATACACACGATATGATCGTGGCACTCCGAGAAATGTTCTAGACACAGGTTAGGACTGAAAGGTTCAATGTTTTTAAAGTGTTTGCGCAGAGCAAGCTAACAGAAGGTGCAATAGTTGGACCACACATGATCAAGATGGGCAGTTACATTCAGATATTGTACAAGCTAGGCTTCCCAATAGGCCCAAAGTTGGCCACTAATTCCGTCCTTACGTCACTTCCACCAAGCTATGTGTTGGCATTTTCTAATCTCGCTACTAGAATTGTGGTTCTGGCAGTGGCGCTAGAAGATGCCCATGCTTATCTAACAAATGTGAATGGATCCACAAGCGCACAAATATACCATTGTATCACTTCACACATGAGTATTCCCAAAGGTATCGTATTTCCCAAAAGAAGGTTGTCGGTTAAGAATACTGATGTGTTCATGAATATGGCAATAGCATGGATAGAATCATATACAAAGGACAAATGTAAGACAATATGATAAGGGGCTAGTGTGACACACATGGGATCAACTCAATTCTAACTAGGCTAGAGAGGACTAAGAGTTAGCATCTATATTATAATGTACTTCCTATATACTGCACAGATCAAGTTAGCGAGAAGTAACGTACACATGAACAAGAGTAAAATTCACCGTCGGCCCCTAATCTTGGCGCGGTGCGTCATCCAGGTCCCTATACTCCCAAAATGGTCGTGTGGGTCCCCAAACTTGCTAATTGGCTTACGTGAGGTCCAAATGTTCATAAGCCCACTCTAAACTGCTGATGCGGCTTGCTGCCTCTGCGTTGACGTAGCCTTGGCATGCAGGGCCCACTTGATGGCCCCTATCCCTCCGCGCCTCTCTCCTCCCATCTCCTGCTACAGACCCTTTCTTTGTTGACTCCGGCGGCGGAAGGGTGAGGTCGAGCAGAGGGGGCGAGCCCGCGTCAACTTGAGGTCGTTGGCGAACCTGGACGGGGCATGAGGCATGGCCTCAAACATCGATGCACGCCCGCTCGGCTCGGCACGCGGCGACACTGTACCGCAGCAGCGGTAACCGCTTCTCCATGAGCTTCGCTTCCATTTCTCTCCCTTTGGCTGGATCTTTTAACAGCAGGGAGGTGCTCAAGCTCGTCGCCACCATTCTCTCTTCCTGCGCTCTGTCACCGCCGTAAGCCGCTTGAGCCACATCCTCGCCCCCTGTCCGTGCATGGCCGCCACCGCCAACCGCTAGGGTCGCCGTTGACATTTATTAACGTTCACAGATAAATCTGCAAGCACATTGATAGGGACTGATTCAAGAAAGGTCCAAGGGATGGCCCGATCTTCACGGCAGTAGGTTTCGTAACAAGGTAGATTGCTGCAAGCAGCGGGGATAACTAGCTTTATACCTGTCCAACGTTGGATGCGACCAAGCGACGGGGAGAGAGGCACCAAAACCTTGAGGACTTCGACTCGATCTCCGAACGACCGCAGAACCACAATCCGGGACTAATCCACACAAGACGCGCGCAGCTGAACTGGCAACCGTAGAGCACAGAGTAGGGAACCTCGGAGAGATCTCTTCACAAGTCCAAGAAGAACAAGGAAGAACAAGGGGTGTGCAAGGCACTCAGCTGCTCGCAGCAAAACCATATAGGCTATATCTTTATCAAAATGTTCAAAAACTGAGTTTTCAGTAGTACATAGGAGGTATTTATACTAAGAACAACTCTCCTATATAAGTTTGAGACAGGTGTGAACTGAAGTCACCACGTTGGGGAGGTGGAAAGCCAACTGGTGGAGGCACTGGTGAAGTCTCCTCGGTTCTCGCGCGTCTTCTGGGATTCTGTGCAGCCTTCAGTAAATTGGCAATTACTCTTACTTGGGAAGTCCAAATGATGTGCCGCTTGTTGAATTGGAATGTAGACTTAAAGCCCGTTCCAACCATGTATATCATGACCCCTGTCTCTTCCCGAGGTGCTACAGACTTTGATGAGAATTTGGAGCATCTGCAGCTGTCTTGGAAGCCTCTGCGTAACCTTCTGCTTCATGTGCATAATCCAGCGGGATTCCTTCTTGTGTGAACCTGAGTAGAAGTAGAGTACGCGACGTAGGTAGTATAACATTCTCATCAATATTAGAGTGTAACTCAGAGAGGAAAGCATGCACCTCTTGTTGTAGTTTCTTGGCACGACTACGCGTAACCGGTCCTTCGTACATAGGTGCTTGTTTATCTGATGCTTGGTGTTGTGTGACCGATGTTGCACTTGTGTCTTGCTGCGTAAGCGGAATTGGACTTGGTGTAACTAGTGGTGGAGCTACTGTAGCATCATGCGTAACTGGCGTACCCATTGTATCTGGTGTAACCAAGGCATGCGGGTTACGCATGGCTGGGATGTCCTCATCACACACTGATATCGTCATAGCTCTCTGTTGGTATTTCTTATGACCAACGGATAAATCCGCAAGCATACGGATACCGATGTAGCTTTCACCTGGGAGTATTTCAGGGATCGATTTCCACGGGGAACGACAAGTGTACTAATCCTTTAATTAATTCATCCGAAAGGGTAATATGGGGGATATGGATGACAACCAAAAGAAAGGAAGAGATAAAAAGGCCGAGGGTATCGAGGGTACTTGTGTAGCAATACTGGATGTTTCGATCGATCAAGCAAGGCAGACTTATTCAAGAGAGTTCACTTCGGGCGCCTGAGACACCACCACTCACAGAAAGGGATGAGAAGGGGAGTGGTACCACCTACCCCTAAGTCCTACAGTCCAAAACTAACGTGGTGGATTACGTCGGCCGGATAGGGCTGTCACCACCTGCCGGCTACCACAACTATTTCATTGAACTAGGTGCAAACCAAGGTAACGACTAGTCTAGGCACCACGCCTATACTGATAATTACTACTTCACTTGATATCAAAGCAAAGCACCCACTACTAAGTAGTCAACGAGGAACCAGTGAACAAAAGCTAGCAAGTCTGAATGCTTAATAAATCAAAGGGAACCAGAATTACCAGACAAGACCCAGATGTTACTCGAAGTTGAGCCGCATCCGCAGAGGTACAGAGTGGAAGAGAAACCGGCAACTCCGTGAGGACCCGGTGTGTCCGAGGACCGGTGGATGGCCGCTTCCTGGTGTGATGAGTGATTGACAACGTGGTGTGGATTGACGTTTCCCTTGGCTCAAGTATTGCAGGTGTAGAATGCGGCTTGGTTGCATTGGTGCAGGTGAAGAACAGGCGCGAAAGGTCTTAGCCATGGCGGCCTCCGAGGAGCGGAGAGACAAGTAGGCTTGGTTCGAGGGACCGGTGGCCAGATGGATCAAGTGCGGTTCACATGCTGGCAAGAACGAGCAAGGGGACGTGGTTCCGGTGCAAGGTAGTGGCTCACAACCGAAGCTCGTACGCGGACGTGAAGCCGGTGCAAGGTGGCGGCTAACGACCGAAGCTTGTACGCGGGGTTTGGTGATTTGGCCACAAAATCATCGGTGGACGGTTTCCCTTGGTTTGGGCCTCAAAACCAAGGCCGAGGACTCGACGAGGCGAGATTGGGCAGCTGGGCTGAGGTGACCAGCCAGGGGTGGTTTAACCGCCCCCCAGGGGCGGTTTAACCGCCTCCCCCTGGGCTGGCCCAAAATCAGCGTCGAGGAGCTTCGATCTGGAGGACACGCGGCGTGACCGCAAGGCTTGCGTCGGAGGGAAGCTAGCTTGCGGTGGAAGGTATCCTAGGCGGAAAAATCTATGAGTCAAATGTCAAATTTGCCCCTGAGGGGTATGTATCACTTAGGGGTAGTTTAGTCTTTAGAGCAGCACCACTTGGACTATATATTAGACCCCCTAGGGGTTGGTGGCTGTCATCTAGGTAGTCTAGTTTTATTTCCCTTGCACTTGAACTATTTTCCTTTAGTTTTTCTTTCTAGTTTTCCATAGGCTAGCCAAGTGCTTCACAGGAGAAATCTTTGAGAGGGTTGGATGAAGGGAGGATAGCTATCCTCTTTGTAAAGAAGTTGACCTCGTGATGTATGGAAGATTTGGCTTTCTTGTATCCCTCTTTGTGTAATTTCGTTGTTCATCCCGTGGCTCTTTTTGGCCCCTTTGGGAGATTTTCGATTCCTTGTGTTTGAGGTCGTTTCCTTGCAGGTTTGTTTGGGGGATTCACACATGAGGTCGTGGACACTCTTTTCCTGGTGATTTGCCCCCTCAAAACGCAAAGAATCGCTTCGGATTTGGGGTTTTTTGGATGAACTCGGGGTGGAAGTGTTCTTCACGAGATCTGAGATTTCGGGACTTCTAGTGTGTTTAAGGCCGAGATTTTTGGGGAATATACTCCACTGAAGGTGTACATCATCTCCCCAAAGTTTCGTCTCAAGAGCTCAAGCCGTTTGGGAGATCGATTCACGAGTTGACTTTTTTCCGAGAGCTCCCAGGTCAGGCCGGTTAAACCGCCCCTGGCTAGGCAGAGAAGGTTTTGCCTCGTTTCGGTTTGTTTTGTGTTCGTTTCGATCGATTCGAGTTCCGCTGCGTGTTTCTTGCTCCTAGGGTCAGTAGCTTGACAGTGGCTACGTGATCTTGGCAAGATCGCTTTCGGAGGTTTCGGAGTTGATTTGGAAAAATAGCCGGATCGGTTGGAAAGAATTTTTATCGGCTCCCATTCACTCCCCCCCTCTCGGGTCGCCGTTTCGGTCCTTCACTCCGGCTTCTCTCCCGGACTCTCACCTCACCTCTCTCCCTATTTTCTAAGTATGGGAGCCCTAGAGCTTCTTCTCCTCTATTTTTTTGTGCCTTGAGTGGGGGTGAAGGGCGCCTTTTATAGCCTCCCATGCATGGAAGCCAGCGTAGATGTTAAGCCACATGCTTGCTTAGCTTCCACGCGAAAGGGTAGGCGTAACCGCCATGAAAGTGGGCCGGTCGGCCTCACTTAGGCCGTTCGGCCTGGGATTCTCGCCACCTGGCACCGTCTTTCTTGTGGACGCTCTTGATGATGTCCTGAGGTTGGTAGTTGAGGGATTGGTGACGGTTGTGACAGTTGGAGGCCGAACAGCCTAGGGGAGGCCAGTCAGCCTGGCCCTGACTCCTCTCAGCCCTCCGTTGCACCGACTCGCTCATCAACGGTTGCATGTTGTCCCTTGAGGTGGTTTGATTATGTTGATTTGAAGCTGTCCGAGAATTCTAGGTTGGTGGACCCTTCAATCCATGACTTAGGCCTTTCAGGACCTCGGATGAAACCAACGTTGATCTCACGTCTCAGGATGTTTATTGATATGTTAGTTGTCCCCTGGATCAATGACATGGCCAGATGAGGGGATAGGAGGCCGGTCGGCCTAGGCTAGGCCGGCCGGCCTGGGTTTGGCTCCATATTTGCTCTCTTTTCTCCTGTATGCTCTTGCACTCACAAATCATTCAAAACTTGTGGAACTCATTAGTATGAATGATATTAGCATGATTATCACTATATGAGCATGAAATCTAGAGAAATGTTGGCGGTAAAATCGTTTAATAACGACCGTCAACACTCTCCCTAATTGTATTCCAAGGGTATCGAATCCAAGGAAGGCGGGTCGGTCAAGAGATTGTACTATGCTTATGAATTATATCTTGATATGATAAACCAAAGCTCAAGAGGGGTAAAGATAATAGCAGGGTAGTGTGAGACACAAGACAATGACACTCAAGATAAGATAGTCTAAGGCTAGGGAGAAGGACTAAGAGTTAGCTCTAGGTTCTAATGTACTTCCTATACACTGCACAGATCATGTTAGAGAGGAAAACATACACATGATACAGTCAATGCCTATGCACCAAGGGCTACCTGAGAGATAGCCTCCCTCGCCACTTACACGCGACTACTTTGTGAGGTTGCTACTCACTTCAGAACTCCTACAGTGAACCCGAACGTGGGGGATTTCAAAGGGTCTAACGGGGCTGTCACCACCCGCGGCCTACCCTGGCCAAACCGTGGGGAACACTCATATCCAATGGAGGCCAATAATCCAAGCACCATGCTTGCATCGATATGCAACAGTCTAACCCCCTTATAAGGCTTTCTCCCTTCGGATGGAAGAGTTGAGCTAGAACCATCTAATACAATATTATCGGACCGACTACCATGGCATAGATCATGAAGACTATATATGGTATGAAACCATACTCTACACGAACTAGAGCAAAGTCTAACACACATGAGGGCATGAGGTCCTATACTACCGAAGCAAGGGTATATGACTAACTCATGAGCATATAAGCCAAGCAACACATGATAGCAAGAACACATACATAGCTCACATATATCATGACTAAGACAAACATTATATAGAGAAGATGTATCTTTGAAGTAGAGCAAAGTCATCCTAGAACTAGAATATACAAGAGCCATACCCTTAGCTCCAAGAAGACCTTGAACCTGAACTAAAGCCTACTCTAGCCTAACTCCACTGTCCTAAAGACTAAAAGTGAGAGAGAGTGCTTCAACTTATGGTGCCCCATCAGGAGCCCCTCCTCTCATATTTATAGGCCTTTGGTGGTCGGTTCCCGAGAGGAATATTCATGGTACATCCCATAACTGCCTTTAGGACTGACGAGGAGCCGACACGTGGAAGATGGGCGAGAGGGGCCACCAGAGTGGTTCAGCCGAACTGGGGGTTCGGCCGAACCCTAGTCGGCTCCTTTTGCACTGCCTTTCGTCTGGGACACTGCCAGGTGGGTCCTGAAGTGGGTACGGGGGTGCATGGGGTGTCTTTAGGCCATTTACTCATGGTTATGGGCCCTTCAATCTGTGTACTGGCTCCTCATTGGTCGAGAGTGTGTGTCCTCTCTCTCTCTCATGGGCCCGTGCATCCATGTGCTGCCCCATGGTGCCCTCTCATTGGCCGAAGTTGTGTTTCTTCACCATGAGAGTGTATATTCTCCATCCCTTTGTATGTATTTCACGTACACTCAAATAATCTCAAGGACATGTGGAACTACATTATTCCAAACCAAATATGCGTGTAAGAGATGTGAATTCTTCGAATATTGATGGTTATATTTGGTACTTAACAGCCGTCAACAACTCCCCCAAGCTACCCTCTTGCTCGTCCTGACCAAGCACTAGTACTTAGGTTTGGTAGATCAGGAGTTGCTACTATGTTTTATTTCTAACTCTTGCCATGCCTACAATAAAATATTTTACCATGAATTGAATGAGTTGGCATTGATCTTACCTCTTACCTTACTCCTGTGGAGCATGTAACCTCTCCTTGTCTTGGGCGGTTGAGAGATAGACTTGGATCATGCTTTGTGGAGGCTATAATATACGATCAACATAAGGCCTTGGATATAAAGCATCACGTAGAACGAGATCATAGCAACTTTGTTATACCATATCATATCTCACAACTACCTAGACTTGGATCATGCTTTTTGCTACCCATAAGTTTCAAGTTAAGGTTTGATCATGCAAGCCAACAAACTTGAGAGCATGGGTAGGATATCAATTTGTAACTTAGGCAGATGAGAGAAACCCAACAGAGCAACTATTCATCATTTCAACCATGAAGAACTAAAACATTCTTACCGCGCCTAAGAAAGTAGTAATTTTTTTTTGTTTTTTTATCATGCATATTCTGAAAGCAGAAAAGATTCAAGTTACCTCCTGTGGGGGTCCTCCCCCAAGCTAGAATCTGACCATGTTGTTGGTTAGAGTTGTACCCTGCTCAACAGCGATAAGCCCTCATCTCCTGAATCTGCTACTGCTGGAGCTGCTTGACAAGCTGAAAATCCAAACTTGCAAAACAAAGGTGCGAGTATGGGGTCACACCCAAATGGACAATGTCCTAAGACTTTATCCAAATGGTTGTTCTTCCAAACTCAAACCAACGGCAAAGAAGAAATTGAGGAAGAGAGTTTCCTTGCTTCTCTTCCCTGAGTGAAATTTGTCGAAAGAATCGAAGAACCAATTAAGAAGAGGAGTGAATGTCATGGATGGACAAGGCTCCTCTTCCCATATAGCCCTTTATAGAGCTTAGGAGGACAAATAGACTAATAATGGCCAAGGGCTACGGCTAGAAGCCGTTGAGGCAAGTGAGGCTTAACATCAATTGACTCGGTCGAATCAGAGATTTGACCGACCCATGACAGGTCTCATTTGCTGCCCCTTTTGTACAAAACTTCCTTGCAATCATGTGAGATCATGCAAGAGAGGTTTGACCAATTTTTCCTAGAAAAAGACTCGAAAGATTTTTCGAACAACATTGAAGGACCGATTAGGTAACCAGAGAGGGGGGGAGTGAATGGGAGCCGATAAAAATTTCTTCTCAATGAATCCGGCTTTTCTCCCAACTCAACTTCAAATCTTCGCAACATGATCTAGCCAAGATCACGTAGCTACTGAGAAGCTACTGACCCTAGGAACACGATCACAGCAGCGGAAACCAAACCGAAATTGAACTGAAACGAGACAAATCCTTCTCTACCCAGCCAGGGGAGGTTAAACCTCCCTGGGGGCGGTTAGACCGCCTGGGGGGCAGTTTGACCGGCCTAGCCTGGGAACACGGGGTCCGAAAGTCAACACCCAAATCGAATTACCCGATCTCCCAAATGGCTTGAGCTCTTGAGACGAAACTTTGGGGAGATGATGTACACCTCAAGTAGAGGATATGCCCCAAAAATCTCGGCCTCTAACTCACTAGAACTCCGGAATCTCAGATCTTGCGAAGAACACATCCATCGCAGTTCATCCAAAAATCCCCAAACCCGAAGCGATTCTTTGGGTTTTGAGGGGGCAAATCATCAGGAAAAGAGTCTCCACGAGCTCATATGTGAATCCCCCAAGCAATCCCACAAAGAAATGACCTCAAACACAAGGAATCAAAATCTAGCAAAGGGACCAAACGAGCCACGGGATGAACAAAGAAATCACACAAGTAGGGATGAAACAAAGCCAAATCTTCCATACATCACGAGGTCAACTTCTTTACAAAGAGGCTAGCTATCCTCCCTTCATCCTACCCTCTTGAAGATTTCTCCGGTGAAGCACTTGGCTAGCCTATGGAAAACTAGAAAGGAAAACCTAAAGAAAATAGTTCAAGTGCAAGGAAAATAAACTAGAGAGATAGATAGCAGCCACCAAACCCTAGGGGTCCTATTTATAGTCCAAGTGGTGGTGCTCTAATGACTCAACTACCCCTAAGTGATACATACCCCTCAGGGGCAAATTTGACATTTGAATCTTAGATATTTCCGGTTGGGACACCTTCCACTGCAAGCTTGCTTTCCTCCGATGCAACCCTTGCAATCACGCCGCGTGTCCTCCGGATTGAAGCTCCTCGACGGCTCTCGGACCTGCCCAGGGGGGTGGTTAAACCGGCCCTGTGGGGGGGGGGGGCAGTTAAACCGCCCCAGGCTGGGCTGGCGGCCCACGGCTCGGAACGCCACGTCGAGTCCTCGGCCTTGGTTTTGAGGCCCAAACCAAGGGAAACCGTCCACCTGATGGTCTTTTGGCCAAACCACCAAACCTCGCGTACAAGCTTCGGTTGTTAGCCGCCACCTTGCACCGGCTTCACGTCCGCGTACGAGCTTCTTTTGTGAGCCGCTACCTCGCACCGGATCCACGCCGCCTTGCTCGTTCTTGCCACCATGTGAACCGCACTTGATCCATCTGGCCACCGGGTCCCTCGAACCAAGCCTACTTGTCTCTCCACTCCTCGGAGGCCGCCATGGCTAAGACCTTTCGTGCCTGTTCTTCACCTGCACCAATGCAACAAAGTCGCATTCTATACCTGCAATACTTGAGCCAAGGCAAACGTCAGTCCACACCATGTTTTCAATCACTCATCACACCAGGAAGCGACCTCCACCGGTCCTACACACCGGTCCTCAATCTCCCCCTTGATGAGTGCATTGACAACACACACATAATCTCAAGAAGTATCAAAGGAAAATAGAAAAGAAATCGAAAACAAAGCTCAAGCAAGTGACTAAAAGCAAGAACAAGCTGAGAACAAAGTCACTCACAAGAGAAAACACCCAGAAAACGCCTACCCTTCAAGCAGAAGCAAAAGGGCTCAACACCATCGGCAAAAGAGCAAATCATAAAGCACAACCCACAAATCTCCAAAACACTTTTCAGGAAACACAAAGCACTCCCCCTGCATTGATGCAAACCCCCCCTGAACAAGTGAACTTGTGCGTGCGAAAATGTGTCGAAAATGGCTCAAATCACCACGAACCTTGTGCTCACTGCACAGGGGCGGTTAAACCGCCCAGTGGGGCGGTTAAACCGCCCTAGGCAGTTCCAGCACAAAAAGAAGCAAAACTTCACACAAATGCTCGCAAAACTTTCAAAAGCGTCCAGCAATGTTTTCCTTCCAGAAACTCTCCCTTTTTAGAAATTCTCCAGAAACTCTCCTGCTTGTTGACAATGCACAAATTAAGGCAAAAATGCAAAGATGCAACTACAAGCTTCTCAAATATACAATGAGCACTACAAAATGCTACAAATTAGAGAAAGAGCAAACTAGATAGTTCATCGTGTCACACGGGCATTGCCATCAAGAAGGTAAAGAAATATAGCCAATCGACAAAGCCATGATCAATTTGTTTAGTTATATCTAAAATGTCACCACATGAGCAAAGTCCTAACCATGGATTATTCAAGCAAAAATGAACTTCATCTCATCAAGATTATGAAAGGACAAGAGTTCTCAACAAAAGATCATTACAAACGCCCAAGTTTTATCTCATGTCATGTCAAAGCACGGAGCCATGTGTTCACTTCTCAAGGGAGACATCTCCGACAAACATCATGCAACCGCTTAGCACCCATGTGTGCAAGTGTGTGCAATGGTGAAAGCATAGAGACATGAGCATAAAAATTCTTCAAATGTATCCTTTTCTTTTATTTCTTCTTCCATGCATAGACATCTCATTTTTCAAGTCTTTCAAATTAAGCATGGTACATGAAATGTCTTTGCGACAAAAAGAAGCTTATGCCCCTCCACAAGGTAAAACATGGGCTAAACATTCACAATGACAAAGGTCTTTGACCCAAATGAAAAGAACATCACATCCTAGCATGACCTTAAGCAAGATATAGCCATTTCGGCTCAAACAAGACATGCAAAGGCATTTACTCATGGGTGAAAAGAGTTTAAGTTCAGTTTGTCATTTTACTTCAAAAAATTGACTATCTCAATAGAATATATATCAAAACCATCAAGAGCATAGCCAATCATCAATCCCTAGCAAGCCTGCTTAAACTCTAAGATGTAGCAAGTTGTAGCAATCACTGCATATAGGAGAAGCTCATCCTAAGATATGATACAAATGCAGCATGATATATCACAAGATGCAAAAAGAACTATACATCAAGATACAAAGATGAAAAAACAAGATACAAAAGTGAGAAATGTACATCAAGGATACACTAGTATACATATGCTACAACAAAGTTTCCAAAACTCAGCTCAGAAAGGCGAACACACACCAAGTTCTCCTCGCAAGCGGATGAAGGTAACTTGGTCAAGTGGTTTTGTGAAAATGTCTGCAAGCTGGTTTTGGGTAGACACATGGGCAAGCTCAATATCTCCTTTCTCCACATGATCTCTCAGAAAGTGGTACCTCACTTCTATGTGTTTGGTTTTTGAATGGAGCACGGAATTTTTGGCTACGCTTATGGCACTGGTGCTATCACAAAGAAGCGGTACATGGGTCAAATCAATACCAAAGTCTCTCAAGGTGTAGGTGATCCAAAGCAGCTGGGAACAACAACTAGAAGCAGCAACATACTCGGCTTCTATGGTGGATTGGTCTACACTAGACTGCTTGCGAGAAGACCAAGACACAAGAGACGATCCAAGAAACTGACACTGTCCAGAAGTAGACTTGCGATCCACACGACACCCAGCAAATTCCGCATCAGAATAACCATGGAGGGCAAGCGAAGAAGCAGCAGAATACCAAAGACCCAACTCAGGAGTATACTTGAGATACCTGAAAATCCTCTTGATGGCCTGCCGATGTGAAGTCCTCGGTGAGGCCTGAAAACGAGCGCACAGACACACGCTGAACTGTATGTCCGGCCTCGTCGCCGTCAAGTAGAGGAGGGAGCCGATCATGCTCTGGTACTCCTTCTGGTCCACTGGTTCTCCGTCCTCATCCTCATCCAAAGCTATAGTCGTACTCATCGGAGTGGTCATCGGCTTGGAGTCACTCATGTCAAACTTCTTGAGAATGTCCTTTGTGTACTTGCTTTGGTGCACGAACGTCCCATCCTTGTGTTGCTTGATCTGCCAGCCCGAGAAAGAACTGCAATTCTCCCATCATGGACATCTCAAAGTCCCTGCTCATATCATCTGCAAACTTGGCAACAAGACTGTGAGAAGAGCCACCAAAAATGATGTCATTCACGTAAATCTGAACGATTAAAATATCATTACCATTTCTCTTCGAGAAGAGCGTCTTATCAACCTTTCCCATCTCAAACCCCTTGCTCAGCAAGAACCCTCTCAACCTGCCATACCACACTATGGGTGCTTGCTTTAGGCCATATAATGCTCGGTGGAGTTTGAACACTCGGTGTGGGTACCTCTCACTCTCAAACCCCGGGGGTTGCCTCACATACACTTCTTCCTCGATCACCCCATTCAAAAAGGCACTCTTCACGTCCATTTGGTACAATTTGAACCCTTTAGCAACTGCAAATGCTAGAAGGATCCGAATTGCCTCCTAACGGGCAACAGGAGCAAATGTCTCCTCATAAACTATCCCCTCCTGCTACGAAAACCCCTGAGCAACCAACCTCGCTTTGTTTTTCACTATCTCTCCATCCTCACCCCTCTTGTTCTTGAAAGCCCACTTGGTTCCTATGGGATGACAATTTGGAGGTGGTTCAACTAACTCCCACACATGGTTTCTCTCAAAGTTCCCAAGCTCTTCATGCATAGCATTGACCCAATCAGAATCAGATAAAGCGTGTCCAACATTTTTGGGCTCAAAAGATGCAACAAAGGCAGAATGAGCGAAATGGGAGATGTTTTGTGACCTTGACCGTGTAGTGCGTTCATCCAAATCACCTATGATCTTTGAAGAGGGATGATCCTTCTGTACCCATCGGGGAGCTTCTCGCCTCGAGATTGCCTCCCCTCAACAGCAGCTTCCACTTGAGCTTGATCATGAGCGCGACTCGACGAAGAAGTAGCAGAGGGACCGTCGTCGAAAGTCGTGGTAGTAGAGGGTACAACATTTCCGTTCGGTGCATGGCCTTCTTCATCATCTTCCTCAATGTCATGTTCTTCCTCAAAGATAGACTGTCCCAACTCCTCGTCACCTGCACACTCAAAGACAGAAGAACTACATGAAATAGTCTCGTCGAAAGTGACTTTGCAAGTCTCCATGATTTGGTTAGTTTCAAGATTGAGCACACAATATGCTCGAGAGTGATTAGCATAACCAAGAAAATTTCGTCCATAGAACGAGACTCGAACTTGTCAAGATTTCCTTTCTTAAGAATGAAACACTTGCAACCAAACACCCGGAAATGACTCACACGTGGAGTACGACCTGTGAAAAAGCTCATAGCAAGTTTTCTTCTTGAAAGCACGAAGGAAAATACGATTTGACACATGACAAGCTGTATTTACTGCCTCTGCCCAATATTTTCTAGGAGTCCTATGCTCATCTAGCATCGTCCTTGCCATCTCACAAAGAGTCCGATTCTTCCTCTCAACCACACCGTTTTGGCAAGCAACGTATGGTGACGAATATTGGTGTTCAAGACCAAGATCATGACAGAAGGCATCGAAACGAGTGTTCTTAAATTCTGTACCATTGTCACTGCGTATAGCTCTCATGGCACCACCATTACTCTCGTTTTTCAACCTCAAAATCAGATCTCGAACAAAGTCAAAAGTCTCATCCTTAGACGCCAAGAAAAACACCCAAGCATAGCGAGAATAGTCGTCCACCACAACAAGAACATACCACTTCCCACCGACTGAACGAACGCGAGCTGGACCAACCAAGTCCATATGCAACAGCTCCCCAGGACGCTCAGTCATCACCTCAGTCAAAGGTGGGTGAGATGAAGCGACCATTTTACCATGCCTACAAGGTGCACACACCAAATCTTTCTCAAACTTGAGCTTGGGCAATCCTCGGATAAGGTCAAGAGCACTCAAGCGGGTGAGTAAATCAAAGCTCACATGACCCAATCTCCTATGCCATCTCCAGAGCTCAGAAGAAGTACCGGCAATCAAACAACGAGAAGGTCCAAATGATCTAGAAAAATCAGCACGAAAAATCTGACCCTCGGAATAATCATGCATACAAGCTCACCTCGAGGATCAAGAATCCGAGAATCTCCACTCTTAAACCGAACCTCATAACCCTCATCAAGAAGTTGAGAAACCGAAAGCAAATTGAAAGTAAGATTCTTGACAAGAGCCACTCGTTTCAACACAAAACTGTCACTCACCTGAATAGCACCCTCAGACAACACTCTACCTTTACCCATATCCCCAAAAGTGATGTACTGCCTGGACACTACCAGGGTGAGGCTGGAGAACCACTTCCTATCTCCGGTCATATGCCATGAACAACAGAGTCCATCAACCAAAAGTCCCACATGCCTCCCACCTGCACAATCAAATGCGAGAACGAGAATGAGCGAACGACTCGACACTGGGTAAGCACAAAAAGAGTTAAACCAGTGCCGGGCCATCTGCTCAAAAGAGGGGTTAGCAAAACCAACGTTACTCTATGGAACCCTCTCGTATCTCACCGTCGGACCTCTAGCACCACGCGGGGAAAACGCGGCCTAGACTCTCTCCTTGCCTCAAAGCTACGGCCGAACCTCTCTGTACCAAACTGACCACGAGCAGGAGGCCGCCTAGCAAACTCACCACGAGTTGGAACACCATGACACAGAAGGAACTGTACGTACAAACGCCTCTCTCCTAGACAAGGGTGAACGAGACACAGGCACACTACGGGAAGAGTAGTACCTGTCCCTGTTACCCAACTCCTTCTCTCGTCTCACTTCTCTCTTCTTCCTCCAGCAAAACTCCTCAATGTGTCCATCCCTTCCACAATGATCATAATGGAAGCGGACTGGCTCTAGCTTTGGGGTTTCTCTCGGCTCACGCTTCTCTCTCTTCTGGTAAACCCCACTCCTCACAAAAGTCACTCTCTTCTGGAAGTTGTTTGTTTTTGGGGGAAACTTGGGAGGATCAGGAGTGGTGTCAAGCTTGTTTAGCAGGTGATTGGGTTTTGGTGTGAAGTTGTTCTTTAGGATTGCTTTCTGTGGGGGTGTTGGAATGTTTGTGGTGGAGTTGTCTTGTTCTCTTTCTTTCTCACCACTACACTCACCAGCTTTCTCAGAACCCAGACCACGACCATCAGCTCTCTTGAACCCAGCAATCAACATCTTAAGCTGTGGCTCGCGACCCGACAACCAACCCAAACATTGTCGCAACTCATCATTCTCATCTTGCAAACGATCAACATATTGTGCAAGCTCAACATTCTTCAAAGCAACAACATCGCAAGCAGAGCAAGAATTTGCAATAGGAGATTTCAATTCAGCCTCAAGGGAGCTAATCATGGTACGAGATTCAAGCGACTGAGCATGTAAAGCAGGACAAGCAGTACAAGCACCTAGAAAAGAAGACCTAGACTTCAACTTAGCAATCTCAACCCTAGCTCCTTCTAGTTCATCAAGGCATGTCATGTATTTGTCTTTAAGAGCAACCAAATCATCAAGATGCACATCACAAAAAGAGCATTCAAGTTCATCAAAAACAATGGGAGCATCTTTCAACACACCTATCTCAGTTCTAGCACTTGCTAATTCAGATTCAAGTTCAGCCAAGTTTCTTGTTTAACAGACAGCCTTCTTCCACTCAGCAAAGTAAGACTCACCCGGTCTTTTGTTGCAGCAATCATGAACAAATTGGTTCACTACCCGGAATAAATCTCGGCCTCTCGTTGTACCTAGCACAAATTTCTTGTTATAGCTATCTAATCCAGGTGGAACGGTTCCTGAGGAACCGAATGAGCCCTTACTCAATTTCTTGAGGCGCTTCACAGTAGAGATGGGAGTTGGACCATGCCCCGCCCTCTTGTGCCTCACGTTACATCATGGTTAGTCAATACTAGTCCATCAACCCGTGCTTCTGCACGGGCCAGAAATTTTAAAAGATATGAGTGTTATAAATTAAAATAATATATTTACATATTATTGGAAAGCCAAGGACAAATTTTAAAGAGCATTGGCTAATTAGAATTGCTTATCTTTGTTCTCCCTTGCTTGTTATCATCATTGCCTAACACAATACAATTATAACCACTCTGCAATTTTTACAGTGTGTTATATTTTGATCATCAATTTTCCTATACAAATTTTCACCCCTATTCATGGTTCTTTTCTTTTCATGTTACATACATGTTTAGTTCAAATCTTTCTTGAGCTATGTTAAACCTGCTAGTCCCCTCCAAATTTTAGCTTCCCAATTTCCACAGTTGCCGCAATTTGTACGAAAAAATTTCCTTGAAGCCCTAGCATTTGTTTTAGCTCTTGTTGGATACTCTCTTTGGATTTTATTAATAAGTTTGCTTATAAGTCCTAGACTACACTTAGTTACCACAATGGCATAAACCTGGGTTTTTAGTCTGCATCAAATTTTCTCCATCAAACATATGCACTTAATTGTATATACAATTTTAAAAAACACATTTAATATAGATATGCCATAATGTTTTATGTCAAATGTAATAAATGTATCTAAAGTAGCAACTTACATATTTTTTGTCATGAAGTATTAACAAAATTTGAAAGGAACTATTGCTATTGTCACTGCGATACGACTCATTCATCAAGAAAATATTTTTTTCATGCTTGTTAGGCTATGGAAATCAATATGCCCACTTCTCCTGTATGCAGTATGCGCATCGTGGTGGTAATGCACGTTCACTTAATAGTTTTTTTTTGTAGGATGTTATTCTTGTTATTTCCAATTGTGCCACATGCTACCAGCCCGACAATTCTCTAGCTAGGTCCGTAGCACGGCGTGGCGTGTCATTGTCACGCCCACCAAAAGTCAAATCATAGGCGGTTTGACGTCTTTTGTGTGCAGTGGCGGACCCAGAAATGTCATAGGACCTGGGCTGAAGATGGTGTGTATGCAAATGAATGTGAAAAATGATGTCAACAAGCCGAACAAGCGCTGCTCCACATCTTCAAACTCAGCGGGTGATTCACGAACCTGAGCTAATATTGGTCTCCTAAGCCTCGTTTTCGTTTAGCTGAACACGTCATATCTATTGGATTGGCTAACAAGCAGGCTGGACCAGGGCTGCAGCCCCCGCCCCCCCCCCCCCCCCCCCCCCCCAGCCCGGGTCCTAGATCCGCCCATGGATCGAAAAGGTAATCGACAGGAAATAATCCACAAATCTACTATAACTATATAGGAGATCCTCACTAATAATTTCTTTCAACTCTCATGAAGCCACATCATCATCTCTCACTAACTCATATCACCTTCCACTAAGACCTCCTACTAAAATGCATTAACTCCTTTAGTTTAACTCTACACGCTCCTCAGCCAGAGCACGATTATCTGCCAAAAGCCTCCGGAGTTCAACTTCCTACAACTCAAGCTCTTCCTCCCCTACATTAATCAACCAGACCGGGATTAGAATATCCCCTACGTTAGGATCAACTAAACGGACTTCATGGTAACCCCTGCAGTCATCAATGGGACACCGTGGCAGTCGACCTCTTTCTGACATGAAGCTTGGTGCCTTGGTCTGAAAAAAATAAAGCATCAAAAGAAAAGTAGAGTTGTAATGTTCATTACAAGTATATAAACTGGTAGCTCTCAAATCTCAAGTTGTCATAATTCTAGATTTATTTTTAAGTGTTTTTTGTTTTCTATTAATCGGAACTAGTAGTGGTTCATAGTTTATAGAAAAACTCTCTCAAATCCCGCAGCACGCGCGGGGAATCACCTAGTAGTAAATACAATAAGGCTCCTTAATCACATAAGTAGCCCATCTTCACGTACGGGCTGGTGCTCACTTTCAAAATGAGCTAATGGTTATTTGAGATACACTTTGTCTCAAACCATGGAAACCCACATGGTGATTGCCATCTGTTTGCCAGAAATAATAATGATTGCACATACAATGGTTGCCATCTGATTTTTTTTGTTGATCGTGCTTAGTGTGTGTGGGTATTGTTGAGAAACATACAATGGTTCACCATGCACATCAAATTAAGCAGAATTTTCCTCCATGTATATTTCAGTAAGCAACCACAGTTATCATCTTAGTTGTAAATCCATTTCAAAGCACTGATTAATTTTAGTGATTTTTCTTCTAAATATATGCTTCCTTTATGATATCTGCCCCCTTCAACTCCGTCAATGCACACAATTCCATCTTAAGCCTCTGATGAACCCTCCTGCTTCAAAGAAGCTATGTTTTTATTCTACTGCCAAAATTTCTGACCGAAAGTTACCGTTTTGACCCTTCGTCGAATTCGAATCCTTGCTAGCCTGAAATTCCTCAACCTTTGTCCTAAGGTCTTCCAAATCCTTCTTGATTTTGGCCTTCTCAGCATCAAATGCCTTTGCAGCTGCCTCTTTTACCTCTGCCAATACACCCAACTCCATCATGAGCGTCTCAACCTCTAACCGTAGATTATTATTTTCCACCTTCACCATATCACAGTCGACCTCCAATTCCTGATTCTTGGACATAGCTGCATCCAGCTCCGACTCCAAAGACGCTACCTTGGCATCCATCTCCGCCTTCTCGGCCCCTAGGATCTTCAATTCCTCTACCTTCTCCTTAATCTGCTTCTTTGCTTCTTGTTGGTACGTATCCGCAGCGCTCATCAACACTAGAACTGCCACCTTCATGTCCTCCAATTCCTCCACCTTAGCCTTCGTTTGCTTCTTTGCCACATCTTGGTACGTGTCGGCGGCATTCATGATCATCATGCTTGCCTTCCTTGCGTCCTCCAACTCGGCCACCTTCGCCGTGATCTGCTTCTTCGCTACTTGCTGGTACCTATCGGCAGCTTCCATGAAGAGGAGACCTGCCCTCCTGGTGTCCTCCCTTTGCTTCACCAGGTTACCGGACAGTTCGGTGTTTTTGCGCTCCAGCTCCCGCACCTTGAGCCCCAGCGTGAAGACCTGGCTTGAGGACACCTGAGCCGCCTTCGTGTTCTCCACTAATTGCCTCTCTAGGTCACGCTTCTCGTTGAACAGTCTGTTCTTCTCTTGCTCTAACCGTTGTGCCCGCCAATACTGGCCAACGTATTCTGCAGTGGAGAGAGATGAAACTATGCTGCATGATGCCCGGGGATTTGATTGATTTGAGAGAAAAACCATATTCTTGGCGCACCTGACCAATACATGTTGTAGAGACTTGGAGGAGAGGCTGACGACGACTTGCAGCTGCTGTTCTCTCATGCACTTGTTAGAGGTGGAAGATGCCTCAGTGCCATCCGCCAGCTGAAGGATGCGGTCCGTCGTCTGGGTGCATACAGATGGAAACTTCCTCAGGTGGATGTGAATGTATACAAGGGAGGAAGGAAAGAGGAGAAGGAAAGAATGGAGTGTTTGGTGAGGAAGGGGTTAGAAAGAAGAGAAGGCATGTAGTGCCGCCTTGCTGGTGAAGAGGGGAGGATGGGGTGTTCCCTTTTTTTTTTTTTTTTTTTTTACTAGGAGGATGGAGTGCTGATGAGGGAAGGATTAGAGGAGAGAGACATGGAGTGGAGGCAAAGAAAGATTCCATGGGGCTCACATGTTTGGGGTCCTAAACTCCTAATGGATCATGGCCCACATGTCTGCATCCATGTCTGTCACTCCTGTAAAATGTTAATTAAAATTTTAATTTGAGGATTTCTTTTGCTGAGAAACCAGCGTGGAGAGAAATGAGATGGTGGAAACTAATTAGGGCCCGTTCGGTTTCAGCGGATCAGCCCATTCCTGGCCTTGTTCCCGGGGAAATGAATTGTGCCGTTTTCAATTCCGGCCCATCCAAAAAAGGTTGTTCGGTTCCACCGGACTGGAAACAAAAACGACCCGAAACAATTTTCCCCCTGTTCATTCCAACTGGGAACGAAAACCTACCTTGACCCTCCGGAAATCATTCCAACAGACGCGACGGCGGTGCGGGGAGATACGGGGCCGAGCGAGGAGAAGCGCGTCCGGGCGGCATCAACGACGTCGGAGGAGAAGGAGGAGGGGGCAGATGCGGCGGTGGTAGAGGAAGAGGGGGCAACGAGGATGCAGCAGTAGCCGCTGTCGGCTCCGGCTCCGGCCGCGGCGCCGCATGCAGTCTCCGGCGTCCGGGTGGCTGTCGGTGGCGGGGCGGTCGCGGGAGATGGAGGACGCGGTGTCGCTCTGGCCGGGATTCTGCACCTGGCCGGTCAATGGCTCGCTCATGCACTTCTTCGGCGTCTTCGACGGACACGGCGGATCCCTGGTCAGGTTCGCCCTCTCTATGGGATGCCCCGACCTGCAGGTTGCCCTCTTTTCCCTCCTCTCTCCCGTCCTCACTTTCTTGTTCTTGGGGTTGAGATTCGTAGGGATGGTATCTTGATTCGATTGTTCTTGAGGCCAATGAGTTATTTGTAGATGGGTTCCGTAGGGATGGGATCTTCCCCTCTCTCGTCCTCACAGTGGCTGATGCTAGGTCAATCAGTTGGTTTTTATTTGATTTGTTTGATTCGCCAGGCAATTAGTTGGCCAAGAACGCTCACCAGATCCTCATCTCCAAAAACGGCACGAAATGGTGGTATAGTGGATTGGATTGTTAACCCATGAGGAGAGTTTGGGGGTAGCATGTATTGCTTATGCTCCTGCTGGGGTGCTAGGGATTGACGATTTGAACTGCGCACTTAGCTGGATTGGTTGTGTTTCAGAAACCTAGTATGGTCATCGGTTCTTGGTTGTAGAATGTCGCTCTAGGCTCTACTAGTGTGCTGTGCTTTGGGACGTGATTGGTGAGATTTTGAATTGTTCACTAGCCATTCGATTGGCTATGCTCATACTTGTTGAATGATCAAAGCACATGTTTTAGCTTCTACAACTACTATTTTTCTCTTGAGCCATATGGAAGCAATTCGTTTCTAAGTACAACTTTGTATTACTGAGACTGTTGGATAATCGTGCTCTGGACATGCTTTAATTTTAGAAGAACTTGTTCAGCCTAAAATTGTTTCTGCAAGCTACTGTGCTTTGTATGTTTCCTGGAAGGTTGGTTCATGATCACATTTTGCTTCTAAGTTCTGACAAAAAATTATGGCGATGAACCTTATGCAATAGAACACGGTAGGTCTATGTGATCAAAAACTAACTATGTTTGTCAGAATATTAATATTATTTGATGGGGGTGGTAAGATTTGAATTTTGTTATGCTTTCCTTAGCTGCATGATTAGTTTTATGTATTCTCCAAATGATCTGGCATAGGGAATAGTGCTAGTTGTGAGCTCATTAGATAGATTGGTGTCATGTGTTATGGAGTTCTTTGCATTTTTCACATCAACTTGGTTTACTACATATTGCATTGTGAACACGCAATAGTGTTTGACAGAAAAAATAGTGACTATTGTTATTGATTGACATGTCTATATCTCTTTGACTATTGCTAGTCTGTAATGCTTCTGATGAAATGTGGTAGACACGCAATAGTGTTTCTGTCTCTGTTTGGACAGTGTTTCTGCCTTTATCGGCTTGTTCTAGTGCTCCCATCTACTAGAACTTTATCAGTTCATTGATATGTTCTTTCGGTGTACTTGATTTGAGTGGGGAAAGGAACATTTTTTAGCATAGATTTGTGCCACTTATGTTCTAGCATTATATCTTTTAGTTTAGTCAACTAGAACTCTAGAATGTTGTTTGAAACCTGATGAAGTGTCAAGTGTCAATTGCATTTTCTTGGATACTATACTTTCGGTGTACTGTCAAGTGTCAACTGCATTTTCTTGGATACTGTCTGTAGAACAATTATCTAAAATTTTTATCTTGTATTTGTTTGGCCACTCAGCCAATAGCGACTATTATACTGCACCATGATGGCCTTCGATTGGCTTTGAGCTCTGAGATTTCGTTTAAGGTCTGGAGGAGGTCTCAAGGTCTAATGGAGTGCAAAAGGACATTCTTATGTCAGCTCTGCGATTTTGTTTCATCTCAGAAAAAAACATGATGTTCTGATATTCGTTTTGCTTGCCATGGAACCAAAAAGCTGTAACTTTTATTTTTCATGTTGGAGTGTAACGATTTGTATGTGTGATGCTTGGAGTGTAATGGTTTTTTATCTCTCTTGTTTTTTTATCCTGTGCAACCGAACAGTCTACTTGTCTTTGGTCTGGCCGTTTCCTGGCCTGGAACGGCTATTGGCCAGGAACGAGTGACGAGCCAGGATCCACTCGATCCTGGGCTGACTTTGGATCCTGGCCTGACTTGACCCCTTGGAAACGAATGAGGCCTTAGTGGATCCCCTCCACGATCCGGAGTTTTGGCTACTTGCTTTATTTTGTGCGTGATTCCAGCAGCATCTCAGCGGCACTTCGTGCAGGACTTCTTCGGTGGACCGGTGGCCTGACTGAGTGCGGTGCATTTGGTTTACCGCTCATGGCTTCTCAATGGCGTGTATGTGTGCAGCCACAGCATCCGCATCTCCTTCGGTGCCTTCGCGCTCGTCGGGCAGGGCTTGCCATGAACGACGAGAGAGCAGTCGCCGGAATCCCACGGCAACCGTACATGGCAGCCTAGCTAGTTCTAGTTGTTCTCCTACACAGCGACTTGTCACGCTTCACCGAACGGCAGCTTCTGGTGTGAAACGGGCTACTCCCTTTGTTCCTCCAAAATATAGTATTCCAAATGCGCCAGGCCCAATGGACAGCCCGAGACATGGCCCCAAAAAACAAAGCCTTAGGCGCGGTCGATCGAGCCACATGCCCAGTCCAATGGAATGTTAGTGCTTGGGCCGCCATCTGGCCCATAGTGCCGGCCCGAAGCACGACACGATTATGGGCCGACCCGATGGCGGCCCGGCCTACTAACAACTCCACTCTACTACTTCATATAAATACCAAAAACCCTAACTTTTCTCCTTTAATTCTCCTCTCCCTTCTCCAACTAGCAGCTGTTGCCGCCCCTCCTGGTCCCGCTGCTAGCCTTAACGGGTCCCGCTACCGGCCGCCGCCCCTCCTCCCGGCCTCCCTTGTCACGCTGCCGCCCCTCCCTCCCGGTCAGAGGTGTGCCGCCCGCCTTTGCCACGGGGGCGCAGCTGGCAGCCGCGCCTCCGGCCGCTCCCTCCCGGTTACTGGCGCCTCGGGGGAGCCGTGCCGGCCGGCACCCTTCTCGCCGGCCTCCGGTCCCCCCCCCCCTCCTCCTCCTTTCCCTCCTGCCCCATCCCTCCGCCGTCGTTGGCGTCCACGCCGTGGATCCCGCGCGTCGGCCGCTGCAGTGGGATCTGGCCACGTCGGCCTCCTCCGCCGTCGTGCGCCCCTGCTCCGGTCGTCGCTTCGGGCTAGCCAGGACCGATGGGCCGGCGGGCCAGCAGGCCAGCCCGACACGAAAAACAAGCCATAGGGTTGTGCTTGTGCCAGCAGTTCGGCATGACGCCCGACAGGACCCAACATGAAAAATTCATCGGACCAAATAGCGTCGGGCGGCCTATTGAGAATACTATACCCGAAAAAACAAGCAACTATGGCCTCCTGATAAGTCAAACAATTTCGAATTTAACTAATTTTATACAAAATACTATTGATATTTATGATATGATAAAATAAGTATCATTATATTAACTATGGAATATATTTTCATACAAAACCTATTTGTCGACATAAATGCTAGTAGTCATCTTAAAATTGTTTGACTCCTAAAAAACGAGAGTTGCGTTTTTTTCCTATGGAGGGAGTAGTTTAGCAACAAAAGGTGATCAAATAGTGACCTGGTCTAAGAGAGCCAAAGTTTGAATAAACCAAAACATATATAACATGGCCAAAGTGGATGCTGACTGTATATGCTTCGCGAGAGTAGAGTAGACCTTTCACTAAACGTTATACCTTACGTCCTAAATATTTCTACGTGGCATCACTTGGATTAGGGCTCAACACTAATAAAGGGAGCAATCCTTTGTTGAGTGATAATACCTACGGTGACACTTTTAACCAAAGAGATAAAAAAACGTGAGGCGTCACGAAATGCATCTGAGAATAAATCGAATAGACTATCGTATATGCAAGTTAATTTTATTTCATCTCATACATAGCACCTTATTACCATCGTTACATTAGTAACACAAGGCATACCGACCTAATTATTTCGACCGGTACGATGATAGGCATGATAAAATGCTACCCTTACTCTTCTCCTGCGCCTCAGCAACTGCGAGATGTAGCTGCGCAATGTCCTTGCCGAGGGCATCAATCTCACTCTTCTTTTCCTCCAGTGTTGCCTTCAACTTCTTATTCTCACCATCCATTTCAGCATTGTAATTCTCAAGTTCCTCAATTTTTGACTTCAGCTTTCTTGCTTCAACTTTCTCAACATCTAATGCATTCTGGACTGAATTGTTCTCTTCATTTAGGCGAGAATGCTTGGCATCAAGCCCGTCATAGGATGCTTGCAATTGTGACAGAGAAACACGGATATTCACCAACTCAGCACTCAGCCTATAGACCTCAGCATCCTTGTCGCGCAATGCTTTCTCAGCAGCTTCCTTGCTGACTTGGATTCCTTCTATCTTCCTCTTGAGGTCCTCTGCTTCCTTCCTGATTTTTGCCTTCTCAGCATCAAATGACCTCACAAATGTCTCTTTCTCCTCTGCTAATGCACCTAATTCCATTTTGAGCCTTTTAACCTCTAATTGAGACATGCTATGTTTCTGCTCTGCTATTAAAATCTCCAACCGAAGCTTATCCTTTTCACCCTCAACCAAATCCTTTTTGGTTTGGATTTCCTCCACCTTCTTCTTAAGACCCTCCAATTCCTTCATGAATTTTGCTTTCTCGGCATCAAATGCTTTTGCAGCCGATTCCTTTGCCTCCACCAATGCAGTCAGTTCCATCTTGAGGTTGTTAGCCTGTGCTTCAAACATGCTTTGTTTTTGCACTGAAGTCAAAATCTCCTTCCGAAGCTTATCATTTTCACCCTCCACTAAATCCTTGTTGGCTTGTATTTCCTCCACCTTCTTCTTAAGACCATCCAGTTCTTTTAGGATTTCTTCCTTCTCAACATCAAACACCTTGGCAGCAGCCTCCTTTGCCACTGCCAGTGCTTCCAATTCCATCTTGAGGCTCTTAACTTCTTCTTCAAACAGATTATGTTTATGCTCAGCAGCCAAAATCTCTGACCGGAGCTCATCATTTTTACTCTCCACCAAATCCTTGCTAGCCTGTATTTCCTCTATTTTTCTCTTAAGATTGTCCAATTCCTTCATCATTTCTACCTTCTCAGCATCAAATGCCTTTGCAGCTGCCTCCTTTGCCTCCACCAATGTAGCCAATATAAGCTTTTGACACTTAACATCGGCTGCAGATTGACTACATTTCTCCTCTAATAGTAAAACCTCAGACCGAAGCTTATCATTTTCAGCCTCCACTAAATCCTTATTTGTTTGGATTTCCTCCAACTTTCTCTTAAGATCCTCCAATTCCTTCACGTTTTCTGTATTTTGAGCATCAAATGCCCTCGCAGCTGCCTCCTTTGCCTCCATCGATGCACTCAGTTCCATCTTGAGCTTCTCAATCTCTACTTCAGCAAGGCTATATTTTTGTTCTGCAGCCAAAACCTCCGACTGAAGCTTTTCATTTTCACCCTCCATCAAATCCTTACTGGACTGAAGTTCGTCCACTCTCCTCCTAAGATCCTCGGCTTCCAGCATCATCTCTGCCTTCTCAGCATCAAATGCCTTCATAGCCGCCTCATTAGCCTCCACCAATGCACATAATTCCTTCTTGAGCTTCTCAACCTCCGCTTCAGACTGGCTATACTTTTCCTCTGCAGCCAAAACCTCCGACCGAAGCTTTTCATTTTCACCCTTCAAGCTCCTCTCCGCCTCTTCCTTCTCGCTTGTGACGGCCCTGAGCCGCCGCCTTCGTATCCTCCAATTGCTTCTCCAGCTTACCCTTGTCACCAAGCAGCTGGGTGTTCTTGCGCTCCAGCTCCCACACCTTGTCCTGAAGCGTAGAGACCTGGTGCGACAGGGTCCTCACCCTGTCATCTGCAAAGAGGTCTGCAACATACGTTTTAGAGGGGGGGTATTAGAGGAGAGAGATTGGACCATGCTGTGCTGAAAACAAAAACAAGAGATGGTGTCTTTGCCCACCTTCAAACCATGACTTATTCTGGAAACTTGCAGAGGTTGACGACGACATGTCGGTCGCGGTCGCTGTCTCAACGCACTTGCCGGAGATGGAAGATGCCTCTGGCTATATTTGCAGTGACCCAGCCGAAGAATGTGCCCTGCTTTCCTGCCCTGGGCTGAATATATACAATGTGGAAGAATGAAATTAAAGGACTGGAGAGGGTGAAGTGTCGACGAGGAATGCTGAAGAAAGGGATGGAGTGTTGGTGCTGAAGAGGAAAGGAGCAGAGGAGAGACAGAGGATGGAGTGTCGGGGAGGAAAGAGGAATGCAGTAGCAGCTCCTTTGTAATAATATATACAGTGAGACGGGGGGCTGATCAGCGTCTTTAATTTCTAAAAGAATTCAAAGGCTTGATTCCTACATGGGGCCTAGCGTCAGAACATCCTGTCTGTTTATTCTGAGATGTCTGTGCGGATGAGGGATGGAGTGTCCATCAGGAAGAGGGATGGGGGAACAGCTCGCTTGTACTTGCATTGCATGCAGGAATTGATGAACATCTTGTTTGCCTTGGTTACTTACTTACTTGCCGTGATCATTTTCCCCTTTGTTTCCGGTGGCATTCTACTATTTTAGCGCTGGTTTTGAAATTTCAATATGATGAAGGACCCAAATTGTTGGCAAATATGGTGATTCCGGTCCCCTGGTTTATGGTTTGGATCGAATTTGTTCGGGTACGACGCATACGTGTTTTCAGTAGCACTTCTCAGTGCGTGCTCATGTTCAGGAAGGAAATTCACGGTTTCAGAAACCTGCAGCTCCGAGACAGCACAGCTATCTCCGTTGCGGCGCTGTCCTCCGTTCTTGGCATTCCTGCCGACAGCATCAATTGGCAATCCAACCAAGGCGAAGGCGACGATTAGAAATTTTCATCTCGCAGTGCAGTGTTCAACTCCACGTACGACATCCCTGCCCTTAGGATAACTTGTTTTACTGCATTTGTACAAAGCACAGGTTGACCGTCCTTACATCATGCATATGCTACTGCTGTCACACAACCATCGTTACAAGAACTTCCTGACTGTTACAGGGTAACCTCTGTTTCTGCGTTTCGAATGGACTATGGAGAGACAAATACAAAAGCATGTTAATTCAAAAACGAGATAAGACTACCAACTAATCATCAGCGCATGCCGTCAGATCGCTTGCCTCTCGCACGAGGGATGTTACTGGGCGATCGTGCGCCTAGGGCGAACAGGGAGGCCCACCTTCTACAGTTTTTCTTCCCCGTCGAGCTTCCTCGCCAACCCTCGCCGCCCACGGCTCCAGCAGCCGGAGGCCGCCTCCGCTGCCGCTGTTTCGACCGCCGCCACTCGAACCACTCCAGCGCCCTCCCCGCAGACCCCACCGCCCATGGCTCTGGCGGCCGGAGGCCGCCTTCGCCGCCGCCGTCTTGACCGCCGCCACCCTAAATCATGTGCCTCCACGCCCCCGCCGCCGCCCTGCTCGTCTTCGGCGGCTCTCGCCGCCAGATCCGCCGCCGCCGTCTCTACCTCCACCACGCGAACCTCGCCTCCACGCCATGTTCGTCGCCGAACCTCGCCCCCGCCGCGGCCCTGCCCAACCGCCATCCACCACTGCCCGGCCGGCGGCGCCCCCGCCGCCGCGCCTCGCCGCCCCCACGCCCGCCACCACCGCCCGGGCGGCCTGCCGCCCCCAACCTCCCTCTATAGCCAGGGAACTCTAGCAACCGCCGGCAACCTCAATACCTAAAGGCCGCCGGCCTCCACCGCTGCCCCAGCCGCCCCGCCCACCTCCTGCCTGGGGCCGCCTCCACCATCCTCTCTCCTGAGCTCTGCTCTCGCGTGATGAAGACGACGGCGCGCTCAACGCTCCCTAAGGTTGAAGACGACCGGTTGACTCTTCGTTGGCCGCTAGGCGACGCGGCGCGCGTTCAACCGATAACATTTTCGCTCTCGCACCGTTCTGTCCCCTCCTGGTCCCACTTGTTCTAAAATAAAAAAAAACAAAACAAAAAACTTGTCAACCATATGCGCGGTGACTGTTTTGACTTGCTAGCTCAGCGGGGCCCTCGCCACGTGTGCCTTCTGCAACCGGCCCATCCACGCCAGCCAATGGGTTGGGGCCTGTCTGGTTGGGCGTGCTGAGGTTGGGCCGAGCCTCAGGTTTTGCTCCGGTGGGCTTGTGCAATACAACAACACGTTGCCGCAAAGGACTTGGCTTCGGATCAACCCACAAACCGACTCGGCTCGCAAGTCGCAACGAAACACGCCTCCACTCCATCACAAAAGCAGCCGCCGTCTCGCAACTCGCTCGCAATTCGCAACCCTTGCCGATTCCCGATTGGAAAAAAATTCCCCATCGCCGGCCGCCGCCGCAGCTTCCTGCCCCTCGGCCGCCGCCATGGCTTCCGACCTCGAGCAGCCATCGGCTCCGGCTGGCCGAACCCTCCACTCTCCCTGGGACGGCTGGGACGACGCGGCAGCCCGCAGCTACGAGGGGGCGGCGCCACCACCGGCCGCGGCCGCGCTCCCTCCCTCTCGCGGCTGGGCGGTGCTCGACTGCTTCGTGAGGCGGCGCGACGGCGACTCCTTCCCCGCGGACGGGCCCACCGTGGCCTCCCTCACCAACACCCGCGGCGACCCGTTCGACGTCTGCGTCAGCCTCAGCGCGCCGCCGCGCCCGTCCACGCTCTACCTGCGGTGGCCCGACGGCCCGGCGGAGGGCGAGCCGCTGACCCCCGTCGCCGCCCACGACGGCGCGCTGCTCCTGCTCATGCACTACGCCATCCCCGTCCTCGGCGGCGCCGCCCAATTCCCGATGATCGACTACCTCGTCTACGGCGCCGATGGCGGCGGCGCCCGGCCGTCCCTGCGCCTGCTCCCTCCCCTCGGCGGCGCCATCGCCGACGTCCAGGCCCGGGTCCAGGCCGAGGGCATCCGCGCCACCAAGCAGGTCCTGCGGAGGATGGAGTCCCTCGACATCGGCATCATCCGCCGGGGCCCGGACGAGTTCGCCGTGGCGGAGCTCCAGATGGCTGTCACGGGGGAGACGGCGCGGCCCGAGCTGACCGTCTTCAACCCATCCGCCTCCGACCAGTGGGTGCTCAAGCGCCCGCGCGTCGTTCCCGCGCGCCGCGGCGCCGACTTGGACATGGAGCGTATCCTTTGGTACTGGGACACAAGCAGAGTCGTCGCCTTCGGGAGCTGGATGTGCTGGGTTGATTACAGCTCCGGTGTCATGCTGTGTAATGTTTTCGATGAAGACCCTGAGATCCTGTTCCTCGAATTACCTCCCAGGCGGTATCACATGAGGCGCGGCGACCATGTCACAGGATGTCTCGAGGCATACCACACCCTGGGCACAACAGATGGTGGCAATGTGCTGAAGTTTGCCTTTGTTCTATGGTATGATGGCATGCTCAAACGGACCTGTGACCCAGATCCATCTAATTTCAGTGTCACCACTTGGAAACTGAAGATAGAGGGGAACAGTATGGATTGGGTAGAAGATAGTTGGATGGCAGCGTATGAACTGTGGCCTCATAATGATGACTTCGCACATATTCCGCATGATTTGTTGCAGTTCCCAATGTTTAGCATGGATGATCCTAATGAGGTCAATTTCATATTGAAGCATGAGCCCACCGAGCAGGAGGATGGAACTTACGACAATGCCCAGATTTGGCTAGTTTCCATTGACATGATCAATAAGAAATTGAAGTCCAGCATTCTTTATGTCGAGGATCAAGAAGATTATGCTCCGGAAGAAGCTGAGTTGTTTGAGCGGAAAGATGAGTTCCTGGAGCCCTTTCTTCCAATCAATTTACCTAAGGACGACAACAGGTAATTACATATCATACATGCATTTTTGTGCACTTGTTTTGCTGTACATGTTATTATCTGATTCAGTAAACTTTTTGTGAACATGCCAAAAAGCCCACATAGAATCCAACACGGGTGCCGGTTTCCAACATGGATATGTGGGTTGTCTAGATCAGCATAAAAGAAAAAAATAGGCATGATTTTCTGGGTAACACTGACAGTTAATCTAGCATTGCTGCAAGCACGGTCCTGTGGAGGCCTTGTTCACCAGCATACATATTCTTTTTCTTCAAGTCACTATTTGTTTGGATTAATTAAAAAATAGCATGGTGTCGATGTCGTGCGTGTGGCGTGCGGGTGGTGCAGCACGGCCTCATGGCCAGGGGGAGATGCGGCGGGGTGCAAGCAGGGAAGCGGCCTGTGGTGCGGCGCAAAGAAGCTGCGGCAGCAGGCGCAGGCGCGCAGCTGGCTGGCCGGAACAGCGGCGGCGCCGGTCGGCGCGGCAGGGCAAGGAGGGGAGATTGGGGAAGAGGGAGACGGTGGCTGAGTGGGCCGAGCAGCTACGTGAGTCTGGGCCGTGTGGGCTGGGTGCGTGTGCGTGGGAGCAGACCGGGGCCGGGCGGTGGGAAAGACAGGCACGACCCGGCCGAAAGCAGGCGCAGGCTGGAAGATTGGCAGCGCGTGTCTTGTTTAAAGGGTTTTCTTTTTTATTTGATAGGTTTGGGCTTGACTTCAAATTGGATTTCAAATCCAGTTGTGATTTGAATTGAAGCTCTGGGTTGGACATAGAGAAAAGGTACTCTTTGAAAGAATTCGAGAGTACAGAAGTTCAGGCGCAGGTTGGCTTGTTTAGGGGTTCCTAGTAATTGAGAAATTAACATTCAAAAGAAGGTTGAATATTGATTTTAGAAGATTTGTTCTTAGGGTTTGAGGTTATATGTTTAAGAAAGGTTTCTAAGTGCAATCAAATACATCATGTATACTCGCTTAATGCATAGTTTAATTTGCAAAACAAGTTTTGAATATTTAGGAAGGGATATTAAGTTATAGTCTATACTATAAAGAGCGAAACAGTCATACAAATTTTACTCTTACACATCATACATCGTCGGATTTTATGATGACCGAACGCTCTAGATTAATCTAAAGAGTCCATATTGATTACATTTCTAATTTAAAACTTTTACACCTTTGAGCCTACATCGTTGGATTTTATGATGATCGACGCTCTAGATTAATCTAAAGAGTCCATATTGGCTACATCTCTAATTCAGTAAAATTTTTAAAACACATACCTGCGGCAGCACATGCCCTTCTGCTAGTTAAAGAAAAAAAATTAAAAAATATATATATTTTTAAATGCTCTCAAATCGTGGGATGTCACAATGGTGCTGTTTTTTTGCCGGCACACGCCCAACCAGAAAACAATTCTTTGTCTCCGTGCATTTAGCTGCCCAATCCGCCTTTGGGTTCACATGGTAGATGAGTTCTCTTAGAATTCAGCCTAGATCCATCTGTAGTTTTAGTCCCGTTTTTTTATTCCTGTGCAATTTTCAGTGTTTTCTCAAGAGATTTGTACTCTATGCTTGGAGATTTGATTACCCTAAGAGCTCACCAGGTATTATTGGTACTGATTCAGATTGGAAATGGTTTAATATTCTAGCATCTTTAGCTTTATGTTTGTTTTACAAAGATGACCAAACAGGACACATGTTAATAAATATGCTAAGCCAAAATTGTTAATTCATTATTGAGAACAATCTTTTGCGCAGCACAGCAAGCAAAGTCTATGCGTTAGATGAACCGTACTAATGATCCATCGGAGTGTGCATGCTCTTGCTCCTGAATTTTCCAGAACTAATACAATATTAGGAAGCCGATAGCTGTATCTTCTAATAAGGATAATTTCCCCTGCTTGCACCGCATTTTCCCCTGCTCTCGTTCCCCTGCTTGCACCGCTGTGCATCACTTCACTATCAGATAATCTTAACTTTTCATCTTTTATATCTTACAGTTTGTTTGGACTGGTAGCCATAATGACGAGAGTTTCGATTCCTATGGAGCCCTGCATCGTTCGTGCCATAATCACAAGCGGTGAAATCTGGAATTTCCAGATCGAATATAATGAAAAATAGCTTAATACTGTATAATTTGAATACAATTCAATCTTACTTCCACTATTCCAAAAGAAAATACCCCAGTACCCGTAACAGGATAGTAGAAATGATCAAATCAACTCACAAAACAACGAGTTTTTCAGCTCATGCCCTTGAGACCGGCTGACTCCAACAGCTCATGCAAAGGGATAGGCAAACCCCAAAATGCCTCTCCTCCTGCTACTGTCCACGATGCAATGGCCTCCAGCAGAGAAGGCAAAGCAGCATCCATTTTTGGCTTTCAGGAGAGAGGTGAGCTAAAATTGAATCTCCTCTCTCCTCCGAATGCATTTGGACGCTTGGCTGACGAGTGACACGCGGCAGGGAGAAGTGTGGAGCCAGGCAGCTTGCGGCGCGCAGGACCATCTGCCTAGCGAGATGCAGGGCGTGTTTGATATGGGCCAAAAACTTGTGCTCGTGCCCGTGAGAGCCAGGTGGGCTTGTTTGATATCGTTGGCACTGTTGCTCGGCCTGGTCCTAGGGATGCAAAATCTCTTCTCTCTTGGCTCTGGCCCAACGCTCCTCATCTTCGTTTTTCCAAGCCAGGCTCATTCTGTCCTTGCGTGCTCCTCGCTGCTCATCCCGTCACCTCACTGGCTTCAACTTCGCTTCAACTTCTTCCTCCCGACGACAAGGACGAGGCGGCCCCACGGCGAGGATGAGGCGGTGGCGCTTGCTCCCTCCTCTCACCGGAGCGGCCCCTCGGCCCAATGTGCGGCCCCTTCCTCCACCGGCGGCACGCGCAGCGAGGAGGAGCACCGGCGCGCAGCCCCTTCCTCCACCAGCGGCACGCGGACGACAAGGAGGAGCCCCGCCGCGCAGCCCCTTCCTCCACCGGTGGCACGCGGATAGTGAGGAGCCCCGGCGACGGGCTTAGCCGCCCACGGCTCCTCCTCGCAATTCCCCTCCCGCGATGGGTGAGCTCGTGACCGCGACAGTCGGCGGAGGGGCTCACGACCTGCGGCGGAGGTGCTCGCGCGCGGCAAGCGAGCGCGCCGGGAGAAGGAGGAGCGAGCAGTGCACGGAGGAGAAGGAGGCGCGAGCGGCGCGCAGAGGTCCGCATTGACGAGGAGCATGCCACCCACCATGCTCATCAAGTGCTCGATGAAATGTCGAAGAGAAGAGTGGGGTGGTAAGTCTACCAAATGTGTACGTGAGAGTATCCATAGCTTCTTGGATTAGAAATCAAACACCAACTCAACTGAGCCTGGCTCATCTCATGCATAGAAATCAAACAAAGAGTTATGTGCAATATAAGCCTGGCCATGGCTAGCCATGGCGACGGGCCTGGCCCCCCACGGCTCCGAAATCAAACACGCCCGCAATGTCTGTTGGAGACACCGAAAAATGCATAGCGTGTTCTGTACTGTGCAGGTGAGGCATTCATCCATTTGCCTCTGCAAAATGCCTAGCATTGTTGGAGTCAGCCTACATCACTTTATTGCCTTCCCTTGAGACCTTAGCATTTGGAAGTGTTTTTTTAACTGTAACCTGCATAATGACCAATGACAAGCCTAAACCTTATTTCAGTATCCCAGGAAGCAGTACGCCTGTACACCTGTCAGTCAATAACAAAAGAGACATATTTCGAGTTTCAACTCCTTTTAACTCTCATGTGGTGATTTAAGAACCAAGAACACTCGCAACATTGTCCAAAATCTATTCTTGTACCTCTTTGTTGTCTGCTTACCTGTATCCTCTGTATTCAGCAATTGTTCTGCAATCATCTACCCACATGACCAACAACAATCTAAGCCCTTTTTTTTACTCTGCCTGGAAGAGCGATTTGTCTTGGGATGTTGGATGCACTACGATTATAACAATTGTTTCAATGCTAAATAACAATTAATTGAGACTAATGTAATAAAATAAGTTAGATACTCACCATGCTAGTACTGTGATGCTGTCAAAGAGAACAATTTTAAAGATGGCTGACTGAGGATCAGCACATTAGTTTCATTGATGAGGTAGCAACTTTTTGAAAGCATCAACACCATGAAAAAAAGTATAACTCTTGGTATGATACACAATCATGATGGTACATCACACCCAAATAAAGAAAACCACCTTTGCAATATTGACAAATCTAGATGGCTACCTCGTGCAGAACTCAAGTAATTCACCCCTGACCAGTGCAACAACAAGATGTTAAAGGGATAGGGCATTCCACAGAACAGCAATCACAGCACAACAAACACTACCATGTAAGAAAAGGTTTAACTTCATTCCATAACCAGCTAAGGTAGCAATACAGCAGGATAGCAACATGGTCATTTCCAGTTGCATATGGGTAAGGATGCAAAAGGAATGCAGAACAGTAAAAATGAAATAAGCAATCCTTCAGTGGGACCTGGTGGCGTAAATGAAGGAGATAGCAGCCACCATGGTTGTGGTAGCAGCATACAGCCATGTCCAGATGCCACCCTTCCTCCTTTTCTGAGCTTCAGCCACTGCGAGTTGCAGCAGCTCAATATCCTTGCTCAGGGTATTGATCTTCCCCTTCTTTTCCTCCAAAGCTGCCTTCAGCTTCCCAATGTCACCATCCTTCTTCCCATTGCACTTCTCAAGCTCCTCAATTTTTGATCTCAGCTTTCCCGCTTCAGCCTTCTCAGCATCCAGAGCCTTCAGGACTGAATTCTTCTCATCGTGCAGGCGCGACCGCTTTATGTCAAGATCATTGCAGGAAGCCTGCAGCTTGGACATGGAAGTGTGGAGCTCCTCCAATTCAGCCTTGAGCTTACCAGCCTGAGCATCCTTCTCACGGGTTGCTCCCTCAGCTGCCTCCTTGTCAGCCTGGATTTCCTCCAACTTCCTCTTCAGGCCCTCCAATTCCCCCAAAAGTCTAGCCTTCTCAGCATCAAATGCCTTAGCAGCAGCCTCTTTTTCTGTCACCAATTTGCCCAATTCCACCCTGAGACTATCAACCTCTGCAGCAGCATCAGTGTGCTTCTTCTCGGCAGCCACAACCTCAGACTGAAGCTTATCATTTTCTCCCTTCACCAAATCAGCCTTCATCTTCTTTTCCACCACCTCAGCCTCCAATTTCCTTTTCTCAGCCATTGCAGCAAACAGCTCCGCCTCCAATGACTCCACTCGCGCCTCAATCTCCACCTTCTTGGCACCCAGCACGTTCAATTCATCCACCTTCGCCTTCACCTTGCCCTCCATTTCCACCCGATAAGCCTCACCCGCCTTCCTGAACTCCTGCAAGCTCCTCTCCACCTCCGCCTTCTCACTTGACACCATCTGAACCGCCTCCTTGGCCTCCTCCAACTTCTTCGCCAGCTCGCCCTTCTCTCCAAACAGCTCCGAGTTCTTCCCCTCCAGCTCCGCCACCAGGGCCTTCAATCTCGCGACCTTTTCGGACACGGCCGCCACCTCCGCCTCCTTCTCCCGGAGCAGCTGCAGGGACCGCGCCCTCTCCGCGGCGGCCTCCTCGAGCCGCGCATCGGCGTCGCCCCTGGCCGCCGCCTCCCGCGCTGCCCGCGCCTCCGCGTCGCGGAGCGACCCCTGGACGTCGGCGAGGCGGGCACGGAGCGCGGCGACCTCGTCGGCGGCGGCGCGAAGCGGCTCGGCGAGGGCGGCCTGCGCCACCGCGCGCTCGGCGGCGGAGAGCGCGGCGTCGTCGGCGGAGATCTCCTCGAGGCGCGCCGTGAGGGAAGCCACCTGGCCCCGCCGCTCCGTCGCCTCCTTGAGCAGCATGGTGTTGAGCGCCTTCAGCTGCTCCGCCTTCCGGTCCCGCGGGTCCGGCGCGGGGGCGTCCTCCGCGACCTTCGCCGGCGGCACCGCCTCCGCGGCGGCGTGGTTGCCGTTGCCATTGGCGGTGGCCGCAGCGCCGGATTTCTTCTTGGCCATGGCGGCAGCGGCGGCGGCGGCGGAGGGTTTAGGGTTTGTTTGTGGCTGCGAATGGATAGGAAATGATACGGGTTTCCGCGAGGATTTATGCGGCGGGAGCGGCTCACGGACCGGTGGGTCCATCTACGTCGGGTCCCACATGGAAGCGAGATTTTTGCGGTTGGTGCGGGGGCCTGGGAGGCGACCGTTGGTGGGTGGGCGTGAGTTTGAAACGGTGAGGGGAACGGACGGCTCGGATGCGCCGGAGGTTTTATCGCGTCCTGCGCCGCATTTAATTGGAGGCCGGGAATTTTCGTGAGATATTTATTGAGAGGCGTCTCGGGATGTTCCGGCGTTTCACAGGTGGTCCATGCTCCATGGTCGTCTCTCTTCCCTCTTGTAACGGTGAATCTGAAATGATCATGGAAAGAAATTTCTTTTTGTTTTTACAAACTTTGATCGAACTCTGATAGGAAATTATTCGGTGATACCCGCTCGGCTCGCTCCCCCGCGCGGGGCGACCGAGCGCTCCAACTCTAGCCGCCGCCGCCTCCTCCCCGTCGTCTCCCCTCGCCGCGCCGCTGCCCGAGCGGGTCGTCGAGTCCGCGCGACTCGCTATGACGGCAGCGGCGAGGCTCCTCTCCCCTCCCTTGGGCGGGATCGAGCGGGCGCGGCCGCGAGATCTGCTTGAGGTGCTCGCCGGCGGGTGGCCGGGCCCGGGGCGACGAGGCCCGGAGGCTGCAGATCCGGTGCGGCACCGCCCGGATCCGGCGCCCGCGCTGCCATGGGAGGGCGCGCGTGATGGTGCCGGCCGAGGCGGACGTCTTCGGCCGGCGGCGGTGGCGTCGGGCGGCGGCTGAGGCGCCTACGGACGGCGAGGCAACGGCCGGCAGCAGCGGCGACGACGCGCCTCCGGGGCCAGGTCTCCTCTACAATCTCCAGTGCCTTAGCAGTCGGCGGCGGCTTCATGGTGACGCGGTCAGAGGTGGTTTGAGCGGGATGGGCTGTTGCGCCTACGTAGTTGCGTGCCTTGCGGCACCATGGTGGTGGTGCAGACCACGACGACCCCCTCTCTCAGCTGTGAAGGCTGGCGGGTGCTGCATAGAGGTGGCCGGGCATGGTGTGGGGGCGCCATTCGGTCGCGCGTTCAGGGCAGCAGGTTTGATGTTGGGCGGACGCTTGGGAGCATGGAAGCTTGGCGGCAAGTGGGATGGCTCTCCTGGCGAAAGCTACGCCCGGCTTCGTTCTAGGTCGACAACGGCGGCGTTTGCGAACGTCGTTCCCCCCTTGGGGGCGTTGTTTCGGAGTGCCCATCCTCTTGGCGGTCTCCCTGGGTGAAAACCCTGGCCACGGTCTCGTGGGCGTGCGACGATGGCGCGATTGGCGTCGTTCTCCTTCCTGAAGGCGTCGTTTTGGGGATCCCGCGTCGATATCTTCACCTTGCGCGGCGGCCCATCCACAAAGACGATGATCATCTTAGTCCCTGGCGGCGGGCGGGTTCGTGTTGGAGAGAGGGGATCTTCTTCTATCTCGCCCCTCTAGCCGTGCACTCCTTCTTGTGCCGGAGGCAAAGTGTCATTGCTCGGAGTGGTGGGCGGCGGCTCGGTGGTTTGCTCGAATTGCCTGTGGCTTCCATGTGTCCTGGTGGCGGTCGGTCACGCATAGCGTCGACCGATTCGGTGTCCGGACTCCTTCCTTGTGGGGGGTTAGGGTGGTGTTGTCTCTGGCGTGTGAACCTGCGGGTGGTGGCTCGTGTCGACGACCCAATCCGACCGAGCGGAGTAGGTTGAGGTCCGTGTCGAAGCCCCAATCCGACCGGACAGAGTGTCGCGGTGTCGATGTCCCAATCCAACCCGCCAGTCGTTAGCTATTTTTTCTTAGTTTTCTCTTTATTTGTGCCTCATTATAGCCTCACAGGGACATAGTCTTGTATTTTTTTCTGCTATATCAATGAAACGCACACGTCGTGTGTCGTTCGTTCAAAAAAAAAACTTTGATCGAGTCATTTAAATTTGACAAATCTCCGGACAAATCCGGTTTTTTTCTCAACCACAAAATGAAGTTTTTCTTATCTTAAAACAAGGGTCAACTTATTATAGAATCAAGTGTAGTCAGGTGTTGTTGTGATGCCCTCAGTGTTGTTAAGAATTGATACAGTATCAAATTTTTTTTGGGAAGCTTTCTTTCCTCCAGTGTTGGGTGATTTCTTCGGTATGTCCAAGGAATATTCCTCCAGTGTTGTTAAGAATTGATACAGTATCCAATTCCTCCGGTATGAATCCTCGGATTCTCTCTTGGTTCATGAGCTAGCAGTTTGCTTCTTACTTCTATAGACAAATTCTAGAACATCAAAGTCACCTGTATTAACCGTGCATCCCGGAATTTGCAATAAAGAGGATATTCTGATGAAAACATCATTAAATTGGTTAGATGAAGAATTATGCAAAGAACAGCACTGCTTCCATTCTGGAATATAGTGGAATGTAAAACCTGGAAACAGTGTACATTTGCTCTATTCCAGAAACGCTTAGTACATAAAGCATAGCCAAAAGGTATATATTCCTGAGGCACACAGAACTCGCATGACAACACACTAATGTTTTCAACTAGTAGATTAAACCATAATCCAGCTCGATTGTGGATGGAGCTGATATACCGTAGCAAACAGTTAAACCTAGAGTTCATCTTTAGGGGCTGGTAAGCAGTCCTCATCCCAGTAGTAGGGGAACTTCAGCTTTGCGGCTGTATGAGGCATACTCCAATCATCATAAATAAATCTGCAATAAGTAGTAGCAAGCTTAGAAACAACCACTCCTTGACTCCTTGTTTGTGCATTACACTCAGTTGCAAACAGGGGAAGCAAAGAAAGGTATGTCATATGTGCATTACTCTCAAGCTGTATAGTATAATCAATATTGCTAGGGACACCATTAAACAAAATGTAGTACTGGTACAGATAATAAAGGTGACATCGATAAGAAAACAAAAGGGGCCATGCCACACATGTGAATAAGGGTATCATGTCATATCCTTGCAATGTTTGATGGAGAATTACTGAAAAAGGCTAAATCACACAAATAGCAATATAGTATATAGGTTATAGGTTAAGATGCAAATGTCTGAATACAGCATCAGCCTTCAGGTACATATCATATATAGCAATCTTGTAATAAATTTCAATATTTTCATTTCAGAATATCAAGATTCTTAAATTTGCAAGCAGTTTTTTTAAGTTTCTGAAAAAAAAACTTCTGCCGGTGAGGGTTTTCTGCTGCCCAAAATAGACCATTGTTCTAAGACGTTTTGTCTTCATCATTTGTCCTACAACTTTAGCATATATGATAACAGCTACGACCTACAGTTTAAATAAAAAAATACTACTAAATCTGGATAGATGTTACTAGGGATGAGCTGTAGACTAGGAATAGGAACAGTTATTCTCATTAAAAAGGATAAAATGCATGTGCACCCTTTCCTTCAATAAAGTTTTGTCACAACTGTGCTGTTAGGAATGGCCAAAAAGGTTTGAACAAGAAGTACTAACTGTATACTATATATGGTATATGCTTGAATAAAATGGGAACATCAAGAACACTTTGTACAAGGTTCACAGCAAACATGTGTATATAGGTACAAATTACACTGAACTCTGAAGTAGTCAGTATGAATGAATCAGTTCAGACTGTTATTTAATGAATAAGTAACAAAACATTCAAGTAAGATATGCTCACATCTTAATAGGTGGGCGCGATATGGTCACAAGAACTTGCAAATCTTCATGCTCATCAGAATTCCAGATCTGCAACAAAGAGAAACACGACGTAAACACTAAAGTTCCAATGTAATCCTGAAATGTAGCTAAGGTATAGTAACAGATAATCAGCAGTGTTCTGCAAAGCAGGACATGAGGAATCAGAGTATCAGACAAAATAAAAATACACAGCCATGACAACCATTCTCTTTTACCTGGTGGGGATCATTCACAGGGATCGTAAATGTGCTATTCTGGAAGACAGGAATCTCCTGTGGCTGCCCTGGGTGCCTAAGGGAGCTTGACCCCAGCAAGAGCGTGCCTTTCCCTTTAAGGACAACGAAAACCTCCTCACAGGAGTGCCTGTGGATTGGTGTTCTTTTGCCTGGACCAAATGTCTGGAGCCACACTTCCACCTGAAAGAAAGCATGTTGTACAGAACTAAAGCAGGAACCAAAACTGTAGTAGAATCGAAATCGTACCTACACTGTGAGTCGACTATTGGAATGTGAATTATCAAAGAAAGCACATATACACAATCTGCACAGCTAATTAATTACAGCAACACCAAGCATTGTTGTCCTGTTCTTGTGCTCACATAGAAACAAGAAACTATCGTGAATTAAGGTGGCAGTACCTTTCTACAAATGCCCACAAAACCAGTTCAGCACAAAAAACGAGAAGGAATACATATTAGTCATCGAGGCCCGGCCAATGGGTTTGTTCAATCCATCCTCTTCCTTTTGATTAAAAAAAAAATCGTTCCTCTTCCTCACCTCCTTCATCCCATGAGCGAGCGCGCCGGCGACCGTTATATGCGAGAATCCTTCCCTCCCATAGTTGCTTTGGTGCATCCGGCTTATGTCTCTCACTAGCGAGTTGTCTGGAGATACATCAGAATATCAGACGCACTTATCAGATTTGCAAGTACAACTGCAGTAAAAGAAAGATGCTCGCTTCAATCGCGAACCCGCACCGAACTGCCCTCAAATCCGATTGGAATACTTCGAACTACAGCTGATTCACAACGAGGAGTGCGATCTTGGGAGGTAAGGTCAAGCTCTAGCCAAGAGGCGAGTTTGGAAGGTTCAAGAAACTTTTTTTTAGCAGAAGTTTCAAGAAACTTGAGAAAATGAAATGGAGCCGAAGGGGGAAGGTGTACCTCGCGGGCAGGATGACTGGGCTTCTGGGAGCAGGGTGGTAGCAGTGGCGAGGAGGAGGAGCGCGCGGCCGACGCCGGCGAGGTGGGGCCCACGGGCTGCCGCGGCGGCGGGCTTTCCCGGGGCCATGTCTGTCCACTCCTTCGGCGCTGTCGGTTTTCTGTTTTGGTCCCTGCTGTTTCCGGCTATTTACGCCTTGTTTTGCAGTTCTGGCCTTCCAGGTTCTTCTTGCTTTGCTGGTTTTGCTTCTAGAAAGTACGGTTCCTATCACTGTATCGCAATTTGCAAGGGATACGATCTAAGATGTACATCGCACAATTTGACACTGCTTATGGACAGTGTTTTCTTTTTGCCATCAACAACAGTTTTAACATGCTGAGCCGTGTATTACAGCAAACCATTGTGGTCCTGCCATTGGTTCCTCTGTTAAGACAAACAAGACAGCAAGGGCAACTTGAGAAGATCAGTACTTGCAAGTTGCAACCAGGAATTCGGTGGCATGCAAAACCTGGAAACAGCATACATTGGCTGCTAACTTATTCCAGAAGTTCCTCGGTTCATAAACCACAAGAGCTCGTCTGCTTGGGTGAATTACTGAGTCAACAAAGGTTAAGCCCACTGGAAGAAGCCAGAATCAAAGGTTGAAGCAAATGGACCAAGTAACGATGTTGATCTAAATACTCTTCACCGCATGTTCTGAGCTGGACATTTTGTCGAACATGTTGTAGACAGGGGATGTACTGCGTCGTGCGTTGTGGTAGCGCATCTCCTCTTTCCCTGGGTGCCCCAACTCGCTCTCGCGGTGCGCATGTTCGCTGCCGTGGCTCTCGCAGCGCGTGTGCTGGCTACCGTGGCTAGCTCTCACGTCGCATCCTCGTACAGCAGCAGCCCGGTGGCTGCTTCCCAGTTACTCACTCCTTGCCGGCGCCTCTTCCCAGCACTGGCCACGCGTTGCCGTTACTCACCTGCTGCAACGAACGAATGTGGAAGCTTCCATTCGCAATCTCCCCGAGCTCGCGAATGGAGAGCGAGGCGACGGTAGGGAGCTGAGGCCCACACGGATGTGATGTTGTGATGGCGCCGCGGGTTAGGTGGAGGAAGAGGCAGCGAGCCACATCGCGAGCTCGCAGTTGAAGGATGCCGCGGGCCGGCCGCAGCTCATGAGGATGAGAGATGTTGACGGCTACGGCGAGGGAAGGGCGACGACGGTGGGGGCGACGCGGGAGGCGGGTCGGCGGGAGAACGCGGCGGCCGGCTCGGCGCCGTGAGGACCAGGAATATACTGTGGAAGGACGCGGTTGTAAAGAGTAATAATTGGAAGTTTCTCGAGGGACCTAGGTGTGAATATTCATATGAGCAGATCCTACGGCCCCTGCTTATCTGGGCGTTCATCCAACGGCTGCTAGCATGTATGATGACGTGGAGGGCCTTTTTGCAAGAACCGCGACGCGGTTTCAGTCTTTTAAAGATGACAAAACTGTGATTTCCCTACGGGAGCACAACACGGACCCTGTGCCTGACAGTGCAGAGTGCACACAGCTAGCACACAACAAAGTTCTACGACAGCTAGACGTGGACACATTCCAGCACGAACCTGATAAAATGCATCAAGCACTAGCACTTTTAGACCTAGAGTTCATCTTTAGGTGCTGGTAAGCAGTCCTCATCCCAGACGAAGGGGAACTTCAGCTTTGCTGCTGTATGAGGCATACTCCAATCATCATATAGAAATCTGCAACAAGCAATGTAATTGAAGATCAAATACACTATTTATTGCTCCTATCTGCACTAGGCATTCGCAAACAGAGGAAGAGAACAAAGGAATGTGAATTACTCTCTAGCTCTGTAATAATGATATAATTAGGGATACGATTAGAACGCAGAAAGGTGGAATTGGTAGAGATAGAGATAGCAATAGTGACATCAATAACAAAGTGAAAGAGATGATATGATCGCACAGTCTTAGCATGGTAGGTGATGGATTACTGAAAGCAACATTAAACCAATAAATTGCACAGATATGTATTTAGATACCATTGAAGATAGAGATGACTGAATACAGCTTCAGGTACAGAGCATATCTAGCAATCTTGTGATAATATTGAAGTATCCATTTTTAGTGTATCAACATTTTAGAAAAGTATGCACTTTTTTGAAGCTTTGGAAAAAGAGGTTTAAATGAAATACAAATGCCATAAAATCTTGATAATTGTTACTCATCAAGAATATTGGTGTCCAGGACCATGAGCAGGGACAATTATTATTTGAAACAAGGATAAAATGCATTTTCACCCTAGCATGCCAAGCATAAATTTGGTGGCCTGTTTGATCATGCCATCGATGCACAAAATTTTGGATTGGTACCATGAGCAGTAAACCGAACAGGACCATGAACTAAACGTTCTGACAATAATTTCTAACTGTATGTGTCTGGTATAAGCTTTGAACAAAATGGAAACACCAAGAACACTTTTGTATCACACGAGTAACAAATTAATCAATACTCTGAACAGTCATATCCATCAATCAGTCCAGCATATTTTGTTGAATGTACTGGCAACACAACGTTTAAGAGAGATGCTCACATCTTTGCAGGTGGGCGCGATATGATCACAAGAACTTGCAAATCCTCATGCTTGTCAGAATTCAAGACCTGGAGCAAAGAGTGAGACACTGTAAAAGCTAACATATGAAACAATCCCCTGGACACAAAAAATAAATCAACCCAACATAACCTTGAGATCTATCAAAGTTGCAGCAGAGTTGGTGCAAATTATAATCAGGAAACATCATGCACAGTAAAAATGCGTAACCATGATAACACTTCTCTGTACCTGGTGCGGATCATTCACAGGGATCGAAAATGTGCTATTCTGAAAGACAGGAATCTCCTGAGGCTGCCCTGGGTACTTGAGGGTGCTTGAGCCCAGCAAGAGCGTGCCTTTCCCTTTGAGGACAACGAAAACCTCCTCACAGGAATGCCTGTGGAGAAGTCATAGAACCGTTCTTTGCTCTCTTATTGACGAAGAGTGAGAGAGCCGAAGCTCATGGCGCCGCCAAGATTGCTGGAGCTAGAAGAGGACGAACAACTAGCAGAGCTTGTCAAAGATTGGAACTTCGAAGAAGGGCAGAAATTCCAAGCAAGAGCGCGCAAGATGGCTAGGCGGTCAGTTCATCATGCCTCATCTTCCCCAGTTGGATCCTTTGCTCTTCTTGCTGTGTTTCGAAGGTACACCTTCAGGCTCACTGAGGCCTCAGTCAGTTTAGCGCTACATGCTTGCCTGGGTGGTGCCCCGGCAGGATTCCATGTATGCTACATCAAGGAAAGACATTTCAAGTTCGTGGTTTCTTGCAAATCAGTGGGCTTCATGGTCTATGAGCTCAAGAGAGTAATTACTGAACAGTTTGATGTGTACTTCCATCTGTGGAGGGATGGGGGTGCAAACTGGGCTAGAGAAGAAAGAATTTGGAATAAGGAAGAAGATCTAAGCTGGACTAAAGTTCTGAGCAAGAAGGAGAAAGCACGAGAAAGGATCAAAGAGGTCAAGAAGGTCCGTTTCTGTGAAAAGCTAATCCAAGATTCACCAACAAAGAAAGCAGTGCCTCGTCAGCCAACCGATGAGAATCTCCCAATGCAATCGGTCAAGATTGGAAGTTTTTCTTGCATTTTAAAAGAAGCCATGGGTTCAGGCTTCTCTCCCTTCGCCATTGCTGCACAAGAGAAGCCGGAGGTAGAAGAAAGAGTTGAATTTCAAATTCCTTGCAAAAGAGTTTTTGGGAAACTCAAGCGTGCACTCAAAATTGATGACAGAGACACCAATAATCAATGTGCCGCCACAAGCACGACCTCCAACCGGGCATTCATTTTCCAGAGGGGGGTTTGTTTCAAATGTCTTGCTCCGGGCCACCGTGTCAGAGACTGTCAAGGTAAACTACGCTGTTTACTATGCTTTAATTATGGTCATCAGGCCCGAAAATGTTTTAAGAGCAAATACAGGGCCAAATGGACGCCCAAGATCCCAAATCCAGCCCCCACAGCCAACGGCTCCAGCCTTGATGGTAATTGCCAACCCGAGGCGTCACCCTTAAACCCAGTGCACTGTAGCTCACCCGGCACACCCTTTAAACCCACCACTCCCGTTCAGCAGAGACTGGACATTCCCTCGCAGCAAAGCAAAGCAGCTACCCCTTGCCAACAGAATCCATCTCCCCCCAAAACCTCACTCCCACAGCTAGCACCAGCAACCCTGCTGAGGAGGAAGACATGGCTGAAATTGATATTCAGCCTGAAAGGTTCATTCCGACTGGAATGGAGATGGAAGATGGAGGGAATAATAGGATAGAGAGAGCTACTGTGTGTTTCTCAGGGGCGCCAGTCAAGAAGCATGAGGAGTTTGCAATAGCTACAACAGAAGAAGAGCTAGGACCAGCACAGCGCCTGGCATTTATGCATGAAGTACGGGATTACATCAGAGTGGAGGCTAGAAAGCAGGTTGTTTCTTACAGTCCTCATCCTCATGGTATTGGCATTTATAGATTTGAGTCAGCATGTGACAGAGACACATTGGTTTTCAATAGTCCCCACTGGATTGGAAACAGGCAATTTTCCTTTGTTAATCATGATGAGGCCATGAACTGTAGGAGATCTCAGTTTGCTAGAGTTGGTTGGGTGATGCTTGTAGGTTTTCCTCTAGATTACAAAGAATTTCACTTCATAAATCAAGCCTGTGCTCCTTTCGGCAGAGTAGTACACTGGCACTCAAATGACACTAGCAAGGCTAGAGTTCTTGTCAAGGTCTTGATTGATCACATTACAAGAGTCCCACGTGTCCTCAAGCTGAAGAATGGGAGAGCTATGGATGGAGAAGGCAGATCCTGGGCTGTGAGGGTTTTCATCCTGAACAGTCAATTTGCAGATCAAATCCTTGATGAAGATAATGATTTCCCAAACAATAATCATGATGGCCATGCTAATGAAGTGGAAGCAAACTTTGTTGCAAATATGGCAGATTTACATGAGCAGCAACAGGGAAATGCACCTGCAAATCAGGAGCAACACAATGGACAGCCACCAGAGCAAGCAGGAGAAGAGTCTGATAATAGCTCGGTCAATCAGGCCTCTATGGATCAGAACATTTTCCAAGCTGGGAATGGCACTGACCTGGTTCATCATGTCCATTTTCCTGAAATCAGCATAGAATCAAGCCAAGAAAACACAGCAATGGATCAAGATGAGCACATAGCACAAGAGGCAAGGCAAGCCAGCCAACCTAGAACAGATGCTCCAATTTCTGAACCAGCCCCTTTGATGGAGTCTGAAACTGTGGAAGATTTCAATGATAAAGCCCAGGAGGTACCTGACAACAATCTGTTTGATGGCATCCAGACAGCAGAAGCTGGACTTCAGAACTTCCACTTCCAAATAGCCCCAGAAATAAGCAAAATGCTTGAAGAAAGCATCAAAACTTCCCTGCTTCACTGTCAGCAGCCTGCATGCCATAGCCTTCAGCAGTCCATAACCCTGGAAGCATCAAGAATCAGAGTTAACATGATAGGTCCCAACATAGATTCAGTTCAGATCCTTGCTGAGCCAAAGAGGAGCATACCAAGATTTCAAGACACAAACAACTTGGAGAAAGATTCTCCTGCCCTGGAAGCCCACCAAGAAAACAAGGAAAAAGTTTCTGGAGTATGTAAACCAGAATTACTGCAAAAAGCCAATCAAGCATTTCTATGTCAGAAAGAAGAAAAGAAATGTGGAGCAGAAATCCAAAGACCAAGAAGTAAACAGAAACAAGATGTCTAGTAGCAAGAAGAGAAGCAATACTGAAGCAAATGAGATTGTATCAAGCCCAACACTTAGAAGGAGCACCAGGATCAGCAACAAACTCAAGGGCTGCAAGAACAGAACCATCATTGAGTCAGTTGCAAAGAAGAGCATCAGAGCTAACAAGAGAAAGAAAATTGCTAGTTTTGAGGAATTAAATGCCAAACTCATCTTGCCAGCTGCAGCACAACAAGTTGATTTTCCTGGACTAGCTGAACTCAACCACAACAACTTGCCTTTCCCAGAGATAAACATCAACACCATACAAGAAGTTTCTGTAAACAAATGTGGGTTATCTCCTAGTCAGGTCACCCAGGAGCTCCTCCTAGCAAGAACTGAAGAACAAGCAGTCCAAGTGGAAGGAAGGAGTGATGTCACCAATGAACTAGTGATCAATGAATAGTAACCACCTATCCTGCTTTACCTGCATGGCATGTCATGGCCATGAGTTGTATCAGCATTTTAAGTTCATTTTACAGTTTAATGTCTTTTGTTCTGGGAAGCTGACCTATCTGTGGAAGGTCACTTACCCAAGTGGTCCTAGTAGTTTGAATTTTGGCACCCAACAATGTATCCCTCCCAAAAAGACAAGTTATGGTTACCTCAAGTTCTCTAGTCCCAGCTATTTGATGCCTCAGCCTAGCTCTGAGTGCTCCCAAGCTCTCACTTCATCATGTGTCAATGGATAGTAACAACCATAAAAAATGTTGGAACATCTTAAATTGGAATATAAGGGGCATCAATTCTGAAGATAAGTGCAATGCAATACGCCAGAAATTGGAGGAAAGTAACTGTGCAATATACTGTATTCAGGAGACCAAGAGAGAACAATTTGACCACTCTTTCATCAGGAAGTTTGCACCTAAAAGATTTGACAAATTTGCCTATTCTCCCTCACAAGGCCTTTCTGGAGGAATCATTTTGGGATGGAATAGTGCAATCTTTACTGGAGAAGTTGTTGACACTTCTAAGATATGCTATCACTGTAAAATTTACCTCAAGGCACAATAATGAAACATGGAAACTGACTACAGTCTATGGACCATGCCAAGGAATGGAAAGGGAAAGTTTTGTTAATTGGCTAAACAATCTGCAGATTCAAAATGATGAGAACTGGATGCTGGTAGGGGATTTCAACTTTTATAGGTCACTGTCCAACAGAAATAGAGAAGGAGGAAATATAAATGATGTATTCATCTTCAATGAGATCATCAGTAATGTGGGCCTGCAGGAAATTCCACTCAAGGGCAGAAAATATACATGGAGCAACATGCAAGAGGAACCACTGTTGGAACAAATTGATTGGTGTTTCACATCCCCAAATTGGACAACCTGTTTCCCCAACACCTTGATGTTGCCCCTGTCTAAACCCACATCAGATCATATCCCTTGCATGATCCAAATAGACACAACAATACCCAAAGCAAATGTTTTCAGATTTGAGAACTTTTGGATTGAGCAGCCTGGATTTTTTGAACTAGTACAAAGGACCTGGAATGAGGAAGTAAGGGCAACCAATAGTGTCACAAGATTGTCAGCAAAGCTTAAACACTTAAGGAAAGTGCTAAAAAAGTGGAGCAAGAGCATATCCAAAATTAACAAGCTCATTGATCAGAGCAATGAAGTGCTAAATGTCTTGGACAAAATTGAGGAACAAAGAGAACTTTTCATCCAAGAAGCAAATTTTAGACTCATCCTGAGAGGGCACATCTTGCAACTGTTAAAGTTTAAACAAGCATATTGGAGGAAGAGATACACAGTGAGATGGACAAAATTTGGAGATGAGAATTCAAAATTCTTTCATGCAGCTGCTACTGAAAGGTTCAGGCAAAATACAATAACCAGTCTAGAAGATCAGGATGGCAGAATAGTACATGATCACTTCCAAAAGGCTGCAATGTTACTGGAAAACTTCAAAGGAAGAATGGGGCAAACAACTGGACCACAAATGCAATACAACCTAGAACAGATGATCACAGCACAAGAAGGACTGGAATTGCTCTCAGCACCTTTTAGCAGAGAAGAAATTGACAAAATAGTGAAAGAAATGCCAATAGACAAGGCCCCAGGGCCAGATGGTTTCAATGGTTTATTTTTCAAGAAGTGCTGGCACATTATCAAAGAAGATATATATGCACTGTGCAATGATTTTTTCTCAGGACACACAAATCTCCAGGCCATAAACAACTCCTTCATCACACTAATTCCAAAGAGCTCAAGTCCAACAACTCCAAATGACTACAGGCCCATATCTCTGCTAAACTCAGCACTCAAGTTAATTACAAAGCTAATGGCAGACAGACTACAAAGGGTAATCATTTCAATCATCCATAAAAATCAGTATGGGTTCATCAAAACAAGGACAATCCAGGACTGCCTAGCTTGGACTTTTGAATATATACATCAATGCCAGCAATCAAAAAAAGAATTAGTCATCCTGAAATTAGACTTTGAAAAAGCATTTGACTCCATTGAGCATGTTGCAATTCTGGAAATGATGAAAGCATTGGGCTTTGACAACAAATGGCTGGACTGGGTACAAAAGATTTTGGAAAGTGGATCAGCATCGGTACTGTTAAATGGAATCCCTGGGAAAAATTTCCATTGCAAAAGAGGAGTCAGACAAGGAGACCCCCTTTCCCCTTTAATATTTGTCTTAGCAGCAGATCTATTGCAGCACATAATCAACAATGCCTGTACCCAGGGAAACCTTTCACTGCCCATAAATGCTGACCCTAGTAACAAATTCCCTGTCATCCAATATGCAGATGATACTATCTTAATCATGAAAGCATCACAGAGGGAGCTCCTATGCCTGAAAGAACTTCTGCAATCCTTTTCAGAATCAACTGGTTTGAGAATAAATTATGCCAAGTCACAAATGATTCCTCTCAACTTGACACAGGAACAGGCAACAAGCTTAGCAAATGTTTTTGGATGTCAGCTGGGCCTCCCTCCCTTTTACCTATCTTGGTTTACCACTTGGAATAACCAAACCAAAAATAGAAGATTACATGCCTCTCATGGACAGAACAGAGAAAAGACTTACCTCAACCTCAGCATTTCTCACTCAGGCTGGAAGATTGCAACTGGTTAACTCAGTTTTATCCTCTCTACCAACATACATAATGTGCAGCCTAAAGATACCAATAGCAGTTCTAGAATTTATAGACAGAGCTAGAAAGCATTGCTTGTGGAGAGGATCTGATATCAATGCTAAAGGGAAGGCACTGGTAGCTTGGCCAAAAGCCACAAGACCAAAGAACAAGGGTGGATTAGGAATAATTGATCTCAGATCACAAAATGAGGCCCTTTTGCTTAAACATCTGGACAAATTCTACAACAAAAAAGATATTCCCTGGGTGAACTTAGTGTGGAATTCATTATTACTCCAGAGGGCAAATCCCACATGCTACTGCAGACAGAGGCTCCTTTTGGTGGAAAGATCTCCTACATCTATGTGACAAGTTCAGAGGCATTGCTGCTTGCGTGGTAGGAAATGGCACAACAGTTTTATTTTGGCTTGATGTTTGGAATGACCACCTACTGCAGAAAAAATTGCCAAGACTCTTCTCCTTTGCCAAAGACCAAAAAATCTCAGTGGCAAAATTCTTAGAGGCACCAAATGCAGCACAACACTTCCACTTACCACTCTCAGATCAAGCATACCAAGAATATCAGGAACTACAAAGCATTATACAAGATCTACAAAGAAATGATGAAGAAAAGGACAAGTGGCATTATATTTGGGGATCACAGAAATACACATCCAAGAGTTACTATAATCATAGATACAAAAACTTTCAACCTCCAAGCCCCTTTATATGGATTTGGGAATCAAGGTGCACCAACAAACTGAGAGTTTTCTTTTGGTTACTACTCATGGACAGATTGAACACCAGAAATATCCTAAGGAGGAAGAATTTGCAAATTGAAGGAAACAATTACATATGTGTACTATGTGACTCAAGTTTGGAAGAAACTGCTATGCATCTCTTCTTCACTTGCCCCTTTGCAAAAAGATGATGGCAGGAGATTGGAGTACAATGGGATATGTCGACTTCATTCTTCCAGATGATACAACTTGCAAAGCAAAACTTCAACCACCATTGCTTCATGGAAGTAATCATCATTGCAGCTTGGCAAATTTGGAAACAAAGAAATGGTCTTATCTTTGAGAACTGTCCAGCAACCTTCAGCAGTTGGAAGAGAAAGTTCAAAGAGGAATGCTTTATACAAGCTGTTAGAATAAAGGAATCCATCAGACAAATTTTATCAACTGGGCAAATAGTTTCTGTATAGAGCCCACCTCACAACCCTTGTAACTAGTCTTAGCTTCACCTTCTGTTCAGTTTTTTCTCTTTTCTTGTTGGGGCTTAGCATCCACCCCTGTGTAAGTATTTCTTTCATCGCTTTTGTCTTCTTTTAATAAAAGTTACAGCGGGGGCCTCCCTCGCTGTGTTCAGTTTCAAAAAAAAGGAATGCCTGTGGATCGGCGTCCCTCCGCCTGGAACTATAGTCTGAAGCCACACCTCCACCTGAAGGAAAAAAAATTCATGACCAAGCAAGAAGGGATCATAACATCATATGCATTGTGAATCAGCTATTCAACCACTAGTCATCTCCTCTTAATGAAAAACGTGCTAAGGTACGGTTGCGAAAAACCACTAGTCATTAATTTAAGCATATCTACACATCATTAAGTCCATTCAACAGCTAGCAGTACCAATTGAGTATAGTAAAAATAATGTTGATTTTGCATAGAAGCAAGAAATTATCATGATTCAAGGTGGCCGTGCCTACTAAGATAATGCCCACCAAAACCAGTTCACAGCATAAAAGGAGAACATGTCATGACATGTTTACATTTAACTAACAAGAACCAGTATCCATCGAGACATAAACAAACACAGCGGCCCCAGGCCCCAGCCCAGTGTTGGTTCCTCACCTCCTTCATCCCGTGAGCGAGCGCGCCGGCGACGGTTATGTGCGAGAATCCGTCAATCCCGTAGCTGCTCTGCTGCATCTGGCTTATGTCCTTCACCACCGAATCGTCTGGACACACATCAGATGAGCTTGTTACTTACCAGACTTGGTTCTACACCACCCAGCAAAGAGGAATAATGCTCATTTCTAGCTCCAATTCGCGGAAAACGGCCTCAAATCTCGCGGATATACCAGGTTCACTGCTACCTCACTCACGCAGCAGGTTCCGGAGGGTCAAGAAACTCGAGAAGGGAATGGAGAAGAGCGGGCAGGGGAGGGGGGAAGGCGCACCTCGGGGACAGGACGGCTCGGCTACTGGGAGAAAAGATGCAGCCGCCGCGAGGAACGAGGCGGCGAGGAGGAGCGCGCGGCCGGCGCCGGCGAAGTGGGGCCCACGCACCATTCTCTCCCACGTGCGTATACACTTCTTTGCACCGATGAGGCCCAAACTTCTTTGTCCAGCACGCGCAATTGGATCAGCCCAGTCCAGTATTTCTATTGAAGCCTTGTGGGGATAGATTGGCCCACTGTCCATACTGGTGTTGTCAGGATTAGGAGATGTCAGGGCAATCATGTTCTGAAGCTCCGTTCCTTCCAATTTTACCACTGTTGTTACTCCATGGCATATAAGAACAATAAAAGATCTCAAGAGATTGCTCAAGGTACCTGAGCTCCTTTGTTTAGATCATTGACAGTCTGGGCGCGTACGACAGTGTTGGGGAGGACTGGCTGGTAGCATGAATCTGTGTCTGTCCGTACAACGTCGAAATGTAGTGGCTCATTTTCTGATAAGGTAATCATCCTTGTTCATTGGATCGGACTGTTAGTTTGTTGGTAGCCTCATTTTTTTGGTACTTTTTTTTAACATATCAGCTTAACCTTACGCAGTTAGTGATGTGAAGCCTAGTTGCCCATGTAATAAACAACTCTAATCATGGCTCCTCTGTTATACTCCAAGTGATGAAGACCTCTGTGGAACTTGAACATTGTTCCAAAGGCGCTCCTACATTTTTCTTTGGATACCTGTTTTGATTATATGTTAAGTTTTTCTAGATGTATCTATGTTTTTGGTTGTAAAATTGTGTGGACAAGATGGTATGGTATCATCAAAGCCAATCAAACCTTTTCAAATATTGGGTGCTAAATCTTGTGTTTCTAGCTAGTTTGGCGGTGTATAATATGATTTTCAAAACCTTACTCAACAGGTGCCACTGATATGTTAAACGTCCTACATTTTCTTAGACAGTATATAGTTTTTTAGATGGAAAATATAAAGCAGTTTTTTAAACATGAAACAATCAGTAACACTTTTTTTTTGGTGCTATACATGTTGGGATAGTGTTTTGAACTGTCCTATGTTTTTCTTTTTTTGTCCTATGTGACGGAAACGAAAGCAGACAGGACTCGGCTTCCGGCCCAGCCCAACTCCAATCCGACTCCGAACCAAAAGTCCAAAAAGACCCTCATCTCAAAGAGAAGGGAAGCGGGCTGTTGCCTTGTTGGATTGGATTGGAAGAGGGCAGGAATTCCCCCCCCCCCCGCTCACCCGCCGCCGCTCGCCGCCGCCGCCCACCATGGCTTATCGCCGGGCGTTCCCGGGCTGGATGGTGCTCGACCGCTTCGTGAGGCGCCGCGATGGCGAATCCTTCCCCGCCGGCAACCCGACGGCGGCCTCCCTCACCAACTCCCGCGGCGACCCGTTCGACGTCTGCCTCAGCCTGAAGAAGCCGCCGCAGCCGTCCTCCCTCTACCTGCGGTGGCCGAAAGGCCCGACGGAGGGCGAGCCGGTGGACGCCGCCGCCGCCCACGGCGGCGCGGTGCTCCTGCTGATGCACTACACCGTCCCCGTGCGCGGCGGGCTCCCCTTCCCGATGATCGATTACTTCATCTACGACCCCGCCGGCCCGTCTCTGCGCCTGCTCCCCTCTCTCGGCGGCACCATCCCCGAGGTCCAGGCCCGGGCCGAGGCCGATGCCCTCCACATCTCCAAGATGATGGCACGCAGGATGGAGTCCCTTGACATCGGCATCATCTACCGGGGACCGGGGGACTTCGCCGTGGCGGAGCTCCAGATTGCTGCTGACGACACAGGGACGGCCGCTCGGCCCGAGGTACGCGTGTTCAACCCTGCCGTCTCCGACCAGTGGGTGCTCAAGATGCCGCGCATTGTGCCAGTGCATCCCCGCAGTGACCTCGACATGGATCGTGTTTTGTGGTATTGGGACACTGATGCTGTTGCCCCCTTCGGCACCTGGCTGTGTTGGGTGGATTACACTGCTGGTGTCATGCTCTACGATTTGTTCGGTGAAAGTTCTGAAATTCTGTTCCTGGAATTGCGCATCAAGCAGTCTTGCATCAATCGGGATGAGGTTGGTAGAGGATGGTTGGAGGCATATCATGCTCTAGGCGCAACTGATGGTGGCAATGTCTTGAAGTTCACAAGTGTCTCCTCGGATGATCCTCCACCGTCTGATGGCATTACCATACCTGTATACCATCCATTTCCAAATCGATTCGTTGTCACTACCTGGTCACTCAGGCTGGCTTTTGGGAATAACATGGCTTGGAAGAAGGAAAGTTCTGTTACGGCAGATGAACTTAGGGATCTCGACAAATTCGATCATCTTCCTCGTGAGCTGCTTATGTATCCTACATTCAACCTCAACAACCCTGATATTGTTAGCTTTGTGTTGAAGAAGGGGGATGGGACATATGATGTTGGTGAAATTTGGTTGGTTGCTATCAACGTGATGAAGAAGACCATTGAGTCAAGGATGCTATATATTAAGAATTATGATGATTGTTCACCGGAAGAGGCTGAATTGTTTGAAAGAAAGATTAGGTACTTCGAACCATTTCTTGCTGTTGAGTTCTCCAAGAAAATAAGGTGATTACATTTCCTATTTGTATGTTTTGCGCATATGTAGATTGTGTGCTATCCATCGTGGTATCACATGTTTATATGCTTTATTAGTTCCTAAACGAAGAGCAAAAAACGCTCTGTCCTGGAAGCTCTATCTAATGAGAAGTGGCTGCAGGATTTACACGGAGACCTATCGGTTGAAGCCTTAATGGAGTATGTTACTCTGTGGGATATTCTTGAGGGAGTTGAGCTACCGCAAGACATGCCTGACAAGCACATCTGGAGGTTGTCTCCTACAGGAGGATATACAACAAGTTCGGCCTATGATGCTTTATTCCAGGGAACAATTCTCTTTAAACCATATGAACACATCTGGAAATCTTGGGCCCCCCAAATGCCGTTTCTTCATGTGGCTTGTAGCTCATGGGCATTGCTTTGACTGCAGACTGGCTGGCCAAACGTGGTCTCCCCCATCCAGAACATTGCCCCCTTTGTGATCAAGGATAGGAGGATATCCAGCATCTCCTGGTTGGTTGTGTTTTTGCTAGGCAGTTCTGGCTCCACTTACTGCAACATGTTGGTCTAGCTGCCCTGGCCCCTCAACCTGCTGATAGCTATTTTTTCAGTACTGGTGGGAAAAAGGTTGAGTAACAGGTTAATGAGGATGTGAGGGCAGGTCTTAATTCCCTTATCATCCTGGGTTGACGGACTGTTTGAAGGCACCGTAATGATTGTGTATTCAATGGTGCTTCTCCTAGCATGACTACTGCATTGGTCTTGGCAAGGGACGATGCCAAGTTGTGGAGCATGGCAGGAGCTAAGGGCCTTTCTCAGCTCACTGCCTGGGGAGTGGGTTAAGCCCTTATTTTGTGGTCAGGTCCTTCTTTGCCCTTTCAGGCAAGTAGGCTTCTGATTTGTGAGAGTGTTGGGTGTGGTGTGTGTGTGTGTGGTTGAGTTGTGTGTTTCGTGAGTCTATGTAAGGCTCTTCTTCTACTATTAATACAATGATACGTTGCTCTCATGCATGTTCGAGAAAAAAAATTGTGATATTAATCCATGGCATGATATGTGATTGGATTTATAGTGTGTGTTCTTTTTTTCATTTGCGAATGACTATTCCTGAGTATTCTTTTGTGCTCCAAAAAAAGTACAATGAATCAGTTAAGAGCAAGAATTTGAAATGTGTTTTATCCTTAATGTGTGCTTTTATACTTTAGAAGTTGTATTAACAGTTCTATTATGTCAGCTGTCTCATCTCTTTTTCACATTTTGTTATGTTCAGTTTCTTTTATGAATCAGTTAGAGAAGAAATTTGAACTATCACAAACATCAGTTTAGGCCTAGGCTTAGCCTGCATGTGGAATGCCTAATTCATCATAAATTCCTCCTGGCCGGCACCATGTTTGGTGCTGCAATTTTGTCTCCAGTATCTGTAGGCTCAGTAAGTCAGCAGCTCGCTCCCTTGAAACACCATTGCCTATAGGCTATAGATCCTCCCACATGCCACAGCACCATGGTTGATTGGTTGTTCCCTTCACTGCCAATTCCAGTCACATATATGTATCCAGTAGCCAATCTCCAGTCACTATTGAGTGGAGGAAGATGAGAACATCATGGAAAATTTGAACTCGATATATCTCAATATTGTTAGCTTGTATGCCATATTTTCATGTTTGTTTCATCCACTATTTCTGTTAATAAAAAGATTAAAAATAAATACCTTTGGAACCACAATGAAAGATTCTCTTGAATTCCTTAGGAACAAGTCAACATCTGGACTCTTAACACGCAGTGCAATTATATTTTGCCTATACTTGAATGTTTTTTCCCATTCCTTAAATATCTGAATAACTGATTGCGTCTGAATGTAATAGATGATGTGGCTGCCACATCATGAATTTTGCCGTGTCATGTTCCAATCAGGCACTGTCTGTCTCAGTCCTGGGTGTGATCTTGTCAGTAGATCGATAAATGTGTTATGGGCACACTGGAAGGTCCAAATGCACACATAATGGGGTTTATCTATGTTCCAGAGAGCACTCGAATATGATTAGATGAGATTGATAATTCATCGAATCTCTTTCCACGTGTGAGGGGAAAGCTACCACACAATACAAGACCAGGTGATGCACAGGCATAAGTGTCTTTTTTAAGAAAAAAGTGTCTTCAACATAAAGCACGCGTGGCAGAATGCATGGTAATGAAGAACAAGAAACGGCAGCGCACCGCTGCCTATATCACAGCTGGGCAGAATGCATGGGAGAAGGTGAGGGTGAGACTGGAGTGAAGATACTGTCTGCGCCAGCAAATGCGGAGATCACCCAAACAGATAGCTGGGCTGCTGGGGTGGCCTCTCTTCCCTCCCTCACCGTGAAACAACGAAGGATCACTACAACCATATGATGTACACAGCATGGAATAATACATGGAAGCAACGGGACCAGAAAACTTTCGAATGCATGATCTATACATAATATATTTATTCTTCATTGTTCATATGGATATCATGTACATGTAATCTGCACATGACATATTTATTCCACGTTTCCACTCCCTAGGAACAGGCAGCAAGAAATCATCACACAATATGCAATATCAGATACGGGTTTTTTTCTGTCTGCAGCAACTTCTCTGCCTATCTTCAATGGAGAACGTGGTATTGAATTACCCGCAAAAAAAAAAAACATGGTATTGAATCCATTGTTGTAAGCCTGCTGAAAGCTGTAGTTGACACACTCCCTTTGCTACGTCACTGCAAGAACCAAGCACAGTATGATTTTAGCATAGAAAGGGAGAATGAAAAGGGCAAGCCAGAAAATATTTGAAAAGCATATGCAATCTAGCAGAAGGTTCCAGTATTTCACATTTAATTCGTAATAGGGAAACTCTTTTAATGACTACGGAAGATGTCAGGAAGACAGTTTGAGGAAATGCAAATTAAATATATGGTTAAACATGGTGATATTTTTTATGACATAGAATGCAGTTTTGGATGAAACAACTTTTTATAATGTCTCCTTTGGTTTTGACTTGGTCACTAGCAAGATTTTAAAAACAGAGTTTTCAAACAAGAGTTCAAAATAAGAGTGGAGCAGTAGAATTTTGAGTCTGCTGAGCAATAGCCTAACACTCAAGGAATGACGTTTTTCGTCTATTTATGGAAAATTAATGGTTGGAAACGTTGATCAATTGTGTATCACCTTATCAGTCAGGTATAAGCTATCCAAAACAGCAAACCCTGCAGCAACGCCACCTTCATCTGATGAAGAAACTTTTGTCCGCATCAGGTAACCACTTTGGTCATTTATTACCACCTTATCTTTGTTCCTGGTCAGAAATTGAGCAGGGTAGCACACTTCATCAGATAAAAAAAATCATTTGCAGAGCACCAGTGTGTTTCTTTTTGAAGCAACCATACCGCAAGTAAGCGCCATATATTCCAAGCTCAGAAATCGCAAGACCCTCGTGGCAAATACCACCACGAACTAGATAAGAATGAGAAGCTTTTGGGAAGATTCTTTGCATCAGTATATACGCTGCAAGTGCATCGCCTCCTTCCTTCTGGAGTCTGGTAAGTGTTTCTCGTAAATCAAGACCATAGATGTTGTTTCCTGCATACAAATAGCATATTCAGGAAACAGTAAGAAGTTTGCATATTCTAATGTAAATACAAACCTCCGCCTTCACGTTGAGGCTTCAATACAAACAACTCAGGTTTTTCAATTGCAGTTTTGATAATCCCTTCATCATCCAAACTCCATAACCCAGCAAAGCATTTACGAAGCTTAGCAATGTCCTCTTTATTTTCAAGAAACCTATAGAAAGAACAAATGATGGTTAGTAAAACTTTAAGTTTTTAGCCTACATAAAAAGCTAATAATTGAGCTGATCATTATATTAGCAGTTGAGTTGTATCAGAACAACAAAAGTACAAGTGGACTACAAGAACTACATTTATCTAGGAATGTATGTAGACCCACAGTGTCATATGCAGAACTTATGAATGTTCGTTCAAGTGTGTATTATTAGGGTTTGTTATTGAAGAGATCTTGTCACCTTTCGAGCACATTAGGCTTTGCTAGTTCTTGTTGAATCTTTTTGGTTCCCACTAAATGATATGATATTGAAGGGCACTTCACAGCAGATGATTGTTCAATCAAAAGTCTTGCACTCCATTCCTAGAATATACAAGAAGCTTGTCATGGTAATTTTAGCATATCATAATAACAAAAGCTAACCAGAATGTATCCAGATAATTTTAGCATATCATAATAACAAAAGCTAACCAGAATGTATCCAGATCATATACAGCAAAGTGTTTGACTTTATTAGGAAGACAGAAAAATGAAGTTCAAGTGTAATAAGGGAAGCATCAAAACATGTTCAAATAAGAATGAAATAGCTCACATGGAAAAATAAACTGTGGCAAGTCAGTTTTTTTATCGGAAAAGGCTATGTGTAGAAAGGCAAAAGCGATGTACTCATACTGCTTCAGAAGGATAATCATTCGGTGTATATCCCGCTCTATAATACACCACAGCAACTTTCTTGCCATCTCTGCATGTTTCAAAAATAAAATTCTAATGAACATACTGCACGGTTGGTTGCTCAAATGCTTAAAGTACTTTTTTTTTACTGCTATGGGTACATACACCAGAAGACTTCCATCTGGTAGAACCTGCCCTTCAGCCTCCACCTGTGACAATGTTTTCCTAATAGTTGTCACGCCATGTGTGGTACATTGTCAAGGGAACACAAGTTTGATCTTACAATTTTTTATATGGCCATTCAAATACTTGAAACAGTGTCCCAAAATTATCAAACGCTTAGCATTAGCAATCTAAGCAGCGAACTGGGAAGCAAGATATAGGTGAAAAGGCGGTGACAAGATTGAACTCAAGGTTATAGATGGGAAGGTAAAATGATAGCAGTTATATGGGAGAAAAGATAACTGAATAATGGTAATCAAGCAGTTGAGTCACTACACAGGAATCTGACAGAATAAATGGTAGTTTTCATGATAACAGAAATATGAAAGCAGAACATAAAAGGATATGATTCCTTCAAATGTTTGGTAATCCAGTATTGGTCATACATATTTCTTTCTTCGGGTTGAACAATCATCAAAACTATAGCACTGAGAAATTCATGGAAAAGAATAACAGTTAATACTCATTTAGATATTAGTATAAAGTAAAAGAACATGCATGTTCAACTAGAGCATACCAAACCTGTCAACATTAAACTCAGCCCATGCTCTGGCCAGTGCTTCTGCAAATTTACTGCTAGCTGCATTTCCAGGAACCCTCTTTGGTTCCAGACTTAATAAATGTCCATGCTGATTAATTAAGGTCCTGCAAAGTCAGTGCATGCTCATTTTGTATCCTCATCGTGTTGAAGGCACAATAATAGTAATGATAAATTGAACAAATAAGAACCTCCACTAATGAAAAGGAGAAAACTCGAGGTAGATTCGTTGGAGAGAAATGGATGTAGATTTGATGCACAAGGACAACTAAAAATGCATTTTCCATATCCACTCCGAATTATAGCGGTCTAGAGTTTATAGCCCTCTATAAAAGAATGCACTAGAGACATAATACATGGCTAGTATTTCATTCCTTCTAGAATGATAAATTGCCAAATGGTGTCCTTAATATGGTTCGAGAAAAAAGTATGCTTAATAGGGTCGTAAAGTAGTAGTAGTAGTACAAAGTATGCTACTGGACTGGACCCTGGTATTCATTTTCCATATTTAAAATAAATAAACATAAGAACTAGCCGCAACTAAGGCATATTGTTCTATCACGTGTAATTTAGCAAGCCCAACTTATCTGTCATTTTAAAAAAGAACAACAGAGTCATATTCTAAGTATTTTTCAGGCAAACACCTTTCTATTCTTGAACCAGATTAAAAAAAAACTTCATGCACAGGAAGATAATTCTGTTAATAGAAACAATATGCTGGATTTTACCTGTGAAGCTCACTTACTAAGGGACCAAGCCCAGAAAATGATGCTGAGATGGTATTGAGCTCTATTTGAAGAAGAGAACTTGTTTCTGAATCCAGCATATAATCTGATCGGTGCAACCCTAAGCGAATATTCTGATAGATATTTGGGCATTGATTAGTACTTCCATAGCCAAGAAAAAAAAAATACCACCCTCCCCAACCCAAGAAAAAGATAAGAAAACAGATCCAAGACAATTTAATGTCTACTGATATTTAATGTTCAGGTTAATAAGTTTGACACCAAGAAGTTAAGAGATAAGATATGCTTTATTAATATATCAGGTTCAGGATTGGACTCAGTTGTAAGTAGTAACACTTAGTAAATTACCTCCTCCTTATTTATTTCCATCATTTTCCTGTGAATCTCTAAGAGCCTAGATGTGAAATCATCAACCTGCCTTGTTCTGAAATTACAACATGACAAACCAAAATCTGATTCAGTGAGCATACAGTACACTCTGGTACTGCAAAGGGGATTTACTACAATTTGATGAACTAACATTCTCAGTTTATTAGTTCACGTTGCAACTAGAACTCAGAATGAAAATTTATAACGTGAATATAAATTGCTATGGAAAAGAAATTTACTTTGACAAAGAATCTTGCAAGAATTTCCCATCCAGACTAACACGGTCCACAAGCTCGTTAAAAATCGGAGCCAGCTCACAAGCCTGCCTCCAAAAGGATTCTGGAAGATGCGCCGGGAGCAGAGCGAATGGAGCATGAACCAATCCAACACCAGGGACTGTTGCTGATCTCTGCCAGAGTTCAATGACAATGTTTAGTCAGGAGCCAGAACTTAGGACTATAGCTTGCAAGTATGCTAGTTGTATCGATTCTACAAACTTTAGCACAAATATTTCACCACTCGGGCACTCAGCAGCGAGTCCTGAGGCAACCATGTTTGGTACACAATTCTGCTCATGACACTCAGCACAGTCAATTGGATACATGCTAAACGAGACAAGTTGGCACTGGGTTTACCAAAACTAAGTGACCAAGGAAATGCACGAACTACATCGTTAGTTCCATTAAGGCGCCAGGGTGACATAAAAAGAACATGAGAAAATATAATATTTTTTGAGAGAAACATGAGAGAAAAACATGAGAAAAGATGTGGCCAGCTACGGAAAACGGCCAACTATTTGTGAAGGAATGGCACAAGGCAATGAAAATTTCATCATTCAATAAAGCGGAAACAACCTACAAGTCCTCCATGGTTCAACTATCCCGGAGTTGGAACAGGAAAACAGGACAGACCGAAGAGACTGGTAATCTACAAATTGTGAAAGACACATGAGGGGCGAGAAGCCAAGAAGCAGGTTTCCTCACCGGGTCGGCGCGGTCCCCGACGACGAGGCCGTGCAGCGCGCACCACGCGGCGGCCTCCCGCGCCATCTCCTCCGCCACCGCGGGATCCACCGCCGGCGGCACGGCGGCGCTCATCGCGGCCGCCGGTTGTGGCAGCGTGAAATCAGCCAATCAGAAGGGATGCAGGGCTTGGGAGTTCCTGGAGGGGGTAATTGCAATTAAAGTCATCACTCTGGTAGTCTGGTTTAGTCTGGTTTGCAGTGGATGAAATGAATTCGGATTTATAGCTGCGGCAGGGGTTGAAATTTCGAGGAAAGCGGATGGGGCTGCGCGAAAATGGTAGGGTCAACTTCGGCTTTTTGGCTTTTGTAAAAAGCGTGCCAATCGAATCCCCTTATCATTCTGCTTTAGGTAGCAGCCTCCACCACCGTGAACGAAAGAATCAAACTTCTACTGAAAATCTTAAAATTCATTTGGCTTTTCTGCTTCACGCTAGGATTTTCCACAGATTCTATTATGCATCTTGGACGTATATAGTCATAGTCATAATTTTTTTTTTTTTGCAAAAATAGTCATAGTCATAATTGCATAAACTTGATAGCTCTAATTTGTGGCTTTGTTACATAAATGGAAAAAGTCTATGTAGCCCCCGAAAGTATCAAGGGTGGATTACATCACCCTCTCAACTACAAAACCGAGCATTTAACACCCTAAACTTTGCAAAACCGGTTAAACAACCCCTTAGGCTGGTTTTGTAGGGTGGTTTTGCCATGTAAGCTTGCCAGGTGGCCTATTCAGCCCAACGTGGAATACAGACCCGCCTGTAAGTCCCGTCTTTGCGCTTGGTTTTTCTCGTGCTGCTCTCTGCTGCCGTCCTCATGGCCTCGCTTCGCTAGCCTTGCTTCTCCGTCGTCGTATGTCATTGCTCGCATTCTCTGCCTCTATCTGCTCTGTTTTTTCACCCGTACCAGCATGTCGTCGATTTCCGGCTCCCGCCTTCAGTTCGTCAAACCCGGTGCGAAACAGCAAGGTGTCATACAGCTGCTGCAGGTCCGCATAGCTTTAGCTTGGCGAGGCGGTCATGCAAGCGCTGGACCAGTCGATGTTGGAGGCAAGGACGAGCTGAGGGTAGTGTCGACGGGCAGCGAACACCCCAGCAAAAATATCGATCTCCATCCTCCTCAAGCCAGGCACTGAGAAGGAGGCCTGCCATGGAGGAGCTATTCCGTCGCAGCCTACAGCAAGGCTAATGCAAAATAGAGTGCAGAGATGATCCCAGTATCCCACTATTGATTGGTTCAAAGAGTGCAGAGATGATCCGTCACAGCTTACAGCAAGGCTAGAGTGCAGAATAGACTGCAGAATAGAGTGCGTGAGGCAGAGCAGCTGAGACAGATAAGTTCATTTGTTCCCGGCAGCTAGTTACCTACTAATTGTGTGTGTTAATAGAGTTTCTGCTACTAGCTTAGTTGTGAACAGTTTCAGAGTAATAACTAATAAGTGAATCTTTACTCGATCCATGAGAAGAGAGAAGCAGTTGCTTCAACCTGTCCACTGTCTACATCGCGAAGGGAACAGATGTGTTCAATAAGTTGGGTAATCATTAGTTTTCCATCGGGCGTTCTTGGCTTGATTGTAGGTTAGCGACCTTGACCTGCTGCCTGCGCCGGAGCCCTGAACACGCAGGCGAGGGTGCAGCTGTTGACGTGGTCGGCGGCCAGAAGAGACGCGTAGATGAGCATGAGGATCTTGTCGAGCGGGCGGGCGTCTCCCACGCAGGCAGCACCAAGCAGCCGCGAACGAGGATGAGCAAAGATGATGAGAGGACGCTTACAGGTGGATCCGTGTTCCACGTTGGGATGAATAAGCCACCTGGCAAGCTTACATGGCAAAACCACCCTACAAAACCAGCCTAGGGGGTTGTTTAACCGGTTTTGCAAAGTTTAGGGGTTAAATGTCCGGTTTTGTAGTTGAGGGGGTGATGTAATCCACCCTTGATAGTTTGGGGGGTTATGTAGACTTTTTCCTTACACAAATCGTGTGTAGTTTTCAATTTATAGAGATGGATCCAGTTGATGCAGCCGGGGACAGAGCTAGGCCAATTTGACGCCTAGGGCCGCTAGTGGCCAATCAGAACTAGCTGCACCTATTTCATTGGGCTACAGTAGCTACAGTGTGCAAAATGCTAGCCCACGTCTGCAGCTCAGCTCCTGGATTCCTCATCTTCACCTTCTCATTTTGAGCTCTGCGTCAACTCCGACGAGTGTAGCTTTGGTGCTCGACCTCAAAGGGAGGATATAGTATGCGGTAGCGGACCCAGCTGAGTTTTAGACAATCCTAGGACTACCTAGATTTTCGGTGATCAAGGTAACAGGGCACTGTAGTGAAGCACACTGTGGAGTATTGTTTGTCACTGTTTTTTATGCTGTGTGTCTACCCAAAGAAATGATTCTAGGTCCGCCACTCATAGTATGTGAGCGTGAGATAAGGGAAGCTTTTGTAGCAATAGATTTTGTTGTTTTATATGTGCTAATAAACTCATGCATCATGTCTAATTCATGCATTGCACTTGTTCATATGTACATCGCTGCGCGCTACCATACTTTGGTTTAGTGATGCTATTTTGCTATCTAGTGGCGTCGATTCTTTATCTTTTATATCATGTTCTTCTATGTGCATGTGAGCTTCCCTTAATGTCATTTTTCGTGCACTTATGTGTGTTACAATATGTGTTGATTACTAGTGTTGATTGCTCTCATCAAGGACATCAAGACATTACATTCCACTAAGCATCCCATTACAAGGAAGACATGCAGTCATCAGTTACTAGTGTTCATGACCATGATTGTGTCCTTTCACCTCTTGTAACTGAACTTGTAATCACCCTATAAAAGGGAACTAAGAGATCAATGACAATCCACCAATTCACCTATCTATCTTGTCATTCTACTTTCAACACGTTATCAAGCACGCTCTACAAGCTGAGCAGGAAAAGGCCTCATCCTTGGGTAAGATGCCTCGACGCTTACCTCTTCGTGATGCTGAAATTGGTCTCCCTCGCCACCTTCGTATCCCTGCTCTCCGTCGCCTCATGCGACAACAACTACTCCAGCTCCTCAGAGCTCAGGGACGCCGCCCGGCTTCCCGTTCCTGGCGTCGCATTGCTCGGCGCTCGGCTCGCTATCAAGCGCGCCGCAACGCTGCAGCTCGCCGGGCATCCCCTCCACCAGCACCTCCCACAGGAGGATTCAGGCTTGAAGCTTGCCAAGGCTGCTCGGTGGGCCGCATCCCAGTGGCGGATCCCCACTTCTGTACTGTCCATGGATGGACTGCCCAAGCAAGACCCGGCTTCGCCCTGCCTTCACCGCGCCCGATCATTGACATCTCCTCGTCGTCATCCTCGCCGGTGCAATCGCCGGTGCGCTCGCCGGAGTACACTCCAGAGACGCCACCAGCGACACGCCAGGCGGAGCCGGTGTTCCGCACCAGGGCGGCACGCACTGGTGCCCCACCCTTCTACCTCAGTACAGGGGAGGGCTCCACCAGCGCGGCAATGGCGGCTCCATCCGGCTTCATCTCCACCGAGCCGGCGCCCCCTTCACCACCTCCACCTCCAGCTACTCGCCGGTCCTTGGGCCGAACAACTGCAGCCGCAGCGGCAAACGCACGCCCCGGCCTCACCAACTTTATCTCGACCGGCCATGTGCCGGCCGAGAGCGGCGCCGGCGGCGAGGCTCGCTGCCCCTCACCCTCAGGTGAGGGGGAGACCTAAGCGCGCGAGAAACGAAGTCCAAGAGGTGCAGGAGGGGGCGGAGGACTGGGAACGGCGGCGGACCTGGCTGGCGCGACGACGGCGACGGCGCAGGCGACGGCGACGGCGCGAGCGGCGGCGACGGCGCGAGCGGCGGCGCTGGCCTGGCTGGCGGCGGCGGCGCGCTAGGGTCCCAACCCTAGCCGCCCGCCCGAGCCAGCGCTTAAGGCCGCGGCAGCCATGGGCCGCGCTGGGCCGGCCCATCTGGCCCACCAGGCCGGCGCCATCAGGCGCCTCCCCGCCCGACCCCCTGGGCCGAAAGCGGCGGTGGGCCGAAATCGAGATTGTCTCGGCCCACCGCCCAATAATGTTTATCTTTTTCAAGAAATTGCAATTTTGCATTTAAGCCCTCAGGCTTTGGCATATTTACATTCCGCAGTTTTCTGCTATAATAAAAGTTCATTTACAGCCCCCTGTTATTTACTTTTATTACAAATTATGCCCTTTATCAGCATTATAGCATTTCCATGCTCTTTACTTTACAAGTCTTTTTGCAAATTAAATTCCATTGCCTTACTTTCATTTCAATTCAATGCAAAAAATATTCTCTAAATTGAATAAATTCTTTGTAGTTTGGGATCATATGAATTTACGCATGCCTCAGCATAGCGAATATTCCTCGAACTCAGAATTTTATTATGGCACACGCTAGTAAAATTTCTCTATTCACTTATCAAAAATTGATCATATATTAAAGTGGTATTCAACACCACCGAAGGATCTACACTATTAATAGTGATGCCCGAATATGATCATCAAAATTTTGAAACATTCGAATATTGAGTTATTTAAATCATGCGACAGCCATAAAAATAAGCAATTTATTGAGAAAATTCATTTTTCGAGTTCATTTCTTTTTGAATTCACATCATTTTTGCATAATTTTGCCATGATTTCTCAAAATATTTGGCAATTACAAATGTAGGTGAGATGGCAACCAAAGAGTTTGAGATTCTCGCTCTTGATGGTTCCAATTTCCCTGCCTGGGCGATGGATGTCAAAGTGATTCTGTCGACTCAAGGACTATACAGATGTATAGATGAGACGGTTGAAGGGACCTCTACCCCCTCAAATATGTCCAAATTCTCTGCTTTGAAAGTGATAAGAAATCATATTCATCCAGATTTGAAAATGGAATATCAATTTGAGGAGGACCCAATGGTCTTATGGAAATCTCTTAAAAAAAGATATGAACAGCATAAAGCGATTGTCCTCCCCGAGGCCACGAATGAGTGGAATCACTTACGTCTACAGGATTTCAAAACCATAGACGACTATAATCATGCTGTTCATAAGATTTGCTCTAAACTCCAGTTTTGTGAGAAAGCGCCTGATGATGAGGAGAAAATTGAAAAGACACTGTCTACAATGCTCCCATCAGAGCGTATTATTACTCAACAATACCGTGAGAGAAAATTCACAGAATATTCTTCGCTAATTCAGACATTGAAACAGGCAGAAAAGAACCATGAGCTCACAGTATGGAACTCAAATCAGCTCCCATTGGGTACTGCTCCACTGCCTGAAGTACATGCAAATGCGAAGACACATAGTCAAAATGTGAATCCTGAAAGATTTCAGGAAAGGGCAAAAGAAAGAGAACCAAAAAGACACACGGGAAAGTCCCAAAGGGGAAAGGAATTTCTAAGCCCAAAAGTGACAATGGAAACAAAACCATTTGTTACAGGTGTGGTTGCAACAACCATATTGCTAAGAAATGCCGTACTCCTAAGCATCTCGTTGAACTATACATGAAGTCCATGGGTCATACACAGAACCCTCAGAAGTTTGAAGCGCACTTCACCTCTCAAGCGCCGGAGAATGGAGCTATGGACCCCATCCCTCATGGAACGGGACCGAGCAACGCCAAGACTCCGCCGAGCAAAGAGGAAGACTTCATGGACGTCGACAAATTACTCCTGGAATACTCTTCCAACGATGTTTTTGGAGACCTCATCTAGGCTCCAAGTTTATTTTTGCAAAAGTACTCGTTGTAATAAAAAGACATGATGTTGCTTTATTGATATCATTTGTAATAATGCACTCGTTATTATTAATATATTCGTATGTACTTTCTATATTTTGCTTTATTCTTATGAGTTTTAAATTCTGCATTATATAGATTGTTACGGGAGTCGATTCGATGGATGAAGAGATGTGCCTAGTGGATAGCTGTACCACTAACACTATACTTAGGGAAGTCAAATTTTTCCAAACTCTCACAAAAAGAGAAGGACAAGTTTTGACCATCGCGGGACGCGATGCTACGATTGTTGGTTCCGGAAGGGCCACCATCGTACTTCCAATGGGTACACAAATTGATATCGAGGACGCATTATTGTATCCCGATTCAACACGTACCCTACTAAGTTATAGAGATATCCGGAAAAATGGGATTCATGTGGAAACACATGAAGAAAACAATGAGGAATTCCTCCTCTTGACCAAAGAAACTGGATATGGCAAACAGACACTTGAAAAGGTGCCTTCTCTCCCATCTGGATTGTACTACACATACATCAAACCCGTACCATATGTTGCATATAAAGTGATTTTTCAGAATGTAGATGCATTCAAAACTTGGCATGAACGCCTTGGCCATCCTGGCATCGGGATGATGAGAAAAATCATGAGCAATTCAAATGGACATGGTATGAGTGATAGAAAATTCCCAAAATCCTCAGATTTTGTGTGCACCTCATGTGCAACCGGGAAATTAATTTTGAGACCCTCACATCTCAAAATACAGGCTGAACCACTCAAGTTTCTTGAACGCATTCAAGGTGACATTTGTGGCCCAATTCAACCTTTATCTGGACCTTTCAGGTACTTTATGGTTTTAATAGACGCATCCACAAGATGGTCTCATGTGTGTCTTTTATCGACACGGAACCATGCTTTTGCAAAATTGATTGCACAAGTCATCAGACTTAAAGCAAGTCATCCTGAACACCAGATAAAATCTATAAGATTGGACAATGCGGCAGAATTTTCTTCCAAAGCCTTCAATGATTATTGCATGGCTTTAGGAATTGAAGTCCAACATTCTGTACCATATGTTCACACTCAGAATGGTTTAGCTGAATCTCTCATCAAGAGAATAAAGCTCATTGCCAGGCCATTATTGCAAAATTGTAACTTACCAACCTCATGTTGGGGTCACGCAGTCTTACACGCTGGTGACTTAATACAATTGCGTCCAACTGCATACCATACAGCTTCCCCGCTGCAAATGGTTCATGGTGATCCTCCTCATATTTCCCATCTGCGGAAATTCGGTTGCGCTGTATACGTACCGATCTCACCACCAAAGCGAACATCAATGGGCCCTCACAGGAAAATGGGGATCTACGTGGGGTATTTATCTCCGTCGATCATTAAATACCTGGAGCCCCTTACAGGGGATTTACTCACAGCCCGGTTCGCTGATTGTATCTTCAACGAAGAACATTTTCCGGCATTAGGGGGAGAATTCAAGTATCACACTGAATGCCCGGAAATAAATTGGGATGCCTTAGACACCCAAAGGGAGGATCCTCGTACCACTGAATCCGAAGTACAAGTTCAAAGGATCATTAATTTGCAAAATGCTGCAAATAACTTGCCAGACTCATTTACTGTGAGTAAAAGTGTCACAAAATCATACATTCCCGCAAGGAATGTGCCGGAAAGAATAGAGGTACCAAACAAAACTATTCAACTCCCTTCCTCGAAAGAAAGTGGGAGAAATACGGCAAATCCTCGCAAGCGCACGAGGAAACAGAGGGATCACCCCTCTGGCACAGTAAATGAAGCTCAACCTCAAGTTGAGAGACACCGAGTGGATTTACACAATCCACCACCCACATCAACAGTGCACTCAATTTCTGATGATGGGACATTGGAACGCCCCGACGCTGCCGTATTGGGAAATATCGAGCCGTCAATTGGGGTACAAGAAATTTCCATAAACTATGTTGATTCTGGAGAATCATACGATCGTAAGACTACAATTGTCGACATATATTTTGCCTCATCAGTTGCTGAAACCATCCAAAATGATCCAGATCCAAAATCCATGGTAGAGTGCAAAAAGCGCTCGGACTGGAACAAATGGAAGGAAGCAATTGAAGCAGAGTTAGCCTCCCTCAGAAAAAGAGAGGTATTCTCATCAGTGATACCTACACCTCCAAAAACCTTCCCTGTGGGTTTTAAATGGGTTTTCGTCCGGAAGCGGAATGAGAACAATGAGGTGGTGAGATATAAGGCGAGGCTTGTAGCACAAGGGTTCACGCAGAGACCCGGCATTGATTTCAATGAAACATATTCTCCAGTAATGAGTGGAATTACGTTCCGATATTTAATATCACTGGCAACTCAAAAACGTCTACCTATGCAGTTGATGGACGTCGTGACAGCATACTTGTATGGGTCACTAGATTCGGATATATACATGAAGGTCCCCGATGGGATCCCTGTACCGAATGGAAATTCAAATCGCAATATGTATTGTGTAAAACTCAAAAGATCACTCTATGGTCTTAAACAGTCGGGTAGAATGTGGTACAACCGGCTGAGAGAGTACCTTCTACAGAAGGGTTACTCCAATAATAATGATTGCCCATGTGTCTTCATCAAAAGATCCTCCACAGGATTTTGTATCATATCAGTGTATGTAGATGATTTAAATATCATTGGCAGCACTCAGGATATTAATGAAGCTCGTAATCATCTAAAGATGGAGTTTGAGATGAAGGATTTGGGTCAAACCAAATTTTGCTTAGGTTTGCAAATCGAGCACCTTCACTCAGGAATTTTAGTGCACCAATCTGTCTATGTTCAAAAAGTATTGGAGAAATTCAATATGGACAAAGCATATCCAATTAGTACTCCCATGGTTGTTCGATCTCTCGAGAAAGAAAAAGATATTTTCCGACCACGGGACGAAGGAGAAGAGATATTGGGACCAGAATACCCTTATCTTAGTCTCATCGGAGCACTCATGTATCTTGCAAATAGTACCAGGCCTGACATTGCATTTGCAGTGAATCTATTAGCAAGATATAGTGCTGCCCCAACAAAGCGCCACTGGACCGGAGGAAAACAAATCCTTAGGTACTTAAATGGCACTAGAGATCTTGGTTTATTTTTCCAGAAAACTAATGATCCTAGTTTAATTGGATACACTGATGCTGGCTATTTGTCTGATCCCCACAATGCCAAATCACAGACAGGATTTGTATTTCTTCATGGAGGGACGGCCATATCATGGAAGTCATCTAAGCAAACATTAGTAGCTACCTCCACAAATCATTCTGAGATCATTGCACTATATGAGGCATCACGTGAATGTGCATGGCTCCGCAGAATGATAAACCACATTGAGCAATCATGTGGTATTGGTTCTTCAGAATCGCCTACCATTATCTACGAAGATAATGCTGCTTGTATTACACAGATGCAAACAGGTTACATCAAGAGCAATGTCACAAAGCACATTGCACCTAAGTTGTTTTACCCTCATGAGCTTCAGCTAAATGGGGAAATTAACATCTTACAGACAAAGTCTTGTGATAATCTGGCAGATCTCTTTACCAAATCTCTACCTACTACTTCATTCGAGAAATGTGTAAAAGGGATTGGTATGAGACGGCTCAGAGATTTACAAGCTTCAGGGGGAGACTCTCTGAATGATGGACCGTGTTAGACGCCTCACATTGTACTCTTTTCTTTTATGAGTTTTTACCATCAGGTTTTTCTCATACAAAGTTTTTAATGAGGCAATGTTTGATACAAGTATATATGTCTTATCTCATGCTTTTCCCCACCGGGGTTTTTCTAGAGATAAAACAAGACATGGATTACTCCTTCAACCTTACAGGTTCATGATAGAGTAATTAGTAAACAATTTATTCCAAGTTTTTTCCCACAGGGTTTTTCAAAGGAATTATTAAACAGGTTGATCTCAAGATGGGACTCGAGCAAAGGGGGAGTGTTACAATATGTGTTGATTACTAGTGTTGATTGCTCTCATCAAGGACATCAAGACATTACATTCCACTAAGCATCCCATTACAAGGAAGACATGCAGTCATCAGTTACTAGTGTTCATGACCATGATTGTGTCCTTTCACCTCTTGTAACTGAACTTGTAATCACCCTATAAAAGGGAACTAAGAGATCAATGACAATCCACCTAATTCACCTATCTATCTTGTCATTCTACTTTCAACAATGTGATCTTGGTTCACATGAATATGTATTAACATTGTTACTATTTCTTACGGAGTAGTTATTTACGTATTCATGTGAATCGAGCTGGTGAGCTTCAAATCTCACTTATAAGCCGCGGTGGGAGTTCAAATTTCGTGGAATCCTTTAGTAGCGTATACCTTCAAGTTTATATGCTTTTTAGATAGCCGTGCCTATTAACCACTTGAACAGTTGTTGCACAACCTCACTTATGATTTGGTTTGTCCTTAAGGGCAGTCCCAACCCTCCAATTAGGATGGTTTCTATACCATTAATTATAGTGCCACATAAGACTTTTAGCTTAGGTGACACCATATTAAATAAGAAAGAGAGTAGATATATGAAGAAACTCACGAGAACATATGCACTGGACACTACCAAACTTTGCTTTGAGAGATGATGGTTTCTTCATAATAGATAGAAAACAAATATGATTGGTAGAGATGAGAGATGATGTATTTATTAACAGTTCACATCAAGAAATCATGGGTTGTGAAGTGTAGTTTCTATGGTGGTTTCTTTCTTATGTGACGGTATAGAAACTACCCATAGACACTATGGGTTGGGACTGGCCTAATAACACAGGGTCTGGCGAGTTTACTATCAATAGAGTGACCTAACTTAAATTGAGTTTTGATGTCATCAATGCCCTAAGTGATTTTCCTACTCCGGCGAGTTTTGGCATAATTATAAATGCATGGAGCATCTGTACACCTCCCCGTGGTACCTGGGACAGCAAGTTACAAAGACTGAAAAAGATTTCGTATGTTATCTAATAGAATTGGCAATGAGTAAGATCTGTTTTCCTTTCATGCAAAAACGCATAGAATGATCACGTCCAGTTCCTTTCCAAGCTAACCAAAACACACAGAAAAAAAAACCGTAGAATGTGCGCTGAGCCTTAGTCAACACGCAGCGCATCCACCGGTGATCATACAAGTTACAGGGCATTGCAATAGCAGAATGTAATTTGGATTTCTTGCTGCTGGCACACCGAATCCACACTTAAAACAGCGATCAACCAAAAGATCACCAACCAGCAAGAGATGGTAAATTTCATTGCTCTTCCGAGATTGTATCGCGCCATTGTACTTAAGACAGAAAGAGGTTTGTAGTTTCTCCTTGAAAACAAAAGAAAGAACTCCTGGATACTAAGGACCAAAAACTTCCCAGCACAGTTCCTGTAGGAGCAACGGGAACAAGAGAAAAAAATGTGGAGTCTGTACAACAAAAAGATCTACACCAAAGTATGCTGACACTATGCCAAACACACTGACAATCAAATTTCTCTAGGCAGAACAGCAGTAGGACATTTTCCCAAGGTGTTCCACAGTATGTAATCCCCAGAAGAAGCCTGTCAAATGGAGGAAAACACACACAAACATCATTTAAGCATATCAGAGAAATTGCGACCATTTTATTGCGAGACAACCAATGAGGAGATAAAGTCTGCTTTCCAAGGAAGAGGAAACTAAGTAAGCATGAAGCTAAAAGGTATAGCAGAAGAATAGGCAACTAGGCACCACTGTCGTTGGGAGGAAAACCAAAGCAACTTAAAGCAGTGGACCAGTGGTTGTTTTAACTTTTCTTTTCTTCAGTAGTTAACTGCTATAGAGCCAGCAAGTTTGTTACTTTCTGAAACTTGATGGAAATGGAACTGAAGATCTCAACTAGCCACTTCATACAAAGATGTTTACAGAAGATAAGCTACAAACCAGTGAGGTGGTAGATCAAATCTGTGTTGGCTTGTCATTGTCCCAGCACTGACATAACAAGTTCATTTAGATGCATGCTTTATTGCTTACACAACTGTAGCCTGACAGAATATATTCCTCTTAAGACTAAATACAAAACTGCTGCAAACCAGCTATCCAATTTCAGTGGGTTCACTATTTAATGATTAATAGAGTAGGGTAGCTATCAAGATCAAAACAATACCTGCATTGAGTATTCAGCTGGGGCTTTAACAGAAGGGTATATGTTTACCTGCAGGTGGTCATTAAAACATCAAAACATGAAATAGATTTCTGATAGATTTATTTCTAAGCACGCATACAAAGCACTTCTATTCTATTACAAGAGAATGCAGCAGTACATCATGATCGCACTGGCAAAGAACCTTTTAAGGTGGAGAGCCAGAAATTTAAGCAGAAATTCTTGAGTAAATAAATAGACAAATTATGGCTATATGATTTGCTACTTCTAAAACAACATAATGCTATAAACCGACACTTTTCCATGGCAGTTTGTGGGCAACCAGCTGAATAAATCTATAAATGCATGTGACATATTGAGGTGTGATTGCCACTTGGCAACTAAAACAAAAGGCAGCAATTATCAACAATATTTCATTTTGAATATCCGCACCAATTAATTTATCAACGTAATTATCTATCAGAGCTGTCGACCGGACAATAAGGTTCAGCCAAATATTGTATTTAATGATGACACATCACTACTGTGAGTGAGAAAAGTAATGTGTAACTTACAGATTTTGGATCAATTGTAAGACCAGATAGCGTGCCTCCAGTGATTTTGAAAGAAACCTAGAAAAATGATTTATAATAATTAATCAACAGAGCAGTAAGAAGCCTAACCAGAAACTAAAATGTATGCCCATGGAAAACACAGACAAGAATATAAGAAGTCTTTGGGCACTAGAAAATTTCATGAATGCGTAGAAGAATAAACAGGTTCAACATACCCAACTGACAGCACCAATATAGTTGATATAAATATCAAGTGTAATACCGATTACCAGTAATATTTTTACCAGTTTTGGGAATATATACTACATGAAGAAGTAGTATAGAGGCCAAATGTTTCAGTCCTATATGAACCAACGTAGCAACATAATAGCTAAAACTTAGCAAGCTGAAAAGAAAACATAACAATGGAGATCAAGCATGACATTAATCAATGGTCAGGAGTGGTAATTACTTTACTTATGACCCTATGTTGAAAACAAAATTAAATGACAAGAAGGCTTCTGAAGGGCTCCTAGTCCGTTTGGTAGTGACATACCTTAGCATAATTATAAGCTTGCCAAGACAATGGCTCTTCTAAATCAACTGCCTGAAGATCCTTATTGATTTTTTCCATGATGTAGTCATCCAAGCTAGCTCCATTCTTAACGTTATCTTGCTCACTGTCACTATCTTCAGCATATGCAGCGCTTGAAACTGACCGAAATGATGAATTTGTTCTCTGTGCTGTTCTAGGCAGAAATCTAACAGTGCCAGGGAAGGTAGCCTCAATGCTTCTACCACTGAGGCCCCGGCCACTTGAAACAATTCTCCATTCAATTGAATGCTCTGTCATCGAAACTGTTCCAATTGATGGATTTCCATCATATGATGCAACCCTTCTTCGAGGGAATGGCATTGTTATCATGCAAAAATCCATAATGAAGGGAGACTTGTAACCCTCCATCAATGTTAGCTTAAATAGAAAAGCGCCTTCATTTTCAGAAACCATGGACAACTGGTAGAACCCTTTAACAGGAGGAGCAATGTTGCATGGTGCTTGATAATGCATCAATACAAAATTTCCTAATGGTGGCTGAAAAACCAGTGTTTGTTTATTATCAGTGGGCTCTGACGCTTGAACACAATGATGGAATGATGACACCTCAACATGAGCAGTTTTTAACCCAGTCAGTGGCAAAGAAACATCAGGCAACCCTTCTAGTTCAGCCCTACAGGTCACTTGTCCTGAAACAGAAAGGAAATCTGACACATCATCACGGTCATACAGTGCAGCATGTATAGTCTCCAGGCTAGAAAAGAGAATCCTTTGCCTCCCTTTGTACAGGTAGGGCTTCCAGGCAGGTTGCTTCTGGTCTGTCGGAAGAGGGTCACCAGAATATCCAGTAGTTCTAATTGAGTTAACATTGGCATAATTGAGATCCTGAGGTGTGCCTGCAAAAGAAAATTATTAGCTAAGTTGATTCATTAGAGTATAGATCAACTAAGAAGCTTTACAAGAAACAACGTGAAGTACTATAAGACATGGAGGCTTTGTTAATACTAACCAAAAGGCATTGCACCAATGATGAAGTTCCGTAATATGTCCTTGTCAAAAGGTCTAACACCACCTTTTAAGGACTCTGATTGCGCAGCACCAACAGGTGAAGAGACTGAAGCAGTTGGTGCAGCAACAGGTGCAGCAGTAGGCTTTGATCGGGCAGAAATACCTATACTTCCAGTCAATGAATCCAATAGTCCACCAACAGAGGGCCCGGAGTTAACGATCACCTCAGGTTCAACAATATCACCAGTAATTATGTCCCCAATAACATGCGCAACCATAAATGCCCTATCATTAAACATGAGGTGTAAGTTAATTGACCTGTTGGTTGAACAACATCAGATGTTCATGTAATGAACATACTCGCTAACTGGATGCTGAAGATGGCAGCATATCACTAGGAAACATTTACATATTAAGTGATGCTGGGGTTGGTGGTGATAAGAATAAAACTTAGATTAAAAAATGCAACCCGTAATAGGTAAGCAAACTTACATTACCCTGTTATGCATGGAAGATTGAGCAGGATGGATGAGAGATTGCCATTCTCCTTGCCCGAACTCCCACAGTCAGACCTTTTTAAGAGATTCCCATATGCTCTAAAGGACTGAGGATCCACCAGAGGCAACACAAGGACATAATACCCTCCACGCTTCTGCAGAACCACTGGCCAGATCATGAAGCCATCTGATCCCTCTTTAGCAATGTGAAGGGATATAACATGGCGAGTGATTGGATCATCGACCCAGGAATCCGATCCCACAGATGACAGGCTTGTACGAATACCAGAACCGCGTGCAGTTCCTTCCCTGCAGAGTGACAAAGATATGTCAATTTTGTATTACATATGTTCCTACTTCCTACAGCATTGCTGCATCGGGTTTATTAATTGGAGGTCGCCCTTCCTCGCACCCCCGCGTTTCACGGCCGACGTGGCGATCAGCGCTCGCTCCCGCGCCTCGCCTGGTATTTTTTTCAAAAGACCCCTAGATTATTTGGAAATTGCAAAATGGTCCTTCAACCCCAACCCTCACCCTCTCCTGTCTCCTCAGTCCTCGCTGCCGCCGGCCGCCCCCTCTCCTCCCCGCCGTCGCGCTTTCTCCCCCTGCTTTCCACCATCGCCTCGCCTCCCCTCCTCCCTCTCCGGCCGCCTGCACCGCCCTCCCTACTCTCCGCCACCGCCGCCGCCGCCGCTGCCGCTGCCCAGCCCGCTCCCGCTGGATTCAGATCCCGCGCGGGGGTGACGCTCGAGCAGCGGCATGCTCCCCGCCACCGCCCCTCCCCGCTCTCCGCCGCCCCGCCCACCCCCGTGGCATCCAAGTTCGGTGCGGGGGCGTGGCTCTGAGTCGGAGCAGGCGACCCGGGGTCCCCAAAGGTGTCCGAGTCGGCGCTCAAGTGCGTCGCGGCCCTCCTCCATGGGCAACATCGACGCCGCGGACCCCTCGTCGCCCTCCCCGGTCTCCAGCCTCCGCGGTGCTCTCCTGCGTTTTGCTCGGCAGCGGCGACGATGCGCACGTGCTCGCCCTGCTGCGCTTCCTTGTCGCGTCCATCCGGTGCCCGACCGTCTCCATCCGTGGGGAGTTCCTGGCCAGGTGGTCAAGGCAGTGCTGGAAGTGGTGGCGCGTGGCGAGCCCACCCACGACCACGACTGGGAGCCCCTCCCGCTTCGGCAGCACAAGCTACACAACTACCTCATTCTTGACCTTTGAGTAATGTTCATCGGTGATGAGAGCATATGAACTCTTTGTAGTTATCTTTGAGTAACCCATTTTTCTACTTCAATAGACTAGATGTATTAGCTGGATTGTTACTTCGTCAATTAGTTAATACGTGATGTCTATCTATACTGAAGTACCACCAGCTGCAGTCAAATTGCATCCCAAACCTATCTCTAGCAGCAGTAACCATCAAATCTTCTCTGCTCCGGCATCAATTCTTCCATAATGCCCTCAGTATGTTCGACGAAATGGGAACAAGGTACCATTTTTTCCGTTTTTCCTTTCCAAATTTTCCTTGCCAAACTTTTTTTCCTTAAGTGTTCTGTAAGGTTGCTTAGAGAGTAGAAAGAGTGGGTTCGGGCCATTGGTGGCAGCTTTAGTTGGGTCAGCCTTGAAACATGAGATGCATATCTTTTTTTCATTGTGCATTGCTTGACTTGTGAGATAATTACAACTGCTGTTAAGAAATCTATAACACTGCAATTAGTGTTACTATGATATGATATAATGTTTTACCACAAAGTTATTACATGTCTGAACATTATTGCTCTATGAAGTTCTATTTCAAATTTCAGATGAAATGACTGTAGAAGACCGAAAATTGTACTAAATAATTTTTCATGAACTCTTGTGCTTTCTAATGTAACTGAAACGTCTGCACATGCAGGACTTTGCGGGTGTGTGAATCACTCCTGGGCAGGCAGACACGGTGCATGGAAATGATGCCCAGAAATGTTCCAGTACATTAAGGCCCTACAGGTACTAAATGCAGTCCCTTCTCAGTTCTCCCTCGATCCGGTCCTTTGTTCTGTGTTCCATGTTTAGACCTTTTTGTGTTTGCATACTATTTTTGCCAATCCATGCATCAGACGGGATGGTTCAGTACAACCTCATTGAACTGAAAGGTTAAGGTTCCAAAGGCCACCAGGCACATAGACCATGTGTCCATCCATTAATTTTGGAAGCACTGATAGCATACCCCGATTTTTTGTATGAAGCTCCATTTTCAGAAACATTGGGTCCTTTTATTGGAAGTCAATTACCATAGGCGTGCTCCATTTGGATGAGTTGAGTTTACCACTCACCATGTTGCTTGACCACTTTCAATGAAGTAGATGAGGATAATGAACATATGTGTTTTCCGCCTTCTCATCAATCTATCAAATGCGGACTTTTTTTCTTTGCAAATGTTTTAGATTGTTGGACATCACTATATGAGGGTTTGAAGTGAAGGATGCAGCTCAAATGTGAAAGTTTCTGATATCATCCTTTGGTAAAGTTTATGACTCATTCAGTTTAAAAAGAATCTAGCATTCTTCTCTGAAGTTTATAGGCAACAATGTGAAAGGATATTAATCTTGGTGCTACCTTCCAAAAAAAACTTATCTTGATGATTTAGGTCTGTAGTATATGCCGACAATTGGTTCCTGAACTGGTCTCTGTTTGCTCTCTTTTTTCAGCCCAAACAGTTTGGTAAAATGCGTTCAATTTGTCTTATCACTGTGTACATGTCTACCTATCTAAATGATCTTGGGTTGAATTAATAGATGGCACCTATAAGAATTTATGATATGAGGCTCATTTGCTCATATTTTCCTCTGGCTATTTCTTCAAATGCTTGTGTGCCTACTCTAGGATTAACCTTTTGTCTAGGGCGTGTCCTGTGCCTGCTCTGTGCTCTACCGAAGTGCTAACAGTTATGCAATTTAAAAATTGAGATGGACATACATACTTTTAAGTTTACATTATTGGTTGCATATTAAAATTGCTATGGAGATTGGTGATCCGTGAACTGATTGTAGACTTGAGGACAGATAGGGCCATAGGCATAGGATGATTAGCTCTTTCTATCTCTTTCTATGTCTGAGACAATGGTGCGATGTGGTCTTCTGCAGGCAGACGAGGAAATGGAGATAAGGCACACAAGGAAGGAGCAGTTGCCAAGAGCATATTTGATGCTGAATTTTAACAGGCTGTTTGTTTCTGAAAAGTAGCGGTTGCCAAGGGCACATCTACTGTCTCAATTCACTAATAAGATCAGCCACAACCGCACTGTCAACTAAGTAACAAGTTGTAGTCATTGAATTTAGTCATGGATAATTCGTTTGATCTGAAATTGCTATGTACGAGGGGATAGATAGGTTGGTAGTATCTACTGTGTGTGTAGGACCACAGATACTGTTGTTGTCCTACTCCACTTGCTGCGCCTCTTGATTTCTTGACAGTGTTAACCTGTGTAGCTTAAATGGATGAATCAGGACTTTTGTTCACAAACAAAGGCATTTGATTGGTTGCACCTTCCTTTTGCAGTTGCCAATAAAAAAAATTTAATCTCTAAGATAAGCTCCAGCTCATAGTGAGGTGATTCATCTGTTCTCTCTTTCACTCATCTTTGCATTCTAGGTCATTTTGGTATGAATGTTGTGCAGATATTTACGCCTTGCACTCCAGTTGTTGTTGTTGCGAGTGCTGGAAATTTTTTCAACAAGATGATTTGTCTCTTCTCTCTTTCAATTTCCTGTGCAATGTATTGGAAAACTATATGTGTTGTGCCCTTTCCAGAGACAGTATATTTATGGTGTTACCTTTTTCTATTTATTTATAGTTAAATGCTTTCATTCCTCTTGATTGGTTCTGTTTCTGTGGTCATGGACTCACGACAGAGCGCGCATAGCGCGCCGTATGTTCTAGTATGCAGTAACAGCACATGCCCCTTTGGCATTTTTGGCCTATTGTTGCTCATGGTTTCAATGACTGAAATGGGATCAATCGATAACTTCTTTTAAGCACTGTATGGTCTGTACTTTTATTGTTTATTTTGTTTACGTGGTTACATGTATTAGGAGCTTGGATTAATCAGTTTGTGGTGGCAAAACAACGTTGCTGTATCATTCTGTTTCTGCCATATAATCTGGATCATATCCTAACAGGGCTAACACCCAAAGCACTTCTACTCACGAGTAAAATCCAATGACTAATCTACACGCATCCGCGACACAGCAAGCTGACCGAAGAACCAAGGCGACGACAGCGAACCTTTTCCGGCGCTCGGCGAAGGCGGCAGCGACCTCGTGGTCGGCCGGCAGCTGCGGTGGCGCCGTCACCCCAGCGGCCCACCCGTCCCCCTCGCCGCCACCTCCTCCCTCCGCTTCCCAGGAGGCGCGCCACCGCTTCTCCACCACCGCGAACCGCCTGACGGAAAGGAAGGAAGAGGTGAGCCCCCATGGGATCAGAAGGGGCCAAATCCTGATGGGGGGAATTCGGATGGGTACCTGGAGAAGGCCACTGTGTCGTGGGGCGTGAGGATCCAGATGGCGCGCACGCTGCACCCGCCGCCGGACATGGCTCGCCGGGGAATGGGTGGAGAGGAGGAGACGCCGTGCCCGCTGACGACGCTGCTGCTGCGTAACTGCGTTGCGGTCTTGCGGGACGGAGGTGGAAGATGACTTGATGGGCCGTGTGGAAGGCTGGAACGGCCCACATTCTCTTCAATCCAGGCGCCGTCCGGCCCGTGCGGCCCATCTGCGAATCCATTGCTTTGGTTAAATCATACGCCCTTTTTTAACATAAAATTCGATCTGTTACTTTACTCTTACTCCTAAATCTCTTCTCTAGGTTTTACAGAATCTTAGGCCCTGTTTGGCATGGCTCCAGAGCTAAACTTCACTAACTCCATCCACTTTTTTAGACAAACACCTCAACTCCACCAACTCCTAGAGCAGCCCAACTCCACAGAGTTTGAGGAGCTCTAGTTCATTTTGGTGGAGTACCTCTTTTGGAACTCCAGGAACTCCAAATACGAGCATAGTCGTGGAGTTTGGGGGTAATTACCCACCAATGCCACTGGTTACAAAAAAACGATTCACTTCTATTTTCTTGACACCACCTCCGGCGCCCTGTGCCCTCCCGCCGCCAGCGCCGTGCCCACCTCCGCCGCCCCTGGCTTCCCCGCCGGCGCCGCCGTGCCTAGTTCCGCCGCCCCTGGCCTCCCCGTGCCCAGCCGCCGTCGCCCCTGGCCTCCCCGCCGTCGTCGCCCCCTACCTTGGCCGCCGCCGCCCCCTGGCTTCCCCGTCGCCGCCGCCTGCCCAGCCGCCGCCCGCTGCCGAATCGACCTCCGGCGCCACGAATCGACCTGTGGCCGGTCCACCGTGCGGGAGCCTACCGGCGGGAGCGAGGAGCAGCCGGACCAACGCCGCCCCGGCCGTCTACAACTGCTCCAAGAAATCGGCCTCCGTCTGCCTCGCGCCGGGGAGCCCAGGGACGACGTGCTGCAGCGGTCAGTGCGTCGACACCGTCTTCAGCCCTTACCGCTGCCGCCCCTGGCCTATCGCAAGGATGAAGAAGATAAAAAAACAGAGATGTCTTGGTGGATGACATGTGGGGCCCACGAGTGGGGGTAAAAATAAAATCCTCATTTCTGGAGTTTGGAGCATCCTGTTAGCCAAACACCCCTCCCAGTCAGCTCTTGCTCCATGTAGAGCTTGCTCCTGCTGGAGTCTGGGAGTGGAGTTGATCTCTGTGGAGCAAGAGCTATGCCAAACAGGGCCTTAGATGTAGTATACAAGTGTATTCCCCCTATATGGTAGGAATCACTACATGGTTGTAACAAAATTATATATACAATAACATCTATTAAGATATATATAAAACTAATGGTAAGAAATAACAACAAGAGCTGGTTTGCCCGAGTGGTTAAGGGGGAAGACTTAAGATCTTCTGCAATCAAGTTGCGCGTGGGTTCGAACCCCACAGCCAGCATATTTTTCACCCTATTTTTACTTTTGCCTGTTTGCTGTTTTTCTCATTGAAATTGGCTGCAACCAGCAGCTCCCATCGTCTTTTTTCTTATAGAACCTTTTGTATTTTGTTTTTTTTTCAAACTTTGTTGTATTCTCACTAAAATCCTTCCCCCTTTTTTTAAATCGCATGTATCATTATTTGGGGAAGAGAAATAGAACTAACTTAGAGAACAATAATGTTTAACTCGAGGGAAGTTAGCTTGGGGGGTGCTAGCGGCCGCTAGCTACATGGGCTTGTTGGCTTTGTGCTGGCGGCTGCTAACTTGGTCCGCCAGCATGGGTAAAATGCCCCTGCCATCACAAATCGTTTCTGATGTAGTGAAGTATGTATAGAAAGATGACCATTTGCGAGAACCCCAATATTTGATGAGAGCATATATTGGATATTAGCCGGATATTATATCATATGAGGAGGCTATTAAGTTAGCTATATAGAATATAACAATCGCATAGTAAAGTTCATTTGGGCCAACTTGTGTTTGCCAAGTTCTAGTACTACACGTGAACTGAAGATGTGGCCGGTGTTGGGTACCCGGTGGCCAATCATATAGGCCATGGTCGAATCCCTGGTCAGGTCTCAACGGATTAATTAATTCCATGTTTAGATGTACTCCTTTCGTCACTTATTAAGTGTTGTTATTGGCGTACGTGCCACAAGTTTAACATGATTTTAAAAAGGACGTACAACATTTAAATTTGTTAAAAAATTAGACTAAAAGATCTTGGACATAAATATTAATATTTTTAATATAAATTAAACAAAGTAATTTCTCGAAAAGCGAGAAAGACAGTTATTTAGAGACGAAAGAAGTATATAGTAATATTATATTTAAATACATAGTAAATAGTTAATTATATATGTATCTTAAAAGATAAAACGATGTATAACGAATACATAGAGGGAGTACAATTATTATTCGTGCGAGTGACCACCGACTAGCTAGCAATCGCCCCAAACGGGTCTTTAATTTCGAATTAATCCCCCAGTCACCGTACCTTACACAGCTGGCAGTCAGAAACGTTTCATGTCTCCCGTCTCCGTTCAACTCCACACCACTGTAATGCACTGGCAACCTCATACTGTCGGTCAGCTCCACTAGATTCGTCATGGGGTAGGGGGGCATGCATCATCTTCTTTTTTTCTTTTTTTGAACGGTTGGGGGCATGCATATTGCATCATCATCGTCAAGCATATGCGATGCATGGCTGGATCGTCCCAAGGTCGCACAGACCAGAAGTCAAGCATATGCGATGCATGGCTGGATCGTCCCAAGGTCGCACAGACCAGAAATCCATGCTAGGCTCTGCCCTAGCAGTACTGTAACAACTTGACTTAGGATGACGGCTAAGTCCCACTCTACATGTTCAATAAGTCACACCTACTAGTAACTCGCTTGCGCTTTCGTCCTCGCTTCACGCAAAAAGGGTCAACCTGAAGTTACTAGCCTCCTATAAGCCAAGCTATTTAAGCTGGTCCAACTCTCCTTTAGTTCCGATGTGGGACTAAAGGAACTGCTGCTCCCACACGCTACAGTAGCAACGTGCTACAGTAACCATGATTTTGGCCTGGCCCAGCTGGCTCATGGGCCGTTACAATCACCCACCCCAAAGGATTCGACGTCCCCGTCGAACCAGCTCACCTCGTCAGGCCACAGGAGCAGGGTCCATTCTCCTGGTCACGCCCATAACCGGGACCCGTGACGCAGCGAGTCTGGCTCTAGATACCAATTGTAACGTCCCGCCTCTCCGAGGCCGAGCCCGCTTACCCTGGCAGCTCTCTAGGACTTGAAGACTATCCTCACAGACCAATACGCACCCAGGAAGGAACTTCCCGGTCGGTTACCCATCCTGAAATTACTCTGGGCCAAGTACGCTTAACCCCGGAGTTCTTTCGAGATAAGCTTCCAGAAAAGAAGTTGTAACTTGTTGATATGAGTATTCTATCAATCCTATTAAGCCTTGGGTTATCACAATCTCATCCCCTCAGAAGACCGACGCCCTCGTCGGTCAACCCCAGGCCAGGAACGTCCCCTCCGGCCACGTCCATGTGCCCAATGCCAGCGCATGTGCCATGCTGTGTGACCACTCTGGGCTCACCCTAGCCCTGCGCACCATGCCTGCGCAACTGCGACCCCATACGCCCGTGAAACCACGAGAGCCGGCTCTGATACCAATTGTAACAACCTGGCTTAGGATGACGGCTAAGGCCCACTCTACATGTTGAATAAGCCACAACTACTAGTAACTCTCTTGCGCTTTCGTCCTCGCTTCATGCAAAAAGAGCCAACCCGGAGTTACTAGCCTGCTATAAGCCAGCTATTTAAGCTGGTCCAACTCTCCTTTAGGTTCCGATGTGGGACTAAAGGAGCTGCTGCTCCCGCGTGCTACAGTAGCCACGTTCTACAGTAACCGTGATTTTTGCCTGGCCCAGCTATCTCATGGGTCGTTACAAGTACTGTCCAAAGATGCTAGAGTCGCTGAAATAGTAGTGCCACGTTGTTTTGATGCTGCTTTGTTTTCCCTATGAACACAGGTATCGAAGATTGAGGGAGGGGTTTCTTGGTGGAGAACTGGGCGCCACAGGCAGAGGTGTTGCGGCATGATGCTCTCAGTGCTTTCATGACGCACTGTGGATGGAACTCGGCGCCGGAGGGCATCAGTTTTGGTGTGCCGATGATTTGCTGGCCGCTCTACTCGGAGCAGCGGGTGAACAAAGTGCTCATGGTCGAGGAGATGAAGGTCAGCATGGCGGTGGAAGGCTACGTGCAGAAGGATGTGGTGACGACGGAAGAGGTGGAGGCAAAAAGTGAGACCGGTGGTGTGGAGTCTGATGAAGGGAAGAAGCTTAGGGAGAGGCTCGTGGTGGCCAAAGAGATGGCCGCGGATGCTCTCAAAGAAGGCGGGGCATCGGATGTGGCGTTCAACAAGTTCTTGCAAGACATGCACCGCGAGGATTAGGATACATGCATGTCGTCTCAGATTAGTCTTGGGCTCTGTTTGGTTCCTTTCATTTTGATGGAATTGGCATTCGTACTATCATACTATCTCTCACCCTATAAACCCTATAAAGAAGTCTATCTATCTCTCCTTTTAATGAAATACTCCATCCGTCTTGAAATACAAGGCATCCTAGGATTCAAATTTTGTCCTCAAATATAAGACATTCTAGAAGTTTTTGGCAAGTACTCAATCAATTCAATTAAAAACTTGCCAAATATTTTTCTTTCTAACTTGAAAACTTGCCTTGTATTACCATTTGTTAAGGTCATATAAGATATTGCCCACCACCCTAACTTGTCTTAAAAATTCTAGGTGTCTTGTATTTCAGGACGGAGGGAGTACGTGCTAAGGCACGGTCGCTAAAAGAATAAGTCTATCTTTCTATCTCCTACCCTATGAATATAATAGAGTGATCCTATCATCCTATCTCCCACCCTATGAATATAGCATGATGATGTGTATAATTCATTTCCATCTCCCATCTTATGAATTTGGGATAGACTTATTTGTGAGCTTAAGAAAGATGTAGAATGTCAAATTCCAAGCCAAATAGTATAATTTATTACAGTACCAGATTTCAATTCCTCTAAAACCAAGTATCCAAACGGGGCATTGGTGTTTTTCTAAGTTATATGTTGGGCCGTGTCCATGTGTATTACCGTACGTTTGAGGTTTTTTCATGCTGCATTGAATGAATATTTAAGCGCTATAGAGAAGTAGCTTTTCCAGATTTTATTGCTTTTCGTTGTCGTCATGGTTACAAAATAACTTTGACCGTTTGACGTAATAGAGGCAATTTTTCTAAATTTCATCCATGTAGGCCTTGCTGAAACTGGGTTCTCACTTGTCAAGATAATGAAGGAGTAATGAATGATGAGAAACTCGCAGTTTCGGGCCGGCAAATGACTGGGCTAAAACTGAGTTAACAGGTAGGAGGGCTTTGAAGAAGTTGAAAGAGAAGCCCATTCCGAAATGCAGACTCTTCCGAAAGCCTTCTTCGGTTCGGTTCTTCCCCCCGTCCGCAGAGGCGCAGCGTGCAGCTCCCCAACCCTAGCGGCGACGGGCGACGGCGCTCCATGGCAACCGCGGCTCGCAGAGTAGCACCAGTTTGGGTGAAATCAAGCAAGTACTACTAAATTAAAGTGCCTACAGGTATCTAAAACACAATTTATCTCTCTATATATAATTAGCCCCGGTTTTGTTGCATTTTTTAGATTTTCAGCATTTGATTTTGGGTTTCATGCCCTATTTGCCTATCAGTCAACAATTAAAATGTCAAGAGAAACACAAAAGGAAAAAAAGATGTGTGCTAGCATAGCAGGGGCGAAGGCTTAAGGGGGCCGGGCTCTCATCTCATTCTTCTTCCTCCGTACCCCTTCCCTTCTTCTTCCTCCCTAAAATTGAGGGGGGGCTGTGGGGGGGCCTCCATGGAAGTTCAGGCGGTAGGGGGGCTCGAGCCCCCCTAGCCCCCCCCCTTGGCTCCGCCACTGCGTGTTAGGATACTGACATAGCATTATTAAGCTGCACGGATTCCGAATTGTTCAGATGCAGTCATGAGACACCAATGGTTCACTACAGCGGTAAAAGGAATGGAAAATTCACAGAGGCATCGATTGTTCAGATACAATTGCATAGAGGGGACAACTCCGATGATAAATGAAGGATTTGGAGTATTTGCAGCAGCTATGTTGCACAGTACGGGGATACGGATACGGGGATACGGATACGGAGATACAGCGATACGGTATTTTCTGAAAACAGCAATACGGGGATACGGCAAACCAAAGATTTCATAGTCATAGAATAGATAAATATAATAAATAGTTGATAGTGAAATTAAAACTAGTAGCATATGATCTAAAATCTCTCTCTCGAATCAATGGCAAAGATCGGATTTTGGGACCTCTTTGCAACCAAACTAGCCAATCTTATGGAAGATCTACCAGGGCCTAATTAAGGAACACTGCAACAGAGCTTGCATGCCGCGTGAACTCCCCCCTACAGGTCCTGTGAGCTCATACATGCCAGGCTACCGAAGCTCACGTAGAGCACGGACTCCGGCGCCCACTGGTCCAGCCAATCCAGGCAGCTCCTGTCCTGGCACTGGCAGAGCAGGCTGCTGTCACCGACGGGGGAGAACTAGCGGACCGACGTCGAACACTGGCACAGCGAGGTCCCGCCGGAGACCCGCCCACAACTACAAAGATGAAGCGTCCAAGATGAACGTCAGTTTTTATATGTCACGATCCCATCCGTATCCCGTCCGTATCCCGTCCGTATCAAGGTTTTTTTTCAATTTTTTTCGACTGAGAAAATGGGACACGTAGGGATACACGTATCCCTGCCGTATCACGCGTATCGCCGTGTCCCCGCGTGTCCATACGTGGATACGGCGCCATGCCCACGTATCGGTGCAACATAGTGCAGCAGCACCAGAGAAATTACTAGTTCATCAAAAAAACAGGCCGGTTTGGATTCTGGGCAAGCTGGGCCCGTATGTCTTCCACAAACGCTTCCTTGCCCTCCAACCTACCGGTCAGCTGAAATTTCTTGAGGTTATAGAGTGATGCTAGCCCAGAAAACATCCCAGCATTGATTATTCCACTGCCAATATCACTAAAGTCCAGCATCTCAAGCTTAGGCACTGCTCCTTTAAACTCCACAGATTCGATGTCATTTTGGGCTGTGATCTCACCTCCGTTTGTGCATCTCTGTCTGCTACTCACGTACAGCGCCACTAGACTCGGGAATGCTTCCGGTAGGAAATGGAGACGGAGCCCTTCAACGTGGAATGTATAAATCCATAGTGCTAGTATGGCTAGGCATGGTAGATTCCCAAGCAGCTGCATGGTGACATCAGAATCTGATAGTTTCGCATGCTCTAAGCACAACTTTACAAGATTCCGGATTTCAGTGATCCATGCGGGCAATTTGACCAGATTGCCCCGTAACCAGAGGCTACGGAGGTTATTGGGAGGCGACGATACATTGTCCAAAAGGCCACGTAAACCACCTCCACGATGTGGAAACACTGTTAACGATTCCAGGCAGCTGAGAACCTTAAGAATGGAACAAAACTCATGACAATTTTTCTTGTTGATACCTACCACCTGCAACTTGAGCAATTGAGTAATCCTTTTTATTTCCTTGAGGCCCTTTCCACTTCCGATGTCCACAGTGTTGGATATGATCCGAATTATAACGTGTGTCTTGTGGGGACGCCTGGAGGGCCCACGGTTCGGGTTGTATGTTTAGCGGATTTGTTTCCGTATTTGACTGCAGTCAGTTTAGTTCACCCATATCTACATCTTGTAAGCCGCAAGGGATGAGAAGACGACTCATTGTATTCCCTGCGTTGTAACTCTCTCATTATAGTGAAGATCGCCGGTTGGCGCCCGTGGTTTTTTCCCGCAAGGGTTTTCCACGTTAAATCTGTGTCTCGTGTTCGATCTTGTTTACGCATTATTTGCTAACACACAGTACCCAGTGTGCGTAAGGCCTTCAGATTCCCAGCACCTCTCGGCAGAGAAATACCACTTGCAACACTAAAAGGCCTAGCTAATGTAGGCATTGCGACATACCAACATCTAGTGCACCTATCATGCCAGGTCTCCATATCCAGCTCCATCCAAGTAGGCTGAGGTGGGCAAAATTCCACACACTTACTCGAGAATCTATAATGGAAGTAAACACTATCATTTCTTAATCCACCAGCGCGAAGACACTGTAGCTGCTTAAGTTTGATGATTGTCTTTGGCAGCATGATCCATGTAAATCTAATATCTAGTGTCTGGAGATGCCTCATGTTACCCACTGAGTCTGGAAGGTGATAGATACCACAACATCCTTTTAGAGAAAGGTATCTTAGGTGATGAAGCTTCCCAATATGCTCAAGGTGATGGTTACATAGACCGCTAGTGTCTTGCAGGTCCAAAACACGCAGGAACCTCATCTTGTCAGAGATGAAAAACGGCCTCCATTTTCCAAACACCGTTAATGATCGTATACGAGATACATCCACCATGCTCTCAAAATCACCCTGATCTCCCTTCCAATTGGCACTTGTAGTAAGATGGCGTATTGCCCCATTTGTGTTTGAGCTACAACCTTCTTCCAGCCTGAAAACAAGATTTTCCTCTGTTGCTTTTGAGATGCTGATTTCACGCATGAGATCATGGACTTGGCATGAGTCAATTCTTTTTCTACTGAAATATTGATTTTTACTTGGTAGTATCATGCTCCTATCAATGAGTTCCATGAAGTGGTTGTCAGCTATTTCTGCCGAAGACTTGCTGTGCAACTCTGTTGAGTAACCCTCTGCAATCCACCGGCGCACCAAGCGGCCTCGTTTAATATTGTGGTCTTCGGGAAAGATAGACAGATATAAAAAACAAGGCTTCAGATGATAAGGTAAGCCATCATAGCTCTTATTAAGGACACTTTTAATATTCCCGAGACCTTGATTCATCTCCAACTCAGCACTAATATGTGAGTTTAATTTTTTCCACTCCGTGGAAGTTTTTGGTTGCTTTGCCAAAAAGCCACCTATGGTCACTATTTCAAGAGGAAGTCCTTTGCACTTCTTCATAATCAAGTCAGCCTCCTCGGACAACTCAGGGTAGTCTTCATTTAAATTTGTAACCTTCCCAAATACCTACATTTGATTCAGGTTCAGCACATATATAATAAGAATTATTAAGGGATACATAATAATATTTCTAATTTAATTTTATTAAATTGGTTACAGTACCATGCAGATCAATGTTCTTCAAGTCTTCAACATTAATATTTATAGCGAAAAGTACATATTTCACCCCTCGCTACCACTATCATCCTATTTTCATACTCGAATTACAAAAACCGGACACTCCACACCACCCAATTTACAAAACCGGACAAGTTACACCCTCAAGCCAATACCACTCTGGTTTTGACCCGACATGGCATATGGTTTTGACACATCATCCAGTAATGGTGGACCCCACATGTCAGTCTTCCCTTCTCCCACCTCCTGTGCCCCCAATCCCCCATTACTACTCTCTATCTTTCTTGCTCTTCCACCATGCCTGTGACGGGCCACCGGCGGGCGGATGCAACGATGTGGAGTTAGAGCACGTAAGAGGGAGAGAGCATGAGCCGCCAACACGCCTCCGTCCTTGTCCCAGTCACCGCCGTGCGACCCGTGCCTCCCACTGAGCTGCCTCTAGGAACCGCAAGGCTGCAAGGCGGGGGAGCTGCAAAATAGCAACTGCGCGCACTACGGGAAACCTAGAAGTTGCCGAGTGTCAAATCTTTGCCGAGTGTCAAATTGCGGGCACTCGGCAAACAAGCCATTTGCCGAGTGCTCAAACAGCGACACTCGGCGACATAAATACACTCGGCAAACAAGCCATTTGCCGAGTGTCTAAACCCGACACTCGGCGAAAAGCCTCCCCGGGCATGCCACGTGTCCAGCGCGTCGCACGGCGCGTTCATGGCGGCAGCAGTTCGCCGAGTGTCACTAACGGACACTCGTCGAAGCGTGTCACGTGTCAACCACGTGACTCGGCGGGTCGAACGGTAGATTCACGGCGGCAACCCTTCGCCGAGTGTCACTAACGGACACTCGGCGAAGAGGAGTTTTGCCGAGTGTCTCCAACGTACACTCGGCGAAGTGCTGCAGTTCAACAACCTAGCGGCCATCGAGGACGAGGAAGGCTGGAGGTGGTACATAGAGAGAAGGTAGCAGGTCTATTCCATCCTCAGCAAGGAGGTCGAATAAAGAAAAATGAGAAGCATGGTTGAGGAGCTTGATCCCCAGCAGAACCTGGATCTGACGCTGATCTCGCCAATCTCGCGCGGAGCAGATGCTCAATCTCGGTGGTACATATATCAATTTGGTGCTCTGCAAGCGCTTAGCTCATCAGTCCTGCGTGGAGAAGTTTGATTTGGCAGCAGTGGCTCGATTTGGTGGTCTGTAAGAGCTGAGCTCATGGATCATGGCCGCGCAAAGTAGCTCGGATCTGACAACAAGAAGGTCGCGCAGCCGGAATTTCCACTAGCATGGATTTGGTGCTCAGGAAGATGTGGGTGATGTGTCGCCCCTACTGCAATGTGTCATCCATGTCAGCGGGTCGCTGCCACATGGGATTAAAACCAGGATGAAATTTGATCCGAGGGTGTAATTTGGTTTTGACAATTGTGTAGTGTAGGTCGTCTGGTTGCGATAGTTAGAGGTTGAAATATAGACTTTTCGGCCGGTCTCCCTTTAGTCTTACGGGAGGCCTTTCTCAAAATGGAAACATTTCCATTTGTGGGCATTTCATTTTAGGAAGCTTTTATTTTTCACCTTCCTCCTTTTCTTCCTCCTCCCCCGCGCCCCCGACCGCGCCTCCCATCCTCCTCCGCCGCCGACGCGCCCCGCCACCGCCCCGTCGCCGGGCTCCCACGCCGGCCACCACAGCTCGGCTCCGGCGCTCTCGTGCCTCCGCCGCCGCCCTAACCCCGCCGGCGCCACGCCCTCGCCGACAGCCACCACCAGCCGCCAGTGCTAATCATCGGCGAGGTTCTCCCCCGCCTACTGCCTCTGCCGCCAGCCGCAACCACGGCCAACCCTAATTCGCCGCCGGTGTTGAGCTTCCCCAGATCCGCCGCCGACCAAGCTCTCCCAGATCCACCGCCGCCGGCACCGCCCAACCGCCATACAGCCCTGGCATGCCGGCAGCGCCCCCGCGTCGCCGGCCGCACCGCCACCTCCGCCCCCCCCCCCTGTAAGTCCGGGGGGACATAGAGGATATAGAACCCCCGGCAACCTGAAACCTAAAGGCCCCCTCCTCCACCGCCTTCCTCGCGGCCAGTGGCGTCCCAGCCGCCCACAACCCACTCGGATCTCTAACCCTAACCCTCATGGTCGTCTCCTCTGACGACAGCGGCGGCGCGACTCCTCGGGCCGCTGGCGGCGTGCAGGCGGAGGAAGAAGGAGGAGGTGGCGGCCCGGACGCGATGGAGAAGAAGGCGGGAGGAGGAGAGAGGCGGGAGGAAGAGCAAGAGGTAGGAGAGGGGGGAGGGCCTCCGGATAACACTAACGGGAGGCCCTCCTCCCGTTATATTTTGTGTTTATATTATATTAGTTGAGGCGTGATGATAATTGTTTCCAAAACACCTTAACATAATTAAACTGCATAATTAGTTGCATCTGCGCATCTGAACTTGGAAATAAGATATTTAGGTCTTTCAAGAGGTTCATGTTTTTTTTTTCTATGGTAATTAGCAGTTGATCCGGTTTGTTTTATAAGGTACTGTCTTACGCTAAAAAGGAAAACTATATCCACTGACTAGGAACCACTACGTTTTGGGCCTTAGCTCTGGATTGGATCTCTGTATAGTCTCCTGTATTCTGAAACACAATTGAAAAACTAGTATACTTCGATTATATGCCATATTCCCCACCCTACCAAAAAAAAAAAAACAAACAAAAAAGTTGTCGTCTAGAATCCGGCCTCTAGTTATTTTTTATCACCTTTTTTGTTGCTTTTCTTTGTATATAACCACTCCTGCAGTTTCAAAATGTAAGGTATTTTAGCTTTATCCTAAGTTAAATTTTAGCAAATTTATAGAAAAAATATATTAATATTTACAATACCAAATGAACAGACTATAAAGACATATTCTATGATTGATTTAATAAAGCTTTGATATGCAAATGTTGGTCACTTTTAATAGACTTAATCAAATTCGATATATTTGACTTAGGATAAAACTAAAACACCTTACATTTTGGAACCGAGGGGGTAACTCTTTCATTTTAATATACATACTGTAAATTAGTTAGAGCAAGTACTGTATAAATATGGCTGTAGAGAAAGAGAGAACCGGAGGATTCACAAATAGCAAATTTTCCCACCATTCTGTATGAAAAACTATAGATAAAGCTAAAAATACCTTCTCTGTGAAGAGGTCAAGTGCATCTTTTTCTTCTAGGATTTTGAGCTCCAAGATGTGTGTTGTCTTTGATGAACAATGCCGAGCAATTTCATTAATTCTTGTGGTTATTATGGTCCGGCTTTCTGTTAACGTTCTAGGGAAATAACTCTCCATATCAGTCCATTCTTTGGTGGAAGATAAATCATCAAGAACAATCAGGTACTTTTTTCCATCTAAAATGCCATCCTCCCATTGCTTCTGACCACTTAGTTGCTTAGCCAAACTATTAAGAACATATGTACGATCAAATGGACGTTTTACTGTGACACAAGCACGCTTGTCAAAAATGGCGTTGAGCTCTTGGCTTTGGTAGACATCTTTAACCAGTGTGGTTTTTCCAAGACCACCCATTCCCCATACGGAGATAACCTCAAAATCTTGGCTTGCTTCATTTGAAATCAAGTTGAAATTTTTTGATTTTTCACTTTGTCGCCCGATGAGCTTAAATTCCTTAAAAGCAGTGAAATTTGTCTCCATGCGAGCGAGACTCTTTCCCTCCGTAGATTTATTGTCATCAAGAGTATCTGTGGTTGAGCTAGGCCCCTGTTCCGTCGAGTATGCTGTATCTTGTGAACTCTAAAACACAAACACACGAGTTAGGCGTTGCTTTCTGTTTATTTCCAAAGACAATGTTTAGGTTTGAGTTTTTTTATAAAAAAATCTTGGAAATGTTTACTTAATATAAGATATGGATTGGTGGGCGATTTCACCCCAAAACGCAGAGAAGGCGAACTCCATCTTAGGATGGGTCTCACGCATAGGAAGTTTGGCAGCAGTGAGAAAACTAAAGAGGTAGGAGTCCATGATATGAAGGTTCCCTGGTCCTCCAATCCTGTCAAAAGGTTGACGTTTTAGTCACAACTCACAATACACGATCTTTGGTCTTGATATTTTCACGATGAACAACCTAAGAAGCACGTCTCTCTGGACGTCCTTGTCCAAAAGACAGCTGAGCTGAGCTGCCAGATATTTAACAAAGCAATCTTTGTCATGGTTATGATGATTTATCGACAAATATGTTTCTTAACTACTATTCGACACTACTGTTTGAAAGTGCCCTTGTACTAAAAAGTTGATACTGATTTCAAAGAAAGAAAAAAAAACATGATAGAGAACCACTGCCAGATATTTACGGTGCTCCATATTATTACTTGGTGATATAGAGTATAGAGAATGGATAATTTAGTAATTAACATCTAAATTAATTAAATCGTCCAATTTCACAAAAGAAATCAGTATAAGAAATACTATTTTGCATCATATAGAACTACCAAAATTTTAGAAATTGAGTACGTTTTTACCGGTTTCAATCGCAAAACTACTTTCTTTTTACCGGTACAACCACATTATTTCAGCGGTATTGATCGCGCTATTATCGTTGAGTTCATAATATGTCACACCCGGTTCTGAAAACCAAACCTAGTGCACACCGTATGTGTGCCAGGATCAAGTTTCACACATACGGCAAACAAAAATGAATAACAGATAACAATATCACGTAAAAGAAAATAAAATAAAGAGACTATCAGAGTATTACAAAGCTTCACTATGGAAACGGAGGCTCCAACTCCACAAGCAGTCGACCGGGGGTTGCGTACGCCTAGCATCATCTTCAACAGCTTCACACCTTTTTCTTCTCAGCAGCAATTTAGCAAGGGTGAGTACACTTATGGTTGGTACTCAGCAAGGCCATAAAGATTAACCAGAGGTGATTTATTATAATCTTCAAGTAAATTACTCATGTAGATGTCCAGGCCACTCATGACCGTGAGCACGGCTGTTATAACAGTTTTACATTCTGCAGAGGTTGTACACTTTCACCATAAGTCGCGTAAAAGTTCAATAGAACTTTAGACCCAACCATGTTGTGCTAGCTAGGCACAATACCACACTTCCTTTGGTGTGATTGTATAGGGACGCTGCGAGGCCTTTACAAAGATTCCCTAGTAAGGATAGCTCGTTAAGGATTCATGATCAGCGCAATGCATAACCCTCTCTAATGGGCACACCTTAGCAAAGGCTTCCTCCCAAAAAGGGCCGGGCTATACACCAACTATAGTCTCCCCCTCTTGCCCCTTTTGGGTAAAGCTATCACAAACTAGAGTTTCTAATTAGTTAGCCAAGACCAGAGCCCATTAGTCTTATGGTTGTACTGTTTTCCTGGGTGGTTTCCCATGTTCCGATTAAAGTAAATATTCTTATAAAAGCATAGATAGAAGGATGGTTATGGTCACTTGCCTTTCTCTAGCGAAAAGCTACTCTACCGCTCTTCTGCTCTTGCACTCTTGAACTCTTACTCTTCAAACTTCTGAACAGCAACACTTCTACCCGAAGCAAACATTGGTACAAGCATACTAGCAAATAAACAAGAGCAACCAAGAACAATACACCATTCAAAAGAAAAGACGTAGATCGGCGAATCTAACGGCAAAACTCGTCTATGGCTCAAAGATAGTTTGGGACACGATGAATCCAAATAAAATATTTGGAGTTCATGAAAAGGATTTTAGAGCCTTCTAATAAATAGATTTAGCTCTAGAAAGAGGAGAATAAATTCCTGAAAATTCTGGAAATTTCGCGGAAGAACCTAGACGTTGGATAAACGTGTTTTCAGAACCTTTGCACTCAAGAAGCACCAAGATGCATCAGCATGAATGCAACACATAGAACAACTTATTTAATTTTTAGAAAACAAACAATTGTTTTGTGTCTATGCTAAATTCTCTATAAAACAAATAAACGTTGGAAAAATTTTAAAATTGAGAAAAAATTGTTGTTTAATTATTCTTTAAACTCACATCCTAAAATTGGAGAATTTCAGGGTGAATAACAATAGGACCTGCCACACCTCATGTTAAAGTGATCACTGACACCACTTCATAGTACTCCCCAAGTTCTGTTTTACTTGTCTATGTACGTGATCCAGAATATTAATTAGTTGAACAGATTGATAACGATGTGTTTGTTTCAACTTTCAACAAAAACCTGGACACTTCTCTTTTTGCTTCCCTACCTGAACAACTTTTCTCTTCTTCTAAAGGTTAGCACAGCATCCTCCAAATTACCAGAGCTAGTGCCGTCCTTTCAGAGAGATTCCTTATTATTGCCTCTCGATGCATGTCTCCCTCTTATAGGCTAAGAACGTCCGAAGGTCTTACATTACACATCGAGATAGAGAGACGTGCTTCCCAAATTGTCTTGTGGAACAAGAGCACTTGATTGTATGCATGACTAAGGCGTCAACTTTTTCGACACGATATGATTGGGGCTAAGAGGCTTCATATCACGCAGCACTTTACTCACTGCTGCCAAACTTCCTATGTGTGAGATCCAGTGATCAATTCTGGGATGGAGGTAAGGCCAACCCGGATCTTCTAAATCCCGTGTCAAGTGACACACCTCTTTAGGCGGAGCCACTGACGGGTAGGCCTATCGCCCCGCCGTCGGCGCCGTCCTCGGCTCCCTCCGTCGCTGCCACACTATTCTTTTCTTTTTCTCTCCCCTGCTGCTCCCACCACCCACCGGTCGTTCCTCACCGCCCCGGCCGGCGACTGCTCGGCCCTCCGCCGTCTGCAAGTCACCTCCACTGGGCTGGCAGGCACTCCCTAAGCCCTTTTAGAGCCGTCGTGCCCCAACCCCAACCCCGAACCCTAAGGAGGAGGCAGCGGCGCCGCCACTGACGGCGCAGCTTGGCCCACCTGTCAGCGGCTCCACTGAAAGAGGGGTGTCACCTGACGCGAGATTTAGAGAAAAATTCGCTGAGGCCGCCCCTCTCTGCATTTTTGGGTGAAGTTGCCCATCGATCTGTCTCTTTCTTGATCGAGAAGCTCTCCAAAGAGGCAGCACCCCTGCACGGAAATAATCCTAATACATCACGTATGTTCACAATGAGAACCTTCACCGCAAACTACTGCGGGTCCGCGTCATCGTCGAGGAAGCAGACGGGCGGCAGATCAGGAACCGGCCATGCTAAACCAGCTCAAGGTTCTACGAGCTGGGATGTACAGAGGCTATTATGTGCTTGATACTTTCAAGTGCCAAGCTTACCGATCAGAAGGTCATGGAACTGTGAGTCACCCTTTTGCCCTTTCTAAATTCAACCCTGCCAAGCGTGTTTGGAAGCGCAAATCCTGCGGAAGAACCAAAGCTCGCATCAATGGCCATGGAGGTTGCGGTGTGCATGAATAGTTCTTTCATAGCTGCAAACATGATGGCTCGCATGCTAAGAACTAACTTCAGTGTGAAGTTCTGGAGCATGGCTTTGTCAGGATCAAAGAAGTTAGGAAAAGAAATGGCTTTCATATTCGGTGGACACCTGTTAGTCCTTGGCAAACCATGAAACAGGCATCTATTCCAAGAATAAACAACCCTAATGAGTATTGCTGGATTTTTAATGATCATCAAATGCTTTCTGCTCACGATGAAGTTCAGGAGATAACACTACAGGAGGTTTTATTAAGGGGTGTTGTACCTCATGGAAAGTATGATGTCCTGGTATGGAGATCTTCCATACCACCTCACAGTAGCTGCATCATTAGCTCAGGTAAACAGGGCGCCAAAGTTGAATATTCAGAAGAAATATTAATAGCACACATTCCTAGCACTAGCCGTTGATTCCGTTCTTGTAGGTGTGTGTGTGAGAGAGGGATAATGTGGGATGTCTCTAAATGATAGATCTTAACTGTGCGTAATGTGGCACCCCGTAATATCTATCTATCTATTATCTTATTAAAGCAGAAGCAAAAGGGGCCACCAGATTCATCGAGAGGGTCTGAAAAATCCCACATTAATCTAAAAAAGAGAAGGATTTAGACCGTTAGATTTTATGAAGATCTAACGGTCCATATTAATTAATTTGAAAAGTCTAAATAATAAATATAAATTCTAATGGGTCCATATTATCTGTTTCTAAAAGGAAAAGGGCGTCAGGTCTCACGTCGGGCTGCGTACGTTACTTGGACACAAATTATAGAAAATCCAAATATTACTTGAACACATCATAGAAAGTTCCATTGACTTGAAATGTCTACATAAAAATAATGTATAGAAAGTCCAAACATGCGTACATTAGTTGAAAACGTATCCGTTTCTAAAAAGAAAAAGAAAAAGTCTCATGTCGGCCCGTATTTTACTTGGACAAATATATAAAGTCCCAATAAAAAGTTTGTTTTTAAAAGGAAAAGGTCGCATGTCCGACTCTACCACCAAATAAACTCTAGACAGTGGGTAGACTCAGATCAACATTGTCGGCAACGTATTTTTCCCGCCTCGCCTGAAACAATTTTTCCTTCTTCTCTCGCACAATCGCATGGATAGATCACCCTCTTGCCGAGATCACATAGACAACCTTTTCCTTCTTCTCTATCGCAATTTTTAGGTTCACTCGCCCTCTCGCCGAGATCACCGAGACAACTCATATATGTATCGTGGACGCTCACTGTTGACGGCCACTATATGCCACTTTTGACCGTCAATCTTCCCAACTTAATGAAGGAACTAAGTGATGCTCATATAATATTTTATTTAAACTAATGAGTTCCACAAGTTTTGTGCACCAATATGTTTTGCAAGGAGATATAGGTAATATGGTGCATAAATACCAACATCGGTGAAGTCATACAAGTGAAGGTTCATCCCGAGACAAAGGAGACTTGGACATGGTGCAAAAGTTATCCAAATTACATATTTGATAGCCCCATGCTGAAGAGCTTTCCGAGATGATCGAAATGGATATTTGGATGACCCAATTCGGAGTCCGGACGAAAAAGTTACGCCTCTGGGAAAATCGTCGGCGAAACCTGTCCCGCCGGTCGGCCTGACCTAGGCCGAACGGCCTGGACAAGGCCGGCCGGCCCTGGACCTCCACCAAACCACCTCAACCTTTGCAAGATGGCCTTAGGGAGTCACCAAAGGACCCTCAAGCATGGAATTGACAAGGATGAGTGAAGTTGAGACCGAAAGGCCTAGGACATGGAGCGGAAGGCCCACATGCAGCGACTAAACCGAACTTTTGGATTGGAAACACCTCTTCAGACAACAAGCAACCGTCCACGAGCGTGTCGGTGCAACGGAGGGCCGAGAGGGGCCAGAGCCAGGCCGGCCGGCCTAGCCTAGGCCGACCGGCCTCTAACTGTCGAGCGTGGATCGAACGCCACTGCAACTGTCATTAGGAGAGCATCAGGACCGTCCAGGAGAAAGACGGTGCCAAATGGCACCATCTCCAAGCCGAATGGCCTGAAGGAGGCCGGCCGGCCTATGACCGTGGCCGTTACTCCTCCCCTTTAGCGTGGAAGCTAAGTAGGTTCTTGGCGTCATTCCTACGCGTGATACCGCCCTTGGAAGGCTATAAAAGGCGACCTCCACCCCCATTCTACACACCACGGTGAAAGGAAGAAGTCCAAGTGTAGTGTAGTGCTACCTATCTAGCTTAGAAAATAGGGAGAGTGGTGAGGTGAGAGTTCGAAGTGGAGCCGAAGTGTCGGCCCCTCTCTCCAACTTTGTGCCTCCGAGGAATGAAGCTTCAATTCGAGTAAAGTTCCTCTTCTTTTGTCTTTACTGTTTTCTCTCCTTACATTAGTAGTTCTTGAATGTTTTCTCTAGTTGCGGGTACCTGAGTCTGCGCGAGTGACAGCAACTCTTGTTTGGGGTTTCCTCTATAGCCCTTCGCGTTGGGTGGAAGTCAGTAGCTGAAAGCTTAGGCGTGGTGCCTGTGCTGGCTAGCTACCTCAGGTTGTGTTGCACCCCACGGAACTGCAGTGGTAGGCGGCAGGTGGTGACAGGCCTGTCCGTCCTTCGTAGTCCACCACGTTCGGGTGTACTCATAACAGTAGTGCTGAGCCCGGAGAACCCCCTCTCTCACCCCGTTCTGAGGTTCTCTCGTTCTAGCCGTCGAAGCAACTAGAGGAATCAAGTATTCCTGATAGGAGGTTAGCAAGTTGACATTAGATTACCTCTACCCAACTTATCTGTTCTTCTTCACTCCTGTCGTCCCTGGATAAACCAGAGCCGTTTCTAGTACACTTCTCGTTTCTCGTGGATTCGATACCCTGGAATACTCCTAGGTGAAAGCTACATTGGCATCCGTACGCTTGCGGATTTATCTGTTAGGCTAAGGAACGCCAACACTCACACGGTTGGGAAAATCAACACCGTCGACCGCATGCGCTGATGAAGTTATTACCACATCACATGTTCTCACATGTTTGTCGCTTTGTTTTCTTTTGCTCTCAAGTGGTTGTTTTAAAAGGAAGGGGCTACAACCATCTCAAATAGGGGGTTTAACAAGCCATTTAAAACTAGAAAACCATAAAAGCGTAATAATAATCATCATACAATGTTAGGTGCACAAGAATAACAGCTTGGCGATATAGTCATGTCATAGCTACGACAAGACCTTAGCCCGCTCAATAGATACGCAACCTACAATGTCCCTTCCATCGAGGCACGGCAGTCACTTGGTACCGCCGATGGCAATAAACATCGAGAAGGTGATGTCTACTAGATATTCTACTTTTGGTTATGTACATTGAAACACTCAACTAGATATTCTACTAAAAATCTAAGATAGTTTATCATCATACTTAAAACCACAAAAAAATTAAATCAAGAACAAAAACGTATATTTTCCTATTGAAAATATATAACTATTATATTTTCTTTAGTAAATAAAAATATATGTTTATATAAAATATATTATGTTTTCTTTTGAATTCATATTTTAAAAGGAGAAAAATGAAACAATTATATGTTAGATTAATTGGGTTAACTGGGGTTGTGCTGGTTAGCTAAATTTTTTGAATAAAAGACTAAAAAATCACGTTGCCTCTAAGATATCTTCTTAAAATAAAAATAAATTTATCACAGTAAGTAAAACTCTTTAACATAAAAACATATTCATGCTATTATGAACTCATATTCCATGCTAACTGTAAATAAATAAAATATAATTGTAAAAGGACGATATCTTTATAGGCTGCCTTTTGAAAAAAACAACAAAAAATTAAAAGATCACATAAAAAATAATGAAGTAAAAAGGAGCTCAAGTGTTAGCATGAGAAAAAACTATATACCCGCGTAATTTGCGCGGGCCAACTTGCTAGTTAAGTATATTTTCAAGTACGAAAAGGACAACGACATTCAAGCACATCACGAATCCATGACAAGTCTAATACTACAACTCAAATGGTCTCACACTTACGGACGGGAAGTTCAGAGACGATGATATAGTTAGGAATATTATGTATGTTTCCACAAATTTTTAAGCCTTTTTGTCCCCTAAAAAGTCAAATAATCTTCTAAAGTAGCCTATTTTGATGAATTTTACTTTTAAGATTTTAAATTATACATATATGTTTTCATGCAATTGATTCATCACCATCAAGTATTCATGAAATTTGGAGGTGATTTGAAGGTTGTTTTCGTCAAGGAAAGAGATGTGATAAACCACAAATTTTCTACCTTTTAAATCCAAAAAATGTGAGCACTTCAACTCCAATCAAATGGACAAGATCTCTCAATGAAAATGATTACCTAGACTGAAATCAATAAGATGCCCAATTGGTTATAAACTAAACATAGTGCAAATGGTGTACTATCGAATTAAAAAATGTTTAAAAAAACAAAAAAAATTATTTTGCACCACCATTATTATCTCTTTTAACCACGCTTTCTTCTTCCCTTAACCCCTTTGGTCGTCGTCTTCTCCCCCCTTTCGCTTTCACTCTCCTCTCCAGCCCACAAGACTCCGCCGCAGCCGCAGCCATGCGCCCGCTTATCCGAACCGCGCGCTGCTGCCTCCTCCGCGCGCGTGTTCGCGCTATGGCCACGCTTCCCATGGCGCCCGCCGCCGCCATCTCCTCCTCCTCCACTCGCCCCCTCTTCTCCTCATCACGGCCCAACCGCATCCTCCTCGCCCGCTTCTTCCCCACCACGCTGGCGCCGGCCGGGGCGAGGGGGCTCCGGACAGCAGCGGCGGCAGCGGCCGTCGAGGTGGGCGGCGTCAGGATCGCGCGCGACGGTGAGTGGGGGACTCGGGGTCTCTAGTGTGATGCAAAGGCGGGATCTTGGGAGGGAGGAGGGTTCACTCTGGGTTTTTGAGCTTGATTGCACTGTCCAAAAGATGGAACCTTTATATAGACTAGGAAGGTTAAATTTGGGTGATTGTGTTAGTGTTTTGGGAGGCTTCATTCATATGTGGGGGCGTGCCAGCGACACTGAAATGTCTAGCATTGTTGCTGTAGTATGAATTGGTAGGCTTTGGGTTCAAATCCCTGAATGGTTGATTGCAATCTTCAGTAGCCTCTAAGAAGTGAAATTGCGGTGACAGCCATTGCACTGCATTGCATTGTTCGCGGTGTTGCATTCTGAGACCCTGAATGTTGTTACACTGGCGTGTACTGCAATTGAATTTGTGACAATTGAGTCTCACAATGTAGAACAGTCTGTCAAATTAGTACAGCTTGTAATTTCTCTGCCATGAATTAATTCATTTTCGATGGCCCTTTTAGATGTTGTGAAGGAGGATGACCCGACCAACAATGTACCAGACACTATCTTTTCAAAGATTGGTCTGCAGCTGCACAGGAGGGACAGCCATCCTCTAGGGATTCTGAAGAACACTATTTATGATTACTTTGACAAGAACTTTGCTGGGCAGTTTGACAAGTTTGATGACCTCTGCCCTCTTGTTTCTGTCAAGCAGGTATGAGTTAGAACTAGAACTTGTCTATACTAACTGAATGGATGTTTGCTATTCTGAACTTTTAGCTAAGATCAGCTATAAATCTTCGTATAGTGCTAACCTACTAGCAATGGTAAGTAAGCACACAAGATTATGCCAGGAGCTAAAAAGAACAATAAATATTTTTAAATAGAAAAGGTTCTTGAAGTGGAAGAGAATGAAAGCAGTAATGCTATAGTTGAATTTCTGTAGAGTCAATTACGTGTTCCTTGCCTCTCATGACATCTTCCCGTACAATAGTGAACTGAGTACTTGTAGTTGTAGTTGCTGTGTTCCAGTGAAAAATAGATTTTGGTGGTTGTTGGCTTGTTTCTGACCTGGAAGCGCTGCTTCTTGCAGAACTTTGATGATGTATTGGTCCCTGCTGATCATGTAAGCCGGAGTTACAATGATACATACTATGTTGACAGTCAAACTGTCTTGAGGTGTCATACTAGTGCTCATCAAGCAGAGCTTCTAAGGGATGGACATACACACTTTCTTGTAACTGGGGATGTTTATCGTAGGGATTCTATTGATTCAACTCACTATCCAGTCTTCCATCAGGTATTTTTGTTTTGCCAGATTCACCCATGTTTCTCAAGAATTTTATTTTTGATTATTTAGCACATGCAGATGGAAGGCTTCCGTGTCTTTTCTCCAGATGACTGGTCAGATTCTGGCATGGATGGGACAGCATATGCTGCTGCAGACCTTAAGAAAACGCTGGAAGGCCTAGCAAGACATCTTTTTGGTAAATCACTTGCATTTTGTTCCTTGTTGAAAGACATGATCAAATCGATCCACACGCAGCTAAATAATATAGACATACATGTATGCAGGTGCTGTCGAAATGCGGTGGGTTGATACTTACTTCCCATTCACCAACCCATCCTTTGAGCTTGAAATATATTTTCAGGTATTACATTGGGTGTATTCAAGTATTTTGAGGGTCAAGTATAAGTAAAACATGCCACACAACCTATGTTGATATGATGGGTCTCTGATTAACTTTCTTGTCTTGTAAGGATGATTGGTTGGAAGTTTTGGGATGTGGAGTCACCGAGCAAGAAATTTTGAAGAGAAATGGCAGGACAGACCATGTGGCATGGGCCTTCGGATTGGGCTTAGAACGCCTTGCAATGGTCCTTTTTGACATTCCAGATATACGGCTCTTCTGGTCAAGTGATAAACGGTTCACATCCCAGGTATTGCTACTATAATCACTATTGGAGTATTGGTTACTACCTTACTAGTTGTGTTAGTTATATTTTTGTTGGCTTACAGCGACCTATTTACCCTTTTCAATAAGGCTTCAACATCTTCTCAATCTAAATTACTTTTCTGGAAAACTCACTATTTCTGGCACCCTTTTTTATCACAATTTTCGAGGATCATAAATCACTCTGTCCATTCATGTTTAATTGACAATTCAGACAAGATAAGAAGCTTGTTTCCTAGTTGTCGTTTTTCTGAACATCAAGTTTAATTGACAGGAGGTAGTGATTTAAGAATTGAGAGCTTCAGTTCTCTGTTAAATGAAAACTCCCTTGCATTGATTTTAAGTGCTGGTGACAATTATTGTTTTTTATTAAGATATCAAATATTTCCTAATGTGGTTGATAACTGATAAAATTGGTTTTGGCAACACTATAAAAAGTACTGCGGGATTCAATCTGTGTGACTGCAAAAGTTGTATGGCGTTATTTTTTTTGGTATAACTAAGTTATGCGATACTGTAAGCAATAGAGATTGCAGGGAAATAATGGATTGATTGATAGAGGGCACAATACATGTACATATATAGGCAGGAAACCCTAGGAGGGGTCCCTGCCGCCGTGTCTATCAGGGGGGGCGGCGCCCAAGCCAGGGAGGCTTGGGCGCCAGCTACACTAGGCCCAATGGGCCTCTAGACCATTACCCTATCCATCTCGCTAACACGCCCCCGCAGTCGTAACGCCGATGCCTCGAACGTTAAGACTGGACCTAAACTCCTTAAAAAGAGATGTAGGCAGTCCCTTGGTGAAGATGTCGGCGTACTGAGCTGACGTTGGAACGTGGACGACGCGGACATCACCAATGGCAACGCGCTCCCGAACAAAGTGGAGATCAATCTCAATATGCTTGGTGCGCTGATGCTGAACCGGGTTGGAGGACATGTAGACCGTGCTGATGTTGTCGCAGTACACCAGCGTGGCTCGGCGAGGTGCAGCGTGCAGCTCGAGAAGGAGCTGCCGAAGCCAAGTGGACTCAGCGACGCCGTTGGCCACGTAGCGGTATTCGGCTTCTGCACTGGAACGGGAGACCGTATTCTGCCGCTTCGAAGACCACGAAACCAAGTTGTCCCCGAGGAAGACAGCGTACCCCGATGTGGAACGCCGGGTATCAGGACAGCCAGCCCAATCTGCATCCGTGTAGACAATCAAGTCGCTGCTGGAGGAAGGCTGGAGGACGAGACCAAGGTCCAAGGTGTCGCACACGTAGCGGAGGATCCGCTTCAGAGCAGCAAGATGAGGTTCCCGTGGATCATGCATATAGAGGCACACCTGCTGAACGGCAAAGGCGATGTCTGGTCGAGTGAACGTGAGCCACTGGAGAGCACCGGCAATACTCCGATAGTCAGTAGGATCCTGAACAGGTTGCCCATCAGCTGGTAACTTGGCGTTGATGTTGACCGGCGTGGAGGACGGCTTGCACTCAGCCATACCTGCGCGGTCCAGGATCTCCAACATGTACTGTCGCTGGGAGAGAAGCAGACCGGAACCGTGACGCTGAACATGCATCCCCAGAAAGTGATGGAGCTCACCCAGGTCCTTCATGGCGAACTCAATCTGAAGTGCAGCGATGGTGCGCTGGAGAAGAGCCGAAGAGGAGGCCGTGAGGACGATGTCGTCGACGTAGAGCAGGAGATAGATCATGTCATTGTCGCGACGAAAAATGAACAGCGACGTGTCGGTCTTGGCTTCAACAAACCCCAAGGACAGGAGATATGCAGCAAAACGACTGTACCAAGCACGGGGCGCCTGTTTAAGTCCATACTGTTAGAGTATATTTGGTAGTATAGATAGGAATATTATAGACTGCCATATGTATCCGGGGGGGTTGCCTTACCCCCCAAGTCTTGTACTCTCATATATACCGGCCGAGGCCTCAATGCAATACATCCACAACATTATACGCATCTCTCTACTCTCCTACATGGTGTCACGAGATTAGGGTTTGAGATCCTAGGCTAAATCTTCCGCTGCCGCCGGCACCCTGCCTTCCTCGCGCCGCCGGTCGTCCACCACGGCACGCCTCCAGCGCGCCGCCTCGACGGCCTCCTAGCGCGCCCCCGGGGAGGTCGCCCATGACTTCCGCCGGGGGCAGCGCCCTTCTCGTCGGCGGATCAGTTTAATCCGCCGACCCTGCGTCAAGCAGCAGTCCATCGGGTCGTACCTCGTCACCCGCCACGGAAGCCGTCGCCGTCAACCTCATCGTGCGCTGTCGTGGTGACAGCCGCGGTCTCCCTCCGCTGCCTGCAATCTACCCCGTGCTGCCGTGGTGGTAGTAGGGGCCTCTGCGCGGTGCATCGACCTCATCACCGGCGGGTCGTCTCCGTGGTGGCGCCACCACTTCACCTCGCCCCTTCGCCACCCCATCGGGCCGCGGCTCGCCACTCGCCCTGGCGGGATCCGCCGCCGCCGCTCCAGCCGGGACCGCAGGAGCCCCTGCCATGATGGGATCGGGATCGAGGACGCCCGCTCGACCCAGGCGGGATCCACCGCTCCCCTGTGGGATCCGCCCCGCCAGTTCGCCCCACCGCGCCACCCGCCTTAGCAGCAGGGAGGGTGCCCCGTACGGGCTCCCACAGCCGCCAGTCCGGCCTTGCGTCGGCCGCCTCGGCTGCATCCTCATCCGTCCGGCCGCCTTGCTCCTCTGCTCTGTTTTCTCTCCCGTATCTTGCCTCTGGTTCTTGACCGTGGTGGACAGATAGGGGAGAAGATTTGGGTGAGGGGCTCCCTGTGCTATGCGCACCCAAGAGGTACTACACGAGAAGCTGTTGCATCGTTTTCTTTTGCCCGATCACTGATTCGGGATTGCGTCGCCCACCGCCCGTCGATCCTGCGCCACGACTTCGACATCGGCATCGACATCACCGGCCTCTTCTTCCTCTACGACCGTGCGGCATGGCGAGATGGCCGGCACCCGGGGGCGCTTGTTTGCGCCGCCGCCTACATCGCCGCTTCTTCCGCACGTCGACCTTCGCCGGCTCGTCTTCGCCTCCACTGATCAGGACGCCTTCACCGACTTCGTCCACTGTCGTCTCGCCTCGCGCAGCTCGGTCTGATCAGCCGACGTGCGTGACCCACTCGGCTCCCGTGACGTCCGTCCTCGTCGTGCGCGCCCCTTCACCGAGTATGGAGGGCTACCATTGCTTCGCCTCTTCGGGCAGCAGTGGAGCCACCTGTGGTCCTCTTCGCCGTTGCTACCTCACGCCGCCGACCATGTCCACGACCTCATCGTCGACTACGCGTCGGTGCGCCCTTCGTGCATGGTCTTCATCAAGTCGTTCGAGTTCTTCGTCGTCTCCTTCGAGCACCGCCGCCGCGTCGCCTAGATCGTCTAGCCTTGCGCTGGAAATCGGGCTCTCCTCGCTTCGTCTAGCACAACCACGTCGCCAGCGTCGCCACCTCCTCTACTCCAAGCAACAGCGGGCGTCGGCATCTTCTACCTCACCGTCTTCAGCGCCTGCGACCGCTTTGGAGGCCTTCTCTGCTGGTCCCCTTCGGTGACGGCGTCTGGTTGTGCACTTCTCCCTTGCACGTCTGGTATTGGCAACACCGGTGCGTGCCCATCGTCCCCGACGCGTTTCCGGACCTGGCAAACCCGGGCATGCCTCGCCTGATGGCCTGACTGCATCGACTTCGGCATCGCTCCCTCTACGACTGCCTCGACGCGTCGCCATCTTCGTCTCCGGCGTCCTCTCCGTTACGCCACCATCATGGCGCCTCCTCGTGCGCCCGCTGGCTTCATTGTGCGGCTACCTCGTCTTCGGCAACCTCGACAGCTCTACGTCGATCACGGCTATCCTACGCACGGCATCTTCGACCAGTGGCTCTTCGCCCTCCAGCTCGGCTACCTCGACATCGGCACAAAGGGCTACCATCCGCATGAGATACTCGCGGTTCTCTCCAGTCGCAAGCATCCGCACCGCACCGACGTTATGACTGCGGGGGGCTGTAAGTCCGTCGGCTCGTGGCTTCGGCTTCTTCTCCAGTCTCACCGTCTGCGGTGCTCCCGCTGTGACTGCGGGGGAGTGTTAGAGTATATTTGGTAGTATAGATAGGAATATTATAGACTGCCATATGTATCCGGGGGGGTTGCCTTGCCCCCCAAGTCTTGTACTCTCATATATACCGGCCGAGGCCTCAATGCAATACATCCACAATCATTATACGCATCCTCTCTACTCTCCTACACATACAGAGACTTATTCAGGCGGCAGACGAAGTCGGGATGAGCAGTATCTTCAAAACCAGAGGGCTGAACGCAGTAGACTGTCTCGGAGAGTGTCCCGTGAAGAAAAGCGTTCTTCACGTCGAGCTGGTGAATGGGCCAGCTGCGGGATAGGGCCAGAGACAGCACAGTACGCACTGTGGCCGGTTTGACAACCGGGCTGAAAGTCTCATCGAAGTCGACGCCGGGACGCTGGGTGAAACCGTGAAGAACCCAGCGAGCCTTGTACCGCTCAAGGGTACCATCAGTGTTGAACTTGTGCTTGAAGATCCATTTGCCGGTGACGACGTTGGCGCGAGGAGGCCGAGGAACGAGAGACCAGGTCTCGTTCTGTAGGAGGGCACCATACTCATCCTCCATAGCGGCCTGCCAGTTGGGATCGGCGAGGGCGCTACGGAAGGTCTTCGGGATCGGCGACAGCTGCGCGGCGTGGTAGATCGTCGGGAGGCGAATACCCGCCTTGGCCCTGGTGGTCATGCCGTGTGCGTTCGTCACTGGAGGAACGGGCACGGCGCCCTTTGGCAAGGGTGGAGGACGAGCAGGGGAAGGCTGCCGACGAGTGTACACGTTCGGGAACGCCGAGAGTGGTCGGTGAAGAGCAGCCGGCCCGACGGGGGCCAGCGGGGAGCCAGCCGCGGCCGGCTGGGCGACGCTGTAGCCGGCTGGAGGCGGTCGTGGCCGGCTGTGGCCGGCTGGAGGCAGCCGAGGCTGGCTGTGGTCGACCGGGCGACGCGGTGGCCGGCTGCGGCCGGCCGGGTGTCGATGCTGCAGGTGGGGAGCCGGCCGTGGCCGGCTGGGGCCTGGCTGGCGACGGCGACGAGGCGGCCGGGGCCGGTTGGTGAAGCGGTGGGAATCCTGGGGGTGGCCCGGTCATGCTCCGAGTGACCGGGGTACCCCCTGGTGGGAGCGTCACGGCGTCGAGGGCCGGGCCGCGCGTGGCAGCGCGGGAGGGTCGCCAATGAGTCCTGCAGGAGAAGCAAAACGTGTCGGTCCAATGGGGGCCGGCACATTAGTAGTATAGTCATCCAGGAACTCAAAATCTGCCACACTAGGTGGGCGGTCCGGCGCAGCAAAGGGAAAATGGGACTCGTCGAAGGACACATGACGAGAGATGATGATCTTATTGGTGGAAAGATCAAGGCAGCGGTATCCCTTATGGTGAGGTGAGTATCCAAGGAAGACGCAAAGTGAGGAGCGAGGCGCGAGCTTGTGAGCAGCAGTTGCGGCAAGATTCGGATAACAAGCACAACCGAAAACTCGAAGGTGATCGTAAGACGGCAGCACCCCGTGAAGGGCAAAGTGGGGCGTCACGAAACCTAAGGTTTTGGTAGGGAGCAGGTTAAACAAATATGTAGCCGTCCCTAAAGCCTCAACCCAGTAAGATGGTGACATACTGGCCTGGAAAAGAAGTGAGCGAATGATGTTATTAATGGAACGAATCACACGCTCAGCTTTACCATTCTGGGAGGAGGTGTAGGGGCAAGACATGCGCAGGTGAGTCCCGTGAGTGAGGAAGAACGTGCGGGCGCTGGAGTTGTCGAACTCGCGGCCATTGTCGCACTGGACTGCCTTGATGGTGGCGCCGAACTGGGTTGTCACAAAGGCAAAGAAGTTAGCAAGAGTCGAAAACGTGTCGGACTTGAGGTGTAAAGGAAAGGTCCACAAATGATGCGAGCAATCGTCAATGATGACCAAGTAGTATTTGAACCCAGAGACACTAGCGACAGGTGACGTCCAGAGATCACAATGAATAAGATCAAAATTATTAGTAGCTCGCGAAGTGGACTGAGAAAATGGTGACTGAATATGGCGACCAAGTTGACACGCATGACAAAGGGATGTGCTAAGTTCTTTATTACATGAAGGTATGACTGAAACTAGCTTAGACATGACTTCATGACCAGGGTGACCGAGACAGCGATGCCACAGAGGGGAGGAACCAGCGACGAGCGCGGTGGCAGCAGGGAGGCGCAGGGGGTATAGCGGCCCAACGCTATCACATCGGGCGAGGAGTCTCCGAGACTGCAGATCCTTCACAGAACAACCAGCAGGGTCAAACTCAACGGAACAGTTGTTGTCAGAGGTAAACTGGCGTACATATATCAAATTCTTAATAAGACTAGGTGAAACTAGAACATTATTAAGAGAAAAAGGACCCGGTAGGGAAGCTGAGCCAGTAGAGGTGACAGGAAGCAACGATCCGTTGCCAACAACAATGGATGAGGGATACCGCTGGGTAAAATTATGTGAAATAATGGAAGGATCAGAAGTCATGTGAGAGGTAGCACCTGAGTCGAAGTACCAGTCTTGGGAAGGAGGCTGGTTCAGAGAGACGGTGCTGAACGCGGATGCGAGAGACTGCTGATCCCAGCCGGCCGGAGAGACGACCGGGTTGTAGAACCCGGGCGCCCAGGGGAAGTGCACCTGCTGCCCCTGGGAGGTCTGCACCTGGGCGGCCTGGGCCTGCGCCATAGCCTGTGCCTGGGCCGCCTGGATGGCGTGGGCTTGCGCCTGATGCGCTAGCAGGGCCTGTGCCTGGGCCTGCTGCGCGACGAGAGCCTGCTGCTGCTGTTGTGGCGCCGGAGGGAGAGGTGCGCCCGGCCTGGGGCCGGGCCACATCTGAATGGCGCCAGCCCAGGGGTGCAGGAAGGAAGGCCAGCCTGTAGTGCCCCAGCACCGCCTGTGCTGGGCGTCGAGGCCCCCTTCCCGCCCCCGGACGCCTCGGAGGAGGCGGGAGGTGCGCCGCCGGAGTGGCGGGGCTTGCTGCTGCTCCGCTTGCTGCTGCGACGGTCCTTGGAGGACCGTGAGTTGCCGCCCGACCCGCTCCCGGAGGTGCTACGCCCGGAGCGAGGCTGTGAAGGGGGGGCGGGAGGACGGCGCATGGGACGACGCTCCGGCTGGTGGCGTGGTCTTCCCGGTGGCCGCGAGGAGTGCTGTAGGTGTAGCGTGATGCGCCATGGTGAGCTCCTCGAGGAGCAGGTCGTCGACGGCCTGCTTGAACTTGGGGAAGGGGGTGCCGCGACGGATGTGGCGACCGATGTCGCGGAAGCGCTCGTTGAGACCTCGAATGAGGTTTAGCGTGAGCGTGTGGTCGGTGATCGTCTCCCCAAGGGCCGTGAGCTGCTGCGCCATGCCTTTCAGCCGCCTGCAATAGTCGGTAATGGAAAGGTCACCTTGGACAAAGTGACGAAACTGGTCTTCAAGCGCGAGCCACACGGTCCTGGCGGTGCCGTCGCGGTCGATCACCATCTCAGCAAGGTCGGAGGAGATCGTCCCGGCGATCCAGGACTTGACCACGCAGTCCATGCGCGTCCAGTCCGCGAACTCAGGCGCGGGGAGGTCGGCGAGGACATGGGACTCGAGGGAGTACTTGTCGATGACGAGGAGGATCTGATCGCGCCAGCGTGTGTAGTTGCCAGCAGCGATGTCGAGGACGACGAGGACGAGACTCCGGATGTTCTGCACGCTGATCGCCTGGGCGTGCAGATTGACGAGGGCAGCGGCCTCGTGCGTGAGGATGGCGAAGTGCATGTCGTCGCCGTCGTTGCCGAAGTGGATGTCGCGGCCGTCGCCGTCGGGCTTGGGGCCGTCCTCCTTCTCCTGGTCGTCGAGGAGGGCCTCGGCGTCGGCACGCGCACGGGCTGCTCATTCATGAGCGGCGCGTACGCGATCAGCCGCGGCGTCGCGCTCACGCGCGGCTGCGGCGGCTTCCTGCTCCGCTTCGGCGGCGAGGGCAAGCGCAGCATCGCGCTTGTCCTTGGCGGCCTGGACACGAGCGTTGCGCTCGGCGTCCGTCTCCTGCGGAAGCTTGGCGCCGGAGATGGAGGCAGCCAGGGCGTCATTGCCCTTGGGATCGCCGGCCTTGGAGGGAGGACGGGTGTCGGGCATGGTGCCCGAGGGGTGGCGCGCCGGGAGGGCGCGCGGCGCGGCCTAGTGGCGGCGCGGGATGGCAGCGGAAGCGAGCCGGGGTGAAACCCTAACTCGTGATACCATGTAAGCAATAGAGATTGCAGGAAAATAATGGATTGATTGATAGAGGGCACAATACATGTACATATATAGGCAGGAAACCCTAGGAGGGGTCCCTGCCGCCGTGTCTATAGGGGGGGGGGGGGCAGCGCCCAAGCCAGGGAGGCTTGGGCGCCAGCCACACTAGGCCCAATGGGCCTGTAGACCATTACCCTATCCATCTCGCTAACAGATACATTGACCTAAGACAGGTTTAATAAGGGGTGTCGTGTCCATCTTGGTTTATATTCACTCTCATCTACTTTAGTTTCTAAGCCATTCTTGTTACACAGTTCTCAGAAGGCAAGCTTGGTGTCAAGTTCAAGCCATTTTCAAAGGTACAAGCACTATGTTCCTGTTTCTTGTTTAACCTAGTTGTTATTTGTTTGGAAAATAGATTCCATCGTGGTGCCCATTTATGCTGGCTGACTGTTTATTCTTTGTATAGTTTCCACCATGTTACAAGGATATGAGTTTCTGGATCAATGATGCATTTACTGAGAACAACTTATGTGAAGTTGTCAGAGGAATTGCTGGAGATCTTGTAGAGGAGGTATGATATCAGTGCTTTTGATGCATCAAGCACTTGCCTTGGTCCCTTCACCATTCATGTTGTAATTTCGTGTCATAAATGAGACCAAACAATAACACAAGTGTTAAGGGTTAAATGAATCATTTCAGTTCTATGATTACTAATAAAAACTCAGATTAGGTGAAAGTATCTCTTCAGATCTTTACGCTTATTGCCGTTGTAATTACTCCTGCTGGCAATGACCGTAGCTTTGTTTGCTAGTTCTGTGACAGTTCCAATACACTTTGATAAACCAACTTGTTTCATTGCTCACACACATGCGTGCATATAGGAACTCTTTTTGAGGCATGATAAGGTCTTTTGGTCTTTGTATTAGGAGCCTAATCTGTGCATCTAATCCAGAATTAGTAGTTAGGTCATACGATGGAATTTAGAGGTTATTGGGATTTTGTCAGAGAAAAAAATGTTCTGTTTGCAGGTAAAGCTCATCGATAATTTCACCAACAAGAAAGGCATGACAAGTCATTGCTACAGAATAGCCTATAGGTCAATGGAACGTTCACTCACAGATGAGGAGATTAACAATCTGCAGGTAACATGCAACAGCTCCCATGGACTGATTTTAGATGCTATCTTTGATTTTGAATCTGATCAATTTTTGCAATTCAACTGCAGTTGAATGTCAGGGAAAGTGTGCAAAGTAAATTGAATGTCGAGTTGAGATAGAAGGGAGAGTTCAGGTGTTATACAAGAACTAATTTTTGCCTGTATTTGTAAATCCCATTGGAAAGGTTTTTTTTTTTTTCTATGGAGAGAATGAACCTTTTGTTCTGTATTGATCAAGTCTTCAATTCTGTCAAGGGGAGAAAAAAAGGTCCCTGCTTGAATTGGCACTCATTATAGTTTGCAGGCATAATGATTAAGAAGCATTGTACATTGCTCCCAATTTTTTTTACTTGTAGTGTACAAGAAGATAGTTATTATGTTTGCAGTAGTAAAAAATGTAGACTTTTTGATCTGATGTACATATTTCATCTGATGATCTGAGCGCCATATAGACTTTTTGATGTTTCCATGTTTTTGTACAATCAGATGAGACGATACTACAAGGTTAGGCTGATGTCTTATTTCTGTTGTACACACTCCCAAGAAAAAAACAAAATGCCCATCTCAGAATTGAGGTAGTTTCTGGAGATATGAGCGTGTCCATATTTCCTCCATAGGTTTGCCTGATGTTCGGATCTCGAAATTGTGCAGCCCACAGTGGGTGTTGCTGATGATTTCAAATAGATGCTCTTTTTTATGTTTGTAAGATAAATTGGTTTCAGGTTATTCTTCATTTCAAGATGTGGCAACAGAATAAAATGGGTATTGAATGCTGACCACAGGGAGGAAAGAAATGTCCTAATGCGAATCCAGTGTTTACTTTTCTGTATTATCACTGACAAATGTGTCATCGTACACAACGATACCATGATCTGAATACTGAATACACATTGTTGGTCTCTGAAGAATATTCTGATGCAAGACTCACAATCTGAACGCGAAAGCTCATGTATATAGAGAGGACTGTTTCCAATAAGCTTCAAATTTTCGCCAGAACACTAGGAAGTACAGAGAATCTTTCTCCATCCATGTACTTTGTTTGTAGAACAATTATTTCTTACGAAAAATAGGTGTCAGGTATGAACTATACCTATTTAAGTACAATTCACACCATTTCAAAATTTGGAGTGAAGTATGACAAATCGGAAGGAGCTTCGGCTTCCAAATCTGTAACATCCCTATAGGTTGTGTATCTTCTCAGTCACGAATTATGATGAAAAATGCTGTGAACTCGGTGTTAGAGTATGCCGTCCAAACGTTGGGCTGTAATATTTGCAATTTCAGGTGGTATTAGATAGCAGTCATTCCTGCAAGTTCACGCAGTTTCTCACACACGATGAAGGTGATTGTTGTCTGAGGGCCTAATCTTGCAAAGTTGGCAAATCCACTGAAAAATATACAAGATCTTGTTAGAGCGTAACAATGAGTGGAGGGATTAATCCACTGAAGTTGCAAGTGAACCAAGTCAATATCTATATTAGCTAAAATAGCAAATGCCCAGTAAAATCATGCAGCAAAGCACTTCAATTTAGAGATTAATAACAAAAGAACGTATTTCAAAGTTTCAAACATTCAGTACTTGAAGGTTGAAATAGACCAAGATAAATACAACTTGATAAATGATAACTTTTGAATAATTCTGAATAAAAAAAATTGCTGTTAATGATAGGCAAAGCATTACACCTAATTACTAGCCTCTAATTAGCTCATTTTAAAAAATATCCTGGTAAAGCTAGCATGTTCAGTTTTGGATGTTAAAAGATAACAGACAAAGATAGCATGTCCACCAAATTAAGTTTAGAGTTGTCATATATAATTGTGGTCATGTAGGTCTCACCCTTTATAAAGTGATTTTACGCCCTCTGTCACCACAACCTGTAATAAACCAAGAAAAGGGATCAAATATCAGAAGAACGCCTTTATGCTGTTGGTGCTCAACTTATTGCATTTCCACTCTCCTAAGTAGTAATATTCCTTTTCTCATCTTGTGGCAATAGCTCACTGTAATTTGTAGCTCACAATTCAGTAGTGCCTTCAGGCATTTTTGGAAAGTAACTTATAGCAATGTTTACCCAGGAACACTTCCTAATATCACACACATCAAAATGAAAGGTTAAGATCAACACCTGGTAAGCACAATGGAATCCGTTCCTGTATACTCTGGCACCTTTGGACTCCCGTTGCAGCATTAGCCGTGTTTTGATCATGTCTATGGGTGAGGTCACAAGAGTACCAGCTGTTCCAGCTATGCAACTCGAGCTTCCAAGTATATAAATATTAGCCATACATTCAGCTCATCAAAGGATAGAAATCAAAATGAAGAAGTAGAGAATCACTGTACATGAGATGTAAATGAAAACCTTCTTCAAGCGGCGTCCACTTTATTAAGGCCTGTATTGAATACAGATAAAGAAAGATCTTAAAACTGATGTATTGAAGTAATCAATAAATTTATTCCTTTATAACAAATATACAACAAAAATAATAGATACCTGCTTGGCCTCGTCGTAAGTTGCCATTTGTGATGCGGTGAGGCAGCCTGCTCGTGCCATTGCTGGGCCAACTCCTTTCCAAAGTCCTTTCAGCCCTTCCTGTGCTAAAACTTTCCTCACCTCTCCTATTGTACTGGTACTGCTTGTACTCATCTGCAACCTCACCTACAGAATATACCCAGTTCAGATCTAGCACATAAAACAAGCCACATTTCTGAAGTGAGTTCAAATCGAAACAGTATACCTTCAAAACTTCCATGGGATTTGTTAAAGCAGTTGCAAGGGCCCCAGCAATGACTCCAGATGCAAGTTTAAAAGCAAAGTTTGTTGAGCCAAATGCGTAACTGCAGACATGTTTGCAGGGCTCATACAGTCCTAATCGAAGGCCACCATAGACAAGAGATCTCGTCAAAGCTGGTGCAAGTCCCAGGTAGAGTGACCGAGGCCCTTCCCTTTCCACCAGTTGGGTAAATATTGTCCCCTAGCATATTTCACAATACAGATATAACTAAGAAACGAATGTAACAACAGAACAAGCAACAAATATGAAACCTGTAGGTGCTCTGTGTACCATTCCAACTAAGTTTCCTCTTTGCCCAGCGAGCTGCATTTGAAGCCTAACTTTGACAACATCTGCAGGATGAAAATGGCGGTAGACCTATAAAAAGAGTAACTTATTTTCTGGACAACAAGATATATGTTCTTGTTACCAAATAGACAAAATAGTAATGAAAAGTTAGTTGTTATACAAGTTAATTTAGATCTATCCTCAAGTATTGATCCAGGTACCAGTTGTCAAATATCTCTGAAAAAATCAAAGGATGGAGAGGTCAAATTTTAACACTCTTTCAGAATGAATATCATGAAAATTTCCTGTGTACCATTTTAAAATATTCTATGGTTTAGTTCTACAACAGTTTCCACCATATGTGTCTGTTTGTTTATGGAAAACTGTTATTTACTGAAGCCCAGATAAAGCGACCATTTGTCGCTTCTTGGAAAGGGGATCAACATATTGTAAAATGTTTGAATGGCCGAACTTATGTTAATAGAATTTAAATGCTCCTGTTTTTCCCCAACTGGAAGAAATAAGCATTAGCCTACCATGAATAAGCACTATCATACCACACCATATAGCATCATAGTTATCCAGAAAAGCTTTCGTCCAAAATAAACGAGTTTAATCTCTCTCATCTAACCGATGATTATGCTGTGGAGAAACCTAGCTAAGTCATATTTATACCACAACATTATCGCACCGTCCTCACCGCAACATTATCTCACCGGCCTGGCGGGCTCATCTCAACTAGCAGCAACTCCTGAGCAGATAACAGAGAGCTGGACAGGCCGGCGGTTGAACTAAACATGAATTGAATTCGGAATTACTCCCAACTGAATTGCTGTTTGTTTTCATAGTAACACCCAAGGCAATTCAAGAAGAGCAAATTGCTTGAAATAAGAGGAAGAGCAGATATCTGACCGAGCGGGTGGGTGACGGCGGTGGCGGCGGCGACGGCAGCGCCGCTAGTGCCGAACTGGTACATCGCGTAAGGCCCCGGCGCCGGCGCTGGCTGCCGCGCGTCTCCGGACCCCGGCCGCATCACGGCTCGTCCCCTAAAAAAGGGAAACGCCGGCGAGAAGCGGATCCTCTGTATAAAGATTCGACTTTCAAGCTCTTGGTTTGGGAATTTGATGGGAGGGGCAGAACAGACAGAGGCCAAATAAAGTTGTTCAGGAAACAAGAGCAAGAAAGAACTGGGAACCACGAACCGGTTGCGATTGCGAGAATAATATGGAGAGAGAGAGCCAAGGGGAGGACAGCGATTGGATGGATCTTGACCTCCTGGCTCCTGCTGCCCCTGCAATTTCTGTTCCGGTCTAATCCTCCACAAATGTGAACTGGAGGGAAAGGGATTGGGTGCGTCCGTCATTCGCAACGTGTTTAATTGCTGATGAGCAGCGTGAGGAGTGGGTGCAATTTCTGTTCCGGTCTAATTGAATGTGGCAGCGTCAAATCATTCTTTCCTTTTTTTTTACAAAAATGCTTAAAAGAGCAGGTGATTATTTTAACATTTATATGACCTCCCTCCATTCACCTCTCACAAAAAGATTGTTTAATTTAGTTATAGCGAGCGTCATGGTTGCCGAAATTTGTGCTTAAAAAACTAAAAGTAATTTATTTGTTCAAGTCTAAATACACCCAAATGAATGAATGATATCAACCTGCTTTGCTTGGAGGGTGCCTTGCAAAGAACCCTCAAACACCTAAGAGCCTCTCCAAGAGTCTCTTTAAAAATCACTCTCTAAAAGTCTAAATCATCATTTAGAGCAACTCCAAGAGACTCTCTAAATCTTTTTTGATTGATAATTTTAAATATTTTGATTAAAAATGTACCTTCCAACGGCCTCTCTATTTGGTTATTCAAACATAGTGACTCTATATTCCGGATTTGTCGCTAGCAAAATATAGAAAAGAGAATAGCTCTCTAGAGTGCATGTAAGATATAGAGAAGCTGTTGGAAAACATGAAGATATAGAAAACGATTTTCATGCAAATGACTCTTTAAATGATGATTTAGAGAGTGATTTTTAGAGAGACTCTTGGAGATGCTCTTAAAGAGTCATTTGCATGAAAATCGTTTTCTATATCTTCATGTTTTCCAACAGCTTCTCTATATATTGCATGCACTCTAGAAAGCTATTCTCTTTTCTATATTTTGCTAGCGAGAAATCCGGAATAGAGAGTGACTGTATTTGAACAACCAAATAGAGAGGCTGTTGGAAGGTACCTTTTTAATCAAAATCTCTAAAATTAGCAATCAAGAAGGATTTAGAGAGTCTCTTGGAGTTGCTCTAACAGCAAAGTTAATTTAGCCAACCATACTAGCAGCGGGATAGATGCGAAAACAAACAACTTGACAGTACCTTTCCAAAGAAATTTTGGAGACAATGGTACATCAATCAACAACTGCAGTTTCAGGTGATAATATTTGGAGAAGCTAACGGACTATTTTGTCCTCTGGAAGTCGGCTCAGAAATAAAGTTCAAATATGTTACATGATAATGCATAGCACAAAAGGGCATTTGGTCTAGTGGTATGATTCTCGCTTAGGGTGCGAGAGGTCCCGAGTTCAATTCTCGGAATGCCCCTCTTTTTGTCCTCTTTTTTTCCTCCAAGCAAACCTTCAGCACTTGGTTTCTCAGCATCCCCGTTTCCATTTTTACGTGCATCACAAGTTCCAACAGTACAACATTATCACAGTTCCTATGGCAGCTGTATTATGGAACGCAGTTATTCCAACTGGGGAAAAAAACATTCAAATGAAGCTGATGTTTCTGGATTTACTTTCGGCTATGATAAATGAGAACAAAACACATCGCTATTCTGATGGGGGCAATGGAGCATAACATGCTTGATTTCCATTACCGCGTCATCTTTTTTTCTACTAATTGCAAAGCCTTCCCAATTTCCTTTTATATGCACTGTTGAGGAAAGCAATTTTTGGGCGGATAAAAATAACACACAAAAATGTTTCAGTCTGGAACAACTCATTTACATCGACTGAACAGCAAACTGCTTGCTGAATCCAAATATAAAAAGGGAAAAAAATTAAGGGTCCAATCATGGATGAAACGTTCACAGACGAGGCTTCATGGTGTTAGGGTTGTCCAGCGAACTTGTAATTGATCGGAATTTATTGTCATTCACTGAAAATAAGAAAAAAGAGAGATTCAGTGGTTGCAAATTGGGATAGGTAGAACTCTATGAACTGTGCATGCTGCAACCAAGCAAATTTCATATGAACGTACATGGAGCTGAAGCACAAAAGGTAGCACCGCTTGCACCCAACCAAAGATTAAGTAAACAAGTTCTTCAACCTTGATGACAGGAAAAAGGACTCATGGCAATACTGAGCCATAATGTATTGTACGTGCTCTACTATTCTTTCCTGAACAGGAAAATTGGGAATTTCGGAAAAATGCACTAACTAAAATGGATCTTGGAAAGAAAATAGGGGAACCACAGTAAGATGAAACCCTACATCTGCACCAGTGTTCAAGAGAGGGTTTCTAAAGTTAAGAAGCAGGAAGGATGACATACAACTGGAACCGATCTTGCAGAAATTAAGATGAAAGTGAAGGTTGCTCCTTGGACAAACCTTACTATGTCTTTGTCAGAACAATATCACGCATCAACCTATCTGGAGCTGTAACGGCGAGTCATACAAGAAATAATGTAAGATGTACTAATGACTATTGAACGTAAGAAAAAAGGTCCAAAAAGAAGTACCTGGCATGCCTGTGAAATGTTCAAATTGACCCATTGCTTGTCTAATAAACATCTCCAGACCGCTAACAACTGTGGCTCCACATTCTGCTGCTTCACGGAGAAGTCTGGTCTCTTTTGGTGTGTAGACCGCATCAAAGACAACGGCATAGGATTTAAGTGCTTGCTGCAAGGTTATGATTCGTCAACATATTAAGCACAAAGGAAGAATATACTTATCATAGTTGGTACTAAATTAAGGAAGGCGGATTGAAGACCTTAGATAAAGGAGTTTCATTGACATTTGGATGCATTCCAATGGCTGTTGTATTTGCAAGAATCATCCCTTCCTCCGGATGGTAATTTTCCAAGTCCGCCAAAGTCAGTGCAGGCCCACCAATTAAGTTGGCAAGTTCTTGAGCACGTGCTGGAAAAGGTTGAATAAAGTTCTGGCTTAATATCACACATATTTCTCATATATGAATTTAATAACAGCACGATCAGTAGCCAGGAAAACAAAGATACTCTGTTAGTATTAATACAACTCAATATTTCTAGACATAATGTGAGACAATTAAATAAGCATGCAGTAGTCTTAAAATTGGAGATATCGTTAGGTTTGGAACCAGAAAGATTCATAACAACAAGGATTGAACTACAACCACCCTATCATCTGTAACAAGATGTTATCAGTGAATGCTGATTTTTGAGATACTGGGCAACTTATTTGCAATCATTCTAGGACACTGTATATTTGCTAATAAGAACAATCAATTTTAAAAGCCAATCTGATAATTTTGAGTGTTTTTGTTCATAAAAAAGGATAACATGTGATGTGTGTAGCAGAAAGCCAGAAGAAGTGTATACCAAAAGTACGATTTGCAATTACAACTCTTGCTCCCTTCTCTTTTGCACCATATGCTAGGGCTTTGCCCGCACCACCAGCCCCGATAACAACGAAAAGCCTTCCAGCAAGTGGGGAAGTGGATGGATCTGTTGGTTGTGATGCTGCAAATTGTCCCAATGGACAATTAGATTTGAGTATTGATTAGCAATAATACAAGACTAAAGCATAGGTGAATGCAGAAACCTCTTATCCCATCCTCGATAGCAGAAATAGCACCGACATAGTCAGTATTATATCCAACAAGTTTCCCATCAGATCTTCTCACCATTGTGTTAACAGCTCCAATGTCCTGAAGAAAATGTTATGCTTCCAAATGTTACTCTGGGTGCACCAAAGGGTTAAGCAAACCAACGTATTGTGAGTAAAAGAAATAGAAATTAAATTACCCTGGCAATAGGATCGACTTCATCACAGCACCGCACTGCAGCTTCCTTGTGGGGAATTGTGCAACTGCAGTCCAATTAATTGGATGGAAAGAATAAAGGTCTGGTCAGATACGGAGGAGACTATATAATTCAACACAAAACCTATTGCAACAGATTATTTGGCTAAATACATTTAAATTAACTACCTGAAGCCAGCAAAGTCTGGTGAAGAGTATGTATTAAGGAATTTAGCCAAGTCATCCACCAAAAAGGGCACATACACAGCATTGAAACCCACTGATCTGAAAGCTTCATTATGCAAAATTGGGCTCTTACTGTGACCAACTGGCTTTCCAATAATGCCAAAGACCCTAGTGTCTGGGCCTATTTGCTTGATACTGTACACATTAATCAAGTCTGCGACTGTTGGTTGTGCAGCTGCGGATTCTTTTCCTTTTTCGAGAGATCCAAAAGTAAGGTATCCACCATATTTTGGGCAAAGAACTCGAGAAATAAAACCTCTGTCATTCATTACCAGTCCAATAATTGGCACCTGCTTTTCCTAGTTCATTGTTCAAAGATACGACAATGTGAAATTGGAATCATATTAAAGTAACTGACAAATGAAAGCATGAGCATGAACATATAGCACAAGGCATTTCTCAAGTGAACAGCTCTAACAAATACATGTGCAACAGAAGTGCATTTATAAAGAGGAAATTTACGGATCATCTTGTGCTGTTGTGAGAGGCTATGAGGTCACAATACTACCACTTACAAAAGCTGTACTCAGATTTTTTTTACGCCACAAAGAAAACACCACACAAATGTTATTAAATTTGGGGACAAATCTAGCTAATAATTCATGTTTAGTCACCACAAGTAGCAGAAACTCTATCCTAGTACAACTTACTTAGTAGAGACCGAGTTTACCAGAAGGCTTTCAAATTAGCAGAATCATAACAGATCAGTGAATGTTTTTTGACAACTGATGTTAGAATATGACGAATTTATCTGACTAGAGCAGACTACACATGAGCGGCATTATCTTTGTAACCCTAAACTAAGATGCAATAAAAAAACAGTGAGGTGGAGTGACAGTAACCACAAAAGGAAATTTCATAGACTAACACTTGCACATATAAACCTTGAGAATATTCAGATGGTAAACTCACTTGGCACTGTACAAGTATTTGAAACATTCTTGCCACATCAACAATTTCAGTGGCGGTGGTTGCAATTTTCACTATATCAGCCCCTGTTGCTTGTATCTGTGCCACCAAATTTGCAAGCTCCTCTACTGATGGAGTATTCTCATAGTTATGGGATGAAACGATTAGCTTACAATTTTCAGGTTTCTTTCCAGACAAAAGTCTCATAAATTTGTCGGCAACCTGTGGGTTAAGAAGACAGACCTAATTAGCATAAATATTGACAAATGATAATCAAACTAATGATCATCAACTTTAGAGTTCAGAAAGGGTTTATCTTACTTCGTTTTTTTTAACTTAAGCTAGGAATCTCATTGTGTGATAGTAAATTTCACATAAGTGTGATCCAAGCCTATGATATCTAATAAACTAGTATGACCTTTGTAGCAGTAGCATAAAAAGACACAAGTACACTAGGCTGTATTAGTCATTTCTCGAAGCTTGCAGAATTATCAAATAAAGATTATTCCTCTGCAGGTTATTTCTGCAGAGTAGTCTAGTCTCTAGTTACTCACGGGCTCAAATAAAAACGATGGGGAGCAGAGCAAACCTTGAACTCAATATCAACGTATTCAGCTCCTAGCTCCATTGCCAGCATAAGCGCCTCGAACCGTGGCTCATCATCGCCTTCATACTCGCCACCTTCCCACTTGGGCCTACGCAACCAAAATCAAGCAACATACCTCGCTTAGGAGCGCTGCATATATTGAAATACAGGATAATCGAATTGCCCGTCTGAAGGCACGTAGCAGCCAAATTAAAGTACCATTTCCGCCCAACTCAATTACAAGGAGCCAAGCAGAAAGCCTCTGAAACCCCACAGTTCCCCCAATCCAACTCAATTTCAATTGCAACGAAATCCCGATGCGAGGGGGGGACAGGGACCCACCTGTAGGTGACGAGGGCGGGGAGCGGGCGCGGCTCGGCGAGGATGACGGGCAGGTCCCTGCGCGGCGCGAACCCGGCGAGGCGGTCGAGGCGGAGCTCGGCGACGTCGGCGCCCAGCGCGGCGGCGGCGGCCAGCTCCGCCGCCATCTCGCGGGGCGCCCGCGCCGTCGCCGGCACGCAGACCAGCGTCCGCGGCCGCGCGATGGCGGCGGCGGCCGGGGACACCGCCGACACCGACATCGCCGTCGCCATCGCGGGCAGGGAGTGTGGGCCGGCGCCGCCGCGTCGGTTGGTGAGGAGGGGAAGGGGAGGAGAAGAGGGTTTAGCTGCCGCCTGCGCTTTTGGTTGGTGGTGGACTTGGGTTCTGGTGGAGAATGGAGATGTGCCGGCGTGGCGATGGGCCCACCTGTCAGTGACAGGAGATCCTACGTGGCGCGTCCCCATTGGTTTGGGTCTGTGGGAGCATGGAACATATGGAATCTTGGACAGTCGAAAACTAGAAGGGAGAAATGCTGAAAAGAAAATGGGAGCGTTTGTCAATCTTTAAAGAAATTTGTTTGAAAAGGGAAACAACCTTTCTTTATTTGGAATGGAGCACGTGAAGTCAATGGGTCGCACATCTCTATTGTAAAACGATCACAATGTGAACCTTGCTACTGGATCGATGCCGCAATTTTGAGGCTGTTTGACTGGTTTTTAGCTTGGATGAATGGCGAACCTACCCTGAATCCAGACATTCAAAGAACAGAACAGCCGCAGACATGCATGAATCTCCGACAAATGAGGCTTCATGATGTCAGGATTGTCCAATGAATCTGTAGGTGCTCAGAGTTTTCCATCATCCAAATAATTAAAGAGATTTATTCTTGCAGCCGTACACAGTCTTTGCCCAAGCAAACTGAAGCTCAAAAGGTAGCCCCATTGCACCCATTCAAACATTTAACAGGTTCTGCACCATGGATGACAGAAAGACTCTTTTAACAGAGTTGAGCCAGAGCTTATTCTATCTTCACTAAACAAACACATTCAGATATTTTACAGGTCGGTTTTGCAGTCTGGAAGACAGATGTTGAGCCAGAGCTTATTCTTTATCGAACAACAAGGCAAAAACATTTGAAGGCATACCCATTCAGACATCGACTAAAAGTCGAAAACAACACGGCAATCTTTGAAGACAGCAGGCGCAATGAGATAAAACCCGCTTCTTCACCTGCATTCAAGACAGCAGTTTTCATACAGATTGAGGGCCAAGCAGGAAGGAGGAGAATGCATACAACTGGAACCATTGTGCAGAAACCATGATGTATTTATATTAGGTGGCAGGGACCTTGCTATTTCGACAGCATTACTGTGTGTTTGTCATAATAGCATCACGTATCAACCTTTGTGGAGCTGTAAAGGTGAGTCATAGGAGAAAATATATAAGATTTTCGAGTGACAATAGGATGAATTAACAACTAATGCTCAAATCATGAAACAAGAAAAGGCTGAGAAAAGTACCAGGCATGCCCCCTGTGAAAAACTCAAATTGAACCACCACTAGTCTTGCTAACATCTCCAGACCATTAACAACTTTGATTCCACATTCTGCAGCTTCTCGGAGGAGTCTGGTCTCTTTTGGAACGAAGACCGCATCAAAGACAATGGAGTAGTTGCCAAGAGCTTCCTGCAAGATTATAGTTTTAGTCATGAATTTCCCCAAAAAAGATATCGATTGCAGCTTATGCTAATTTAAGCAAGCAAGTTTCAGACCTTAGATAAAGGAGTTCCATTGACATTAGGATACATTCCGACAGATGTTGCATTTGCAAGAATCATGCCATCCTCTGGATGATAGCTTTCCAACTCAGCCATGGTCAAAGCAGTCCCCCCAATTAATCTGGCGAGTTCTTGAGCACGCGCTGGCATGTTGCAAAAAGGTTGACTTATCAACACAGTCGATCATTTTTACCATATCAGGATAATCAGGGAGCCAAGAAAAACTTCAGAACAAAGGACATGCTACAACACATGACCAGAACTCTAGACCAAAATAAAAAAAATTCAAAGTCCAATAAGCCACATATTTAATATGCATGTTGTCTATAAAAAGATACTTTAGGGACTCAGCCCCTTCTTGTTAAAGCCTGTGAGTCCTAACCTACCAGAGAACCTGATTTTAAGAAACAGACAAAAAGTTGTCATGAAGGGTCTCTAATGTGAATGCTTGCATTTGAGATCCAAGACAATGCACTTAGGCAGCACATGCTTAGAGGATCAAGCAATATCCACAGCATTCAATGCGGTAATTTAAGTGTTTTGTGCCTGTCTAGCATGTAAATTTTAAAGTTTTGGAGAACAAGGGTTCCATAGAAGCAAAAATACCAAAAGTACGGTTAGCAATTACAACTCTTGCTCCCTTCTCTTTTGCACCATATGCTACTGCTTTCGCAGCACCACCGGCCCCAATAACAACAAAAAGCCTTCTAGCCAGTGGCGAAGTGGTTGGATCTATTGGTTGTGATGCTGCAAATTATTGTTACAACGAGCAGTTAGAACTGAACATCAGTCATCAAAAAATGCAAGAACTAAGTAGCGGCATGTAGAAACCTCTTATTGCATCCTCAATAGCAGAAATAGCACCAGTATAGTCAGTATTGTACCCTGCAAGTTTTCCATCAGGCCTTCTAACAATTGTATTAATAGCTCCAATGTCCTAGGGAAGATGGTTTATTTTTCCCAAAATGTTACTCTGGCTGCTCTGAGGAATCCAATAAAATGACAAGAAAAATGAATGTGACATGAAATTACCCTGGCAATAGGATCGAGATAATCACAGCATCTAACTGCAGTTTCCTTATGGGGCATTGTGCAACTGCAGTACAATTAATTGATGGGAAAAAATATAGGCCATGTCAGCCATGGGGAAATTGACTACTTATGTGAATATCAATTATAACAAACATCATTGCAACAAACTAAGGTTTTACCTGAAGCCAACATATTCTGGTGAAGAGAAGGTCTTCAGAAACTTAACCAAGTCATCTGATAAAAATGGCAGAAACACACCATTGAAACCCACTGATCTGAAAGCTTGATTTTGCACAGTTAGGCTTTTACTGTGGCTAACTGGATTTCCAATAATACCAATGACCTTAGTATCTGGGCCTATCTGCCTAATGTTGTACTTATTAATCAAGTCTGCTACTGTTGGTTGCCCAGGGGCAGATTCTTTTCCTTTTTCAAGAGATGCAAAAGTAAGGTATCCACCATATTTTGCACAAAGAACCTGAGAGATGAAACCCCTTTCCTTCATCACAAGCCCAATGATTGGCACCTGCTTTGCCTAGTTCATTTATTCAAATGAAAGGTGATGAGAACTAGGAATCATGTAAGGAAACTGCGGTAGAATAGCAGTCTTTGCAACTATAAAATAAGGTCAACATCAGATATCATGCTATGAGGCAATAAACAATAGCGAGGCAGAATAAATCTCCTACTGAAAAGAAAACAAAAGGGAAAACTAGCACTTAGCTGACACTAGCATAGAAATAATTTGGATATAAGCAAACGGTAAACTCACTTGGCAATGGACAAGTACTTGAAACATTCTTGACACATCATCAATTTCAGTAGCACTGGTTGCAATTTTCACAATATCGGCACCTGTTGCTTGAATCTGATCCACTAAACTCAGAAGTTCGTCTACCGATGGTGTGTACTCATAGTTATGAAATGAAACAATGAGTTTGCAGGCTTCGGGTTTCCTCCCCGACAAGAAATTCAGAAATTTGTCAGCAACCTGCAGAACAACACTGTTACAGTGAGAAAGTGCCAACATAATCAATTCAATGGTTGGTCAGCTTTAGGCAGGATTATCTTAGTGGCCAACTCACTTAGAGAACCTCTTTTTAGGGAACTAAGTTAGACACTTAGCGGCGCAAGACTAGATTTCATCAAAAAATCAGAATGCAAACCAATTTTTTCAGATATATATATTCTTTTCATTTCAGTAATCTTAAAGCAGCATACTGATATCAAAAGACAAGAAAATTCACTTCCTATGTCAATCACAAACATAGCAATCTCGTGATTGATTCAGCTCCTCCAACCAGATTAGAGAGGAGTGACAGAACAAAGCCAACCTTGAGCTCAATATCCACGTACTCAGCTCCCAGCTCCATTGCCAACAGAAGCACCTCAAACCGCGGTTCATCTTCGCCTTCATATTGGCCTCCTTCCCATTTCGGTCCTGTCCAACCAACATCAAGCAACATAAATACCGTACGTTCCTGTTCTAGTAATAGATGCGCAATCTGAACTTTTAAAGAGGGATACATTTTTCTTCCCCAGTTCAGTTGTACTGAAAGCAACCAATTCTCACAGAATGCGGCAAGAAAGCTGTCTCGGAGAAGGAACAAGAACCTGTAGGTGACGATGACGGGGAGCGGGCGGGGCTGGGCGAGGAGAACCGGCAGGTCTCTTCGCGGCTGGAACCCGTTGATGCAGCCCACCTGGAGCTCCGCCGCGTCTGCGCCGAGCGCGGCGGCGGCGGCCACCTCCGCCGCCATCTCCCGGTCTGACCGCGCCATCAGCGACGCGCAGACTAGCGTACCCCGCCGCGCCGCCGGCGCCGGAGCCGCAGCGGCCGCCATCGACGACACCCGCGGTGCGGTGGAGGGGCGCGTTTAGCTTTACGGCAGTACAGTGCAGAGTGCACCAGGCGGAGTGGACTGCCTGGTACACATATTGGAATGCCGCCGCCGGCCGGCGCTGCATTGTCCCCTAGCTAATGGAGAGGCGGCGGCGGAGGGCGACGTGGGCTTTAGCTGCCGGCCGCCGCCGGCATTTTTGGCCGGAGCCCGGAGGTGGGACCTCATTTTTGTTGGAATCTTACGTGGCGTGTCCACAGGACCGGACCGCAAGCACGAACACGTCGGATAGGGCCCATTGATTTTCCGTTGTCTTTTTTTTTCCTTCTTCTCATAATAAAAAAGCATTGTATTATAAATTGAGGTTTAAATAACGAGTTAGTTTTCAAACGTTCGAAAACGAGTAATTCTCTTAAATACTCTCTCCGTCCCACAACTTTTAGAAAATTCCAGACACAATACTAGTAATGAGAAAGGACCATGTTACCCTTAATTACTCATGCATTGAAATTAAGAAAGTAGCATCAATTAAGTATTTCATTGGGTCTATTCGTTTCACCATACAACTTTTTCATAGTATTTGGTGTTGCTTTAATTAGGTGGTCTTTACTAGAACCTAAACAAACAGTCTTTGTGGGACAAATTTAGACTGTGGGACAAATTTTAAGTGCTAAACAAACGATCTTTGTAGGACGAAAGGAGTAACATACTTTTCTCATAAATCTGTATGGTCATTTTTCTCAACTTATTTGAGCTGCTAAATGACGGATACGTTCTCGCCAGCGGAAGAACCATGTTGTAGGTTCAGCCAAAAATCACACTGCCTACACGACGCAAAAAAGTTGCAATAACACGTCGAAATTTACTCCTCTCACATTTTCAAAGGTTGAACCGCTTAAATATGACAAGATAACTAGTACTAGTAGATGATACATTTTCTTCTCTCTCTTTTCACGATTTCCAGTCAATTGATGAGGAAGAACCTGCAGCTCCAGGTAGTAGGAAGAACCTGCAGCTTCAGAGGCCATCTTCTTCAGACAACGTCTCCATCCTCTGCGTGATGAGGCGGACGGCGGCGTTGGCGGCGGAGAAGGCGCCGTGGAAGCTCTCCCGGTAGGACAGCGTCTCGAGGTCGCCGGCCATCTTGAGCAGGATCTCGCCGAGGTCCGACCGCCCCGCCGCCAGCGACTCGCCGTACGACCGCGCGGCCGTGCGGCTGATGTCCACGTTCGCCGGCTCCGGGCAGTACTCGTCGTCCAGCCACTTGTGCAGCGTCTCCCTCAGCCACTCCGATTCCTGGCCACGAGCACGAAACGGACGTGATCTTTACACCAGAATTCGTAACAACAATTACAGCAGCAATGTGAAGAAGTTTCTGAACAATTGGGGAGTTCAGGAAAATGTATGTCGCTGCAACACTTCTACTGGGACAGTTGGACTCAATTGGACTTCTTCTGCACAATGGACTAGTAGTAGGTTCAGTTCACTGCCCCCCTAAATTTCCCCAAATTTCTGACATAAAATAATCTGACCATAGGATCTGTTGCTTCTCATTGCCCATACTGCGAATGCAAGATTCGTACCCCAAGTGCTCACACAGTATCTGAAATCTGAACAGCAGAAACTGACAACTGGAGAGGCACATAGCAGCAATCGGGGGAGCAAATCAGAGAAAAAGTAAAGACGAGAACTTGAACTAACCTGAGCCACACCCTCAGGCGTCAGCCAAGAATCAGGCACCCTCAGCTCCTGCACGCGGTTGTCCCGCTCCCCGCCGGAAGCTGCTGCTGCGGCGGCGACAAGGAGAGGCGGCCGTGACGGGGAGAGTCGAGCGAAGACGGAGGCGGAGGCCGGGAGTCCGGAAGGGTTGCTGCGGGGAGCGAGGAAAGGTTGCGCCTTTGACGGAGGGGAAGGGGAGTGAAGGCGGCCATGGAGGAGAAGGGCGGCGGCGGCGGTAGAAGATGACATTTTTTTTATTCTTTTTTTTATTTTCCAGAAGTTTGTGTCCTTCCGAGGAAAACTTCGAATTCCATTTATCCGAAAAAGGGCATATTGTCAGCTTCCTTGTGTGCTGGATTCTTGTTGCGTGGCCACAGTTCTCTTCTGTGGCAGTTCGTGTATAGCTCCTGGCTGAGTGGCTGGAACACTGGAATTTCATAAGAATATCATGGTGATTTTATTTGTGACGGTAAAATTCCAACATAGATTAAAAAGATTCTCGTGTTAAAAATCATCTAGTGTCCAAACACGGTTTCTGGTTCTTGTCCTTCCTAAAAACTTTGTCCATAGTACTGTCTTGAACCTGATTAAGGCCCTGTTTAGTTACCTCAACTTGGGCCATGTTTAGTTCTCACCCGAAATTTTTTCATCCATCACATCAAAGGAGAATTTTTGATGCATGAATGAAGTATTAAATGTAAACGAAAAAGGTGAAAAGTTATATGGATAGACTGTAAATCGCGAGACGAATCTAATAAGTCTACTTAATCCATGATTTGCAACAGTAGTGCTACAGTAATCATCCGCTAATTATGGATTAATTACCCTCTAATTACCATTGTTAGATTCATCTCGAGATTTCCAACCTATCATATAACTTTCCACCTTTTTCGTCTACATTTACTACTTCTAAATTGATAAAATCAAAACCCGAAATCTTTTCACGAAATGTTTTCGCGAACTAAACACGGGCTTTGTAAAAAGTTCGCAAAAAGTTTTCACCTAAAGGACCGTATCAGTTTATTTCTTCTCTCCACGCAACCAAATGCAAACTATCCATTTTGCAAAGTGCCAACTAAACGGGGCCCGAACCCTGCTATTGAGAAATCACGCAGCTGCCAATGCATCCAGGCTTATAATAACACCATGGAGCACCTGAGACAATTACATCAATTTCTGCATCTCATTCAGATTTTCATAAAGCAACTGTATGACTTCTCAGAAATCTAAAAGACAGTTGCAGTGACTGTTCGCCATAGTTTATTGGTTACTCTATAATAGTATAACAACATACAAATGGAAGTGAAATACATTGATTTCATTTTTTTTTTCATGTAGCCTCTACGCTCCAGAGCATCTAATTTACCTCAGAAACACCAATACAAAATCTCATCTTGAATGATCAAGAAATAACAAATGGGCAACATGAATAATTGAACATACAACAGAGATGAAATACAAAGTCGTCGGTCGCAAGGTTGAAGGATCAACCATTGTTTAGGATCCTCCACTTAAGGTGCTTATGCAGCCTTCTCCAGCACAAGCTTCTCAATAAGGTCCGCTGCATCCTGCACAGTAGCAATGTCTTGTGCGCTAGTTTCATCGACAGTGATGTTAAATGCCTCCTCAAGGCCCATCACAATCTCAACCTGCAGGAGAAAGTTGCCGTTGTTAAACTGCTGTGTTTTTTCTTTTTCTCAGAGCTACAGCCAATTTCAGTAGAGGGTTTACCGTATCCAGTGAATCAGCACCAAGTTCAGCGAACTTTGATTCGCCATTGATAGCAGTCCCATCAGGGAGAGCCAGCTGCTCCTTCACTATACTACAAACCTTGTCGACTGTCTCTTTCTTAGCCTGTTTAATAGACCAATGAATGGTGTTACATCAGATCACTCTTCAATAAACTGTTACTACTTCAGATCAGTACAACAAGCACCATGTCTGCAACCTCAGTCCAAGGCAACATGCAATGCAGCTTTCAACAATCAGGTGGCACTCTTCACTCAATCTAGCAGTTTGTACTTTCTACAAAAATAATTAAATCATTCTTTTTTTACTAACTGCAGGCATTTCACTTACTTTGTCTGGTACGATGTAGGAGAATAAAGATAGCTTAACAGATACAGGAACAGCTTACTACCAACAGGTTGTTTATTTATCCACCAGACTCTTTTAGAACTGGAAAGATCACTGTTAGCAACAAAGAATGAAAGGTGCATACCGAACAGCAAATCTTAAATCGAAGAGAACTTGGTCTTGAACGGATGGACACAGAAGTCGTCCTGTAGCTCTGGAAGGAAACCAAACTCCGGCTTGAAATCACATTTGTCACCTGAAATGGACCATGAAATTGTCCCCGTAAGTGGATTGCTCCTATGAACATAATAAGTTGACAACAATGAGAAAATGAAAAATGACACTGAAACAAGATTGACATAGTGCACTATCCTTTTCTAACAAAGTTCAATGTTGTTTCTACTCTCATACTAGATGTTCGGTAAAGTTAAAACCAAACAACAGTTTTTGGCATTACTTCACACAAATTAGAAATCCTAGAACCCTTTTTAGACATGAGAGATAGCTAGTAGCTGTTTCAGGTATTTAAATCATAGGTTTGTTTACATCTATTTGTACCAATCTGTAAGATGTAGAGGGAAAAACTCTTCTAAAAAATCAATTGCTTTGCTTCCTGGCCAGCAACAAGCACAGGAACTTTTCTGGACCAGATCTGATCTAGGGGATTTGAATTTTGAAATGCCTGAACTAGTAAATCAGTCCAATAATACACAAGGTTCAAGATGTAACCAAGCTTTACAGATCAGGTCTAAATCAAATTATAACTGCGGAACCCAACTGCATATTTTGGGATACAATGATGCAGGACAGGCAAGAAGCACATGGCAGCGTACACTTGTAACAACAAAAGCTGGCATTTTCTATTCGGCTATCGCATCGACATCGATGCGCAGAAGTAAAGCACTGGTAAAGAAATGCTCCTTAATTAACTTGAGCAAGGTCTGAGGCATGTGCTGTCATTTGCTGCGGTTGGGTCACCCCTGGACCCTTTCTGTTCTCTTTGGGATCCAGCTACATTTCATCACCAAAGGCTAGTTTAAAAATAAACCATATGAACCACCGGCCCAGGCGTGGTGCCGGTTTCTTTCGCGACAACGATTTTGGAATCTTTGCAGCTTGCACTAAAATATACAAAATTGTCACCATCTGTTCATACTTCGCCGCGACTCGTGACGACATAAGTCTCAGTAGTAGCCCATAACAAGATCAATATTCACAAGTGTTCCAAACTCTAAAGCAAATTTCCTCATGAATTACTGGTACTATGATTCTATGTTATTGCAGCAATTCAATAGGAATTGAAGGCAAAGTACACTGGTACCATCTTAAAGGAACTAGGAGTTTGACTTCTTCAACCTGAGAAAGTAAGACTCTAATCACTCATCCATACCATCCTGTGGTCAACGAGTACTAATCAGTAATCACAGACAAATTTCCCCTATATCCAGCAGAGAAGAGATGCCCAGTAAGAATCCCATATGGTGCTTATTCAGCTCGAATCTAATCGCACTAAGCAACCGAATCGGGACCAAGAAAGCACCCCCAAGCATCACCGGCAACTACGGCGTCAATCCATCCATCTATCTATAAAGGTCTAAACCAACCAATCAACCACCCCAAGAACCCAACGAATCACAAACCGAAATCCAGAAATCTATATCGACCAAAGCCACAGCCTCAGCCTCACATCACAGAGCACGCTACCAATCCAAGAAGCAGCAGGCCAAGAAGCGAGCCGCACCTGGCGCCGGGCGGCGGCCGACGAGAAGGAGGCGGCGGCGGCGGTGGCGAGGGAGTGCGCCATGCTCGTCCACGGATCCGGGGGCTGGCTGCTGGTGGCCTGGTGGGTGTGCTAGCAGTAGTAGGGGGCAGCTTACCACGCAGCGTAGCGGTGGCAGCGGAGTGCGGCAGGCGAGGCGATAAAAGAGGATAGATAGGCTCGGGATAAAGAAAGCGTCCGTCCGAAAATGGCTGATGCTGATGGTGCACACGCTCGCGCCAGCCACAAATTGGGGAAACGAGGATTCCAGATTTCTTGGCCCCTCCCTGGTGACACCATGCTCTTGGAGGCTTTCGTGGATTTGCACGGTGACATGTACGTCTCAACTGCTTTTGAAGCCGTGCCATTTACGATTTCTTTTGTGGCATGAGGACAACCTAGAAATTGATAATTGGATAATAAAGTCGCATCTCGCATAAAAAGGAGGCTTAGCTTGGTTACAGATGAGACTGAAGTAAATTTGATTAGGAACGAGGTTACATCTCGTGTACACGCATTTGGAGAAGTGAACAAAGTGAAACTGAATAGAAAATTATAAACGCTGGACAAAAGTTTACAAATGCTTGGAGAAGCTGAGCTAGCCACAGGAATAACTACAACAGTATTGCCACACAGGGATGAACGGTATTTTCTCTCACATGCTACGTAGTCCCTCCGGTTGGTAAAAGAAGTCGTTTTGACAAGATTTGAGTTAAACATTGGGAATATAAATTGTGAATAACTTTTAGGTCGTTGAGTTCGAAAATGTGAAAACTATATGAATAGATTTGTAATGCAAAATAATTTCATAAAGTATACATATGTTAGTTTTTAATAAATATCTTTATAAAAATAAGAAATCAAAGTTGTACTTTGGAGACCGTGTCGCTGTCCTAGACGACTTCTTTCACCAAAACGGAAGGAGTACGTTCCAAATTTTAAGCCGTTTGGTAAAAAAAAAAGATTGCTAAAACAACTTACAATATTAGACCGGATTTCGGCTCAAAAAGATATTATAATGGATCAGAGGGAGTAGTTTTTAAATCAATGATCCAAATTAAATTATAATTTTATTATTCAGTTTCTTACAACAAGATTTGCAACATAAATTCATACTAAATGTATATGAATGATTTTCTAAAGAACATTTATTTATGAAGTTGAGGCAATTTGGTTGTGAAGCTGGAACAATTTTTTCGCTGCGGACAATTGGATGATGAAGCTAGAACAATTTTTTTAGAGTAAGCTAGAACAATTTGATGGAGACGTGGGAACAATTATGCTGTTAAGCCAGAACAAATGTTCTAGCTTCAAAATAGTGTTGTCATGTTTTAAAAGTTTCATTGTAATAAACACAACAATGCAATCAACATTGAATTTGAACACTTGGTTTAGAAACTATGGATTTTTTTTTTTCAAATTTCTCATGAAATTCAAATGGTGCGTCCTCGTTCTTTTGCCAGTAGCACATGCGACTTGTAATCATTTGACCGTCCACACACCTTGCACTCTATGATCTAGGACACTGGGGACAAACACAAAGTTGGCCCTGTAGCTGAAAAGCAGGACGGTTGAAAGTCTACCGACCTACAAAATGACAAGTCACCAAATAAGGATGGACACACAAGTAGCAGAGGCAACTATAAAATAACTCACATTTTACCATCTGATTGTCATGGCTTTTTGGAACTATCAAAGTTAAGGGAGATTGGTGATCTTGCCCCCATTGTGAAGTCTAATTGTGATTTTGTCCCTATTTTTTTTACTTTGTGATTTTACCCCTGCTTTTGAAGAATGAAGCCCCCGTTTGCCCCTGTTTTTAACTATGTTAATTGGAAACTCATTTAAAGAAACAAAACAAATAGAAAAAAATGCTTAATGTAGCAGAAAAAGACCTAAGTACCCTACCCTTATCTATCTCTCACTCATTTTCGTCTCCATGAAACGAGCGAGGCAGCGGCCGCTGCGCCCTGCGGCCCTGTGAGGGCGCGGCACCCCACAGCTGAGGCATCCATGGCCAAGTACAGGGACCGTAGATTAGCTCGATTGGATAGTGATTAGTTCAATTTGTGTTGGCAAAAATTCAATTTCCCATGGGAAACATCAATTTATGTGGAGGAAAAGCACGATTTGACAGGAAATCCAGCGGGGAATAGTTTAATTTGAGTCGTAGCAAGCTAGATTTGAGATGCCATCTCTCAGTGCGGACGAATGGAAGGGGATTCATGCCACCAGCACGTCATCGGTCCACCATCAAATCAAGCCGAATTGAGTGGACATCGGAGCTGTCGCTTCCTATCGGGGCTCCGTCGCGGCATGCTCATAGGCGCGAGATAGCCCCCCCCCCCCCCCCCCGGCGGCTTCGTCGTGGGCTCTGCACGAACGGGAGCCAGCGCCCCCGTGCGGCGGCGTCGAGGCCACAGCGCGGTCCCGAGGCGATGGTGTGCACGAGCATGACCACAGGGGGGGGGGGGGCAGCTCTGATGCAGGCATAGGCAGGAACAGAGTGACGACTGCACAACACTAAGGTCCAAATCAATCTTGTGATCTACAAACGGAGCTCAAAGAAACATGGGCAAATCTGCAAAGGCTAAACTTGTCTTCTCATAGCAATTTTGACACCGTTAAATGGTCTTCACAGGATAGGGACAGACTCTCTCTTCAATTTGAAAAATAAGAGGTAAAATCACAAAGTTAAAAAAATGAGGGTAAAATCACCATTTCACTCCAAAACAAGGGCATAAATGCAAAAGCCCCAAAAGTTAAACATTCTTTCATCGTGTTGGTATCTCAAGCCGTGTAGATAATTTATTTATCGTGGTTCGATCTCACGATATATACTTTATATATCTTGAAGGGGTGGAGAAAAAGCTTAATGACAAAAAATGATTGTTTGTCATGGTTTCTCCCCCCAAACAACCATGCAAGGTACTCCACATAATACTCTGAAAGTGACCTTTCAAATTCTAGTTGTCACAAACATAGTTCCATAGGAGATTTGTCGGTGATTATATTCTTCACCCTTCTTCCCGCATGCTTTTCTAGAGTATCATGATCTTCCTCACTCCACTCCAAGAAAACCCAATTACCCAAATTCGTGGCCTATCCACTGTCTTTGGATTTTACTCGCACGTTTCCGCATTCCATCCTCACACATAACCGTTTGTCCTTCATCCCCGCCACCACACTGCCACTGCATTCCCCATCCGGATGCTGCCATGGACGTCGCTATCATTGCTCGGCCACTGTCACCACCGTTCAGCTGCCATGTAGCCCCCTCTTCTCCTAGATTGCCAATTAGTCAAGAATTTTCTAGACCGAAAGAAGGGGAATGAGGTGGAGATGTAGGAGAATGATGTCAAATGATGAGTTTCCAATGGCGAGGAACAAAAGGAGGAGCAAGTGGAGGACTTGTGCATCCTTAGCAAAGGACCACCTCTGGAGAAGAAGTTGCCAAGCTCCAGCAAGGAGGAAGAGGATGAGGAGGTGGCAACATGAACTTCACCTTATCGTAGTGCTCATCCGCCTTCTATGACTATATGATCGAGGTAAAGGTAACATAACGTGTGGGGCTAGTATCTACGGTTATGTCAAGTCTAATAGAACGAACATGCTGCAAAGTGATTTTTGAAGCCAATCACATGTTTTTACATTTTACATATCATGAGTACTATGCATAGTAACAATGGAGATGCTGAACTTAGCAGTTCACGGTAGATCAAACCTAGAAATTTAACAAGGAAACGTTTCAAACGGTCGATTCAAAAAAAAAAAAGAAGAAGGAAGAAAGAAAGAAGCCAAGACCAAAGAAAAAAGTGCAGCGTTTTGAAACAACCACATAGTCATCTTGTAACAAGGAGGAAAATGCAGGAGTATAGTATAATGAATGAAGTTATTTTTAGAATGAATACGAATATCACTGCGCACAACATTGCTTGTGTGGTCAAGCTAGAGCACGTACGTACCTCTTCCTCTTTCTACGGCTGGCACGGTGCTTATGGAGAGGAGTTTATTGGGGGGTGGACATCCTCTTCCTGCTTCAGCGCCTCTTCCAATCTCACCACTGCCTCCTCTTTCCTGTAAACGCTATTGCTATAAACCTCAGCCACAACGTGCGGCCACATCTTTTATATTCTGATGTTGAACTGCTCAATTATATCTGTTTATACATTCTGATGTTGATGAACTGAAGTGATGATGTTATACTCTGACATGGTACTTGTGTCGTTATAAACATCTAGCACGTACACGTTCCCATTCAGATGAAATAGGAGGATTTCTAGATTTATATATATTTAGTAAGTGTTGGGATTTGTTGAGTACAATCTATATGTGCACTCAGTCTTTCTTTCATTTCAACGGGTATAAAAGATATGGTGCGCTACTTTATTTTCTGCCTGTGGGAAGGGTGCCCACGCCACCCTCCGTATCATAAGGTGAAAAATCTATTTTATATCATTTTATATGCCTTTTATTGCTTTTTTATACAAATTTCTGATGAGGACGGTGTTACCTACTGATCTAGGGACTGATACAGTTAATAAAAAGATTTTCTAAGGAGATAGCATGAAAAAAAGTGGATGACTATAAACCATGTACAGAGCAATTGGTAACTAAATCTATCACAACCAGATAAGGGCGTACCCAGTGCTGTAGGCTCATGCACTAAGCGGAGTCTGGGGGCAGGTTGTTTAACGCACAGCCTTTCTTGCACATAAATGTGCAGAGGCTGGGGCTTGAATCCTGGACCTTCCGGTCACAGGCGGTGAAGCTCTACCACTGCACCAAAGGCCGCCCTTTTTCTATCACAACAGATAATGATAACAAAATGCCTACGTGAGTATTGTGTTATAATATGAATAATATAGTGAGAACAAAGACAAGCTATAGCAGCTTGCACCAAAAATCCCACATTGGCGTTGAGAATGCAGGGTTCAGAATCAGATCATACATACAGGATGATCACTTTATTTAAGAAATTAAAGTTGAAATGTCCTCATGATTATTTTCAACGAAATTATATCATCCTTTTTTTTCAAGCAAATACACACCATCTCAGGAAAAAAAGAAAAATATTGTCCACATACAAACTCTCATGGCCGTTTCCAAGGAAATACATGGCCCATGTCGTTAAAAATACACTTTACACAAAATCAGTATGACCCATCTTATAAAAATTGAGACACATATAGTTCAAACATAAACTGCATCACTTGTGGTTCATCTGCCTCTTCATTGTGATTTTAGACTAATTAAGAACAACAAATCTAACAGCTCTGCCAATGCTTGTAATCATCTTGCTGAACGGGACTTGTCTCTTCAGTACTTAAACAACTCACATTTACCTGAAATACTGATTTGCATATATAGTGAATACGTTGAAACCCAAAGGATGGAGCAACCATGTAAAGGAAAAATGTAATAACAGAATTTGCTCAAGCACAGCATAATGAGAGGTGGTTTTGCCAAGGAACACGCCTAATCCAAAACAATTCAATCTAGCAAAACAAAATTACAAGATTAAAATATTAACTATCATCCAGGTACATGTACATGACATATTTGTTTCCCTCAGTGCTTTGGCTATTTCATTTTACTTAAAATAACCTTAGGACCTATCAGACCAGTTACCCTGTTAACATTACTTTCCAGATATTAGCACGTTTTTTATCAGGGCTGCCATAGGGAAATTGGTTTGATTGGCATGTGTGGTGCATTTTTCAGTTGGTTGATTATTCAGCACAAGTAATCTGTGAATCAGCTTTTGTCCCAAAACTTATGTCTACTAACTGAAACAAGAACGACCAAAAGTAGCATGAAAAATATTTGGAAACTTTATTTAAAAAGAAGAAGGAAACTGAGCGTACATCGTGTAATTAATAATCAAAAACTCATAGAACGTCTACCAAAAAGCTGTAGAATGGTGGCCCTAAAATTTTATTTAGAGAACTTGATTAGAATTTTTTTAAATAAATTAAGGAGAAGCAAGAGTTTAGGATACAACAAATTCAAGTGAAAAAATAGAACACAACAAGAAACTAATTAAACAGAATCACCCCAACCCACAAAGATAATCAACGGCAAATAAGCGCTGAGAGGCCCTTGTTCCCTGCCATGATCCATGAGCTAGCAGTGTTTAGGATGATTGGTGCCAAAGCGACGGCTGCCATCTGTTATTTTAGGATAAACGTGATTAACAATAACTTAACTCAGGATCTCTAGTCTAGATCTAGATCACGACTAACACATTAATCTAATGCGGAATTAGGTGGACTTAGTACTTACCAGTACTTAATCTGTTCATGATTGAAGGTTGATGGCGCTGTAGCAGATGCGTAGATGAAGTAGAGGCAGTAGATGTAGAACAGGGACACCGAGCTTCCACGCCTTCCAGCACGCTTAGTGATTGATAGGATTAGGGTTAACAATAACCCTAAAAGCTAACTCGTGATTAACTCACGGATTAGGGAAACCAGGGGGTTTCCCCTTAGTTATATAGTGCTGTAGACGTGGGGCCAGGCCCTTAAATGGGCTGAGTTTGCCTTCCAATCAAAGGCAACTAACAGGGATTAGCCTAGGATTAGGATTGGGCCCGAAGGCCCAAATAAACTGACCGAGGTCAAATCCAACATTCTCCCCCTTGACCGATGGTCAATGACTTATTCTTATAATATTTAATTTTATTGATCACGTGAAGGTGGATATACACAGATCAATAATCTCCCGCTTAATCGAACAGTCTTATCTTAAAACTTACTTGTGTTCGTCTTATGTTCACACTCAATACAATAGCAAAACCCAGCGAATGAGTCATCGGCAGACATGACAGACATACCGGGACGTCATTAACCAAAGTCCACTATAGTACCTTGATAGAACACTTACTAACTTATTTGGGAGTTTATTAATTCGGCCTCATCCAGAATCATGTTTGAGGTTAATCATCAAATCCATACTAATCTCGCGAAAATAGGATAAGAGACAAAACCTTCAATTAGTCATGTTGCTAGCAACTTACTTAAAACATTAGAATGACTTGATCCTGGGACCCTTCATTCACAACATTATTGTGTAATTATCAATGGGCTTGACACCATCGACTAAATGTTATTACTTTGAGGGAATACTGTAATTAAACAGCGACACTGATTTGAAATCAATGTTAATACATTAATAATACCAGAATATATCTCATATGCCTGTCTAAACCATGCCATACAAAATTAGCCTTAATTATGCTAATCTTGTTTTAGAGCTTTCTGCAGAATCGCTCAAATCTGTAAGAATGAAGGACGTAAACTTAATGTGCACAATTACATCCATACACTTTTACAAAACTTTATCTGAATAGTACTTAATTAAATAAGCATGATATTTGGTGCATTCATCTTTTATACACCTTTCTCCAGTGGACCTCCCCTGGACTAAGACTAATAAAAATTTGTCAAGCATTCCGGCTTGTCATGCTAAGTCAATCACTTATAGACCTTAGCATATAGCTTCTAATTGAAGCATTAGGAACGTCTTCCTATTTAATTAGACTTAACCATTATACTTATGATAAATAGGCATAGCTGTGTATGCATTCACATTTTATCACTTCAGAGCTATTCTTAACATTTGCCCTTTAGTGACAATCCTAATACTCATTTTGGTCTCATCTCAGTGTTATGCTCCCCCAGAACTTAATAGAGAGCTTCACTAAGATGCATCTTATGATACGATGAAAACTTTCTTCTTTCTTGGAATGCAAACTTAATTGTGTTAGCTTATAGAGAAAACATTCACGTTAGAGTATCAGGATAATAATTAATCCACCTTAGCTTTACAAATGAACCATGGTTGCCCATGATACATACAAACTTATTGTGAGCTATGAACTTAGCATCTTAGTTTCTTTTGGAATCACTTTCAAACCTGTAGACCCATCATAGCCTACTGCTTTGACTCCATTAAAAAATTGCTATGAAAATAACTATACTTATGTTAAAGTTCACAGACTCCTTTATGACCTCTTTATTATAAACTTAAAATAATTGAGGTTCTCACTTTTGTGCCCAATACTTAACTTATCATAAAACATTACTTATCTCTGTTATGGTTAGACAACTAATGTATATCCTCAACAAAGTTAGATAGAGAGTGGAGGAAACACTTATGGCACAATATAAATATATATGAGAAAATCATATATGTATATATATCTTATCTTAAATCATCAATATAGAGAAAACTTATCCTATATCTCATTAAGATTTTTCTACTCCCCCATTTCCTTATTTCTTAGTGAGCTTCCATTGAATTCTGAATAACCAGAATATTAAATGTGTCGAACCATAAACTTATCTAAAGTAATTTACAATGGATGCTCTATAACTTATTTATCTTTGGCACGACATTTACTATATCTTTCTTAGATACCACTGATGAACTTCCCTTACTAAACTAGCCCACATCAGCGGTGGCCAGAAGATGAACTAGAGAAGCAAAGCTATGATTAAATGTTCATAAAACAGCAGTGGCTAGAATCATGAACATAAATCATACTTCAACCGTCTCAGATTCAAATTGAACTAATCCACAACAGCGGTGGCTAGAAAATGGATAGAACAACAGAACCTGTGAAAATTATCCGTACCCAGCGGTGGCCAGAATAAAGAATAAAATCACACCTGACTTATTTGAGGCCGTTGGTAATTGTGGAGTATGACTCCTATTACAATGGTATTATATCTCGCATTATAAACTTATTCTTAATTGAAGCAATGAGATGTAGCGAGTATTATAAAACTTATTCTTAATTTTGCCCTTAAAACTTATGGAAAATAAAATATTATGGAGAGAAAATTATAACTCTACTAGATGAGAGCAATTCTTAACTAGTATTGTTAGCAGGAGCATCTCAAAACTGATGAGACATTCCATTCTCCCCTTCGAATTTGTGGTCTAAACGTGAGTGTGCCACATTTCGACAAGGTCTCATCACTTCTTAACTCATTTAACTTAAATAACAGTCAAAGACAATTGCGATGAAAAATAAGCACTAAAAGAACTTGATTATGTATTATTATTACTTATTGAGAACACAAATATCAGAATTTCTCATCACAGAAAACAAATATGTTCTTTCTTAATCTAAAGTACATCATCAGCTGAAAATAAATCTAAAACTAATGACTCAATACTAATGCGAAGCTCCAGAGTCTTTGACTTTGATGAAATCACGTAAACTTTGCTCCCCTGAATCTCCCCTCCTTTAAGGTCCAAAAACCCTAAATATCTGAAGGAAGTTTAATATGTGCAAATGCACCTGAGTTATTCCACCTTAAATTTGTGGGAGCAAATAAACTTAATGAAACTTATGAGACAATTTAATTACCTCTCTTCTGAAGCCATTTAGCAAATCCGGGGCACCAACTTTTCATGTGTCCAGGTTCCTTACAAAAGTTGCATATGCCTAGGGCATAATTCTCAGGAAGAGACGCAGTGATCAAATGCGAAAGCATTGTACTCGAGGTATAAATCCCAAGCGCTTTTAGCTTTTCAGCTATATAGACCATGTTATTAATGTGCATCCCTAATGCACCTTGACCATTATAACGTGAGGTCACTAATTTCTTAATGAGGAAATTGGCTAACTTACGCTTATACATTTCCTCAATTGAGTACATAAACTCCTTAACTGATAATTCCTTACCTTTGATCTCAGTAGGCAAAGAACCTCTCAAGGCCTCAATGATGGTTTGTCTAATGACCATCTTTGCCAAGTCATTGGATCTCTCCCATTTTTCTGAATTTGAGTTGTACTCACTTATCTTATCAACATAATTTTGAGTTCCAACCGCTAGAGCAGTTGGCTTATCCTCACGTAACGCATAATCAAGATCCAAAGTCTTGAGAATGCTTAGCACATCCTGATTCCAACTAGGGAAGTTTGTGCCATCATAATGCTCAATGGTGCTTAGCAACTTTGTATAATCAACTGAAAATTCATAAATTATGTCTCAGTAATAGTACAAGAAGATGCACATAAAGGCATGAAAATAACCCTACGGTGGTCTGATTAAAATCACGCATACAAGTTACAACTTGCAATCACCGGTGGGGAAAACAAGCGAAACTTGACTTAAACTCGTAACTAAACAACGGTGGTTGAATTAATCACAAGTTTACTCTAAATGAACTTCCCGATGGTTCCATTCAAATAGAGGCATCTAAGTGCACTTGGTGGAAAAAGAATGAACTTTCAGCTTAACTTATGTCTAAAACAAATAATGCAAAGTTTAAACTTAACTTATGTGAAAGCATGACAAAACTTAATCATAATGCACATTTATCTAAAGTGAAATGCTAAGACTAAAGCATTCTTATAAATAAACTTATTCTGAATTTAAACTTAAGCTTAGAAAATAATTAATGGTAAGGTAAAGAGAGTGCAAGGAAATAAATAAAATTCACCATAAAGCTAGCCATAAAATTAGCTAGCTCATGAAAAGCTTAATACTTATTTAATGAGCGCATGAAAGCTTAGCATTTCTTAATTTCATAATAGTAACATGCACAAGCATGACATAAAACTCTACTAATATATATATACTTAAATAGCTCAAACTTGATTTGCAATAAAGAAATAAACTTGCACTGAAAACAATGATCCACTGACTGAAAACTGACAGATCAAAAGCTTAAATATACATCTTGAATGAACAGTATAACTTAATGTTTAAATTTCTTATGCAAGAAATAATTTATACTTAATGCGGAAGCAATAAACTTAAAATTTGAAACTTAAATCTTAAATCATAAAGCATAAAGCTTAAAAAGTTTAACTTACTAAAATTTCAGTGACATAAGGTAACATCAACAACTTAAAATAAAATTTACTCATACAATAAATAACTTAACTTAGTGCTGAAATAAAGATGGACTTAAAAGAAAAAGGGACCGAAAACTTGAATAAAAGAGAACTTATTTCAGCTCGTGACTCAAAACGGCCTAAAACACAGCCCACAAGGCGCGGCGCCCCCTCATTGCGTATGGAGCCCAGCGAGGCCCGCCAACAGCCCACCGCGCGAGCTCAGCCCAGCGCTCGGCGCGGCGGCTTGGCTAGCAGCTCGACGCAGCCCGGCGCAGCAGTAGCTCGGCTCGGAAGAAAACCCGGCCTATACTAAAATGCACAGCCAACTTACCTTAACGGGCCTTGAGCCCAGCAGCGGGCGGAGCAGGCCGGCGCTGAATGTGGCCCAGCTCGCGCGACCGCTCCCCCCACGCCCGATCGGAACCGTCCGTCCGATCGGACGGCTAACAGCGGCTGGGCTGGCTATAAAAGACCGAAAATGGCGGGGGGAGGGGAAACCCTAGACCATTTCTCCCCTCCCTCCCCCGAGCCCCCTCTGCTCAGCCGCCGGCAGCGACGCAGCGCCGCCGCCAGCCACCCTTTCTCACCTTTCTCCCCCCACTTCCGGCGAGCCTGAGTGCGGTGGAGTCGAGAGACGCAGCTCTCTTCTCCTTATGTGCCGCAGACGGCTCGGCGGCGCTCTCCCGCCGCTCGCCTTCTCCCTTACCTCCGGCCAGCGAGAGCAAAGTCCAAGCCCGGCGCTCCCTCTCTCCAACACGCCGGTGCTCCGTGGGCCCTCTCTGCGGCGCCGCGTGCGTCTCGCGCGTGGCCCGTCGAGGGGCTCCGCTGGAGTACCAAGGCGCTGCAGCGAGCCTAACTCGTCGGAGTTGAATCGGGGCCACCGGCGTCCGTGCGTGGCGGCTTCTCATGCCACACGCGGCCGGGGCGAGGTAAGCCCTCTTGTCTTAGAACTGAATTGGGTTAGGGTTGGGGTTTCGGATGGGGCATCTGAGATTTTGTTTTGAGATTTGCTTCTTCTTATAATTTCTCTCGATTATTTCTTATTTCTGATATTTGCACGATATACATGCATAAACTTGAGCGAAACCGAGAGTGATGTCATGTTTGACTCAAAACCTAGTTCGAAACATCATGGCTCGGCTAAAAAAAAATTGCACTGGGTTGATCAATACTGACCAAAAGCATGAGTATTAACTTAGATGTGTACTGATTCGCAAGAGAACTTAGCTTAATCATGAAAACACATGTAAAACTTGACTGATCTCGTCTTGTAGGTACTCGAATAGCACTGACTTAAACAAACTTAACTAAGAACACCTAGAAAACTCACTTATTTCAGGTTCTAGGGATCGAAACTTCATTGACTTAATGAGAAACTCAATTAAAACTTTAACTTAGATGAATCAGTAAACATGAACAGAGGCTTAGATGACTTTAGGGGATCAAAACAGACTAGATCGGGCGACTGATACCAATTGTTATTTTAGGATAAACGTGATTAACAATAACTTAACTCAGGATCTCTAGTCTAGATCTAGATCACGCCTAACACATTAATTTAATGCGGAATTAGGTGGACTTAGTACTTACCAGTACTTAATCTGTTCATGATTGAAGGTTGATGGCGCTGTAGTAGATGCGTAGATGAAGTAGAGGCAGTAGATGTAGAACAGGGACACCGAGCTTCCACGCCTTCCAGCACGCTTAGTGATTGATAGGATTAGGGTTAACAATAACCCTAAAAGCTAACTCGTGATTAACTCACGGATTAGGGAAACCAGGGGGTTTCCCCTTAGTTATATAGTGCTGTAGATGTGGGGCCGGGCCCTTAAATGGGCTGAGTTTGCCTTCCAATCAAAGGCAACTAACAGGGATTAGCCTAGGATTAGGATTGGGCCCGAAGGCCCAAATAAACTGACCGAGGTCAAATCCAACACCATCATCTTCTACAATGGCAGTGCCTAAGTTACAAATCAATTTCTTAATTAAGAACACTAAACCACAAACCCGTGCTACCGCACGGGCTTGCTATTTTAGAAGACATGTAAATATTCTGGGTAAAAAGTAATTAAATTTAATGTCTTTCTCTCTCTGTCCCACCCTATTAATTTTTGAAATTTTTGAAACTGGCAGTACTTTAACGTTCAACAGAATTTGCAGTGCAGCTACTAAATATTAATACATCATAATCTAGAGCGTTCGATTGTCATGTGGGGTCGATGCATAGAAGATGTAGAATATACTTTACAATAATATAACTGCTAGGTTACAGTAATTTTAATCCAATTCAGAGATCCCGAGAGTACATTGGTGGTTCAGCAAGAGATCTTAATTTTTTGTTGAAGCTGAGGCTGAAACATTAGTAGGAAAATGAATAAGAAGTAACATGCTTGATATTGGATCTTCAGGCTCTATTACTTGCAACCGTTTTCAGATATCTATCATCAATTGTTTATCTTTGCATAGATCGAATTGATGAGCCTACATGTATGCTTTTGTCGCGGTGTCACGTGGTGAGAAAAGCTGGGACATGCATCTATCTTCGTTGATGAAAACAGCAGCACACCAAAACACCAAACAGATGGATTATAAACGTCTTGTCATTTGAAACCAAACATTTTCTAAATTTAATTTTTATTTAATGGCAGATGTGGGTAATTTAAACATAGATATAGGGGTTATTTTAGATTAACACTTCATAATAGCATATGTGTGTAATTTTACTTTATGTTTTTTTAGAGCATCCACCTAGGATTCTATGTGGCTTTATGTGGAGTCTTATTTGATTTTTTTTCTCTTGTTTTAGAGTGTTCACCTAATATCATAGGTGGCTTCATGTAGAGGCTTCAAAAGGAGTCTCCAATTAGTAATAGTAAGGCCAGTCTAAGTAGGAGTTTCATGGACACAGTAACCAGTAGAGTTTCATGAGGATGAAACTCTCCTCTCATCTCATGAAAATCTCTCATTCTGAAACTCTCCTCTCATCTCATGAAAATCTCTCATTCTCTCTCCGACCAGTGGAGTTTCATGGGGATGAAACTCTCCTCTCATCTCATGAAAATCTCTCATACTCTCTCCTTCCCTTATCAACAAAATTGATGACATGGCTTAGAATTTAATGCCATGAAACTCCCATTGAGACTTGCCTAAGATAATTAAAAAGAAGGGGTTGGGAGACGCACATGGCACACATACTCATGCAAAATTACACAAACCAACCAGTCATTATATAAAATTATTGTTGGATATGCAGCATTATTATGTAATCATCACACAATCTATTTGAACCCTAGCTAGTACCTTCGATTTGCACATTCAGACTTCCAACACGGAAAAAACATGTCTGTATGAACCATGCATGCACATGTAAAAACACATCCTTTATACATACTGACTAGGAATGGCAACGGATCGGGTGGAGTGTCTGGGCACCCAAAACGAAACCCGAACTTAAAACCCGAAACCGCCCCGAACACCGATTCGGGTGAAAATCCTTCCTCGAAACCGAAACCCGTGGATACCCGAAACCCGATTCGATACCCGAAACTTGTTTTGTATGGCAAAATATTAAGAATGATGATGACTTTTTATAAACATATGCATGATATATAACATATTCACATGTATAAACAAGAGGCAACAAATATATATATAATTTTTTTGCATTCCACGTTCATGAGAAAAAAAAGTTTGTCCCACCTTAAAATAAAAAATCTACCTTCAGTAGGAAAATATTCCGCATTACTAATAATGATGAGATAATCATATTACATTAACAATGTGTTAGGAAATTACATAATAATAGGAAACAAAGAAGAATTTGAAACATAATGAGCGGACGTTTGAAATAGAAGTAATAAATTGAGGAATTTAACAAAGATAAGAAAAAAGGGCAAATACCATTTATAAACAGAAAACCCAAAAAAAAACATGTGAATTTCAAGATTTAAACCTACAATCATAAACACACACAAGACTGGTCAATTTTAAGTTTTTGTGGCAGCCAATTTGATTAACATTTCATCAAAACTAAAATTCTTCATAACCGATTTATTATCCAAAGCGATTTCACTAGGTGAATAATCGAATGCCCAGGCATAGGGCTTGGTGTACAATAGCCAACAGGAGTATAATGTATAAACTACTTTGCTAGTGAAAAAGGTACATTGAAGTAAACTGAACGAAATCTCAAAAAAAAAAGTTAACGGAATGGAGAATGAGGTGGACATACCTCTTGTGCTGTAAGAATTCATGCAGTTCATTTCCGAAACGCTCTATATCCCATCTGGCCATGTCGACCTGCTTATAGTTCTTATCGAGTTCCACTAACATCTTCTCAAATATCCCAGTGAGATTAGGAGTCCTACCAACAGAAATAAAAGCAGAACAACCGAATTGTGTCTTGAGCATATCATGCACCGTTTTGGCTAGAGTTGTCTTACCTAATCCTCCAACCCCAACTATAGACACTATCTTCAGGATCTGCTCAGACGCATCAGCATGAGCATCATCATCTTTGGTTCTTATAGACAACATCCTGATTACTTTGTCCCTTGACTCCTCAATACCAACCAGATCCGATTCTTTCTTGTACAGATTGAGGACACGGGGGTCGATGCCGGTGCTCGCGGCAAAATTAGCTCCCGCACCTCTAACTGTGTACTTAGCACGAAGCTGAGCCAACTCGTTGGAGAGCTTCTTGATGTCTTTTACCTTGTCGGAGATTTGGCGCCGATCCTTGACCTTCTTCATCATGGCAGTGGCCTTGCCAAGGATCTTCTTCAAGACGTTGGCGTCGGTGGCAGTTGCAGAGTTGCCGCCGCTGGTGACGCGCAGGATGAAGTCATCGACAACGTCCTCCATGTCGTACGACAGCTCCCGGACATTACGTGCCCAAAGCTTTTCCACCCGAGTGAGCTGCTCCGGTGGAACCTGAGACGCGTCCTCCAGAGCGGCATTCATCATCACCAGCTCCTTGGAGAGGGACTCGATGTCGGGCTTGAGGCCCTTCTGCGCCACGTACTCCGCCATGAGCAGGTCGCCCAGCTTGGGGGCCAGGCCGGCCATGGCCCCCAAGGCGAGCTCCATGCTCAGTCCGACCGCTCAGCGGAGTGCTCACACTCTGTCTATGTTTCTCTTGCTTGCTTGGTAGATGCTCGTTGGGTGCATATAGCAACAAATGGTGAAGCTCGAGATCCACGTTACCATCTGGTGCATGAATTCAAATGTCTTAAATGACGACTCTTGGCTCGTGAGTCGTGACGCACATGGCTACCACTGCCAAGCACATCTCGATTTTCTAAAATAATGGAAACACTACGGAAAACCCGTAGATGAGGAGTACCAAATCTTTGCCGAGTGTCTTTTTTCGGGCACTTGGCAAACAAGCCCTTTGCCGAGTGTAAAAAAAAGACACTCGGCAAAGGTTTTGACACTCGGCAAAGAAGCTCTTTGCCGAGTGTCAAAAAATACACTCGGTTCTTTGCCGAGTGTTTTTTGTTGACACTCGGCAAAGATGAGAGGTTTTTAAATTCTAAAAAAGCAAATAAAGTCTAAAAATCATGAGATTTGGCATGATGTGATGGTATCATACATGAAGGATGTGGTAAAATATTGAGAAGATTTCACACATTTTGTCACAACCATGTTTACAAAATCGAAATATCTCACAAGATGTATATGTGTTATTCTATGTGAGAGTGTTAGTGAATGTATTTTTTGAATACAAACTTTTTAATATGATCTCATATGAAAAAAATCTTTATATCAAAGTTGTACAACTCAGTGAAATATAAAACTTTGTAGTTTACAACTTTTGTATTTGAGAATGATTAATATTTCAAAATATAATTATAAGTTATCTAATTTGACATCATAAATTTTAAAACATTCAAACGACCTTGGATTTAAATAAGTTCTATATCAAAGATGTACAACTCAACGAAATATAAAACTTTGTTGTTGAAAACTTTTTTATTTGAGATTGTTTAGTACTTCAAAAATACATTATAGGCTATCCGATTTCAAATTCAAAATTTTAAAATTTCAAATAACCTCAGATGTAAATAAGTCTATATCAAAGTTGTAGATCTCAAAAAGATGTACAAATTTGTAGTTTACAATTTTTTCATTTGAAATCGTTTAGCCATCCAAAAACGCATTATCAGCCAATTAAAGAAACACAAAATGCCACGTCAGCGATTCAAGCCTCTGAAACGACGCGTTCTGATTGGCTGAAGCCTCCACCCACGGATCCATCTCTCTTACCTACCCTTATCCGCTCCCCCCTTCCCCTCTCTCTCGGTCTCTCCTCGTTCTTCTTCACCCAGCCTGGGCACGCGAGCGGCGCGGCTTAGCCTAGGCGCGTGAGCGGCGCGACGCGGCTGCGGCGCCTCTTGGCCTGGGCACGCGAGCGGCGCGGCCGTGAGGCTCGACCTGGGCGCGCGAGCGGTACGACGCGGCGGCGGCGCCTCTCGGCCTGGGCGTCCTGCGTGGTGGCGGCCGGCTTGGGCACGTCCGGCGGCGGCGCCTCTCGCCGGCGAAGGAAGGGGGCAGGGGTGAATGCCATGCAGTTTCCTTTTGAAATCAAGTGTCGTGCAATTATTATAAAAACAAGTGTTGTGCCGTTAGTGATGACTTTACCGATCTTGAAAATTTGTTGGCTCAATTTTTTTGAAGGTTCTCATAAGAGTATAATTGCGTGCATACGTTTGTAGGGGCGATGGGTTAGGTATATGTGAGTGTGCGTCTGTGCCATGATTTAGAGAAAAAAAATGCCGTGCAATTACCCGAAAAGGAAAAAAAGGGAACCAGTTTTTTTTTAGAACAGAAAAAAAAGAGGGAACCAGCTGCGGCCATGCTGCCCATGGGTATAACCTCACGGCCCATGAGTACTTTGCTAGCCCGGATGCAACCGGTCTTTCCGCGGGCCCAACATTAGCTATAGTAGACAGTATCCTCACGGCCCACCCCATCTCGTCATCTTCTTCTTCTCTCCCACTTCCGACTCGGCTAGGGCCGGCGCCCCCTTTTCCTCTCTTCCCGATCCATCAGCGTCTCCTCCGTCGATCACCCGAACTCCAACCAGCGCGGCCGTAGTCTCCAGGTGCGTTTCCTCTCCGTTCTCGTCGGCGCTTTTCCGTGACTAGTACTTCCTTCCCCCCAGATCTGGGACGGCCCGGCGTTTCTCGATTCCTCGATGGATTCGTAGCTACGCGGCGAAAAGACGATCTTTTGTTAATGGGTTGGTTTGATTGTTTGTGCAGGGAGTTCTCGAGGAGGGGCGTGCTTCGCCATGCCGAAGTCGGACGAGCTGGATGATCTGCTCCTGCAGGCCGCCGGTCGGACGGGGAAGGGCCAGCCTCGGCCGAGCAACCGGCGGTGGAACTCCGGGGGGAGCGGCTCCGACGGCTTCGACGACGACGACGACTCGGACGCTGCGCCGACCTACTCGAGGAAGAAGCCGCCGCCGCAGGTGCCGCTCAAGAAGCGGCACCAGCCGGAGAAGGGCGGCGGGCGAGCAGGCGGGTGGCGGGGCGGCGACGATGATGACGAGGACGACGATGAGGACGGGAGGCGAAGCAGCGGGGAGGACTCGGACAGCGCGCCGTCCGTGGGGAGCGACCTGTACAAGGACGAGGATGATAAGGAGAAGCTTGAGAAGATGACGGAGCTCCAAAGGGAGCTGATCCTGGAGGAGCGGAGCACCCGCATCAATGACTACAAGTTCAAGAAGATGGCGCTTTCCAAGACGGGCAAGGCGGGAGCCCGGAAGGATAACAGCCCGCCCCCGCCGCCCAGCCGGATGCGGTCGTCGACCCGGGCCGACAAGTCTGGGTCCGCTACGAAGAGCGCCCTCGATGAGCTGAGGGCTAAGCGGATGAGGCAGCAGGATCCGGAGGCGTACCGCAACAGGTTCAAGGATCTGCTCCCGCAGAGCAGCTCACCGACAAGGCGCAGGGCTGGGAGCCCCCCGAGCGATGGGAGCAACGATGGGGATAACAGGGGGAGGCTGAATGACCATGGGAGGATGGCTGATGATGGCAGGGATGATGAGTTCGACGAGTCGCCCAGTAGGCTTGACCCGCTCAAGTTTGATGATGTGAAGAGTATTACCCTCAGGAGGTCAAAGCTGGTGAAATGGTTCATGGAGCCATTCTTTGAGGATCTCATGGCGGGGTGCTTTGTGCGGCTCGGCATTGGCAAGACAAAGTCTGGGACCCCGAGATACAGGCTCTGCATAGTGAGGAACGTGGATGCAAGCGATCCGGATCGGAAGTACAGACTGGATAGCTACTCAACAAGCAAGTATCTCAATGTTGTGTGGGATAGTGAGGCTAATGCTGCTAGGTGGCAGATGACTCAGGTATCGGACTCCCCACCCAACGAAGAAGAGTTCAAGGAATGGTTGCAAGAGGCTGAGAAGAATGGTGTCCGTATCCCAACTCGTCAGGAAGTGATGGAGAAGAAAGATGCCATTCAGGATGCCTACAACTATGTTTATTCAGCGGATACTGTGAAGAAGATGCTGCAACGGAAATCAGCTGTGAGACGTCCTATCAATGTTGCCGCTGAGAAGGATCGGTTGAGGAATGAGTTGGAGATTGCTCTGAGCCGGAGGAATGAAGCTGAAGCAGAGAGGATCCGCGTGGAGCTGAATAAGCTGCAGAACAGGCCGCAGCCGATGTCAAAAGATGCGAAGGCTGCTAAGTTGGAGGCTATGAACAGGAAGAACCGTGCTGATAACTTCAAGAACGCTTCAGAAATGAAACCTGTCAATACAAGTTTGAAGGCTGGAGAGGCTGGTTATGACCCTTTCTCGAGGAGGTGGACAAGATCAAGAAACTATTATGCAGCTAAGCCGGGAGGAGAGAATGCTGAAGAAGCGCCAAACGGGTCCAGTGACAATGCAGTGGCTAGCAATGAAGATGGGAAGGACAAAGCTCAAACGGGTACAGCAGCTACAGCGGCAGCTCAAGTGGCAGCGGCAGATGCTGGGAAGCTTACCGATACCAATGCACCAGTGGATCTGGGAACAGAATCTAATGCGCTGCACACATTTGATCTCCCTATATCATTGTCTGCTCTGCAAGAATTTGGCGGAGCCAAGGGTCTGTTTGATGGTTACATGGCAAGGAAGCAGAAGATAGAAGCTACAATGGGGTACAAAGTGCCTGACAATGATGGAAGGAGGCATGCTTTAACCCTGAGTGTGACTGACTATAAAAGGCGACAGGGTCTCCTCTGAAGGGTGTTCGTGCTTCTGCAGGCAGCTCAGCAGTTTCAACTCTCTGCCTGGCTTCAGTGCTTCTTCATTGCTGTGGCAATTGCCCAGATCATCTGCATTTTACCTTTACTTAGAAGCAATACATGAAACATGCAGTGTATACAGTTTCTTCATAAATGTTACCTGCTGTATGACTGGTTAAGTTGCTGATATCATGTTTATACATGTGGAATGGGTTGTCATCATATCGTTGTTATTTGACAATATGCAAGTTTCAACAGCTTGATTCCATAGTCAAATTAAATGTCACCTTCCTTTTTCCCGTTTCATATTTTATATGAGGTGAAGAGGTGCAGCAGAGCTCATTACCTTCATAGAAGTTTTTGTTGATCTTGATTAATCACTCTATCAGAGTGTACGGTTCATGTTGAAAATATGCTAATTGTCGTTGAATGCCTTGAGCTTAAGCTATTGTGGTTATACTTGTCATCTGTGATGTGTGTGATGGCGTGTTGGGTTATCTGTAAATGTTTCTTTTGTTAATACTGATTATTCACTCTTTTGGAGTGTCCGGTTCATTGAAATTATGCTATTTCGTTGCTTAATGCCAGAAGCTCAAGCTATTGTAGCTGTACCTGTGTCATCTGTGGTGTGTCGTGTGCTGGCGTGTTGGGTAGCTGTAAATATTCAATTCCCGTACCACGCTTAATTCTTGCCATAGCAAAATGTATGGCACATCACGACGATAACAGTTGCTGCACCATTTTAGTAGGACGAATGCAAAATCAGCATATATTGTGTCAAAATAGTCTGCAAGATACGGCTAAGCATCTCAAGAAGCTTCATAGACTTCTTACGGAAAAAAAAAACATGGACAGAAGGACGAACGAATTTGCCAATACAAGAGAGAGCTAGGCTTGTCCAGAACCACAAGACCACTCTATCAAAAACTCCCATTCATGTGCTCTGAAAGCAGCAGAACACTGTAAATGTACACGAGCAGATCAGATCCGCATATGTTTTCCAGGCAAGATAAGGAACCATTCATCTCAGACCAAGATGTTTTTCTAATGTTTCTCCGTTCGTCATTATTAATTACTAAAGAGCCATGGAAGCCTTACAATCAATAGATTATGCAAAGGTTAGCACTTAACAAGCGTTAGTCATTCTTCGCCTTGATAAACTTCTTGATGATGCCCATCATCTCACTTCCAGGGAATCGTCCAAGGCAGCCCCTTGCAGCAGCAATCTCATTTAATTCACACACAGAATCGCCACTGAAAGCTTTAAGTTGACTGGGCTTGTGCTCAGCTGATCCTATATTGTCAAGCAAATCTTCTCCAGATTTTACAGAAGGGAGCGGGAAATCATCAAGGGGTGTGTCCAGCACAGTGTCCTCCCCAACGGCTCCTACATAATCTCTCAGCCGGCATATTGCAAATGGGACGGGTTCGAAGCTATGGTCACCGTATTCAACAGGTGTGGAATGGTCTCCAGTGACACAAAGGAAGTACTGGTAGTGTCCTGCCTTTTCAGCTTCCCAGAGGAGCCTTGCAAGCTGACCAATAGCCCGATCAACAGCTTCTAGACCCCGCACCTTTAACTTGACAGCCTTATCATGGCCAGCATCATCAATGGCCTGCAGCAACATTAAAAGAGGAGCTATCAGAATCACACTGTCAATATATTAGCATGAAAAGGGCCTGGAATGTGCAGTTTACCTTTATGTGCAAGAACCCAAAATCATATCCATTTTCTCTTCCAGCTTTATATTCATCCTCTCCAGGCACAAAAACACGAGGTGGTGTATCCATAGGGGCAGAGAGTGCCTTTGCTATAGCTTTAGCTTTGGAAGTTAAGAGAGTACGATAATCTCCGGTTGCTCCAGGTGCTTCAAGGATATCAATTCCCAGTGACAGACCCAGGCCAGCTATGATTTTAGTAGGAGCTACCATGCATGGTGCAAGTCCATGCTTGGTTTCGAAGGCAGGTACCTAACAGAGCCACACGAAACTTCAGTCAGAAGTTGTTTCAGAAGTATCATGTTCCAAGTAGGGGGAAAATATGCCAAATCTTAGACAGGCAAAAGCATGTCAAATGCACAGAATGCATAAGCCTGCAAAGGCTATCAAAAACAATCTTTTATATTGCTACTACAGAACCATATAGGATTAGTACCAGATACTCCCTCCGTTCTCGAATATATGTCGTTTAGGACAAGCAAATTAGTTCATTTTTGAACTAAATGGCTTGTCCTAAACGACATATATTTAAGGATGGAAGGAGTATTATACACTAACCTCAATCCGGATACCACAGCCTCGCAACAGCACAACATTTGCAATGTTCTTCCCTTCAGCTGCACGCTTTGCATTGATGGGGTGAGAAACCAGTATGCGCGTTATCTCCTTAGAAAGCTCATTCACCACAGCTGCAGTGTTTTTAGCTTCCTCTGAGTCATCCAATGGTTCAGCTTTCAGATGCAAGCGGTTGTCCTTCAAGGGATCAGTTCCGGAAATATTTCCACTCAGCTTCGGTCCTTTGACAACCACACCACATCTGTGCTCAGTAGCATACCTGCAGAGAGAAAGGGTATGGATCACAGTCGTAACTACACATCATACATGCTTAAAGCGGCAGTGAGGAAAAATGCCGAAGATGAGTAAGCGCTGCACCTGACTCTGACTTCATAGTCAGGAAACGATGGAAGCTTCATCCCGTCCAACGCAGCACAGAGGATGGGGCCTTCCTCCTCAAAATGCCGATCCGCCCTCCTGCTAACAATAACCCCTGTGTTCTCATCCAATGTAGCAAAGTTCGACTGCAAGCAAATTGCACAGACAATTTAGTGATGGGATAATAAGACATTCATCAGTTTATACACATGCTATACGGAAACAGAAAATACTGTCAAGGAAAAAAAAAGAAGAAGAAACAAAACATATGTGAAACATGTTTCTTTCCACACTAAAGCCACTCAAATTCAATGATCTGAACCATAGCTAAGAGCATCTCCAATAGCTCTTGTATTTTGTTTGTTAAATATGAGAATTGTACCCCTTTGTAAAAATAGAAATCCCTCCCTAATTCAATGACCTAATCCAAGAGACATGCTAAAACGTGTCCTCTATAGCAAACGGGCAGCGTTGGGCAAAAATAGCAAGCGAGGACGGTAGGATAGCAATCCTCGATTTATAGCAAAGCAGATAGAAGAGCTGTTGGATGGAGGTTTTTTGAATCCTTTTCTTTTTTTAGCCAAAGGAAGTCCATATACAAGAGCTCTTGGAGATGCTTTAAGTAGAGCTAGAGCTCTGCAGGCTCTGAATGATCTAAAACATTGTTAGCTATTAAAACAGGCGGCCAAATTAGATACTGCTCTGCATGCACACTTTTGGATGATCTGATCTGAAGTTCTGAACCATAGCTAAGTAGAGCTAGAGCTCTGCAGGCTCTGAATGATCTGAAACATTGTTAGCTAAAAAAACAGGCGGCCAAATTAGATACTGCTCTGCATGCACACTTTTGGATGATCTGAACCATGCTAGCTAACTAGAATTACAGTCTAAACATTTTAACAAAGCTGAGCTCCAATTTAACACTGCAAACAGAGAACACTCAATGGTCTGAACATTCAGCAAAAGGAAAGGAACCATCGCAAACTTTTAGGATGAATCTAGACAAATAGAGCTACCATCACTCCAGCTGCAATCAAGTGCTACCCAAGAACGGAACGGGGGGTGCCGACCTTGAAGGCGATGTCGCCGGGTGCCATGGCGAGCCCGGCGCCCATGGACTCGAACGCGCCGCGCCCGCGGTAGTACACCCGCGGGTCGTAGCCGAGCAGGGAGAGGTGCGCCGTGTCGCTGCCGCACGCGAGCCCCGGCTCCACGGGGTCCATGAGCCCCGCCACCCCGGCCGCCGCCACCGCGTCCAGCCCCGGCGCCCGCGCCGCCTCCAGCGGCGTCCTCCCGCCCAGCGACGGGATCGCCACGTCCCCGATCCCGTCCACCAGCACGAACGCCACGCGGCTCCGCCTCGGCCCCCTCCCTTCCGCCCCCGCCATCGCCGCCTCCCCTCTCTCCCACTTGCTCTCTGCTGCTGCTGCTCGCGAGAGATGCCTCTGCCGCGTTGCTGGTTCAGCGGCGGGCGGGGCGGGTCGGATCCGAGCCTGCCGGTCTAATCGAACCGGACGCGTCGGTTCGGGCTCGGGCGGTACAAGAACCGGGCGAGCCCGAGGCCCGGTCCAAATCTGCAACGCTTGGCGCTCGCTCGGCTTCGCTCCTTCGCCCCCGCCCGATCGCCGCGTCCCCTCGCCGCCGGCGATCGCCGGGGAGCCGCCGCGGGCGCGCGCCGGTGGTTCCCGCTGCCACCTCGGCGTCCTCCCCCCCTCCCGCAGGCCTCGTGGCCTTCCGCGTGGGGGCCCCCTCTCGCCGCAGAATTTGGCATGTGACGCGGGGTGGCGAGGGCGAGGAGGCGCCGCCGGCTGGGGCGGATGCGGACGCGGCGGCGGCGCGGGGTTGATTGATTGTTTGGATTCGAGATTGGTTTGTCCAGATTTTTTTCCCGAGATTTTTTTCCAAGGAAGCGCGTGCTTCAGGAATTCGGTTGCTCCAGGTGAGACACTTGTAAACATAATTTTCCGTGTTTTTTTCACTCGATTAATTCCTTTGTATCTTCCATTACCCGATCTATTTTTTTTTCGGGACTGGTGGGAATCTACTGGCGAGGCGCTGATTTGCGGAATCTTTGTAATGATCCAGACGCTTTTTTGGCTAGGAATGTGATCTCTGTTCAGAAATGTTGTTCTAGTGGACATAACGCTACTTTGCCTAACTGTAAATAGTGGCATTTGTTTGTTTGTGATGGTGGATTGCCTAATTGTAAATGTTGCGCAGCATTGTTTTCTTTTAAACTTCAAATGTAGTTTGATTCGAATTCAGGGGACGCTACTGAGTGTAGTGGTAGTGCCACAACTTTGCAGTACCAGTGCCATGGTAGATTTGTGCTCTTTAATTTGCGGTAACAGCAGATGCTGGAGCGTGGAATGCGGTGGTGTTGTGGTGGTGGAACAGCCCATTATTTCAGCATTTGTTTTGTGATTTGGTGGTTTCACTTTATAGGGAACTCCCATAGGCATGAATAGACTGAGTACCTCTGGGTATGCATGCCCATTAAACATTTAAAAGCACTTGGTGACAAGTGGGCCCAGCACACCGGTGTTTTTTTTTTTTCTGGGAGCGGGACAGTAGTGATCTGATGTTGTTGAACTGCAGGGTTCTGGAATGTTGAGCAGTAGCATGGCTGTGCAGTTATGCTTGCTATTTGAGTTTTGGGGTTATATTATACTTTAAATTTGCAGGGCATATGTTAATTTTGCTATTTGTGTGCAAATGATTATCAGTTTGGAGATCTAGTTTTGATCCCGCTGGTTGTGCATATAAGTTGGTTTGTAGTTTCGAGGTTGAGGTAGAAGCATATGAAACTAACTCTTTAGCTGGTTCTGGAATCCTGAAATAACTAAACGAACACTCTTCATTCAGATGTATGGTTTTGTATTTCCTTGCATTTTAAAGTTCAAACCTTCTTTATTGGTTCAATTCATTTGTTACTGGTTTCTGAACTTTAACCTTGGAGAAACTTGAAATCAATGCAGCATAGTTGGTGGGGACACAATACGATTTGCACCATGGGATCTCTTAACTGTCTTCAACCTTCAGTTAATATATAGCACATTATATCTTTATTGTGCGGCTAACATGTAACAAGAGTTGCAGCTTAATGTAATTCTTGTTGAATGGCAGAAAATAATATTGAAGTATGCTCCCCCCCCCCCCCCCCCCCCCCCCAACCCACCAAGGGTGGATGGTGGGCATCATAGGGAATTATTAAAACCTTAGTGGACAGAGACGCTGAAATAAATGATGTTTGTGCATGCTATTCTTTAGTGTCTCTGTTCCCCTTATATGGTATTGTTAGACTCTGATTTTTTTTTTTCATAATCCTTCTTTCTTTCCACAGAACATAGGGTGCTATACTCCTATTTATTTCGGGTTTAGATGTATTTGCATTCAGTAGTAAAAAAATGAGGATCCTATCAATATAGAACCAGAAAAGTGAGTGTAATTGACTTTGGCTGATAGAGTATTTTGTTTACATTCCGCCAATTTTAAGTTCAGAAAGTACTTTGGTGGCTATTATTATGTGGTAACACTTAGGCTTGATAATGTGCTCCCCTATGTCACATGTATTCATGTTTGTTTGAGAAAAAACATATATTCATGTTTGAATTATATATGTCAGTTCTGGCATGTAACGCACGTGGCTGTATTGTAGGTTGCATTTCAAAATGGTTTGCATGCCGGGGCATTTTAAAATGGCTTCTGTGCTGAAGCTTGTAATGATGGAAAATCACACAGTACCAGGTAAAGTATAGCTAATATTTTTACTTACTTTGGCTTTCCATTTAGTTTGTGAACTCATCGACAATACTTCAATAGAAAGGCTTTGAGACCATAGTTTATATTTCATAGTTAGGTTGGAATTGGTTTTAGTATTTATGAAGTGTAAAGCTCCTATGCACTTGTCTGATTTTATTGGATTTGTGCAGTCCATTAATAGAATTATTCATGATTAGTTCAGATATAATGGTGCACCTTGTCATTGGAACTTTGTGCAACTTGTATTTTTTTTTATAAAAAAGTTCAACTTGACTGGTACCTTGCAAAGAGAAAAAGGGAGAACATCAAACTCTAGAAAAAGGTAACTGATAGAACAGACCATTGAAAATAGAACACTGTTCATACACAAAATATTCTATGGATTCAAAGGACAGTTAATTTGTTACTAGACTTAGTTATATTTTCAAAAATGGCTCAATGCAGGGGTGCACTTTTTTTCAGGGAGTCACTTGTTTATGCTCTGGAGCAGAAATGGCCTTGATCCATAAGTTTTTACTCAGTTTTGTATTAATATTATTGATTTTTTTTCCAAAATTTTGACAATATAGTTTTGTACAGCGCAACATCAATGTTTGCGTGCGGATTTTCTTGGTTTATTGGTAGTATAATAAGTTAATAACCTTCAGATATCTGTGCATGTGCATGTCAAAAATGGTGTGGTTTTTGTTATGTGTGCACAGCGCTTATAATCGATCTTTTGAGTGATGCCCACCTTTTGTTCCTTGACTTGAGTTTCTTTTTGCCTGTATTGAATGAATAAATGTATAAAACATAGGGATGGGTACTGAAATGATGCAATCCATGTATGTTGTGTGTTTGAGAATGAAAAGAATCTGTTCTGGTACTTTTGGCAGATGACGTGATCCATGAGATGACTTCTGCACAGGTCCTGCAAAAGCAACTCTTTGATGCACACGAACCAAATTTACTTGATGAAAATGGTGAGCTCCGCTTGCTGAACCAAAAGATTTCAGTTACTTTCTCTAGTCTCTCTAGTAATAAGGGTTATCTTTATCAGGTGTGGCACAGATAGACTTTTTTGTGCTACCAGCTTCTGCCTCATATGTGTTTTATTGTTAGCTTGATATTTCGCTGCCCTCATATGCGTTTATATTGCCTACTATGTATTATTATTTCGTGTCTTATGACACATGGGTCTAATGTATCAGATAATTGTTGCTCACACGTGAAACTTACCTGTTGAAACTACTTATTAACTTATCCTAACTTTATGCAGATATGCATATATTTGGATCAAAACCAATGGCAGATCCTTTGGACCTGGTAACTTTGATGAATCTACCTGTATGCTTTCCTTTTTCGCCTATGGGGATCCAATGGATCAAAAACTTTTATCTTTTATTGAAGGTCTGCTGTAGTACTTGCAAGAAGCCAGTCAAGGCTAGCCAATATGCAGTTCATACAGGTGCTATTAACATATTTGCTTTAACGTTATGTAGTGGTAACTTCTTACACTTAAGATCAATCTGCTCATGTTTTAGGGGTAACAAAGCTTGTCAAGTTTGTGTAATTCGTCACTGATCTTCTGCGAACCAGGATGTGAACATTTAACCCACAATACTAGTCAATTATTAAGTTAAAAAAGATTGAAAGCGCAGGAAAGCAGCTGCGTTTCATTGATCAAGAATAAAAGCCCCATACAACAGCCATCTCTCATATGGGGACCAAATATGAGATGGAACCACACCACCAAAAAAATATTATTAAGTTAAAAAATGATTTGAATAGTAACAAATAAGGGTTTCTTTTCATACATATAAATTGCAAAATATATAACTGATGTGTTGAAAAATGTTGATTTGTACTATATTTTGAGTTTATATATTGCTTTCAATTTTGATACACCTGCTTAGAAAAGTTTGGTGGCATTGCCTTTAAAGCATCAGTATGTAAGATGAATGCTGTCATAGAATGTGTAGACAACATGTCGAAACTTTGACGATGAATATACATCTTGCTTGGAAATGGTACCAGTATTGTGATCAGAAGTATTAAGTATCTTTTGGCATTTTCATCAAGAAATTTGTTTTCATTTTGCAGAACAATGTAGTTCAGGGAAGGTAAATACAAATGATTCAATGGGTGTTGACAATGCCAGTCCTACAAAGCCCCCAAAGAAGGGCAGAAAGATAAAAGTGATAAGTAATGGAAGTATCCTACTGTTTATGAGGCCTGTTTGTTCATGTTTAGCTTACTGTTAATGCTTACCTCCTGCTATTTGTATTCTCCATGTGGTATAATCTCCTTAAACATCCTTTGTTAATTGGACTGTTCAAAAAGTTTTGCTGCCTTGACATCTGATAGATCAAAAAGTACACATAAAGGTTAAAGCAAAATCTCAACCTGAAAGCAAGAACAGTGCCAATACCTTCGAGGTGGACAATGGGAGTGTCAGTAAAGTACAACCTATAGATTCCACAGGTGATCAAAGTTTGTGCTACTTCATTGTAAATATTGTTATGGATTTGGTGACATTTTTATCCTTATGCTTTCCTTTTTGCTGAATTTTCTCAGGGGACATCTGATCTTTATGTCTAGTGTTTGAATGATATTGTATGTGTCCATATTAGCTTGTGATGTCTAATGATATTTAATTTGGGAGTAATATGGCCAGGGATAAGACATGAAACTGATGCATTGACTCTTGCATATTTTTTGTATCGAAACAATAGTGTATGGCCTTTTCTTTGCTTAAAATGAGTGTAGTTGATAACAGTATATCTTGCTTTTTTTTGTTTTTGTTTGGTAAGGTTTGTTTACATGTTTTTTAGGGCTGAATACATCTGTTCATAATGCAGCTGCTATCAATGTGCCTAAAAGTCACCTCCGAGGTATTGATTGCTTCCTCATAGTGGTTGTAATGCTACAAATTATCTTCTGTTTATGTTTTTTGCGCACTGACAAGTAGGCATGTTATGGAGTAATGATTTACATTATTCTTTCTTGGATTAAAGCTAAGCAACAAGCAGCGTTTTTTTTAAAATTTTCTCTAGATAGTCTAATCATTTTTAATGATCTGGGCCCCTACATTGATGCCTATCCAATAGACTTCCTTCCCTTTTTTTCTCTTAGGTGGATTCCAGCTGCATGATTATCAATTAGGTTTGGTGAGGGTTTGGGAGGAAAGAGGGGGGGGGGGGGGGGGGGGGGGGGGCAATAGGTGGCCTATAGCTATTTTTTGCTCACATTTTTGTGGGAACAGGTTATCTTTGTTCACATTCGTGTTGTTAACTAGTCATGGAATGAAGGGGATCAGAATCTTCATCCTTATTGAGTTGCCGAAGGGTCTTAACTCCTTGATTATCTAGACTCTAGAGGCTTGGGTACTTTTGGAAGCACCAGAATGATTGCGTGAGGAATCCTTGTGATCCCCACCTTTGTATTGTTCCTGTCTTAATGAAATGAAATTCAGCTTTCCTGAGTTTCTGAGAAAAAAAAAGTTTTACACCCAGTTGCCCATAATAAAACCTTGCCCGCCTAGCTCTATCTTGTACATTCCATACTGGTTGATAGCAGTATAAGTCAGTAACAAGAGAAATGACAAAGGAGAAGAAGCTTTTTCCAGGACTTTTTTTGCCGACCTAGATGAGGTTTGTTTAAAGCCAGTTGCATAACTATGCAGCAGTAACCAGAAGGCCCGAGACTCTAACTTGGATGTTTGCTCAATTTCCCAAATGTCGCTTTGACTTTTAAACAATAGATGATATTCAATTTTCATTACACTGTAACCCCTGATTAAATACTGTTTTGATTTTCTCATTTAATTTATATCAGATGCGCCAGTTCCTCTCGCGACAAAAATGTATCATTCACAGGGCAACTACCGTCTTCGATTGGAGCTTGGTCAGCTTTATCGCGAATCATGTATAGAGCATTTGAGCAGCCACTCAACTCCAAACTTTCCACAGCGGAATGGATTGATGGCGTCACAATTTCCACCATGTGACAGTTCATCATTACCTGGTTCTCAGAAGAACCTTGTTCCTCAAACAAAGGTTTGATGCCACCCTGTAAGCATTGACAGGATATTTTGACATGTTCTCTTACTGCTGATGCATTCTGCTATGTTTCTTCCCATCAGCTTCTTGCAAGCACATCTGAATCGTGCTCAGTAATTCCTCAGCAATTATCAGCAAGCAGGCCTAACCACTCACTAGGAACCAAAACTAAGAAAACAGATGCACAAGCATCTACGGTTAGCAATGAAGGTTCACGATCCAGATGCAGCAAAGCTGTGGTTCCCCATTCGAGAAACAAAGGTTGGAACATGTAGCCTTTTCATTCCTTAGAACTTTGTGAAATGATAAATGAATTGTATTTAGTCATCTATACTTTCGAAAGAAATTGCAGTAGTAACAGAGGGGGCAGTTAACTGCTCCTGCACCATCATGTCACACAATGCCTTGAAACCTTCTGACATAAAGGAATGTACGGAATTACTATCTTAATACTAACTGTGCAATTTGTTCTCTAGGCAGCAAGAAGGCGCAGCAGCAACCTAATGGACGTGTTCATGTGATCAAGTCCTCAGTAGAGTAGCCCATTGATAGGTATTTCCACTGCTTGGCTTTTCTCACCTACAATTTCAATCTTGGAACACAGTTCATCACTCAATACAGTAACCTTATGCTGATTGATTTTGCAGGTAATTTATTGGTCTAATGTTAGGTGAACAGTCTCTTCTTTGTTCCTTTTCAAAAATTGGTTCTTATCAGGATGGTTTTGGATTGGATGGTCCGGATTGGGGATCATTTTGGTAAGTCAAGATATCTGGAATTCAGAAAAAATATAATGTCATATTAAAACGTTTGATCTTGACGTTGTTTTATCTGTTCCACCCAGGTTCGTCAAACTCTTGTTATAAGAAGCTAACCAACTCTAGTTCTAGCACTGAAGATGGAATTACCTATTTACCTGTACATATGGCCTAAAAGGCCTTATCTCCCTGTCTCTGTTGTCGCAGAAGATCGTGAACCTGATGAACATTTTCAATTTAGCTCTATAGCCTTCATCTTCTCCGTACCGAGTTTACGCTTGCCCCTGTTGAGCTCGTGTTTCATTGTTCCTCTATGGCTTGCTAGTAGGCAATCCATTGCTTGTTCCTTCTGGCGGATGATGCTTACTAGCGGGCAATGGAATCCTTGCCGCCAGGTGGTTTCGTTACTCTAGCAAGATATAGTGGCTGCTCTTGCGCGAGCAATGTTTTGCGTTTGTTGGTGGCACAAAACTGAGCAGCGCGAGAAAATTTCTTCATTTCTTATCATTCTCCAGCACCAAACAACAACATTCTCTCAAATTTCACAGCGCAAGGAAAGTAGGAGTTATCTCATATTTCTTCATTTCCTATCATTCTCCAAATCCAAACAACAAAAGTTTGAAATGGTGCATAGCCGAATCAACCTAAGACCTGAAACTACGACTTTAGCAGGTTAGCAGCTTGGCCGTTTTTCCCACTATCCCAATGTTTAGCGTGGCTTCTTGTGTTCATAACTTAATATTAAGTTTGAAATGGAAAAAAAAATGTCGATGTTTCGATAATTGCAACAGAAAACAGCATCCTCTTGTTCCTCTGGTCGAATCGGAGTTGCGAAACAATGTTCGTAAGGCTACTAATCTATTGCAAATCGATTGATCGCAGATGACACAGCGAACTGGAAATGCCTGCCCTGTGCCGGTGTTCTTACATCAATTGATCATTTCTTCTACCGTCGTGCTACAGAGTCCTAATTTTGTGCTAAAAAACAGCAGGAGACCATTCGGTGAGGTACCAAAATACGCCAAAAAGAAAAAAATAGTTCAGTGCCGCAAGGCGAGCAGTGCTCCGATGATGATCGGTAGATGCGGGCGATTTCGGCACTGATGATATCCAGCACCAGCGGCGTCTCTGGTTAAATTTAACCCTTTTTTAATAATATTTCAACATTAACCCTACCAGAATTTTAATTCCGGATCTGACCCTTTTGGATGCCCCTGTAATGTTGGTGCGGCAAACAGCCTCTGCCGTGCCAACGCATGTGGCGCGCTAGGCCCGCCGCGCCGACGCATGTGGCGCGGCAGGCAGCCACGCTGGCTTCCCTGCTGGCGGAGGTCACCAGCGTGGCTCGTGGTGGGCCTGGGTTTGACACGCCGTCGGCGCTGGCGCGTCAAGGCTTGACACGCCAGGTGGTCCGGCGAGGCAGCGTCATAACCCCAGGCCGAGCGTGGCCCACTCTTCCTCCTCCGGAACGCCCCCGCCCGTGCCTCTTGTAGCCGCCGGCGGCCCCCCCCCCCCCCCCCCCCCCCCCAAATCCGGCGATTTGGGGTGGGAAAAGTGGGGGAAAACATTCCCCACCTCGTGGTGAAGGTATTCCCCTACTTTTTTCTCTCGATTAGCTAGTGACTTGTGAGATATTAGCATGGATGTGTCCCTAGGGTTAGGTTTTTGATTTTGAAATGTGATGAGTTAGAGGTTCAATTAATTGATATTGATGCTTCAGGGACTCGCTATAGTTGTTCTGCTCGTGATTTTTACGTGTAGAAGTAGTTGCATGACTTGATTTTGTGAAATATTTTTGGATTGTGTAGTGTAGTTTAGATGGTATATTGCATCAATGTAGCTAAGTTAGTTATATTTTCTATGTAATATTTGTTAATGGAGGTATGTGAAATGAATTGTATTTTGTAGATGGATCGTTTAGTTCGTATTTTTTATGGTGGTATTGTGAAAGAGGATGGGGAGTTTGAGAAAATGAATGAGCAAGTAAAGTTGTTTGATTCGCCTCCAAGTTTGAATGATGTGGTTCAGCGTGTGATTAGCACATATGGTTGTCGTGCCGATGATGTCAAATTGAGAGGCCGATTTGATTGTGGGAAAGCTAGGTCACATTATGTGTTGATGGATTTGTCGTCCGATTCGCATTGGCGGCAGTACAAGGAGGTAGTTGCAGGGGCTAACATTGGTTGCTATGAAGTTGCGGTTAACATATGCCGTAGGACCCGGAGTAGCGCCGAAGAAGTTTATAGACTCGAGGATGAGCATATAGCGGTTGAGAATCTCACTCAACAATCTAACATTAGTCATTTGGATGAAGCTCCACTAGACAATAATGTTGAAATTGAGCGAGTTTGCAATGATCACCCATTTGATATGGCTCGTGCCGTTGATGATTTTGATCCCGGTGTATTTGAGCAAGAGGAGAATGAACATGATGATGATATATCAATGGGGTCTGAAGGTGGAGGTGATGAGGATGATGAAGAAGAAGAAGAAGAAGAAGAAGAATTTGAAACAAACGACTGCTCACCAATTGAAAATGTGGTAGACCCTCTGAATGAAGTAGAGGAGGCAGACGGTGACAATGAGGGGCATGTTGATGTTGGGTCGGTGCCTATAGTGCCACCAATTGTTGAAGATCGATTTGCATACACTCCTAGAGAGATTGCGTTGTTGAAGCAAGTTGATGCTGTGATTCCCGCTGTCACGAATGATAGGGACATTAGCATGTGTGATAAAGTTGTTTGCCAGTTTGAAATTCCGACATGGGAGGCAGCACAAGATATTGAGAATCCTACCATTATGAAAGGCATGAGGTTTAGTAGTTTTGAAGAAATGCAGTATTTTTTGGCGGACTATGCAGTGAAGAAATTCAGGCCGTTCTATATAATTCACTCGGATAGAAATTTAAGGTATGAGGTTGCATGCAAGCAAGGTTGCCTTGGGCGAGTGTGGGCTAGGTTTGTGAAAAGCACCGGTCAGTGGAAGATTATTAGGGTGGTCCAACCACACACATGTAGAACCGCCGTGGCGAAGCAAGTACTTTCCCAACTGACAGCAAGATATCCACCCTGTAGAATTCTTGGAATTGTTATGAAGGACAATGATACATCAACTCCCTCACTCATTGAATCCATATTCGCCTTTAGCAGTTACCGTGTGAAGTATTCAAAGGCATGGAGGGCCAAGCAGCATGCCATTGCCATGCTATGGGGTGATTGGGCCGAGTCATATGGCCATGTTCCTCGTGTACTACAAGCAATGACCCATTTCAACCATGGAGTGAAATGGTTTCCTTACACTACCGGTTTGATGCAAAGTCCGAATGGTGTGTTGAAGCATGTGTTGCATAGGGTATTCTGGTGCTTCCCACAGTGTCTACTAGCATTCCAGTGTTGTCGTCATGTCATACTCGTGGATGGTACATTTCTTACAGGCAAGTATCAGGGTACCCTTATGATGGCTGTCTCGGTGGATGCAGAGTCGCAGATTGTGCCCCTTGCCTTTGCCGTTGTAGAGTCTGAAAACCTTGAGAGCTGGTCTTGGTTCATGAAGCTAGTCAGACGTCATGTTCTTGGGCCGTCTAGGCAGGTTTGTATGATTTTAGACCGTCACGCTGGACTTCTCAAGTGTGCAAATGACCACATGGATGGATATACACCCCTAGTGCACCGGTGGTGCATGAGGCACTTTGCTGCCAACATGTGGAGGCATCACAAGAAGAAGGAAGTCATAGAGAAATTGAAGGCGTTGTGCTCTGTGCCGACTGAGAAGGAGTTTGAGGAGAAAGTAAATGATTTGTTACCGGATTTGAACAATGATGCAAAAGAATGGTTGGAGGGTGAAATAGGTGACAAGGACAAATGGGCTCAAGCTTTTGATGAGGGCGGGGCACGTTATGGCATCATGACCACAAATTATGCCGAGTCTCTAAACTACATGTTCAAAGGTATTCATAGCAGACCCATTGCTGAGATTATTGAGTACTCGTTCACGAAATGTAATGAGTACTTTTTCAACCGTTATGGATGCGCAAAGGATCTATTTGATGGTGGAGCTAAGTGGGGGAAAATAGCGGAGAAGCATTTAGATGGAGCAGAAACTCGTTCCCTCAATCAGACTGGACTACCGCACGGGCACATGGAATGATATATAGTATAAGAGGTTCCGGTGGTACAAACATAGGTGGCGAGAGTCATGGAGGCCGGCAATATCGACTTGACCTGAGGACCGGGGAGTGCTCTCGTATGATCCCACAGCTGTTTCACCTACCTTGTTCCCACATTATTACAGCATGTAGATCTAGAGGTCTAGATTATACAGCCCCACTTTACATGTCCCCGTACTATGCTAGGGAGAACACTCTAAAGGTATGGGAATCAACGTTCGAACCATACCTTGATCCATTGCATTTGCCGGCTTACGAAGGTTTAGAGTATGTGCCTAATGAAAAGCTTAAAAAGACCGGTAAGGGACGGCGGAAGAAGAAGCGTATTAAAGGTGACATGGATCAGTTGCGTCAAGGACGTGCTAGTTTGGATTTTGGCACCGGAGAGTTTGAGGAGCAAAGGTCAAAAAACCGATGCTCCAAGTGTCACAAGTTCAAAAATAATTGCACGTGTAAGAAGGCAAGGAAAAAGGGAAAGAAAAAGACCAATCGCCCTAGTTCCATTAGTGTAGCCAGCCAGGTATTAATATAGAATTTGTTGATATGTATAATTTTCGAGTTATTTATTTTATTGCATTATTTTAGTTACAAATGTTGTAGTAATTTCGTTTGTAATTGTTCTAATATTTCTGTAATATAATTTTGCAGGATGGCACACCCCGTGTTCCCGCTCCTTGAGATCGCCCACGACACGAAGCATCGCGCGCACCGCCTTGCTGACGCGGGGGAGGTGAATGTTTTAGAAATTTTTACTTTTCTTCAATTCTTTCTGAATTTATTGTGCTATTCATTAATATTATCACATCTTAATATCATTATATTATTTGTAATGTTCTCTTACCTTGTATGCAGGAGTTGGAACCTCTAAGGCCCCGTACCCACAAGCCGTTCAAGTGGGATGAGCGTTACGCGCACTATATTCGACAGGCTGGCCTTCTGCCGGTAGCCCGGGTGGTTTGTGCGGGCTTGCCAGTGATGGATGGTCCCCTGTTGTCCTGTTTTGTGGACAGGTGGCGCCCTGAGACACACACCTTCCACTTGCCCAATGGCGAGATTACAGTGACCTTGGAGGATGTTGCTATGATCCTGGGCCTGCCGCTTGAGGGGTTACCCGTGACTGGTATCATTCGGCCAGAAGGATGGAGGGACTTGGTTGAGCAAGTGATAGGGATTAGGCCACCAGAGCCGGAGGATGGAGATCCGGGTAAGAGGACATCTGGTGTGAACTCGTCTTGGTTGAGGCATCACTTCAACCATTGTCCTGCTGGTGCTGCCCCGGAGGTCATTGAGTTGCATGCTCGTGTGTGGTTGTGGCACCTCTTGGGGTTTCCTTTTCCCAGACGCATCAGGGAACATGGTTACTTGGAGTATCCTTCCTTTTCTGGCTCAGCAGTGGGAGAACATTGGAGCGTTCAGTTGGGGTTCTGCGACACTGGGTTGGTTGTACCGGCGGCTGTGTGAGGCATGCAAGCGTACCGGAGCTGGCTCGAGTCTTGGAGGGTGTGCTTACCTACTGCAGATTTGGATCTGGCTCAGGTTCCCTATGGGTAGACCGTACAGAGCACCTGTTGAGGTAATGATGACGTTCGTATTAACCTTTATGTTTGCGCAATTCGTATAATCTTACTTGATGCAATATTGACTTGAAATTGGTTTTATGAAGCCGTGGCCGCACCATGATCCCGAGTCTAGGCCGACAGTTGCCTATTGCTGGAAGAACATTGGAACAGTTCGAGGGGGCCCTCTTAGGCGTTACAAAATTTACAGGGACGACATCGACATTCTGACACATGGACAGGTTCGTTCTCTCAACTCCTCAGTATATTGATTTCATTCACTCGCGATCTGGGCCGACCACATTATACCAAACTTGTTTGCAACTTTGCTATGCATGTCATATCAAAATTTGAGCTCAATTCGACTAGTATCTTGGGACTTATGAATTTTTTTAGCTAGCTGTCCATAAATTCAGAAATCAGTCCATTTTTGGGCTGATTGCGCCATAACAATTATTTGAGGGTCATAACTCGCGATCTGGGCTGACCATATTATACCAAACTTGTTTGCAACTTTGCTATGCACGTCATATCAAAATTTGAGCTCAATTCTACTAGTATCTTGGGACTTATATATTTTTTAGCTAGCTGTCCATAAATTCAGAAATCAGTCCATTTTTGGGCTGATTGCGCCATAACAATTATTTGAGGGTCATAACTCGCGATCTGGGCCGACCACATTATACCAAACTTGTTTGCAACTTTTCTATGCACGTCATATCAAAATTTGAGCTCAATTCGACTAGTATCTTGGGACTTATGAAGTTTTTTAGCTAGCTGTCCTTAAATTCATAAATCAGTCCATTTTTGGGCTGATTGCGCCATAACAATTATTTGACGGTCATAACTCGCGATATGGGCCGATCACATTGTACCAAACTTGTTTGCAACTTTGCTATGCACGTCATATCAAAATTTGAGCTCAATTCGACTAGTATCTTGGGACTTATGAATTTTTTTAGCTAGCTGTCCTTAAATTCAGAAAATTTGATTCCATATCTCAATGTGTGATTTTAGATCTTTTGGCAACCATACACGTTTGACTATGCTGACGAGCTAGAGGAGCTTGGATTGAGCCCTATGTGCACACGTGATTGTCAAATCTGGAGGTCCCGTGTGCCACTGATTTTTTTTCATGTGGTTGAGCTTCATTTGCCGCATAGTGTCCTGCGTCAGTTTGGGAGATTGCAATATTTTCCTCCAGAACCTGTATCCACCTCTTTAGTACTTCACCAGTAAGTTGACACCGAATCCGAACATGTCATTTCATATTACAAATTCTCATTTTTATCTGCATGTTATAATTGTTCTATGATGTGTACATGTTTGATAGGAGGAAGAGGTACGGTCAAACTGATTGGCGGGTCACACATGCCGCTTACCTGCAGCAGTGGGAAGACAGGCAGAGGTTAGAGACAGATGATGGGGCAGTGCACAGGCTCAATAATTTTATTGAGTACCTTCGTTGGTACTATGGAGTTACTCGTGCTTTCTTGAAGCCGGCTCTTCCAAACACGGACGTGCCCGTAGCAAACTTGCCTAACACAGATGATGAGGGAGAAGACTTCATTCATGATTATGACCGTTTGAATCGTGAGGGCACACAGGTTCAGAGAGGTCAATATCAAAACTACATGGTGAGACTCTTGGGGACTACATCGTTTGCTACACTTCTACGTGTTATTTTAACTTACAAAATATTTTGGCGGCAGCAGTTGGGCTATCTTGCAAACAAGGCCGGTGTCGCAATGGCATACACTACTAGGGGGCACAATGCCGGTGATTTTCTACGTTCATTTGCCGAGGTGAGGTCTACATCAAATAGTTCATTCTTAGAAATTTACATTTTATAAAACTATCGCTCTAAACTATATATTTAACTAACATGGTGAAGAAGGTGAGAAGGAGCTGTAAGAGACTTGCTCGTGGACTTAACTGCATAGCGGCACCAGATCCGGTCCATGCCCCTGGGACAAGTAGCCGTAGCCCCTCTGGGACCACTTCGTCAAGGCGCCGCACTCCAGTGCATGAGGGACCTAGTGGGCCCACCAGGACCCCTTCGCGCACTAGTTCAAGGACCCGCAGAGCTAGTGGCCAAGCCTCAGCCTCTCGGTCCGGCCACCGAGCTGGTAAAGCTCCTGCCGCGTCAGATTCGTCCAGCTCTCCTTCGGATGGGAACAACTCTGAGAATAGTGACCCTACGTATGGACCAGACGAGCTTCGCATGTCCCAGATGCTTGATGCACCTCCACCCACGCAGGGAGAGACAAGCCAGGTGAGAGCATTTGTACTCGCATTTGTACTCCTATTTAATTTTCATATGAGCACAACTTAATTACATTCGATGATATACCTAATTTGCTGCACAGACACCTCCTCATCCGCATCGCCGCCGTCGCGACCGTACTGATGTTGGTAGTGCCAACGTTCTTCCTATTCAGCCAAGACGTCAGCGCCGCGCTCGAGGTCCCTACACCCCGGGACAGTGAGGATGTCTATGCTAAATTTGTGTATGGAACTATTGCTCAATTTGTGTATGGAGCTATGTGAAACTATGTGAGATTTGTGTATGGCACTATGTGAAATTATGTGATAATTGTGTATGGAACTATGTGCAATTATGAACAATTTGTGTATGGGACCACTCGGAGATTTGTGTATGCAACTACCCATTTCTCTATGTGTGTTTGATTATGAAAAAGTCTGTGGGATGAACTGGTTGTGAATGTTTGTTTGGTTTGCTATGGTGGAAACAAAAAAAATTATGTTGTCACAGACTGACAAAATGGTCAGGTCAGAGCAGCGAAATGAGATCTCTAGCTTGGCCATATGCACAGCCGTCGTGCCAGTACGTTTGGCGCGTCAGTCCACAGCTGACGCGCCAATACGGTTGGCGCGTCAGCTGTTAAACTGGGCGAGTTAGTCCTTCAGTCCACCACTAGACGCGCCAGTACAGGTGGCGCGTCAGCCCTGACTTGCCGCGCCGGCTAGTCAGCAGGGACGACTGCTTCAATGCGGTACTGGTTGAAAAGGGTCGCCGGCGCGGCAAGAGCCTTGCCGCGCCAAGCACCTTGGCGCATCAAGGACTGTCGCGCCAGCAACCTTGGCGCGGCAAGTGGCTTGCCGCGCCGGCGACTAGTTTCAACCAGTACCGCACTGAAGGGGTTAACCCCGAAATGTGGCCGGTGCGACAGCGGTTCCCCGACGCGCCAGCTCCAACGGCGGGTCAAAGATAGGCCGACGCGCCAGTTCTACTGGCGCGGCAGTGGCCCCCATTCCAACCCTGAGAGCAAACATTTCTATTTCGATATTTCACCCAAACTTCGTAGATATCACGCGACATAACATTTAAATTCCTCGCTAGATTATAAGTAGAATTGCCATTTCAATTCAAGGAAAGCGAGGGTCAGGCTACTGTCTATCTTGTGCAGATGACATAATGATGCGTGAAAAGTCACTAGATTCGTCATAGGCTTTTCAGTCGACACAATGCATAGACTTTTCAGTCGGAAGTTCATAGTCTTTTAGTGCACCCGAATAGGCTTTTCAGTCCACAGTGCATAGTCTTTTCAGTGCACCTGAATAGGCTTTTCAGTCCACAGTGCATAGGCTTTTCAGTGCACCAGAATATGCTTTTCAAGAGCATCCTAAGCCCCTTCTATAAATACACAGAACTCGCTCAACATTCACACAACCTCTCATCACAATGTCTTGGACCAATGGCCCATTAGATCCACCTCGTCCACACCCAACCTTAGATGTTAGGACCAGAGATTTCTATGGAAATCATAATTCCCTACCATGTAAGTACTGGCCTGGATGCTACCATGGTCTTGATGCGGTAGTTCAAGTTTACGAGTCCTTTGATTATGTGGGACAACGTTTTTTCCGGTGTCCAAATTTTAAGGTTTCGATTCATGTTTTCATGACATTTCTTAACTTTTTTCCGTCAACCTTATTAACTATTCATGACATCGTTTCAGTACGAAGATTGCGGTTTTACCTGTTGGATAGATGGTCCAATTGAACAGCACCTGCAGGAATACATCAGCCACCTACACTGTCTCAACCAGCAGGTCTAAGAGGAAAACATAGAGAAGCATCACCAAATCAACCAACTCGTGCAAGAGAGTGTGCAGAAGGACGAGATGATAAAGCAACTGCATACCCGTGTCAGCGAGCTTGAAGAACAACTGCATGAGGAGCAACGAAGGAACTTGACAAGGCGTTTCATGCCTCCTACATGTCCTGGTCGCCGGAACTACTACGACTAAATATCATGCAATGCTTACTTATGTAGATAATTATCTCTATTAGACCATGTACCAATGTTTCATCATCCATGCAACTCGTATGTATTATGAAATAATGAATCGTCGCTATTATCGATTCATAATTTACTTGTCTGCAATAAATTATCTTCAAATACATCACATGCAAATACATAGTCCTCTAATACGATTGCTCGTTAAATTACAATCCACTAATACATAACATGGAAAGAAATTTGTTTTTGAACACATAGTTCGATACAATACAACAACTAAATAAATTAAAAAACTCAATTCACCATGTATCGATACGTACTAGTCGTCACCATGATCATCATCACGCACATTGCGACGCGAGGTCCGCACATCATCAACCAAGACACCATTACCTTTCTTGGCCGCCTTAATTGCCTCAAGTTGCGCCTCTCTTGCCGCCTCATCTATTCCAGCACCACCGCCAACATTGGGCAAGTCAGTAGGCAAGTCAGCTACTGTAGCCCTCATTGCCTCCATCTGAGCCTCTTCAGCTCTCTCCTGGTTTTCTCTCCTTCTCTTCACCCTCACACTCTCCTTCCATGCCTCCCACTCATCTTCCTTCTTCCTCTTGGCTGCCTTTTCGGAACTAGTAAGAGGACGTATCCCAATTTCCATAAATCTCTCCCTATTACGCCTCCAATATGCCAAGATCTTCTCATAGTTGGCGTAACCCACTACGAAGTCCAACACGTGCCCAGTTTCACGAACCATCTCATCGTAAATAGGACCATAGATATCCTCATCTTCAGGTAACGGCACACTATATTCTCTCCTAACCTTGTTCCTAATTTCTTCAGTCTTGTACCTCTTCCAAGGTTCAGATGTGGCGCCCAACTCTAACATCAACTCATGACGACCCTGAAATGTCTCCCAATCACATGTCCTTCCCTCTTGCAAAACCAAAATACCAATATAAGCAAGTACAAATTTATATTCATTTGTTACAACAAATGATAATAATGAAGGAGCATTTCTCACCCAATACTCTCGATACGCGTTGCCACAGAACTTTCCAAGCCTAAGCTCCGATGGCACAACACCTTCTTTGGCAAGTATCCCACACTTGCACCGTTGATGGCGGCCAGGTCTCGTAAGGCCATGGCTTCTCACCAGACTCGAACTCTCTAACTTCTGCTTCGGTTGGCCATTCGGCTCTCGGTCCATATAGAAACTCATTGAAGTCACACCTTGGCCATCTCCTCTTAAATTCAGAAAAAAAAATTAATACTCATTACACATCCACAAATATATGAAATGAATAACATGAAACAAGAACCAATGAGTCAACTTACTTTTGACTTTAGCGAGCAACAGAAGAATGGTGCAAACTTGATTGGGACCCCAACGTTAGGCCGTTGAATTTTGGCACGCACTCCACAGTGGCAAAAAGGAGGATTACTAACTCTCTCTATTGCGGCTAGATCCTTCTCCTCACTGCTCATTGGTGGAGGATTTGGTGGTGGAGGGACCCATCGACAAAAATCGCTATATGGGTTAATCTCAGTGCTTTCTATGTATGGGAAAAGACGGATTCTAGGATCAAACTTGTCTTTCCCATCTATCCACTGAAAGAAATAACATGAAACCCCTTTCCTAGGGTACAGCACAAACTTGTTCCAACAACAATAATAAGCTCTCGCAGCGGTCTTTCTATGTCTGGATTGTGTCACCCAAGCAGGGATACCACAACGACATTCCGGTACAGGTAACACAGGAGGCACATGAACGTCCTCATCAGCCTCATCGAGGTATTGCCCTAAGCCCATCTTCTGTTAATAATATCGAGGGTTGTACATCTCAACTACCTACACATCACAAAAATAGAAAACTAATCATAGCAAATACACGGCCATAATCATAGCATAGCAACTAATCATACCAATACTGCATTTACTTTAATTTTCTACACATAACATAACCAATATAAAAAATTCACATACTCGTCCTCAGATCCACATGCACACCGATAACATTATCACTAGTACACCACACACCTATCAAACTAAGCATCCATTCAACCTAAAATAAAAATCCTAACCAAACCCTAACCATTAAAAGAGTACACATACATGAGAAACGCAAAGAAAAAACACGAAATAGTGAAGGGCAATACCTTCCCTAAGCTGCGGGGTGCGATTCCCCTCACTTTTCCTACATAAAACCGTCGGATTTGGTGGATTTTTTTTTTGGGGAGGGGGGGGGGGGGGGGCAGCGGAAGGGAGCAAGAGGAGGCGGTCTGCAGGAGGAAGAAAGGAGAGAGGAAGAGAAGGGCGGTCGGGCCGCGCGTGGTGTATAATCACCCTGACGCGTCGGCCCGCCTGGCGCGTCAACACCGATGTGCCAGTGCATGTGGCGCGGCAGGGCGGGTCCCGCGGAGCTCCAACGTGGCGGCCAAACGCATGCGACGCCACCGTGGCATCCCTGACGCGCCACATGCGTTGGCGCGGCAGAGGCTATTGCCGCGCCAACGTTACAGGCGCGTCCAAAAGGGTCAGATCCGGAATTAAAATTCTGGTGGGTGTTGAAATATTATTAAAAAAGGGTAAATTTTTTTTTAAAAAATCCACTCTCGTGGGTGAGGGGCTTGTGATTTGTCAACCAAGTCCTTTCCCGACATAAACTTCCATGTTAGCGGCAGCAGTGGCAACCAAAAGTCATCTTGATACTTCTTTGCCAGAAGTTCTTCCTTGGTGCCGGCAGAGATAACCCTTTCTCTAGTAGTCTATGGTAGGTTTCACATGGAATAAATGTGATCCTTTGATTCTCGAAACCTCCCAGCCCTATGAAAGCAACAAGTATTCCAAGTGATACATGCTCCAAACTCTCTCTATCTACCAAAATTTTAAAGTAACTCAATTTCCACTGCTAGCAAATTTGACTCTCCTTTCATAATGGCGTCCATTATATAAGGAGTGGCTGATATGCCTCAGTGTGACTTTATAAAAAAAAAGTTGAAATATTCAATATTGTACTTATTGCAACAGTTTACTTACCTCATTGAAATAGAAAGTGAAAAATAAATAAATAATATATCATCTTGCCCCTGAATCACCAACCAAAGGCCATTTATTTAAAGTATCTGATGTGTGTTTTAATTTTTGTTGGCTGTAAAGAATCGCATTACTTCCATGTGTTCAAGATGTATATATGTTTCCAAAGCAAGTGAAACGACGTCTAAGTGATAGCCCCGTACAATAGAAATTGATATTCTGTAGGGAAAAAAAATCACAACAGGGAGAGGTTTTGGAGGAAACAAACATACTACTTCTGTACTCAAACATGTGATTTAGGACAAGCTAATTTGTGTCATATGTTTGATAATATAGAGAGTAGAATTTGACTTTTTTTTACCAGGTTTAAGACTAGAATAGATTGGTAAGGATGAATGTGACGATGTCATAGAACCTGCCCACCCGGGTGAGTTCTTTTTTTTTTTTTTTGACCGAAGTCAGTAGGGGAATCCCCTACCTATATTTTTATAATTTTATTCCAAGCCCACTTAATTCGCTCCTACACGGAGTCGAACATGTGCGGTGCTACTCAGGTGCTCTAACCATCAGGCTAAAGGCTCTTTCACCCGGGTTCGAGTTCTTGATTGGACACATGTGCTTGCAATTTCCTAAAATTACTCTAGGATGTAACTGCTGTTATTTTTTCAGTGGTAGGCGACGTGCCTGTCGATAGCGAGGCGTCAATGGTGGCTTCATCATTAATCTCAAGGGTTAGCTAGCTCAGTCTTTCGAAGGTGCTCATAGAGTTAAGGTTGCGTGCATCATCTACATTTGTACTGTATTTTTTCAAAAGACCAAAATAGATTGCCTAGAAATATGGAAACTAGGTCCCAATCGACCGGTGTTTCATGTTTTTCCTTTGCTGTAACCCTTGAATGATCTTAGATTTTATTAATGATGAGTTAATTTACATCAGCTTCATTTCTAGGGGAATATTTTGCTTAATGTTGCATTGAGAAGTATTGTCCATGTGTAATTTTCGCTATTAAGGAACCCTATGAAGGTTTGTTTAGTGATGACACTGGAATTGAAACAACAGTTTAGTTTGCAGAAATATGAAACTACAACAGTTAGACATTTTTGCTCCTGTTACATGGGAGTATTTAAACATATTGGACACGTGAAAGTAAGTGTTCTGACATAGTTTACAAAAAATAAAAACAAAAATTAAGCATCAGATACTATAAGGCCAGTCTTAGTGGGGGTTTCATCGACACACTTACCTAGAGTGACACATCATCTAAGAGAAGTTTGAAACTATGATGAAACACCCTCCCTCAATGCAAAGTTTCATCTCGTGTTGTTCCCAAGACAACATGCAAGACACAAGCTGTCTAGAGTACCGTGTAGAGAGAGTTTCATGAGGATGAAACTCATTTCACATCTCTCTTCATTAATACACTGCCACATCATCAAAAATGCTGACATGACAGTCTATTTAATGCTGATAAAACTCCCACTGAGACTGGCCTAAACAGTTAAAATGATCATTACATCGTGATTAATGCAGACGTGCTATGTTCATTATATTATTCCACTGTTTCCAATCCAACGATCTCAATAAATAAAAATAAAATAAAATATTGTAACAATTATTTAGTATTTCAATTTTCTGATAGTCATATAATGAGGAATCAGTCCCCTCCCTATATATTAGGGGAAGTTCAACCTTTGAGCTACAAGTAAATAGGGATTACTTATGAAATGTGGGGGGAGAGAGAGACAGAGGCATAGACTACGCAGAATATTTGTGCTTTCGTAGGGCTGGGAGGTCTCAAGAATCAATGGATTGCAAATGCTTCAAGTAATACCTCATTGTCCATAACTTGGCCTCTGTTGGCTAACCTCTAGCTAACACAATGGCAGAGCCACCGACCTGTTCTGCTCCTCGCGCTCTCACAACTCAGTGTGAGTTGCAGCTGTTGAGAACGTTGCGGAGCATCTTGAAAACTCCATCGAGGCATACTCGACTGTGCTGTAACGGCAGCTAGCGTGTCATGAAACTGGTGCAGAGGTCATGAACCAGGATTCAATCCAAAAGCAATCCGACACGCACGCCATACACCAAAGAGTTCAACGCACAATTATCCCAGATTTCATCGTTTCCTATCATTCTCCAGCTCCAAACAACAAGTTTTCTGAAATTGTACACAGCCGAATCAATCTAAAACCTGAAACTACGACTTGTAGCAGGTTAGCAGCTTAGCCTTCAATTTTTTTACCCCCTATATCCCAGATCTTCATGTTTAGCGTGGCTTCTTGTGTTCATATTAAGTTTGAAGTGAAAAAAAAATGCCCATGTTTCAATAATTGCAACAGAAAACAGCATCCTCTTGTTCCTCGGATCGAATTGGAGTTGCGAGACAATGAGGCTAGTGGCCTACTGCAAATCGATCAATCGCAGATGACAGACACAGCGAACTGGAAATGCCTGCAAACTTGCCAGTGTTCTTACACCAATGACCATTTCTTCTTCCACCGTGCTAAAAAGTCCTAATTTTGTGCCCCAAAATCAGCAGGAGAGCAACCATTTGACGAGGTACCAAGAGTCCAAGACACGCCCCAAGAGAAAAAGAAGTTCACTGCTGCGATGCGAGGCGAGGCGGCGAGAGCAGTGTTCCGTCGATCATCAATCAGCAGATGGCGGCGATGTCGGCCCTGATGAGCTCGAGCACCTCCGACGGCGCGGCGGCGGCGGTGACCGTCACCACGGCGTCGCGGCCGTGGCCGTGGCGCGCCACCGTGGCCAGCACCACCTCCACCCCGCGGCGGTGGAACGCCTCCAGCACGCGCGTCAGGGCGCCCGGCGGCGTCGGCGCCGGCAGCCGCGCCGCGAAGCACACCGTCCCCACGGCCACCGCCACCTCGGCCCGCGCGCGCGGCGGCGGCGGCGGCGGCGCACACATCGCGCGGTACGTCTCGAGCACGGCCGCCGCCTCCTCCAGCATCCGCACCCGCGCCGCCGCCGCGTCCACGATCTCCTCCTGGGTCGCCGGCTGCAAACATTTTCGCCATGGCCATCGCCAAACAACATCAGCCGAAGAGGATGGGGGAAAAAACAACAATTCATCTCGCCATTGCCAAGAACGCGAGCTCGGAGGACTCACCCGGTCGGTGGGGAGGTCGTCGGGGAGCATGGCGCCGAGCTCGGCGAAGAGCGCCGACACGGTGCGCCGGTGCTGCGCGCGCGTCGTCGTCGTCGTCCCCGCCCGCCGCTCCCTCGCCGCCGGCGCCGACGACGACGACGTCCCCGCCGTGGCTAGCGACAGGTCCAGCGGCAGCCACCCTCCTCCGGCCATGGCGGCGGAACGAGCAATCGGTATTCGGTAGTAGCAGGCAAGCTAGCAGCACGTGCTGCCTCTCCCTCCGCTCTCCTCTCTGCGCTTGTTCTTGTGGGCTTCTGCAGGGCGCGTTTGATTTTGATCTTGTCTTGAGGAGAAGAAGAGGGGTGGTGTTCCCGTGTTGGCCTTGGCGTGACATGGCGGCGTGTCAGGACTGCAGTGGCCATGTGAATCTGTGACCAAAGAAAGTGTGGAGGCGGCAGCTTTGGGGTTGGTGGTGGGTAGCCGGGAATGGAAGCTGCAGGCGGTCTGAAGAGGGCGGCGGCAGAGGGAGGGAGACCGGAGGAACGGCCTGCTTCGGGAAAGCGGTCAAGCAGGGCGGTCTTCACAAGGGGACAAGGAGGAAAGCTGCTTCGACAGAATGCACACAGATTCCAGCTTTTCAGAGGGAAAAAAAACAGCGGTGAAATGTGATTTGGATCTTGAATCGTGCATGTTTCAAAGTTTGTGGTTATTTTTTTTCTTGATAATGAACTCTGTTTCGGCGTGGCAGAAATGTTTCATGTGGATTTTGTGGGCATCTCAGTGTTGTGTCCCAGTCTCTTTGATGAAGATTTGGCATTTTAGAGAGGTGCATGAGAATTAATCTCTTCTCTCTGATGAGTGATGATGATGGGGCTGAGCTTGTCAGGTTCAGATGAGCTCTCATCTCTGTCTCTGCTGCTGCTGACAGAGAAAGGAGGGGCTGCTTTTGAATCTTGCCTTTCTTTTGAACTGCTTTTGTTGCCTTTTGACAGGTGGTAAAAGTGTCCAGTTGATTGGGAACAAAAATTGGGAGCTGGGATTTATGGTAAAGTGATTGTCGTCAATGAGCACAAAGGACAGAAATACGATGGGAACGAAGAAAATATTCAATTTGGGGACATCTGAACTTAAACGCCCCATGATAGGGTCCTCTAAATACAGGGCAATAACCTGAAAGTGAAAATGGGGTGAATGCAAACAGCATAACACTGCAGACGTGTCACTTGTGATATGTGATGGAAGGATGCGGTGTTGCAACATTGTAGGTTGGTACGTGTTCCAAATGGTTTGCTACTTACTCGCCTGATTTGAATGGATTTTAGAAGTTTGTTAATTCATATGGAATGATTTGTTCCATCTTGTCCTTTTGTTTTATTGGAACTGTGTGCTCTATGCCTCTCTATACCTTTAGTACTTCTAAATTGGGTAGATCCCAAATTTCTTACTTTGCCCAGTTCATTGCAATGAAAAAGGCATCAAACTGTAGCAAGATGACATTAATAACAGGAGACTGAGAGACTTTAGAAATGAAAACAATTAAATGAAATGCACTGGCTCCAAAACTTTTCGGGCGGTCTTATTTATATCAACTTTCAAAGTGAAGGTTTGGGTTTCAGATCTTCTTAATTATGCCAGTTGAGGTCATATGTCTCCACCCTATGCAAGTTTTTCTTTCCACATTGCTGCGAAAGGTTGTGATTTATGACCCACCGAATGAAAATTATGTTAGATGTATTTGCAAAAGATTGTTTTCTTCTTAAATAAAAAGGAAATAGACCCCAAGAGGAATGCCTAGCTACTAGAACAGGCAAAGAACCAAAGATTTATGGAAAGAAACGCCGCTGCTAGATTCCGTAACACAAGGGAAACTTCTTCATCATAGTTTCTCAACACTAAAATTTTGCATTAAAAGAACAATTCGCTGTTAAGTTTCAACATGAACACAAAAATAACATTGTGAAATGAGGCCGGCCCGGGTTTCTGCTCATTTTGGTAGCAAAAGCTGTAAATGAAACTACTTGATCAACAATTCGTCTGCTCTGTTCATGCTCAAGCTCAATGCTTATGCTCTGTTCAACGTTCCTCTATGAAACTTAGAATTTCTCATCTTATTACATAGTAAAATGGAAGAACAGGATCACAGCATGGAACCATTCGACGATAACCAACCAAGAAATCCCGGCCGAAAAGGTTCACCGCCGCGCAGCCGCCAGTAGGAGGAAAACTCAGCGGATCCTGGCGATGTCGGCCCTGATCATCTCCACGACGTCCTGCGATGCGGCGGCCGCGGTGACCGTGACAACCACGCCTCCTTCTTCGCCGCCGCCGTGGCGCGACATCGCCGCCGCCAGGACCCTCGCCCCGCGCCGCTCGAACGCCTCCACCACGCGCCTCAGGAGGCCGGCCTGCGCCGGCGCCGGCATCCGCGCCGTGACGGTCACGGTCGCGTGGGACGACACGGGGACCATCTCGCCGCGGCCGGCGCGGTGGCGGGCCTCCAGCGCGGCCGCCACGCCCTCCAGCGCCGTCACCCGCGCCGCCGCCGCCTCCACGATCTTCTCCTTGCTCGCCGGCCGCTGCGCGCCGCCGGCGCAATCGATGGTCAGGGGGCAGCGATTAGGGGAAACAAAAGAAAACGAAATCCATCGCCAGAAATCAAAGCACGGATTTTTCACTCACCCGAGTGGTGGGGAGGTTGGGGAGCATCGCGGCCAGCTCGGCGTAGAGCGCGGTCACCCTGCGGTGGCGTCGGCGCTGGCCTGCCCTCTCGTGCTGCCGCCGCCGCTCAGCCTCCGCCGCCGCTGCCGCCGCCGCCGTTGCGGCGGCGGCGTCCAGAGGCAGCTCCAGCGGAAAAGGCCCTCCTGCCGCCGCCATGAGAGCCTCCCTTCTCCCCGTCTCTGTTGGTGAAGAAAGTCTTGGCCTTTGTCTCGAGAAGCGCGCGGCATGTGACCTGACCCAAGCGCACGGCGAGGAGGAAAAGCTTTTGTGGTTGGTGGCGGTTAGCCTGGAATGGAAGCTGCAGCCTGCTCAAAAGAGCCAGGTGAGCACTGCACTCTCCTGCATGGTCTTGGTCTCCACAAGGAGACAGGGAAGGTTGCAAATATTGTTCTTTGTAAGATTATCATTTGTTCACCTAGTGTGCTAATGGCACATCATCATCTAATATATTGGTTGGTTTGCTAATTGCTAGATCTCTAATCTCCTCATGGAACAATGTTATGTTTACTTTGATTGGTACTGCTGTTTGATTGGAAAACGAAAAACTGGTTTTTTTTTTCCTCCCCCAGAACCGTTGCGCCGGAATTTGATGTTTCAGGGAGGAAGATCTACTGCGATAGCGAGGCAATCACAGCCTGGAAGTCTATCTTGAATTCTTGATTCACCATTTTTGACTGCAATGCCACTAAATCCCCAATCCCCATGATCCATCCTGTTTTGCATGACTGACCTGAAACTGTTACGGCGAGTCCATTGAAGAAAAGCGAGGACATCGTGGATTAGCTCTGGCAGTGGCGCGGCGCCATTTGGACGTAGGGACTCGGGTTAGCCAGCAAGAGTAAGGCAGGTGGTTTTATCTGCATTCTGCTCTGCGGGAGTTTGTGGCCATGGCAAAAATGTTTCATGTGGATTTCGGGCATCTCAATGCTGTGCTGCAGTTTCTTTGATGAAGATTTATTTGGCATTTAGAGGCAGGAGGAGCAATGGAGCATCCATGCATGAAATTCTCTCTTCCGTGATGAATGGGGAATATGCTTGTCAGTTTTTTCCCCCCTTTTTTTTGGGAGCATCGATATGCTTGTCAGGTTCTTACGAGCTCTGGCTGCTGCAGCAGCTGCTGATACAGAAAGGAGAAGCTGCCTTTGAATCTTGTCTTTCTTTTGGACTGCTTTAGTTGCCTTTTGATAGGTGGTAATGTCCAGTTGATTAGGAACAAAAATTGGGAGCTGGGATTTATAGCATAGTGATTATAAATGAGCACAAATGACAGACATACTACTGACTATAAAACCATCACTTTACAATCGATGTAGTTCCTTGACATCGGCCTACATTTGACCATGTTGATGGGAAATAAAGATCATTAGATCTTTGTTTTTGAAGAAGATATTCAATTTGGGGACATTTGAACTTTTGAATCCCATGATAGGGTCCTCTCGGCCAATACAGATAAATTAACTTAACGTGAAAATGGGGTGAATGCATAACAGCATAAGACTGCGACTTGTCACTTGTGATATGTGATGGATGAGTTTGCAACGTTGTTGTTACATGCATGTTCCAAAATGGTTCGCTACTTGCTCACCTGATTTGAATGGATTTGCGCAATTTATTAATTCTTATAGAATGATATGTTGCGCCTTGTTTTTTAGTTGGATTTGTCTTCTCTATATATACCTTTTTAACTTGTAACTTGGGTAGATCCTAAATAAGATAAACTTTACGCAGTTCATTGCAAAGAAAAAGGCACTAAAGCTGTAGTAAGATGACACTAATAATATAGAAGAGATTTTAGAAATGAAAATAATTAAATGAAATGCAACTGGCCCCAAAAAAACGTTTCTAGCGGTGTCATTTAGGTACATCAAATGTCAAAGTGAAGGTTCGGGTTTGCAATCTATATATTATGCGAATCGAGGTCATATCCCTCCAGCAGCTGCAGGTTTTTCTTCTGTTGCTGCAAAATATTGTGATTTATCTTTTCTGAATCGAAGTTATGTAGATCTTGGTCTGTCAAGAGAAATGCTAAATTCCTGTGACAGGTAAAGAACCGAGATGATTCTTGGAAAGAAATGCTGTAGATTTTGTGAATTTTGAAGTCAACAAAAGACAAAATTCTTGACTTATTAATTTCTCAATACTAAAAGTAAGGCATCAAAAGAACAATTCACTCTTAAATTTCACATGAATGACGCAAAAATAACATTGTGAACATGAATGAATACCACACTGTTCACAATTCAGGTCCGATACACATGCATGGTTGCACCACATGAAAAAGACAAATTGTGATGGTGCTGGGAGGTTCAATTTTATTAATTTTTAAACACATAAGTTTGCTAATTTGCGTTCTTTGCTTAATTAAACTGAATTGGAGTACTTTGGGATCTATAACTTCGAAACCGTCTGCTGAAATGAGCTTATTATTGGCCTTATCATGCAGACGGGGATACCAGATGAACAACATGAGTTGTGCTTGCGCGAGCAGAAACACACGATCCTAGAGCAGTAAACCACTACGCTGATGGATACTCAAACCCAGTCAAGCACATCATTGCCGAGTTGCGATCCATGTGAAGCACCTGCGGAGCAGAGGTCGTCTTTGTCGATGCCCACAAGAGCAGCACCCATCAAAGTTGTGTGACACACTCGCCGCATATAGCTATCACTCGAAGGAACTTGATTGTAGCCCACTTGTGGATCGACACATCGGCCCAAAGCACAAGCTGGAAGCTGGAGCACATAATTTCCCGATGCCGCTAGTTCGAAAAGGAACAACTGCTTCTCGGTTTTGGAGTCCTTGCTTGTGTTTTTTAGTGAGAGCGTAGATCATGTACATGAAGCAACCTGGTGGATATAGGTAGATTGCTGTTTATATACACCGACCAAAGTGTGTCCACCGGTGGAGGGACTGCATGTGAAGACATTAGCGTGAGTTATGTGAACACTTTATTAGTCGCAAAATGAATGCACATAGCAAGGTGGCAACCCCGATATGGTGGTTTGCCACTTTATATAGACTCGCGTCTTATAAGTGTACTGTACAAAAAATTAATGCGATTTCGGTAAAGATATTGGGTAGAGTGACGGGTATTATTTGAGACAATCTCTACTTTTAATACAATGGTACACAGTTCTCCCGTGTATTCGGGAAAAAAAATCGACACAAGGAAAAATGTACTTCTTTAATTAGTCTTAACAATTTGTCCTATTGCAAAAATGCTGGTCAACTCACAATGTGTCTATGTGGAGCTTGCATTGAGACCTCTAGCACACAAGGCTACAAATGTAATTTTGGAAAAGACTTGATGGATAGCCGATGATGGATCGAAAGCAGCTGATCAAGAAAGCAGCATGTTGATCAAATATGTTCCTCCGATGTCGCTGATTCCAAATTCATGAGACACGGGCACAACTACTGTAGAGGAGCCTCATCCGAAGTTGGATGATCCTCCATTGTGCCTATCCCGGAATTCCATCTTCATTCACCATTCTTGACTGCAATGCCACTAAGCCCCTATAATCCATCCTGTTTTGCATGACTGACTAGACACTGTCGCCGGCGAGTCCATTGAAGAAATAAGCAAGGACATTATGGATTAGCTCTGGCGGCGGCGCCATTTGGCCATAGGGACTCGGGTTAGTCAGCAGCCTGATTGCCAGCAAGAGTAAGGCAGGTGGTTTTATATACATTGTGCTCTTTTAGGGCTCATTAGGCAGGGTTCCGGCTGTAGTTTCTTTGGTGGAGCAGTTTCTTTGGTGAAGATGGAGGTGAAGCTATTTTGAAAAGCGCAGTGGCAGAGAGGGCTAACTTTGGCCATGCCCCCACCCCAACAGCGCACTTAATAACTATCGCATGCCTGTATGTTGATCTTGGGTTTGTCTTTGCAAAAGACAGTTTTCTTATTAAAAGAAAAGGAAGCAGGCCTGAAGAGAAATGCTAAACTCGTGCAACATGTAAAAAACCAACATGATTCATGGAAAAAAATGATGTAGATTTTATGAATTTTCAAGCCAACAAAAGGCAAAGTTCTGACTTAATTTCTCAACACTGAAATTATATGCATCAAAAGAACAATTCACTCTCAAAATTTCAACATGAACGGCACAAAAATAACAATGCCAAAAATGAATGAATACCACACTATCCTCAAGGCTGCAGGCCTGCGGCGAATCAACTGTGGGCCTGTGGCGCTGGGTCTCTGCTCATGTTGATAGCAAAGCCTTTTTAACTCGTATAATACTATGTTCATAATCGTTCTAAGCACGTGCTCCTACAGCAGCAATTAATGGGGGTGAATGCTACGAAAGTTCCAGTAAAAATCAGGCTCGATCGTGCTCCTTCCAGATAGCTGTTCCAAATTGACATATCTGGTTTCCTGATGTTTCGCACTCCAAATAAAGTAACTAGCTCATACGTCAATCACATGGAGTAGTTCCAAGACGCTTCATGATGTGGAGTATGTAGCCACACGTAGAAGTAGAAATATTCGGTGGCGACGGTAAACAAGAAGAAGAAGAAGCAGCAGCTGGCTGGGATTCGAATGATCGCCGAGGGTAAAATACGCTACTTGCGGTAGATGTGATTGAAGAGTAACCGTAACCCTATCTCTCTGTATGCACACTCCCACGAAATGGCACCACTGAAGCTTGCGGCAACACGGCATGTCTCCGCAATATATATAGCGCGGCAGGAGGCAGGTGTGGTGGATAAATAGTGGGCAGATAGAAGTGTAAGAGCAGTTAATTAATCTTCTGTCAAGTGTATGCATGCACGGAGTCACGGTGCCACTACTAGAAACCGGAATTTTCTTGTAAGTGTGCAATTTCTTTGTGAGTTTTTTTTGGTACACATAGGAAAAATACCAAAACCGATAGGGACATTGCTAATTTCCCTGTCTGTACGGTCAAACACACAAGGAAATCCAAAAATACACATGGAAATTCGCATCCTTGCTGGTTTCTAAAAACCACACAGGGAACAAAACCCACGAGGAAATTATTGATTTCCTTGGGGGTTAACTAAGACACAAGGAAATTGACATAAGGAAGTTATAAAAAATAAATGTGATCAATACCTAAACAAATAATATTTTATGGAATAATATACTTTTTTAGAATTTAAATGCATTTCTTCCTATTTATTGTTACTTCACACATGAGGTTCTTGCACTTCTTAGCAAAGTGCCCATTCTCACCGCAAATGAAGCAAATCACCTCATCCATGTTCATCTTCTCCTTCTTGAATTGAGTAGTCTGAACAACCTTTCCTTTTCCCCTTTGGTACTTCGTCTTTGCAGCTTGCTGCATCGTGTTGGCGCTGGAGTGCCCATCGGGTGCTCTTGGTGTAACATTTCCCCGAGCCTTCTCTTCAACATCAAGACCCACCAAGAAATCTTCAATAGAGATTGTTTGTCTTTTATGTTTCAGAGTTGTGGCAAAGTTCCTCCATAATAAGGGCAATTTGGCAATAATGCCACTACCACGAACTTATCAGGCTAGATGTGTCCAAGCCGTTCATGCTCACGTACGGCTCGCGCCCAGCATCTGAGGCCGAGAACTTGTGTTCAAGCGCATCCCATAGTTCTACAACATTCTTGATGTTCATGTAGACATCACACAACTGGTTAGAGAAAATACTAAGGTTGCATCCGACAAAAAACGTCGTAGCCGCGGTAAATTCTTGCACCTCTTTCTCATATGCAAGAGGTAGTGAGGGAGGATTACTCACTACCCGAAACATACCCATAGCCAAGAGTCACAATTGGGCTCTCATCAGCCATCTCTTGAAATTCACACCAATTATCTTCTCCAGTTTCATCGCATCAGAATATCCAGTCATCACTAAATGCATATCAAGTTTTTGGATTGTTGTAAATAATAGCAATTTAGTGATGAATAAATCAATTCCTAGGACTAGAAATAAGACAATAACATGTATCATAGGCAAATGCTTTAACAAAATCAGACCTATCTCAAACACATATTATAGTGAAACATAAGATAATAGTTCCGATGCCATGATGTGAATCAAACTCGCTAGCGCTAACCACAAAACAAAAACAAATGATCTATAAATAGATTAGAGACATTCTTATAGTGGGTTTGTTGTCGCTAGAGGTAGTGCAAAGTAGACCAAGCAGATTGTCGATGGAGACCAGCGAACAACAACGTAGAGGGAAGAAGACGTCTAGCGAGCAGTCGCGGCGGCACTTCCCAAAAACATGATATGCCCCCTACTCTGTGCAGGGACACGAGGGGACGTAGGCTTCATGCATGCAAAAATTTAGAGCAGCAAAAGAAAGCAATGCACCCGCAAGGTCAAGCTAAGATAGAATCTTACTGGGCCATTCATGAGGCCATTCATGAGCATGTCATGCACCCATGCCCATTGCCACGCCGGGCGAGGTGAGGCGAGCTCCTCCAATCAGTAGTTTCAACTAGTTGGAGACAACTCAACTATTTGGGTTGGTCTTACTCCTGCTAGAATAGCAGTGTGGTACTAAAGTTTCCCACCATACCATGCATGTGTGAGTGGGCCTTTAAGATTTATTGGAATTATTATATGGACCAGGCCCAAATCTTCTAACAGATATAACGGCAAGTACATATTTGACCAGTGTGGAATAGAAGGCTCAGTAAGCTTGACGAGTCTCTATAGTAGTTCAAGCAGGTGGCGAGTACTCTCTTGTGATCTTACTCAGTTCAAATGGGAATGATCGTTTTTTTTACTACTCCTACCGTTCTTTACATATACTAGCTACCTGTACGTTCATAACAGTTTTAAGCACACTCCTTTCAAAAGCTGCAACGAGGATGAACTGCAAAAAGTTCTACCAGAAAAGACTCGGTCACAACTGATGAGTAAAGTTTAACGTCCACAAATTCTCTCTCTAGCTGATATTGGTAAAATTGTCCACCGTTCTTCTAGAATCGCCATGTCTGGTTTCCCTATGTCTCGCATTCCAAATAGCAGCTCATATGTTCATCTCACGAGTTCCAACTGCCAAGAGGCGGCGACAGCAAAGGAGAAGAATCCGGCTGGGATGAATGGTAGCAGAGGGGGGAAATAATAATACTACATGGAGTAAGAAGTGTGATTTGACCAGAGCTAGTAACCGTAGATCTATCTCTACATGCACTCGATCTAACATGAAATGGCTCCACGGCTCTCTCAGCAATGGCATATCTCAGCAATATATAGCGGCATGAGATGAACAGTACTTCAGGACACGCTGGAGGAGCTCGATCGCACGAAGCAGGTGGTTCATAAACATAGGGCATAAGTGCAGTGGTGCGCATGTATCCATGTCAGACTGTTTATGGATGGAATGGAGTCACAGTGCAGCACTTTGGGTATATATCTTCTTTTTGCAAGACAACAATATTATGTGAATGTGAATCAAACAATTAAATGCCTTTTTCGACAAAACACACCCCATGCATCCTATATCTAATTTATATCAAGAAAACAATGACAAGTGCGTAGCTCATATTTTCACCTTAAAAGCGTGTCTGTACTGAACTGCAATCCAAGCGAATTAGCTCCTGTCCATGTCTGAGGCCTCCAGCAGCCGGGCTCCTATATACCTTTCACAGCATAGTTAACCAACTTATCTAGAGAGCCCGATAAGGCCCAGTTGTTTATATCCCATTCAACATTTCAACAGAAAAAATGAACAAAAAAGTTAACCTCAACATTTTTCAAAAAAGAAAAATATTGATCAACATTTTTCACAAATGTTGAACCTTAACATCTTTTTTTAAAAAAAATTGGCCGTCGTCGGGCCTTCTTCTCCAGGTCTGGCGGCGGTGCAGGATGGGGCTGGCCGGCGGCACGACGGCGCAGGGTGTGTATTGACGGCCATTATAACCTTGTAGTGACCGTCAACATTTCGATAAAATGAGGATGATCAACCATGTTCGATACATAAAAATGTTTTTACTGACAAATTTCACAAGTTTTGGATAAGTTGTGCTGAAATCAGGGCCAAACCTGGCACAGGGCCAGGCCGGCCGGCCTACCCTAGGCTGACCGGCCTCCCTAGCCACCTTTGGCCACGTCCTTGATCCACAAGCTGAGTCAAGCATCCTAGATGATCAGGAGACGTGCATTTGATGTCGGTTTAATCCAAGGACCCGAAAGGCATAGAGTGGGATAAACATGGATTGAAGGGCGCACAACCTAGGATTCTCGGATAGCCTCAACCGAACCCAACCGTTACCGACTTTAGGAGAGCATCAGGACCGTCCCTGCGAAAGGCGGTGCCACTTGGCACCAGGGCCAGGCCGGCCGGCCTAAGGGAGACCGATCGCCCCCCCTCCCTGTGGTCGCCACGTGCCCCCCTCCACGTGAAGCTTAAGCAAGTCCTTAGCTTGCTAATGATGCCGAGCTTCGCCCCTGAAAACTATAAAAGGAGCACTCATCCACCTTGGAAGACACACACCACACTTCTCAAGTTGATACTTGAAGGGAGCTCTTGTACCTCTTCCATTTCTTAGATTAGGATTAGAGTTGGGAGTAGAGTCGAGTCGAGCTTAGCTCAGATCTTCCGAGTCTTCGGAGTTCTGGTAAAGCTCTTGTATCCTTTCCTTCATTTTGAAGAGTTTATCAATACATTTACCTTCTCTATTTTCAGAGCTTAAGTTTATCTTTTGTCTTTTAATCTTGCTCTTTTAGAGTAAAGATCTTGCTCTTTTTAGAGTAAAGTTTCCCCCCTTTAGTCTTAGTGTAGAGTTTAGTTTAGCTCTACCGGGTTTTACCTCGCTGGTTTGCTCGCCTTGACCGGGCCGTAAGACGCCTTAGGGAAGACGGGGATTTCTCTTGACAGGCCTCAAGAGAAATCTTAATCATCGAGTGCAGACGTGGTGTCTGACTTGTTGATTAAATAGGAAGTGTGTTGCACCCCACGGAACTGCAGTGGTAGGCGGCAGGTGGTGACAGCCCTGTCCGTCCTTCATAGTCCACCACATTCGGGTGTACTCATAACAGTAGTGTTGAGCCCGGAGAACCCCCTCTCTCATCCCGTTCTGAGGTTCTCCCATTCTAGCCGTCAAAGCGAGCTCTGTTCCCGGTATCTAAGCTAGAGCCTAGGTTAAGGTTAGAGTATCTTTCGCTCTGAGGTAGGAAGTGTCTAGGTCCGGTCTCTCCCAACGTCTTTCCTTTTCTATAGATTTAGGTGCTCCTGTGTCGCTGGTCTATTAGACCTTCTATCCGGTCATTTATTTGACCATTATCCCAAACCTTAGAGTTTGTGCCCTGGGTTTAGTGGCTTGATATTTCTGGCAAGATATCATTTCATTCTTCAATACACTTTAACCACTCTGCTTCCCTGCGGAAATATAAATATGATACCCTGGGATAACTTCCTAGGTGAAGTGCTACAACGAGATATATTCTGTGCACTTGCAGAATCCATTTGCATACAACAATATATCTACACGCTCTTGAAGCGTTGCTAAAACGTGACGCTAAGGAGTGCCAACAAGCATTTCTGGTGCCGTTGTCAGGTAAGCAATTGGCTAAAGTTATTGTTGAATTATTTGATAATCTTACAGATTTACCAACCACTAACCTTAGTGACCTCACCACTGCAATATTTGTCTATCTTTGATGTGTTTGCAGGGTAGTGCATGACTGGTTTCAACCTACCATCAAACTTTGATCCTAATCCAGAACACATTGGAAGAGTAGTGCGAAGGAGATACAGTTCCTCCTCAAATTTCACTCAACTCAAGCAACACATTCGAGTCGGCATCGACTCCGAGTCCGAATCAGATTCAGATTCATCGTACTCTTCAGCTCCAGAGTCACCAGAGATAATGGCTCAGCCGAAGAAGACACTTCGTGAGTTCTCAGCACCGTCAAGCAGTAACTTCCCGGGACTGTCGAATGCACAGGAAGGGGCATTTGAGCTGAGATTTGGCCTAGTCAATATGGTTCAGGCCAGCCCTTTCTGCGGAAAGGCGATTGAGGACGCCAACGCTCACCTTAGGAACTTTCTGGAGGTGTGCAGCATAATTAATCCCAATGGCACACCGATCAAGAACATCCAGCCTACAACTTTTCCCATTCTCTTTGCTTGGCAAAGCCAAGGAGTGGTTCTATGCCAATAAGGCATCTTTGAAGGACGCTGGTAGACTTGCACGGACGCATTTTTGACCAAGTATTTTCCAGTGGGCAAGACCAATGCCCTCCGAGGAAAAATCACTAGTTTTCAGCAGCAAGACGGAGAGTCAGCCCCTCAAGCTTGGGAGCGACTGCAAGAGTACATTGCAGCCTGCCCCCACCACGGTGTGGAAGAGTGGTTGATCACTCAAAACTTCTTCCATAGCCTGACTCGTCGATCGCAAGAGCTCATGGATGCAGCTGCGGGAGGAGCCCTTCTCTCGCTTGATGTAGACACAACTAAGGCATTGATCGACAAGATATCCTCTCACCAGATTTGGGTGGGAGAGAGACAAGCCCCTTGCACAAAGGGAGTACATCAGATTGACTCCGTCGATATGCTGGCAGCTAAGATGGACCTCCTCTTGAAAAAGATTGAATCTCCTGGTAAGGAGATGAATCAAATCATGGAGGAAGAATCAGATGTGAAACATGTGGAGAAGCAGGACACGCGGGTGACAGTTGCCCGATGACGCAAGAGGAAGCCAACTTCATTGGAAACAATAATAATTCAGGCTTCCGTCCTCAACAAGTTTGGAATTCCAAGCCCAACTTCCCCTTCGGCCAACAGCAAGGTAATAGCTCTAATAGCGGTTTTCAACCGTCTTTAAAGTGCATATGGTATGTCCAAAAACAAATTAACGATAGCATTAGCAAGAAATTCCTTGCTAATGATAAAGTTATGGAGTCGATGGCCTCCCAGATTGAAGCTTTCAATTCCGTCGTTAAGAACCAGCTGAGTTTCAACAAAATGATTGAAACTCAAGTAGCTCAGCTGGCTGCATCTTGTCCTAACCCCAATGCGGGAAAGCTACCCAGGCAACCGGAGGTTCCCTTTAAGGAGAATGTTAGTGCGGTGACCACGCGGACTGGCAAGTCCACACGGGATCCACACAATCCTCAAGATGCAGGTACCCAGCAGAAGAAAGCTAGCGACGCCAAGCTAGCAGCCGAAGAGAAAGATGACGAGGAACCCATCCCTGTCTCAAAGGAGGGGAACAAGGCACCGAAAGCCTGTAGCGACAGCTGTGATCCCACTTTCCTCCCATTCCCAGAACGGAGGAGAAGACCGGTGGCCGACGAGCAATTCGACAAGTTCGTCGAGGTAATCAAGAAAGTATATATCAATATGCCACTTCATGATGCTTTACAGGTCCCGACATATGCCAAGTATATCAAGGATATCCTTAGCAATAAGACGACTCTACCTACAAGGTAGACGGTGCAGCTAACCGAGGAGTGTAGTTCCGCTATACTCGGGCCCCACCTAAAGAAGAAGAAAGATCATGGCCGCCCCACGATTTCATGCTCAATTGGAGGCCGAGATTTCAACAATGCCCTATATGACTTGGGGGCGAGCGTCAGCGTGATGCCTAAGGTAGTCTTCGACAACCTTAAATACATTTCGCTTGTCTCTATGCCCTGTGTTTGCAGCTAGCGGATCAATCGGTCCGCTATCCCCTTGGAGTCGTAGAAAATGTTCTGGTCAAGATCAGGGATTTCTTCGTCCCTATGGATTTCATTGTTCTTGACATGGAAGCCGAAGGCAAGAACTCTCTCATTCTTGGGAGACCATTCTTGAGTATTGTGAATGCAAACATCGACGTGGGGAAAGGGACCATTCAACTTAGGATCAACGGAGAAACCGAAAATTTCTCCTTTCATCCTATAGAACCCCTTCAACAAGTCAATATGGTTAGAGAAATCGTACCCAGTGGAAATGCCATGTTGCCAACCTTAGAATCACTAATGAGATTGGTGGAAGCCTCCGCCGCCAAAGAAAAGAAAAGGCATGACCGTTATCATGCACGCGAAGGATATCGAGAACCAAAGCTCTGGAAGAGCAAGCAAAGCAAGATAAGGAGGTTGAATTCAAGCCCCGTACGGTCCGAAAGGAATGACGGGTAAAAGCAAACCCGAACGAAGATTCAAAGAGTTCCACTCAGGACGTAAAAATTGAGCCCTCGCCATAAGGTATATGGTACGTATCCATGCATTGCATTTGCATATAGAATAGGTTTTCTTTCTTGCATTTCAATTCTTTCAATTAGCATGGTATATTTAATTTTTGAATCACGCATCCATATTTTATTCATGCATTACTTAGCATATAAAAAGAAAAAAAACATTCGGCCAAAATCCTAGGCCGGCCGGTCCCACATGTCAGCAACAATGGCAAGATCACCACAACAGGCAACTAGTAATAGTGCATAGGCATTACACGAGGGAGATGAAGAAAAATGGGCAGGCCACTAGGCCGTTCGGCCCCATGCAGGCCGGTCGGCCTCCCCCCACCGCTGCTGTCCCATCTCCACCAACCAACAGCACCACGAGCAGCAAGGTGACCACCGATAGGAAGATGGGCACGATCGGTGCCATGTGCAAGCCGAACGGCCTCACACAGGCCGGCCGGCCTCCACCTGTCCGCGCCTCTATAAAAGTCGGGGCTCAACACTTCATCATCTCGCCCCAAGTGCAGGTATGCAAGCTTCCGTAGCGTTGCACTCTTTCTCTACTCTAAAAACTCTCGAAAATCTCTAAGCAAGTTAGAGTTCAACCACGAGAAAATTCTGCTGAAATTCATCTTTAAATTCTTGTGTGAACAAATCCCTTCTGGTTGAGCAAGAACATTTGTGGTGTTTCACACCCCACAAGAACGACTAACCGAGTTGTGGTGAGTAAAATCCCACAAGGATGCCTAACTCTTTTTGCCTAACCCGTGATTTTCCTTCGGGTATTGTGAACTAATCTTTTGCAGGAAAACATGTGGACTAAGGCAAGAGAGAGGGCATGGGGAATGGCGACCAAGCTGGGCTCTTCGAGTTCTAGGAGATCCCGAGGCTCTTCGCCTCTCGGGATACTATGTCGGTTGATTCATCTCAACACGACACGATTTCCTAGGAGAGCGAGAGGCAAGAAGTGCCTCGAAACAGGCTCTGCATCCGGATCATGACCCGGGTGGAGCATGTCATCCCTAGGAACGAAGAAGAGAGGAAGGTGTTGGACAAGCTCTAGACTCGCATCTACAGCCACGCCAAGTACTTCGACACAATGCTGGTGATCAAGACTGGTCTCGGGAGAGACATGGAACGAGCTTTCAACAATGCCGGGTGGCAAAACTTTCACCACGTCTCGGAGACAGGTTCGCATTTCTTGACTATGGAGTTTTTGATGAGCTTGAACGTTGAGGTTCTTCCCATGGAGACAAACATCTGTTTTCGGTTTTTCAACGAGGATTTGTCTTGACCCTGAAACAGCTCAGTGATGCACTTGGTTTCCACAAGAAGTGCATCATTGACGCCAAACTCCTGGTGACTAACCACCGGTACAATCGTGCCCAATGGTGGGATAGCATCACAGGTATGCCGTCTTCTAGGAAAAAACATTATCACCTCCATCCATTACCCCACGCTTTGCTTTCTGGCAAAGTGGATTGCCATGGTAGTCCACCCGTGTGCTGATTTGCGCCTTTGCCTTTTGCCGGATTTAGAGTGCCTTTATGCCATGGTGAAGAAAATCCGTTCTCACCTGTCATGAGCATGCTCGATGACTGGCAGAGGTTAGTCACTGGCCGAGCCACGATTGACATAACCTCGCTGGTCACTCACATTGCCACCTATGTAGGTGCTTTGCAGGGTGCTCAAGTTTCTTTCCTTTCCAGTTCAGAGGAGTATCAGACCTGGATTGGTTTAGACCACTTACCCAGGGCCACTTGATGAGAGAGGGCCCTGACCATACTCTTTTTATGTGTTACCCTGGTTTCCTTGATGAAGTCGAGCTCCCATGCCCGGCTCTCTTGTTGAAATCGGCAAAGAGTCTAACCTTGCAGCTAAGAAGGAAGGAACCCGCTCGCCACAGTGTCGCAGGACCTATGACACGTGGTAGGCAGGCCAGGCACTATAGCAAAGCCGGAATATCTACCGAACCTCATCCCAAGCACCACCACCAGCAGACCGAGTACGCCATTGCCCAGATGAATTTTGAGGAAACGTTTGACTACTACCAAGGGACAAGATATGGCCCGCAGGTCGGACGATCTGCGTCCGCCAGGTATGACTACGGGAACCCGATCTCCCGGGAAATCTCGGAGCTCAGTGCCAGGCTGGACACGCTGAGCCTGCAACAGCAGGAGATGAGCAATAACCTCGCTCATAATACCGAGCTCACCCAGCAGAACTGGGGGATGACCACATCCCTCCAGACCGACCTTGATGGCTTCTTCGACTACATGCACTACGACCCCAACCAATACTACCAGTGAGCTTCGTCGAAGCTTGGGGGAGTCCCTGGTAAGTTCGGTAGTACCCTTGTCCGTTTCCTCAGCCTTGCCATGCCTTGCCCTGCCTTGCCATGCCGTGACAATAATAGTAATAAAAATAATAAATAATATAGTCTAAATAATTGTGTTGAATAAAAGCTCCAAAAAGTCTTTATGTGTGGAAGTATGGTTGATAACCTTGGGAACGATGAATAGTTGCTCTGTTTGTGCCCTCTAAGTGCCTTGTTCTTAATCCTTTACTCTTCGAGTATTTGAGTTCGTTGGCATTTAAGGATCCGTCATGATTAAACTGTGGTAGTAGAGCATATGTTCATTGTTTAAGTTGTTGTGAGTTTTGATATGGTTTGCCTCGAAGTATAACTGTATGCTTAGTAAGAAACCTCTCGGAAGTTTTTATAAAAAATGTTATATGGTAAATCTTCCCCGATGGTTTAAATGTCCTATCCAGAGCCTAAACAGTTATATCTTATGAGCTACCATATGCTATCTTGAGTTGCTTTGAGTCTTGTCGAATGGTGAAGTCCGCTTGCAGAAGGCACTTGTCGTCTACCGGTCTTTCCATCATACATCCACCTCATTGCTAGCCTCAAAGATATCCGACTAATCAATTTCCTGCTCCGGGGTTGATGTCCACCGTCGTTGACATACACTCGCAACATCTCCACTACAAAGTTCATCCTAAAGGTCCTCAAATACTCCACAAGTTGAAATTCTCTCTGTTGTCAAAATGAGAGAAGAGATGCATTAGAAAAAAAAAGAAAAAAGAGGGAGAAGAAGAGTTGGAGACAAATACTCCAACAAGGAAGGAAAAGCATCTCAAAATTATGAGAGAGAGAACAAGGAGTCCCAAGACCTTTGAACATAACCATCTTCTCCCTCTCCACTTGAAGAAAAAAAAAGAAATTTTAGCCATAGATGAAGAGGAGGAAGAAGAAGAGAGGCAGAAAGGAGGAAGAAGAAGGCAAACTCCGCCCACCATCCCTGCAAAACTCGGCACCACTCATACATCTAGATTGATGTGGACTTGTTATCGAACCAGTCGTAAATTATGCATTGCTTGCAGTTATTCGCGTGTGCACAACGCCCACCATTTGAATCCATGCATGGTGGAAAGCTTGAGACCAAGAAGCATCGGATAGCACAACGCGGTCGCAAGCAATGGAAGCACCAGTTCTAGGTGGTTTGCTGCCCATGAACGGCAATGATCAGGCCTGTGTTGGCACAGGACTTAGGGCAAGGGTGATCAATCCACTTTGTCCTCCCGCTGCACAGCTTGGCTCACAGCCCGTAGAGGACAGTTTCCCAACTCCGCTCATCCCTAGCCTCCTAGGCCATACTGATTTGATTGGATCGCCATGACCGATGCTTATTAGTGGCCTGCTTGTTGGACATTTGATCAGAAAACCATCCATATATAGCAAGGATACGAGTACGACCATCACTGACTGAGCTGGCTGCCGCGCGCATGCGCTTGATCATGTTGACGGGCCCACGGCCACGCGCACAATTAATGGCCCAAGCGAGAGTCAAAGTGGCATATGGGCCCGTGGTTTGGTGGAAGATAACTTCATGGGCTATGAGTCAAAGTGGCATATCCCCGTATTCATCGACTTCTTAGTTGCATTTTGCAAACCAATCACTGTCGCTCAAGTACTACCGTCAGAGCTTTGAGAGGCAAGCAAGTTGTTCGTGTTTACATGGCTAGAACAAATTAATAAGCAGTTATTAGTTCTGTGGTACCACATATTTGGAATGCAGTTCATTCGAATGTGTGGTGCTTGCCTTAAAAAACAAAAAGACCAACGGCGATGGTGGGAGTTTTACTGATTTGTGTTGTTATTACTCAATAATTGCAGTTTACAGAGTACATACTAATATTATCTTCGCCACACAGACAAAGAGAGCATGCTTTTTATTTGGCGGTGCTAACCAACCACGTACACCAACTGCCCGTCATTGGCTTCCAGCAGCGTGACACCTACTACAGCTCATTGGCGTTGGAGTTATGTAACGCACTCGCTTAGCGGGTGCTTCATCCGGTGGAACTTGATGGTAATCCACTCATCATCCTGCACGAACAGCACAAGGTGTTCGCTCGATTCCGGAACACATTTTCCCGACCCTGCTCGTTCCGGAAAAGCCACTGCATGAGGATCGTCGTGCATATCAAAACACTTGGTATTGAGCACGTTGTTGGGTGACGCCACGTGTGATGCATTATTACTTAGAAGCGCCTAGCTCTGAGTGGTTTTGTACTAGTAATAACAGTGCTTGCAAAAGCAATACTAGCATTAGAAAAAAAATCACATTTAAAGGATCCAGTGGCAATAATCATTGGTTTACAGTTGGCTGTTGCAGTATATGTAGGTTTCGAAGTACACGAAAGGATATTAATCGTAAATCGTAACACGTTCTGCATACTCCTTTCGGTTCAGTATTAGAAGTCGTTTAGGACAGCGACACGGTCACCAAAGCAAAACTTTGACTTCTCTTTTCTATAAAAATATTTGTTGAAAAGTTATATATGTATATTTTTATGAAAGTAATTTTCAAGACCAATCTATTTATATGATTTTCATATTTTCAAACTCAACGACTTAAATGTTATTCATGATTTATATTCCCAATGTTTGACTCAAACCTTGTCCAAAACGACTTCTAATACTAAACCGGAGGGAGTATATAAGTTTGAGCTTAGAAAAGCATGCATGGATCGATGTGTCCATGCATTATGCATATATATATATGGAGCTGGATTTACACGTACACCAGAGCAGTAAAAGATGAGTCGCTGGGAAACCTGGCTCCGCAGGAGTCGGCATTTCTGCAGGAAAATGATAATAGTTAGGGGGCGCCGTGACCCCTGCCAGTCCCTCCCTCAGTTCTGCCACTGCCTGAACACACTGATCGGGGCAGCATCGTTGCAGGATCTAGAAGGCAAGTGCGCTAGTTCAAGCGCCAACCCTCAGGCCCCATCCATGCGTCTATCCACGCAGCTTAGCTCATGGACTGAGCAACTATCACTACTACACAAAACCACTTTCATAAATGGACTATCACAGCCGGTTTTGGCCAAACCTGCTGTGATAGTACATCACAACCAGTTTTTAGGTGAATAAGCATGTTATATATTAAAACTGGCTATGAAAATTGGCATCACAGTCGGTTTCTATTACAAACCGTTTGTGATGCTATCTCAACCGGTTTGAAATACAAGCCGGTCGTGATACTAAACTCAGACTCGAAATTTTTATCAACTCCACTTTTGTGTAACCCTCGCGTCTGCCCATCACCCCCGCGTCCCCTCCCCCTCCCCCGCGTCAACCCAACCCTATCCACCACGTTGAACCTCCCCTGCGTGTCGCCCGTCTCCTCCCCTCCCTCCCCAGGCCCCAGCGCACCAGCCTCACCTCCCCTCCCTTGTGCCGCCCGTCCCTCCCCTCCCTCAATCCCCGGTGCGCCGCCCGTCCCCTCCCCTTCCTCCTTCCCTCCGCTCCCCTCTCCCCTCCGCTCGCCCCTCACTAGAGATGTGAGGAGCAGCGGCGGGGTGAGGTGTTGTGGTGGTGCGTGGCTAACAGCAGCGGCGGAGCGGCTCCAGCAAGAGCGGGATCGGCGAATTCGACTCCAGTGGGCGCAGCCTCGGCGGATCCAGCTCTGGTGGGCGGGGCCACGACGGCTTTGGCAGGCCACTCTCGAGGACGACGCCGTCGCGCCGCTCTGGATCTGGCGACGCTCGTTGTCTCTCAATCCTCTAGTTGTGCTCGTCCGGCTCCTCTTCTCCGCGCTCTGCCTCATTGAAAGGTGCTTTATTGTTTTCCTTACTCCTTTTTAGGCAATAAAATAACAGCTAGAGGCCTAATATTTTTAAGTTTTTCCCTTGCTGATGTTCAAAGCAGATCTGTGATGCACATATTAATCATATTGAAATTGGATGTTTGTGTTAGGTTAGTAGAGTAATAAAGGGTGATTTCTGAGATAGTTTAGCTTGTTAGTGGCCTATGTGATTTTTCATAATTAAATTGCTTGTTAATGGCACTCCTTAGCTCTGAAAGTATAGAATCTGTGTATATAAAAATTGAAATGATGTGGTTCAGATTTCACAGCCTTGCAGCAAAACCAAAACACACTTGATGTCCTTATCAATTCAGGTGTCAATTATATGAGCTGGAATTCTTCCTTGATCATGGTGCCGGTGTTTTACCGGCAGTCCTATCGAGAGGTATCTCAAGGTAGTAGAGTTTCGGTGGAGTGACAGTAGAATCAGGAACTCGACAATTACGTGACATGAGATTTATACCGGTTCAGGCCGTCAATTAGGCGTAATACCCTACGTCCTACGTCCTGTTGCTGATCTTGTATTACGTAGGATAAATATGAGTACTAGCATTATTAGAAAAAAAGGACGCATTTAAAGGATCCAGTGGCAATGATCATTGGTTTACAGTTGGCTATTGCGGTATATATAGGTTTCGAAGTACATGAAAAAGGAGGTTAATTCACTCCTGGAAAACTAACCTATAGTACCGGTGACAGGACTGGTTAGTACCGGTCGCTGTGGCCGGTACTAAAGGTCTGACACTAACGTGCCGCACGTTAGTACTGGTCACAGCTGATTTATACTAACATGCGCAATTTAGTACCGAGTGATATTATCAGCCGGTACTAAATAAATCGATACCCCAAAAAGATAAATCGATTCTCCGGCTCCTCCCTTCTCTCTCCTTTTCTTTTCTCTTTCCATCACTGTCACACTGTCACTTTTCATCTTGGTTCTCTGTCCTCTTCAAGAACGAGAAGAACAAGAGAAGAAAGACAAATTTATCGAAAGAAAACTAAAAGGAGAAAGAAAAGATGAGAAAGAAAGATGAGAAACAAGAACAATTTCACTGGAATTACAATATTATTCAAGCCACATTCAACTCACATAATCCCTTCACAATCACCGGTCACAACCAAAAAATCATTTCACATCATATAATCAAAAATCACTTCACAATAAATCAACAAAAATCCATTCCGCATGTGCCTGGGCCGTGCTCACCGGCGACGGCCCCTGCGCCCGTGGCCTGCGCGCCGCTCCTGTGCCCGCTGGCCTGGCGCCACGCCGCCTGCTTGGCCCCGCGCGCGTGCCTGCCCGCCGGCATGGCGCCGGCATGCGTGCCGCCCGCTGGCTCGGACGCCCCGCGCCCGCGGCCTGGCCTGGCCTTGCGCCTCCACGCAGCTCCGCGCCTGTTACGCACAAGAGAGGAGCTCGGATGAGAAAGATACAGGAGAGAAGAAATAAGAAGATAGAAATGAGATAAGGTGAAGGGAAGAGGGAGGAGAGATAAATAGAGGCTGTGTAGTTTGCTTCGGCAGATTTTTTGAGGAGTGGCTGGTTAGTACCGGCTAGAGGTTTTGCCCGGTACTAACATGCTACATTTTTGTACCGGGCGAAGCCTCTAGCCGATATTAAATATTTGGGTGTCATTTCGTACCGGTTGTATCCACCAGACGGTATTAAATTGTTGTTGTTGACGTCGGTGGTGCCCTTTTAGTATCGGATGGTAACTAACCTGGCTTTTTTTGCCACTGTTGCCTAGAGCCGGTACTAAAGGCCCCCTTTAGTACCGGCTCCGGCTAGCTGGCACTAAAGAACGGGGATGGTTGTTCATTTCTCTTGCACTAAAGTTCGAGCTTAGAAAAGCATGCATCGATCGATGGTTCCATGCATATGGAGCTGGATTTACACGTACACCAGAGCAGTGTAAAAGGATAAAAGTCGCTAGGAAACCTGGCAGCACGCGTCGGCATTTCTGCAAAGAAATTTCTCCATGACCCTTGTTTGTAAAAGAAGCCAGTTTAACGAGCTGAGGGCATTTCAATATAGTTCGTGCATTCCGGCACGCAATGTTCTGGTTCCATGCAGTAGCCGAAAGTTGGAGACAAGAGGCTTTTGAGGTATTAGGAGTACAGTATATTGCTGCAATGCTACCATCGCAATGCAAGCAGCAAATAAATGCAGGATGATTCGCGGTCCCTAAACGTTGCGGCGGAATCAAGAAAAAAAATCTAGGGCCCCCGGACGAACCACACCAACACCATTTCAATGTATCACATTTAGGCCCTATTTAGATCCAGAAAAGGCGTTCACTTTTCACGAAAAGTTATCCACCTAGAGAACCATGTCAATTTATTTCTATCTCTATGCACGCTTCTATAGAAAAAAAAAATTTTCTGTCTTTCAACCCATTTTTCTCGATCTAAACACACCTTTACAAGTGTTCTGGGCGATCGAACGAATTGCAAAATAGATGTGGTTCCTCCGTGCGCTGGCCAAAAGAGACGACTTTGCCCCTGAAGCTCTTCGATCCCCCCATGCCACACATTAACGTCGACCCTCGGTTTCCATCCGCAATTATAATCGTTAACTCAACGCCTCGGCATCGCCCCTGGCCTCTTAGGGCTTCTCCAATGGGTAGCTATTTGATTTTTTTAATCGATGAACAGTTGTTGTATAGTGCTCACTAGCTCTTATTTCCTAGCTAGCTCGCACACTTACCGATGTGCAGCTCTCTCATGGGCTCTCCTCCCAACCACCTGCTGCACTCCTCTCTCTCCTCCAAATAGCTAGTCCAAATAGCTAGAATAATGTTGAAGATGCCTTTAAGACCGTTGGACGCACCGCGCGCTCCCCTCGGCAGGGGGCGCCATGACCCCTGCCAGTCCCTCCCTCAGTTCCGCCACTGCGAACGCGCTGATTGGTGCAGCGTTGTTGCAGTATCTAGAAAGCAAGTGCGCTAGTTCAGGCGCCAACCCTCAGGCCCCATCCATGCGTCTATCCACGCAGCTTAGAGCAAGTATTATGGTGAGGGAATAGCCAGCCATGTCAGCATAGAATGTGAGGTGGAGGAGAGAGGAAGGGAAAGATTCCCTCACCCGGCGAGTCGCGATGCGCATGCAAGCAGCGGGCGCATGGACTTTTTTTCATGCTTCTGAGCAGCTCAATGGTTCGCAAGCGCATGGAGCATTCAATGCTGGTGGAGCCCATCTCCATGAGCGCTAGAGCTCGGGTGAGCTGGCACTCAATACGCCGGCAAGCGAGCGTTATTATAAATCTTGCTCTTAGCTCATGGACTGGGCTACTATTGCAGCGGAACACAGTTTCCCAACGCCGCTCATTCCAATGCCACACTATTTCGGGTCGCCACGACTGGGGGTACGCTCTGGCTTATTACTAGTAGCAAGTTGAGGCGTCAATTTGATGATTACACACATATATATATTATATGTATAGGCAACTGCTATCGCACTAGTACAATTAAGGCAGCAACTTAAATGTACGGAGCTCATGTCTGCTAATAGCATGCGCTGTATTTGCACAACACAATGCAATTTAGTTAGCTACGTCAGCCAGTGGTTTTGTTAGAATAACTTCTTTTTTTAAAAAACGAATCAAGCAGAAGAGCTGCCGATTATATTAATAAAGAAGAAGCCTAGCCTGGGAAAATAACAACCCCAAAAGGAGTAAACAACGGAAAACAATAGCCACAACGACCATTAAGACAACTCCAACGACAAATACTACTACAACCAAAAGCGAAAAACCTACAACAACAGCGCCTATGCTCATACTAAAAGCAATAGCAACACAACATCCTCGGTGAAGACAAACACCTGAAACAAAGAGATCTCCACCACAAAGTCCCAAAATGCATGACCTTTCAAACTCAACAGTGGCCCAAGGAGGTCCGGTGGCAACAATTCCTTTAGGAGATCCGCACAGTCTTGAATTGCATCATCATTGAGTTTCCCGTCTTTCCAAATAAAACCCAAATCCTTTAACACACCACGTTGCGCGAGTCGGGCACTCCGACGAAGTGACGATCTATCGTAGGACTTACGCCAACATTTTGTTGTCATTGTCGGGGGTGTAGGGGGCATAAATAGGAAGGCATGCCTCACCCTCCATAGCTCCGGTGGCTGGCTGTATCGGCGGATCATCTATCAATTGAAGTTTCTCTTCCTTGACCTCCAATGTAGATTGGGTAGGGCCATCTTCGATTGTGACAAGTAATATGGGATCCTCAACTGTCACATGCGCATATGGGGTAGCTTCCTCCTCATCAGATGCGTCCTCTATGAGAACAAACTCCTCAAAAGTGGTGGCGGGGCTGTTTTGGTGGATCCTTCATCGCCTGAGGCTCTTCTTTCTTGACCTCAACTATAGATTGGATAGGACCGTGTTCGATTGTGATAAGAAAGATGGGATCCCTAACTATCACATGCGCATCTGATATAGCTTCCTCGTCGGCAGATGCGTCCTCTACTATAACAACCTCCTCGACAGATGCGTCCTCTACTATAACAACCTCCTTGAAAGAGCTGACTTCTTGTACCAACTTTTGTTCTATGGCTAAGTCTGGGTGCTTTTGTACACTTGAAACCGATGCGGGCACCTCAATGGGCTGCTTTGTGAGCGTCTCGGTGTCAAATGAATCGCGCAGCAAGGAGTTAGCAGGTGTACGAGCTGCAGCTAGAGAAGTGAGGATCGACAGTGTCGGAGAGTGTCACACTAGAGAGCAGGGGCCAAACAGCTTAGACATATCAGGAATAGAAGAATGCTCTCCACTTGTCTCAAGACGCTCCAAATTGTGACCCACTCGTGCTAGCTAGCCACAATTTGATGGTAGAAGCCTCCTCCTGCAAGAGACGCACCACTTCCTCCAAACGAACAGCAATTTGTTGAAGCTCTGATTGCAATGACTCCATCAAAAATGTGACCACAGATGGGAGGTTTGAAGACATCGAGGCAGGAGAAGCACAACAACAACTATGGCAAATAGGATTGAAGTCCTTTTCACAGGAACTAATGGGTTGTGAAGTCAGCGACAGATCGCAACGTCCAAACGATGGAGACCCAACTGCGATGTCAACTATGGCAAATAGGATCGATGTCTTCGGTGGGATTGGCGTCGCCAAGCTAAGGAAGCGCGCCACTTGTGCGCCCTTGAGCGCAGATTAAACCTGAGCCTTCCATAGCGTGTGGTTGTTGCAAGCGAGTTTCTCGGTCACAGGATAGCCAAAAGAGGGAGCAACAGCAAGCGCGGAGGAGGAAGGACTCGCCATGGATCAGTTTGAAGATGAATCGAGCTCTGATTACCATATTGAGTTGTATGCTCCAACCAATTCAACCCAAAAGCTTAAGCTGATAGGCAAAGGTAGGCAATTCACTTATACTCCAACACACACAACTTTGCTCACAGATGGAGACGGCCCGCAGAACACAGTTTCCCAACTCCACGCATGTATTTGCCCTAAAAAAAACTCCACGCATGCATTCCCAGCCTCAGAGCCCACACTGGTTCGATTGGGTCTCCATGACCAATGTTCTTTAGTAGCCTACCTGTTGCGCCATCGCAAGCAGCGTAGCTCATGGATGGTTCGCGATGCCTGAACGCACTGATCGGGGAAGCGTAATTAAGGAACCTGGAAGGCGAATCATTCATCCAGGTGCGCTAGTTCACGCGCCAACCTTCAGGCCCCATCCCCCATCCATGCGTCTATCTACGCAGAGGACAGAGCTACTAATGCAGCAGAACACAAATTCCCAATGCCACTCATTCCAATGCCAGACTACTGCGGGTCGCCACAACTAGGGTACGCTCTAGCTTATCAGGGCAGTCCCAACCCTCCAACTAGGATAGTTTCCATAGTATTAACTAGATTGCTACGTAGGACTTTAGCTTATGTGACACTGTATTAAATAAGAAAAAGAGTAGAGAGAGGAAGAAACTGGGTCTTGTATGAGACTCAATGTCTACACGAGAACCTATGCACTAGACACTACCAAACTTTGCATTGGGGAAACGATGGTTTCTTCATGATAGATAAAGAGTAAATATGATTGGTAGAGAGGAGAGATGATGCATTTATTAACAATTCACATCAAGAAATCATAGGTTGTGTAGTTTCTATAGTGATTTCTTGCTTATGTGGCGACATGAAAACTACCCGTAGACTCTATGGGTTGGGACTGCCCTTAGGGCACGTACAACCCGCGTCTGCGAGCCGTCCTCAAGCCGACGTTTTTTCAGAAAGACCCCCGCGACAGCCCAGCGACGGGTGCCGCGTCGCCTCGCGAGGCGACGGGCGTGTCCCGTGCTCCGAGGCTGAAAAGACACCTCAACAGCGTTGTACGACCTCGTCTCCTGGAGTCAACCGCGCGTTCGGATCCCGCGCGGGCAGCAACAGATTTGGGCGCGCGAAGGATTCCAGTTCCAGGCGCCGCGAGCTCCGCTCCATCCTTGAACGGAGCTCCTTCTTCTTCCTCCACAGGCGCTACCTCGAATCCTCGATCTCCCTGTCCAAGCAGCCCCTGCCCGAGGTGAGACGAGGTCTAGCTTCCCCTCATCCTCCTCTCTCTCGCCATGGCCTTGGATTGAAAAACGGTGGCCGGAATAAAAAAATGGGATGAATCCCTGTTCCGGCCGAGCGAGCTCCAGGAGCTCTCGCTGCAGTGGTGGGTGGCGCTGGACCTGTTGCCTCCAAGCAGCCGGCGTGTTTCTACCGAATAAAGAAAATCATGTTGCTACTTGCTAGCCACACAGTGCTGTGATGAAACGAGTGGAGGAGAGGAGCTGGCCGCGGGGGAGAAAAAAATTGAAAGAGAAAAAATGAAAATGAAAAGGAAAAAAGAAAGAGGAAAAATAGAAAAGAAAAAATGGAAAATTATGTTTTTTTATTTTTATGCTTGATATATTTTCTACCAAACAGCTACACAATGGTACACACAAATTTATTTATAGTTGATCTTAGTTACATGCAAAGTATTAAATTGCTTGCAGACAATGGGTAGTCTTTGGGTTGTATGACCTGTTTGTAAGCCTGTCTGTATGATCATTAGAGACGACCCCTGTCTCTAGGTTGTACATGCCTTACTAGATCGAGCAAGTTGGGACGCCAATTTGACGATTACATAATTTACATACTCCCTCCAGTTTAGTAAAAGAAGTCGTTTAGGAAAGCAACACGGTCTCCAAAGTACAACTTTGACTTCTTATTTTTATAAAGATATCTATTAAAAACTAACATATGTATACTTTTATGAACGTATTTTGCAAGACAAATCTATTCATGTAGTTTTCACATTACTAAACTCAACGACTTAAAAGTTATTCACGATTTATATTTCCAATGTTTGACTCAAATCTTGTCCAAAACGACTTCCTTTACCGAACCGGAGGGAGTATGTATATGCAACTACTATCGCACTAGTACAATTAAGGCAGCAACTTAAATATAGTGTACGGAGCTAGTATGTGGTGTATTTGCCCATGCTGCAATTTAGTTAGCACGTCAGCCAGTGGTTTGTTGGAACAACTTCTTGGGCTGCCGCTGTGGCTATACTCCTATGTATGGACCGTGTGGGAATCCTCCATACATTTTTACTTTTTTTGAAAGTTTTTTTCTTCCTCATCTTACAGTGCATGAAATTCTAATACATCTAGAATGATTTGTTTTTTGGGACGGAGAGAGTATGTACGGACGTGTAAGAATCCTCTATACATTTTTACATTTTTTTTGTAAGTTTTTTCCTTCCTCGTCTTACAGTGCTTGAGATTCATGCGTGCAATCCAAGCTGTCAGATGATCTTCTCTATCCCTAGCCAACTATTACGCATGCCACCCGGGGTGTGGCATGACTTGCACGGGCCGATTAGGCCGGCCGGGGTTGTATGTCATTTTACTTACATATTTATACTTGCAACTTTGCAAGAATGGCAGGACATGAATAACGCTGTTTGTTTGGCAAGCAAAGTACTGAAAGTAGTGATCTCTTTTGAGTTTTCCAGATTTGTGTGATCATCTCTACCCGGCGAGAAGAAATCGACAAGTATTTATTTCTTCTAGTTCGTTCTTTGATGTGCCTAGACCCTAGTGATGATCAGCGCATCCCATGAGTTTTCTGTACTTGATGTGCCTAGTGGTAGGGCGAGCTAAGTCTTTATCATATACTCTGACAATATACATGTTCTGCACCGTCTCCTTGTGTGTTTCTTCGCAAAATTAAGGCAGCAATAATTGCACGCCGTTTCAAGATAAAAGCAAGATATTGTCGGCAGCTCGCAACATCTACGGATCTACCATCTGGTGGAATGTATTTTCCTGATGCCTCTCATTCTTAGTGGACGCAAGATGCACAGAAAATTGTGAAAGAACTCAGGAGGCCAGAAGGCACTCAACTAACAGTGGACCCAGCAATGCAACAAGCATCTTAAGGTCGTTGTACTTCACACTACTAGTATGCATGGTGTAGTCATATGCTTATATATATAGCCACCAGAGATTGTGCCATTTTTTTATTTTTAATACCATTTATTTGCTTTGAGGTAAAAAGTGAGCCCAACCAATAACGACGAGAGTGCAAAATGGAGTGACTACAACTCATCTCCCATTATGTTGTTTCTTAAGCTAGATGTCTAGAAACAATATAGGCCCTGTTTGGATGAAAAATGTGAAGGAACTCATGAGGCCAGGAAAATAGGCCTTGTATGGGGCAAAATTGCCTAAATTTACCTAAAAGTTGTCAAACATATAGTGGTAAATGAGGTGGGGCAAATGTTTTGCCCCCAGATTTCATTTGTCCATAAAAAAAGTCAAATTGGGGCAAATATCTTATGAGTCCCACAAAAACTCCTCTCTCCTTGCTTTCAGAAAAAAAACTCCTCTCTCCTCCCTCCCCTTCCCCCTTCCTCGGTTCCCCTTCTCCCACCCCGCATCGCACTCGCGCTGCCGGCACCGCGTCTCCCCTGCGCCGCTACTGCGCCGCCGCCGTGTTCTCCACCCCGTGCCGCCACCGCGTCCTCTCCCTGTGTTGCCGCCGCGGTCTCCTCCTTGTGACGCCGCCGCGTCCTCTCCCCGCGTCGCCGCCTCGTCCTCCACTCGCATCATCGCCGCCGCGTCTCCCGATCCAGATACGGCGCGAAGAAGGACCGGCGCCGGCGAGCAAGTCGACGGCGCGCGCTAGAAGGACCAGCAGCAGCTTCTTCGTAGGACCCCCTCGCTCGGCCTCCGCCATCTCGCCGGCACAGCGCTGCAGGTCACGGAGGCGGCGGTCTGCGAGGTCGGACTCATGGCACGCCTGGGCCTCCTCGATCTGCGATAGCTTCAGGCCCAGCCTCTGTAACACCCCGGATTTTTCCAAAAACCCGGAGGCTACCGAAAACGTAAAAAAATACACAAGTCTAGAATAATGAAAAATTTGACAGAGTCTCCCTTGTAAATGAGACATACTGGACAGACAATCATGATAGCAAAGTAGGCAAGCAGCATATAATAGATAAATAAGCATCACAACCCATCCCAAAGATCAAATATGTTCACCCAACCAACCATGGTACCGTCTCAAGCATGACAGGGTCAAACAACCAAATTTAACTAGCTACAGATTAATTAATGTGTGAATAATCTAAGCAGATGGAAAAGATTATGTGTTCCAGAGGAAAGTGCTACTCCCAACTCCAATGCATGTCGCGATCATTTGGTACCTAAAACCAGATAAACACAAGGGTAAGTAAAAACACTCAGCAAGTGCAATTAGAACTGTAAGAACATATCGAAACCATGATCCAAGAATAACAAGCGAAACAACACCATGAAACAGTAGTTTCCGTCTGAAACGGACAGTACCAAAATAACTCCTTTGCATTTACCGGTAAAGCCGAGTAAGTGGGGCCAACACTTACTCACAGGAACCTGAATAAAAGAACCAGATTGCACTCCGGATCCACCGGTACTTGAATTGAATTTAAATATGAACGAATTACTTGAAACTTGAATCACATAACCGGAACTTGAATATCATGAAAGCGAATATGAAACAACGCAACGACAGCTCAAGAAAATAATTATCATGCATATACTTCATCACACAAGTTCGTCATGCACTTGCCTTAACCCTTGCGAGATCCTGACGTCGCACGCTCGGCACTAGAACCTCCCAAACCTGTTGATTAAAACTACTCTTAATAACCAGTCCACACTAACCACAAGGTTGTAGAGAGGATATTCAAATAAATCATAGATCGTGAACCATTGCATTCTTCTGAAAATTCAACTAAATCTCTGAGTTGCTCGCTGTTTGGACCATAACTTTTGATTCTCTTAACGAAAGATAGCAAGTAAATACATCTTGGACATCTACACGGAATTTTTTATGACTTTCGTTTAAGCAAGCAGGGTGAATTCTGACTTTATCCAGGTCGAAAATTAACAAACAGAGATTTCTGTACACTTTTCCAAACTAGACAACCAAACTGTTTTGGACATAACTCCTAAACCATTGATCGCATTGGAATGAAACCAGTACCACTGGAAAGATATCGATGAAACCTACAACTTCCGTTACTACCGAATTTTGAATTTATGAACAGATAAATGCCAAAATTCGAATCAACCCTGCAGTCCAAAAGTCAGACTATCAATTATGAAGTTCGGTAGCTAATGAAACTTCCTAATCCCATCTACAAGATTACGAGGACTAACTGCTTCGCTGAAAAGATCTTGGATTTGAGGAGGAATTGATTAATTCTTTTTCCTAAGCCTTGGCTTCCCCTTTCCTCCCCTGCGTGCTCCCAGCCTGGTGTCTGGCTTCCTTGCAAGCACCCAGGAAGGCTGCAAGGTCCTAATGGCAGCAGATCACGCACAGAACCAAGGGCAGCACAAGTAGATCGACAACGCAAGGTATTCTAAAGAAAATCACCAGGACTTACCAATGGCTAATCTGGCGACACAGGACAGCCACGGCACCTGGATCGGCAAGAAGGTACAGCACCAACAAGTGGATGACTTCACAGCCACCAGCAAAGGATGACGGCGAGGAGGAAGTGCAGGAATTTGTGTGGCAGTAATAGGGTAGAACAAAGCTAGGGCCAGGCCGAATAGGACTAGAGGAAGGAGGCGGCGGCGCTGGATTAGGCGTCGGGTTCAGGATGAGGTGACGATGGAAAAGTTGAAAAAGAAACGGCATATCCAACGGTATAGATTGATCAACTTGCCACATTGTCATCCGATATCAAACGTGACATGTGAGTAGTCAAACGGATTCCACTACCGGAAAACGGGCCATTGCCGTGTGCACGGCCCTTTGCCGTGCGCCGGCACGCGGGCCCACGGCAAAGGACACTCTTTGCCGTGTGCCCACCACGTGGCACACGGCAATGGCCCAGCACACGACGTCCCTACCCTTTGCCGTGAGCCCCGGCCCAGGACGCACGGCAAAGGATAAACACACGGCAAAGGGCACTCTTTGCCGTGTGCCTGCACCGCGGGCACACGGCAAAGGCCCCGCCA